>JAODKE010000068.1:33380894-33396779 GCA_026779605.1 Mormyrus hasselquistii
TGAGTCAGTACCCAATCAGTATTAGCATGTACTGAGTCAGTACCCAATCAGTATTAGCATGTACTGAGTCAGTACCCAATCAGTATCAGCATGTACTGAGTCAGTACCCGGTCAGTATCAGCACGTACTCAGTCAGCACTCACACAGACACTGACACACAGGCACATTGTCAGACACTGTAGGTGATTTGAAGAGAGCATACAGACTCCACACACAAACAACAAATTGTAAAAATGTGTCAGTTGGCTTTTGTGAATCAGTACCACCTGCCTTGTGAGGAACACTGGGAGTCCCTAAGATAGCAGCAGAAGGAGGGCCTTCCAGGTCAGGGTGCTGAGCTGAAACCGTCTTTGGCTCTCTTGTGATGTAACACGTCCTCCCCTTGTGTGAATCGTTCCATCAGGTCTGGTAACGTCCCAAACCTTTGTTTGGACATTTTTAAATGCTTAAAGGAAAATCAAGTGACAGTGTTTAATCTTGCCTCAGCTATGATACTGATAAAGTCTGATGAGTCACCGTTAGGATTCTGAAAACAAGCTTTTATATAAAATTTAGCTCTGCACTCCAGAAATCCAGAGCTTTTGTGTGAAGCCTTTTTCTTTAATTCATAAAAAAATTACATGACCATTGGAGCTGGAATTCAATAATGTGAAGATCAAAAATTTTGTATGAACAACAAAAAAACTCATTTCAAATGAGAAAAGGACTGAGATATTAAGAGTTGATAGAATGAGGTGAAGCTGGGGAAATAACAATTGGAAATGAGGAATTCTTAAAGCGCCTTCACTGACACGCAGATACCATCAGCCGGCTTCCTCTGTAAGAGCCTCGGCGTCTCCGTCGGAGCAGGCAGATGAGCCACTCCGGTCCGCTTACTGGGAGATCCGCTTGACCAAAAGGCAAATTGGTTCCACCTCGCATCTTGATGGCTTGATGGAATAAAGAGCCAGCCCCCATCCCCCTGAGACTGCGTAGGTACCTTCCAGAATAGCCGGGCATCCGGCCCGCTCATATCCAGTGGAGCTGGTGACAGAGTTGCCCGGGGCCCGTCTGAGCCGATCCCTGAGACTTGTGACATTTGCCGGTTTAAGGCTCCTAATCGTGTCCAATCTTGCCCAGTGTTTTTCATTCTGTTCCTCTCATCACAGGCAGGAACAAGGCATCGTCTCCATCTGCACGACGGCCTTGCTGGCATTGGAATGAGCAATGTCACACGTCTCTGAGGTGTTTCCACTGCTGGCTTCAGATCTCCTACTGCCCTGCTGAACAGCACATTACTGCACATTTACAATGAAGTGCTTCACTGCCAGCCACCCTCCTGTCCAGCCAGGTTTCTTTCGGCTGACTGACCAGCTTGTTTATAAGGCTGCTGTCCCTCAGCAGGGCTTTCCAGTCACAGAGGAGACCAGCTGTTGTACCTCTGTGCCTGCTTCCACACCCGCTGGTGGTCCATACTGCTGCACTCTCTGCATCAAAGTGATCTGCTTCAAAACCTCAAATGAACCTGAATGACGGAATATCCAGGATAAAAATCACAACCGGGGGGGCTCCTTCGGCCTTTACCGACACCCTCCAGTCTCAAATTAGCTCCCTTTGTCCTAGTTACTCAGGTGAGATTCGAGGCCTGTCTCCCAGGAATCACAGAAACCAAACACGCTCATCGTACTCCAGCCAGTTTTGCACCGAGCACTCCTTTCTGCACGCAGAGTCAGAGGTTGGCCAATGGGGGGCAGTGTACTTCCGATTCAACACTAAAGATGTCTTGCAAGGAATTAGAGGGAGTTGCCAGGATATTGAGGGGTAGTTATCTTAGCAGCAGTGGGCCGAGGGACACGGGTCAGTGCTGAACAATC
Source organism: Mormyrus hasselquistii (assembly GCA_026779605.1). Classification (NCBI taxonomy): domain Eukaryota; kingdom Metazoa; phylum Chordata; class Actinopteri; order Osteoglossiformes; family Mormyridae; genus Mormyrus; species Mormyrus hasselquistii. The sequence goes on from JAODKE010000068.1 coordinate 33,382,748, forward strand.
CTTAAATAGCTTCGTTAAAATATTCACCATTTAAAAAGGGGAAACACAAACATCAGTTCAAAACTGTGAGCTGTGTAAGCAGCTTGGGGTAAAGATTAAAAAATAAATCAGAGAAGAATCCATTTAGATGCAAGTAAAATAGAATATTACTGCTTGAAACTGCATGTTAATTTGTTAGCTGGGTAAAACCAATCAATACACAATACACAAGATTTTATCGATGCCAATAAACAGATCAAAACATTAAGTGAGACCTAGTGACCTTAGTTGGGCACCTTTTAATACTGCTTTTGGGAAGAGCGTACGAGAAATACTTTTCTAATATCCCAGGTCTCTCCGGTTTCTTTTCCTTTGCCAGTTATATTTGAAATGAATTCAACCTGACGCGTATGTAAGCCTGCCGCCTGCATAACGCGATGATGAAACAGCGTGTCACTGACTTTAAAAAATCAATCAATAAGAGATTTATTGTTGGCAAGAATGTGTGAGTCACATTTTGAATGAAAGTGAAACCCCCCTTTATAACATGGACACGATCTCTGTGAGAGTCAGCAGGGTAGCAGAGGTCCAATCCACGCACCACGACTTTATTAAAAATCCAAGTGTATGGAAGGTCATAAAAAAACCAGCAATTTACCTATAGACTCACATGGCACCCGCACTTCCTGTCACATGTACATGGGCTCATGCATAGTGTATCTTCCTCATACATGTGCACTGCGTAGTGACTTGTGTTTTCAAGCAGTTTGCATAATTACAATCTGCTGCTCTGTTTGTATCCTATAGCCTATGGTAGGCTATGCATTAACCCGCCCCTGCTCTGACCCCACCGCGTAACAATGATCCTGCCCCTTTGAGACTGACCCAATACGAGAGAGTAATACCATGTCAGGGAGGCTGAAAGGCTGCGAGCCACTATTGCTGCTGTAGGAGGTCTGCAGAATCCCTTATCGGTCTGCCGGCTGGTCCCTCCGCCCTGGCTGAGCCCCAGGCAATGCTGCGGCTCTTCTGGAGAAACAGATAACCTGAGCGGCGTGTCATTTTTATGGTGATGGCCTCCTCCTGGCTTCCTGCCGCAGTCTAAACCGCGTACCTCGGGTCCGTCACCCCTGAGCAGGCCTGGCTGCCTCTGGCCCAACTGGCGGCTCTGCACTGTGGGTCCGTGTGGGACATGAGGGAGGAGTACCGTATGCTACCATCCATTCACGAGAGAGACCCCAACTCATTGCAGCTCGAAACAAATACGTTCATTACAGACGCACTCCCACTTACGAACGAGTTACGTTTGGAATGGCCATTTGTAACTTGAAATGTTCGGAAGTCGTTATTCAACATCATTTTAAGGGTTTACCTTAACTCTACCCTCAACAATGTTAAAATAACAGATTTTATCACATTGTGGGGACATTTGTGGACACAAACAGACAGTGAGAGAGACAGACACACAGACAGACAGATAGATAATCTTAATATTAAGTATAAAATATATAACGGAAGTTCAGCTTGATATTGTGTCTGTTACGGTCCACTAGGTGGTTTTCTTTAACCTCCATTAAATGCGTCGTAAGCTTGTGTGGTTCCTTCAGTTGTATAAGTCGCTTCACTGGTCCGTTTTGTTTGGCCTTAATTCCACGTGGTTTTTCATCGGATCCATCGCCCCTCTATCCGGTTTTTCTTGCTCGGTGCAGCCAGCAAACTGAGAGACATATAAAGATAGAAGAATTCATACACGTTGATTTGTTTTTCACACAACAATAGTACAGAAAATAAACATTATTCGTTCCCACTTGTTACATTTCAGTTCAGTCATCCTTATGTCCCCCTTATGCATCCTTATGTCCCCCTTATGCATCCCTATGTCCCCCTTATGTCCCCCTTATGCATCCCTATGTCCCTCTTATGCATCCCTATGTCCCCCTTATGCATCCTTATGTCCCCCTTATGCATCCCTATGTCCCCCTTATGCATCCCTATGTCCCCCTTATGCATCCTTATGTCCCCCTTATGCATCCCTATGTCCCCCTTATGCATCCTTATGTCCCCCTTATGCATCCTTATGTCCCCCTTATGCAGCGGGCAGACATGGAACAGAATGTCCACAAATGGATGCAGGGTGTAATGTAACTGATCTGTGACATTACGGCATGTATATGGTTGAATATACAGTATCTGGTCCAGAATGGACCTGGAATTTAGAACTGTGATGACTAGGGTAGGATCCAGATCCCTTCACCACCACCCTGACCAGGATAAACAGATGATGGATGATGGATGGATGGATAGTATGTTAATACAAACCAACAAGAACAATCTCTACACAGTCCACAAACATGATACTCTTATGTTCTTATTGCGTCCTTTTCCTTCATATCCCTGTGAAAGCTGAGAGGAGAGAATATTGTCTTATCTCTGTCTGAATTTGATTTTGAGGTCACCAGCAGCTAAATAAAAAAAATATTATGAATGAAATGGGAAATCTATTAATTCCACAGATTATTCCCTTTGTCTGAGAGACAGCTGTCTGCAGTCTCCATATCTATAAGCATAATCTGTCACACAGGCATCTGACATCCCGGTTTAGTCCTCGGAGGACGGAGGGCTGATGTGTATCGTTCGTTAAGAGTGGCCCGCAGTTCATGATAACGTTCTGGAAAGACGTATACAGGACAGCATAAACACGCAATCTAAATGCAAATGCTAAATTAATCATCAGCTCTGTATAATCACTGTCCCTGGGCCTGGGAAATGTGGGCCATTACGGTCCAAGATGTTGTCGGACTACTGGAACTGAGATGTGACTGTAATCAAATATATGACATCTTATCATTAGTACCTGGTGTCAGGTCTGTTGCCCCCCCACCGTGAGGTGTCACACTATGTAACATTTCCTCAGTCAGCTTAAAGTCCGACCTCCAGCTGCCTTTGTGTCCTCAGGAATGTCTTTACTGTTGTTCTTGGCTCTGGAGGTCTGGGGGAGTACAGGAAGTGGGTATGTCTCTTTGAGGTCTGGGGGAGTACAGGACGTAGGTATGTCTCTTTGAGGTCTGGGGAAGTACAGGAAGTAGGTATGTCTCTTTGAGGTCTGGGGGAGTACAGGAAGTAGGTATGTCTCTTTGAGGTCTGGGGGAGTACAGGAAGTGGGTATGTCTCTTTGAGGTCTGGGGGAGTACAGGAAGTAAGTATGTCTCTTTGAGGTCTGGGGGAGTACAGGAAGTGGGTATGTCTCTTTGAGGTCTGGGGGAGTACAGGAAGTAGGTATGTCTCTTTGAGGTCTGGGGGAGTACAGGAAGTAGGTATGTCTCTTTGAGGTCTGGGGGAGTACAGGAAGTGGGTATGTAAATGTAAGGCAAACATAAGGTTACTGCTATTATCATATTTAAATGTAAGATTAATTTACTATATAAAGGTAAAGCTATTATAGTATTTTCATGCAAGGCTATTACAGTATGTAAAGGTATGGTTAATACAGTAATGTAATTTTAAGGTTATTATAGTATTTAAACTTAAGGTTAATTTAGTATGTAAAGGTAAGAGAGCTTCAGTATAAAAACACCAAAGCCTCCACTCCTTCCTATTGGGGAATTAAAGTGCCAGTGATATTTTTAAATCCAAGGCTCTGGCAAGGTGGCGGTCCTGAGGATTTCAGCCCCGACGCCTCCTGTCAGCCTAGCGAGAGGCGTCAGACGGCGCTCGCAGCCTTAGGGCAAATCGCTATCGGCCTGCTGAGTCTGGCTGGAGGCCATCACCGCAGGTGAGCAAAGGGAAAACGCGCCCATGGTGTGACACCGTCAGGGTGAAGGAGTGGACAAGCCCATCTCTAGCCCATTTTTGCAGGCCCAGGAGACTGGTAGGACCACGGTGCATTGCGCCGCTCTGCTCTGGAGGAAGGCTAATATTCCTTCATGAAGTGCAGTGCTGGCCTGCCCTCACCACTTGAGATTTCCTGCATCCCAGACGCGGGGCGTAATCTGCAATCCCTTGTGAGGTGACTGAGGCATGTGGCCAATGTCACTGTTAGCCAGTACAGTTATACAGTTTGATAATCCCTGACAGTCCCTGACGCTTTACCCCAAGACAAATTGCAAAAAATACAATAACATTACAGTGATTTGGATCAAGGCTCACAGAGGGTCTATTTCTCCATTTACTGCTCTCTGCTGAGTCAGGATGAAGCGGAACATCTTAGCATAGCTTGGGTCTCCTTGAGAATTAGGTACAATCTACCAGGCCTGCATGCTGAGAAGAAATGGGTGTAGATTATATCTGAAAGTGGAGCGATATTTCAGCTGAAGGAGATATAGAAGCGCTCTGGGCCATTTGGCAGGAACTGAGTCTAAACTGAAAGAGTGAGAGTTCTGAGCCAATGCGCTCCGTTAATCAATTGTGTGAAGACGTGCGAGTGTCTGTTACACTGCTATTCTGCGTGTGTGCTTTAACGCCCCAAAATTACTATGGTTATATACTGAGTTTTCTGCACATTCACATGGTGATTTACAGTTTTCTGGAAAGCATATAGCACCTTCAATAACTAAGACAATAGTGCCATATAGGAGTAGGCAGTTAGTGTCCAAAGAGGTATCTAATTGCCCGTTAATTATAATTAACCATTTCAGTGCTGAGCCAGTGGCTTTTTCACATGAGCTTCAGCATTTCACCTTCTGTGACCTCTTGTCTGACAAACTGCTTGCTTTTCCCTCCAGGGAACAGCAGGCATACGAGGGCTGGGGCAAATTATTTTCCCGGTCATGAGTTTATTGTTTTTCTTCTCATGCGATGGCTGCTGACAATGGTCCCACTGGAACAGGCATGAGTCACTGTGCTACCTTTACTGAATGTTACCCATCAGTGATGAGGAAAAGCAAAGTCAGCCTCTGTGATCTTTACTCTCTCGTTATCTCCAGCCCAATTAAATCTTCTGGGATTTTTCTCATGTCCTTATTTCACCATGTCTAGGCTACAGCGTGTCGCGGGTCGTTTGCACATCTATGCTTTCATTTTTGATCATTTAATATCTTTGTTCGCACATTTCATGTGGTTTTTCCATGACTGATTCACAATGAAGTATCATTTGGATAAACAGAGGTGAAGGTTGGATAGGATATGCTGTAGAAGGATATGCTGTAATTTCGGTGAGCACAAGTCAGAGTTCACCACAGATACACTCATGTTTGTTGTTTCAGTAACTGCTCTGTTCAATTTCTGTGTCATCTTGTGAATACCTGAATTCTGTTATTTTATTATTGGATTTTCCTCTTTTTAATTGAATGCCCTTGGTGAGAAAAAGTGAGTGATTCTGATCTGAAACCCTTGGAGTTGATGTTGAATTTGTACCAAAAAAAAACCCATCTTTTTTCTGATCGTAAATTATAAATGTGACTTGTCATAAGACTCTGCTTTGGTGCCAGTAGGTCATATAGTGGATGTGAATAAATGACCATTCATGAGCTGTGCAGAAAAAAGTGAGGGGGACAGACCGCGATTCCCAAGCTCCCCTGAAACACATTATGCTAAAAATGAATAATCATACTCACCAGAGATGAAAAGGGGAAATTATTCCGCTTTCTTAAGGCAAACGGAAATGATTGTAAAGTTCTTTGTAGTAAACCATCGAGGCTCACTGTAGTAGATATGCTAATTAACGGGAAGCGGCAGGTAGCGAATTGCGCTCGGGGAAGCTCGCCAGCGCGTGACCCACTTGGGGAAGCGCTAACGGAGAAACCTCCCAGCATCCCTTGCGGAATAGCTGCATCCCGCGAAAATTCTGCACTTCCCACGGAGTGAATTATTGAGATCTCAGGCTCAGTCCTTCCAAGAAGATGATTAGACTTACTACTTTTTTTCCACCATATTTTTTCTTCGCACATTTTACACAAGTTCATCTTGGCTGTGAAACCGTCCCTGCGATCGGTTCCCCAGAGAGAGAAAAAGTCTCACTAATTTAACGAGAAACTGGTCACACCAAAGAGGATCGTTTCCTTTAAAGCTTTCTTGCATTTTTACTGAAAATGGCATAAACATACATGTTAAAATCTGCACGTTTTAACTGAATCTCTTGTGTAGAGTGCTGTGGGATTTCCCCCGAAGTTTAACTTTTCTCTATGCTTCTGTGTGACTAATGTGCTACATATTTATATGCTAAAAAAAGCTTTTAACGGCCGAATGTCTCCTGTTTAAAACCTCTTTAGAGATCTGAGCGAAAGAAAGGAACCGCCAGAAATCTCTGCAAAGATGAAAGGCATCAGACAAAAGCCAGCATAAGTGTTTCGTGCTCCCAGAAGCGGTGCCAAGTGTCTGTCTTTCCTGGAGGACATCCTTATTTCCCAGGATATCCTGCAGCATCTCTCTCTCTCTCTGTCTCTTCTTATCTTTAAAACACTGCTTTTGGCTTGTGAAGGGGGAGCAAAGTTTCTACTTTCACCAGAAACCTCTGAAGAGACGGAGGGTGTAAACGGCAGCCGGCACGCCAGGCTCACAGGCTCCTGTTCTTCTGAAGAATTGACCTACTTCTTTCTTGTATATTTTCTTATTTCTTCATTCCCAAACTCTGAGGTAGAAGCACTTGAGGATGGTATAAAAAAGGCCAGAGTTCTGCTTCCCAGCTGCGTCACGCACTGTAACTCCTCCACAGCAGCCTGTAACCAGCGAACGTCTCTCCGAAACATTCCTGTCCCAGCCGCTCTTACACGGCATCTGCACGACGGCTTCATGCATCCAGTGGCAGCGTTTCCCACCCCTCAAACCACACATTTGTATGGGACCCCCCAGGTTTTGGGCCCCCCTGATGGCCAGAACCTGCCACTACATTAAATGTTAATTAAACACATGTGTTATGTTGGAGATGCTGAAGCAGCAGATTCAGTTGACTAACTAGCTAGCTACGCTCTGCTGTAATCCTAGGAAACACGGGGCAGTCAGGCTGGCCAGTCCATCACAGGGCACACACTCACTGCTGGCAATTTAGAGACACCATTTAGCAAGTCTGCATGCATTTGAGATGTTGGAGTGAACTCACTCAGCATGGAGACCTCAAAAAAGCAACAACATGTAAGGAGAGACAGCTGGTGATACATGGAGGTTGAAGGTGGTTCAGTCTTCAGAACGTTCAGGATCCACATCCATCTGCTTCAGTAACCTCCAGATGTCTTTCCTCTGGGTTATTTATGGTAAAGAACAAATCCTATGTGTCCTACCAGTGAACCGCGACCATCAGCCGTTAACACTGACGTGTATTGACCGGGACCAAGGGATCAGTGTTGTAGGTCGGGTGAAGGTCAGTCATTGTGGTGTAGACCCTCCCTATGCTCATAGTTGGGTGAAGGTCAGTCATTGTGGTGTAGACCCTTCCTATGCTCATAGTTGGGTGAAGGTCAGTCTTTGTGGTGTAGACCCTCCCTATGCTCATATGTTTGAATCTTCTGAACTTGGGAAATATTGTCTTTCTGCATGTACTGAACAGACTAATTGTGCTCCGACGCAGGAGAGTGAAATGCTTTGCATGGCTGACATAAAAAATCCGGGAGCGCAGTTTGGAGGTCCTCAAAGACAGCGATGCCGCACTCTCCAGCACCATGAATAGGCAATGAGCTGCGTTTTCCGCTTGCCTGCCGCCGTCGTCTCGGTGGCCCTTCGCTGGGACCCTCCCTCCAACGTGCTGCAGTGCCGGTGCCCATTGAATTGTCACCTGTTGATCTCCAGAGAATATCTGGAACACGAGGGGCTTCTCTGCACCCCGATGTTGCCTTTGATGTGATGAAGATAACAAATAATTTAGGTGGAAAAAAATCCAGAATTAAAAACAAAAAAACAATGCTGGAATACAGCGGAATTCATCTGGGAAATCTTTAACTGAAACTCCAGCAACTGATTGTGGCTGAATGTGTAGCATTAATGTCTGAGCTGCATAAATAGATTCACTGCAAGCAGGATGGGGACAGTTTGAGCTGGAAACGTTAGCGATTCCTCCACAGACCACTGCAGAGCAGGAGGACAGGCCACGTCATCACTCGGATATCGATCCAGTGACATGACCTTACAGTGCAGTCTGCCAGCATCTCTGGAGAGAAATCTGACATTAAGTTCCAGAGCATTTGCTTCAGGATAGTTTAAAATGAAAAGGATTTTTGAGCATTTGACGTGTCCTTGTGTAGCTATATGTTCCCCAAAGGCCAAACAGTTTGAAAAAGCAAAATTCTGTGGAGAAATCATAAAATGTTATGCCCACTGCAATATAAATGTATTTTCCATAATGACTATTTTTCTTTATTGTCCCTTTTCTCCTGTATATGTAGTCATGTGTGCATTTTTTAAGTCATGAGGACATTGCAAAGAACCAGCACAATGTTACATCGCACTGAAAAAAATTGAGCCTTAAATGGAAAACTTCAAAATCATTCTAGAAGTAACCGCAGGTGGGCGGAGTATGGAGCTTGGAGGGGGGTGGGGAATGAAGACAAAGACAGCGACACCCAGCTGGGGTATGGACCAATGGCATGCGAGCACTGCAGAACTGGCCAGCTCTTTGAGACCCAACAAGGAAGCTGCTCTTAATGGATTTTCCTGCCGTCATATACATCCTTCAATGTGCTAAAACCACAGCACACAAGTCAATGCTCATCCTCGCATTTAATAGACACACTTATGCTGCTCTGAACAGGGGCCTTGAGCGGTACTCATGCTTTCTCTGTAACAAACACGTATGTTTTATTAACACGCCAAAGTGGAACGTCTCGATAACAGGAGCCACGTAAATGTCAAACGTCATTCTCCCTCCTGTCTAATTTCCATCCATCCATCTCCAGCAGTGACTGTCTATAGTAAAGGGGTCACGGTGAGCCTGGGGCCTTGCTGTGGTCTGTGCTGCGTTGGTCTGTGCAGCTAGGTCCATGAGCCTGTGTTCTGGACGTGACAGTGGGAGCTAGCTCATGCCGTCTCTCCTATCCCCGCAGCACTGCAGCCATGGCAAGCAGGCGCGTGTAGAGGAGGCTTTAAGACAGCGCTGGTCTGGTAGGTGACAAGGCAATAGTTTGTATCGCTTGAGACGGAAGCCGTTAAACTGGCAGTGTGACGGCGACGCGCGGAGATGCCGTCAGATATGGCCTCGCTGCTTCTGATTCATACATGATTAAAAGGAGACAAAGGAGAAAGTGGTTAGCAACAAGGAGCATGATGGAGGATCCCAAAAGCCGCCAGGATGAAGACGAATGATGAATATTTCACAGACAACAAATAAATATATTTGCAATTGGCAGCTGTGTGGCCAGCCGGGAAATGAGAGGCTCAGCTTTAAATATGTGGAGCTGTTTATGGTGCGTCGGTGCGTTGGCAGGACGTGTTCCAGCCTGATCGCTGAGGATTCGGGAGAAACACAACAGGGCTGAAGAAAGAGGAAATGTGTCTCAGTTCAGTGTCGTGCTTTCTGACAGAACATCGACTCTCAGGATCTCCTGTCCTACACATCTGAGAAGATGTTCATCTCCAACGAATGATTAGGGGTGGCGTGTTTGAAGGTTCTTAAATGGCTCTGCTCGAAGAGGCTGCTGGGACGGGGGCAGAAAGTAAGAAAATACTTTGCTTCTTTGCTTGGCATTTAGTGAGAGTCATGGTCACCAAACTCCTCTAAACCATCTGGTCCCACAGCACATCTGACCAGTACTGGATTAAATGGCAGAAGAGTTCAGAATACTTTTCATTGCTACATCACTATACTCTGTAGGGACTTATAATTTACCAAAATCCACCCCAAGCACACCAACATCACTATCATTAAACAGTATCACAACCACATGTATCCCATCCCATAATTTATACTACACGTGTGTTATTTCAGTCACAATTCATCATATAGACCTTAACCCCTCAGACAGGTTTGCTACATTTGATTAAAAGCTTGAATATGTAACACAAACATAGGCATTAACTCCTCAGCAAAGTTTAACCGCTGTTAATATTTAAAAGCATATATTTTGCCTTTATGCTGAATTCCAGACAGGCAGGCCAAGGTGCCCCCGCGACGCCTTCAGCTCCTTCATTCCAGCTGATATCAGGGACTGCAGAGCTGAACTGAAGCACAAGCTGAGTAACCAGGATCTCTGCAGCACACGTTCTATAAATGTGTCAAGATTTAATACGGTCTTGAGGCTACGTGCTTAAACCAGGCGAGGTTACTCGTGAATCCAGGGTTGACTTGGTGCGGATCTGGGGACTCTTTACAATGTGCAGGGCCAAGTTTGCTGTCCACTCAAAGGGTCACTTCAGGGCCTCTGTCTCCCAGGATAATGCAGTGTAGCGACTGTTTGTGGAAAACAGGGGGTGCCCAAACTCCAGAGGGCCCACACAAATGCATGGTTTGAATGGAGGCAGACACCTCTGCTGGTCATTTTTGTGAGCTCCTGGTGGTTCTGCATACCCACTCTTCCTTTCAACTAGCATTTGGCCAGAATGTGGCTTGAATGATGGAAGTTTAAACACCAGGAGGTCCTATCCTGTAGGGGCAAGATGAGCAGTCAACTGGGATAAAAGAGGCAGCTTCTTGGGGGAGGTATGTGGCTCAGTGGGCCACTACGCTGTGCATGTGATCAGAAGGTCATCAGTTCACATCCCAAGGCTGGCAGACAAGTTTCATTGGGCTCCTTAGCAAGGTTCTCAAGCCCAGGGGCTTTGGGGTCTGTCAGACCCCATTGCTTTGGGTAAATCCATCTGCTAAATATGAACATGTATAAATGTAACAGCTAGTGAGGGACATGGTTTGTGTCCTTCAGGAGCATCCATGAGGTCCAGAACAGCACCTCAGCCTTAACCTGGCAAAACATAATAAACCTAATACCAGAAAACTGCAAAAATATTTAAAGCAAACACAGTATTCGATTAAATTCTCTCGTTAAGGCTCCAACAAATGTTAATATCTCCCAGATTCTTCATCGAGAATTAATCATTTATATAAAACCTCGATCTGTCTTCGTTAGAGTGTAATGATTCATCGTCCCCCTTGACCACAAGTTTGCCTGATTGTTATGAGTTTTTGCGAGCCTCCATTACGAGACGTAATTATTCAGTGTATAATAAATCAGGAACTATTTTTTTCAATAGCCAATGGTGTGACAAGGAGACATCCACAGCCTGGTGATCGCGGGGAATATCTCTTTCTGTCAATCATTTTGTAGTCAAGACAGTAACGTAATGCTGCTGGATTTTCATCGCTCAAGGAGACCGGAATCTACAGATCCCCCAGCTGCCGCGTTCTCACATAGGATACTCGTTTCATTAATTTGTCAGTGAATTTTGCACCAGATTGTAGCTGCTACACTAAATAATGCAAATATTTAGATTTCAACAGCGAAATGCATATGCAAATCGTAATAAAATGGAAATTCAGAGGGAAATATTTTCAACTGTAGATGGTTGCCTTCCTCATCACTATAAATAGGCAGATTAATTTCCATTGATATATAATAATCCCTTTGTGTAAAATAGGGGTCCTCAGTTACGGTATTGGATTAAAAAGTCACCCTTAAAAGCACGGAGCTCACCAGGCATCGCGGAGGCCGCCCGCCAGCCGCCCGCCTTCGCACGTCGCCGGGAAGCCGGCGAGTCTCTCGCGCGCTGAAGATGGATGCTTCTCTGTCCGTATTTTAACGGCGCCTCATTCTTTCGCTCCGGTGTGAATGAATATTTCATAACATCTCAAGTAATAAAGATAGAGTAGATATTTCGCCATTAATCGCAATAAAAATTGAAAATACCGTGTATATTCCTTTCGCTTATTTTAAAAAAATAAACAGTGGAGTAATGCTGAATTTTTAAATGGCATTATAAGGTGATAAGATCAAAACCCTGCCGCCTGGATCAGTAACTTAAATAACTTAAATTACTGTGAGGCCACTGTCACCGAATTATTAAACTGCAAAGAAACTCCGCTGCTTCGCCAAGTCTCTTATGCTTATTGTTTTTTCCGGACAGAAATACCCTCAGTTTATAGAGATCTTGTCATTAATGGACGTAATGGAGATAGGGAATGAAAGAAATGAACAGACTATGTAAGACGTTTAGAGGTTAGAGGTGGTGCGGCTTATAGCGTAATGCAATCTGTTTGACTTGATGAAGGGTCCTGCTTAGCCTATTGTGGCTTTGAATAAGGTGGATAATCTGAATGGGTTTAGCAAAATATCCAGGTAAAAGATAAAAGCAAAAGATAAGGTTATGGTCGTGAAGTTCTGCGTCACAGGTTCAGATTTACCTCGGCAATACGTTCAGCCACCGTCATTTCAAAGTATGAGGGCACCTGGTTATTGGGTTTCATTAATACAAACCATAATTCTGTATCGCTAAAAAACACGATTCATTTTGCTCTTTTTTACACTAAGCGCTTCACACCGTACAGTCATTTGGGGTTTCGGAGTTTGAAAACCATAAGCCATGTTCAGTTACCATTTCGGTATCTGCGTTATTATTATTGTCCAAAATGAGCCCCGATAGTTCGCACACAGTGCGCTGCACAGGAACACTGGAGCGTCACTGAAACTGCTGCTCTGCCGATCACCCCTGTCACATCTGACAGCTTTTAAATATGACACCATAATAAAGAGCACCTGCCAGCAGCATCGTGACTGCGTTAAATAATACACACCGAGATACAGACGCTATCAATGTTTTTTTTTTTAATTCCAACAAATCACATGAAAATATGGTTTTGTTTCTATACCCTAATTGCATGCAAACGCACACACGACCGAAACCTATTAATATCATCAGCATATAGTGGTATGCTAAGTGTTTAGTTTGTGTTGAAAGTGTGAAATATAGATACGTTTAATCCCGTCTGGGCTACATCCTAGCCGAAAATTTCCATATAACACATTAGTTCTCATTACCATCTGCTTTCTGACTCTTTGTGTACGTCGGGCTCAGCGGAAGCAACAGAAATCTATCCTTTCGACGAGCTGTTTTTTGTGTTTCTGTCGCTAGCACATTAGCTATAGTCTGATGGACCTGGGGATATAAGTAATGGTTTAATCCCTTACAGAGCCCTTTATAGCTGAAAACAGACACATTCTTTGTTATTTTCTATTATGTGTCCCGCCATTCTGAGCCCAAGCCCAGGGAACCAAACACAGTGAACAGGTGTTCGTCCTCTCTTCCCTCCATCTCTCTCTCCATCTCTCTATCTCTCTCTCCATCTCTCTATCTCTCCTTGCCTGTCTTTCCCTCTCACTTCAAAAGACCTTATTCCTCAGCCTTTTGCTTTCGAGGGGGGGAGGGGGCACTTTTTGAAGATGTGTTGGAGAGAGAACAATATATCTCACCTACATTACCTGTCACCACAAGGGATCTGGCACCACTATAGATCAAAGTTCAGCTTTTCTGAAGCGTTCTTGTCTAAAGAACTCTTACCATCTTCCATCTTCTGTGGCACCCCTCCATAAACTATAAACTTATCCATACACCTGTACGGTATATGTGCTACACAAGCATGTTCTACACTTGTTTTGGCTTTCAAAGCTTTTCAAAGTCTTCCTCCTGCGTGGTCAATCCTGCGTGGCGCGTGCCAGGCTGTACCCTCAGTGTTTGGCTCCAGGCCGCATCCAGAGGTGTTTCTCCAGGGCTGCCCAACTCTTCATAATTAATGCCATTTACAAATGTTGATTTGGAAGCTGAAGGCCAAGCCACAGTCAAAGCTTCACCTGCTGGCGGCGGCCAAACACGTGATGTTGTTATCAGGGGCGTTAGAAGCATTTTGAATGTGGTGGTGGGGGGGGGGACACTGGCAGGGGGTCTGGGGACCCTCCTCCAGAATTTTTTTAATGAATTAGATGCCATTTCCTGCAAAACCCGGAGTGGTGTGCGTATTCTCATATCCATCAAGTGGAATGGATTCTTTCACGAAGCGATAGAAACGGCACTGGGTATAATATTTTATGGTATAATTTTAATATTATGGTGAATAACATTTTATGTTAAATGTGGGGGGGGGGGGGGGGGAGCAACGTATGTGAACGTTTAAAGGGTGGGGGGGGCCCGCGTACATTTTGGGGGCAGG
>JAODKE010000068.1:33475652-33489633 GCA_026779605.1 Mormyrus hasselquistii
CCGCGCGGTCGGGTCGGGGGGGAGGGGGGCGGCCGCGGCGCCGCAGGAACGAGCCTCCCGCGGGGGGGCGGATGGTAGGGGGCCTCCAAGCCGAGCTGCTGGGTCGGCGCTATGGACCGACGTTCTGTCCCGCCGTGGGGCGACTCACCGACTAGGACCTGGGACCCCCAGAGCAAATGTCCCCATGAGGTGGTGTTTGGTCTGTCGGCTGAGCCGTGTGTGTTTTGGAGTCTTGAACCTTGGCTCTCCTGCAGGGGGGTTGCCTAGTGTAACAGATGCTCAGCTCTGGATGTCACCTCTTCTCAGTCCCCAAGACACCTTCATTTCTTTACCGCTGTTAGTTTTGCATTAAATGGATATTTCTATATGTTTGTTGATGTTTCTCAATCTGTGGAATTATATATAACGACAATAAATCAATAATAAATTTATAAATATACATGAATTATTATTATTGAGTACCAGGCAGAATAGCAGAATAAGGATGGCCGGCGCAGACCCATCCAGCGAGGCAGCGGTAAATGCCCCAAACACCGGCCGTCTTTGGCTTGATGTGCTGCAGTGGGACTGTACCGCTTTCATCCCAAACAAGCCCCGCGAGGGCGAGTCCGTTGGCAGGGGGAAACGCGACACTTCACAGGAGACGGGCAGTCATTAGCGGGGGCGATCTGTCTGCCCCCTCCCCCGAGTAAAGGCCGACAGCCTGGGTCTGCCTGCCTGTGACATACTAACTCAGAAGGTAAAATGCTGAAGTCTGCCTCTTTCACGAGTGTTGACTGCATGGACTCTCTAGCAGTGCACATGACAACAACGGTGCTGCTCTCAATCCTGTACCTCCTGCCGTGTTCCTGCCTCTGAAGAATCGCAAAACAAACCCATTAGCTTGGGGAAGCAATCAGATGTTAATTTGGTTGTATTTCTTAGTTTTCTTCTGAATTTTACTTAAAGTGGCAGGCAGGTAAATTCACTGTTTCACTTTCAATTGACTCACTAGAGGAAACAGACAAACATGCACACCAATATGCACTGTTAGCATTTCAACATGGCCGCTAGGGGAACGGTGCACTTCCTGTTTGTTTACATGAATAACATAGCAGTCTCACAGCATTCGTATCTCCGTAAGGGCCCATAATCAATATCAGTCATCATAAATTAATCTAAATAATATAGAAATAAGCTACCACTGTAAATATTGGGTGTGCGACGTTATCAGATTTCACCCGTGGATTTCAGCATGTACAGTGTGTATTCACACAATTCACCGTTTTCCATATGTAGCTCTGTTTGGTTTTCACTGAATGGCAAGAATTTTCCAGCCGAAGTGTTTAAAAGTCTCAGCAGGTAAATTGGACGTGCCGTGGGAAATGCTGACAAAACGATGCAGTTGCTGAACTAATCACGATAAGATTTATATCGATCCTTTCCAAGGTCAGACCTTTCAGATGAATTGTTTGACCGGGTCAGACGTCTCCGAAGGGAAACACAGTATGTCTGTGAGCGCAAGTTTGTTCAAGTTTGTTAATCCACGTAAGTAAGACTTTGAGAAATTGGTTTGCATTAGGTTAGCATCTTGTGAAAGTCCAGTCGCTTGTGCGATATTCAAATGGGGGCGAATGACCAATAGAGAAATGCAGGCCTGACCGTGCCCCTCCCAGCTGGGTCTCATTGCTCCAATCATGAGGCCGTTAGCATTTGCCAGGTAGGCTAAGGAGCACA
Source organism: Mormyrus hasselquistii (assembly GCA_026779605.1). Lineage (NCBI taxonomy): Eukaryota > Metazoa > Chordata > Actinopteri > Osteoglossiformes > Mormyridae > Mormyrus > Mormyrus hasselquistii. The sequence continues at coordinate 33,477,369 of JAODKE010000068.1, forward strand.
ACAATGATAGGACGGTGCTCCTGTGCCTTCATGACTCGTCCCGGAGCTGCTGTGTGGAGACAGATCAGAGACAAAAGTTAATTTACGCATCTGCACTTTACATTTTTGAATCAGCAGCACAAAATGCCTTAGTTATTTTAGGTCCACACTCTGTATTCAGTAATTCTGTATTCATTTTCATTTGAATTAATCTTTTGCTAGGTTCTTAGAGACTACTGCATAGTGCTGCCCCATGCTAACTTGCACTTGTTCTGGTCTTGCCATTCACTGGATGCTCAGCCTAGTGCTCATTCCCAGTGCACTGCATGACAGCTGTGTGCTGGTGATGTGCCGCCGGTCTACCTGTTATGTCACTTTGACCAAAAGAATCTGCTCAATAAATACGAACGTATATGAAGAGCAATATCTGACATTCAGGTACGAAAAAATATAAAAGTGAAAACGCACAACCTACGACTTCAGTTTTCTGGTTTGATTATAAAATATCTGGATCTGATGGGCTCCACTGGAAAGCTGGAGAAACTGGGAGGAGCTGTCAGTGCGCAGTGCGCAGTGCACAGTGTCGTCTATTCACCTATGACGGTGAAAAATGATGGAAAATGCTCGTGTTCTTTGTCCTTCCATGTCTGAACTTAATAGCAGCAGAAATCCAGAACATCAGCAACCAACGTCAGATAACGCCTTCTTAATAATGCACTAACAACAGGCTTTGTTGCTGCATAAGTAAACTTGTGATGATGTCGATCGTTACACTAGTTCTTCTGTTATGTTACGTGTTCTTTTCAACTGATGGGCACAGCTAGCTGACTCATACTTAGGAGATGATGTAACATCCACCAGGCCTTACATATCCGATTAGTCACCTACACACAGTCTAGATGTGTCAGGGGACCTTTAATACCGTGTTAAAGCCCCTTCACCCTTTGCAGTGATACTATGGAAACCAAGAGGCAATAGACCAGTGTGTCATGCTTATGATGTATCTGCTTCATTTGCATGATTAATAAAATTGGTTAAAATTGGCGTTACAAAGCAAGAGCTGAGAGGAGCAAAGAGGGTATTTAAATATCAAGCATAAATAGTAGAAAAGGCGTGCAGTGTTTGAGGTTCAGGGTTATCCAGAGCGAGGCCAGATCCGGCGTTTAGTAGAAAAACAGTCTGGAAATGAGCTGAAGTCTATCGCTGTTCTCTCTGGTGTTTCCCCGGAGGCTTGTGTTTAAACACTGAATCTGTATGCATTCATAAAGGAGAATAAATTAAGCTGAGCTTTTACCTTTGAGTTCTGTATTTTAAACCTTTAAATAGAGGCGGTGAAATTCACTTTTATCCTTTTTGAAACAGAATATAGCTAAATTTAAAAATTTACCTATTGCAAAAGAGCCAGTTGTAGTGCTACCTAGAAATTTTTAAATGTCAGGTCACATGACCACTGGCGCTAAAGTGCCTGTACATAATTATGTTTTGCTCATTTCATTTGAGCCTGGAGGGGCTGAGATGAGGCTGTAACTCGACGGCATAGAGGCATGGCACCGCAGAGCTGCCAACCGAAACAAAGGCTTCTTGCGGAGTTTCGAGTTTACGAGGTGTCCTTGTATGCAAACAACATGTTTTGATGGCATCTCTTACCGTCCTTGGAAGTATGCAAACGGGACGGATGCCAAAGCTTGAGAACGAAACGTGCCGGAGAATTTAATCTCGCCTCACGTGGCCAGACAGCCATCCAGACAGACAGCAAAACAAAAGGGAGAATTTCGTCATAAATCCCTCCCGCGGAGTGGAACCCGGCAGCATTGATAGGTGGTGGACACTCTGTCTTCCCGGTCTTGTGTTTTTACGTTATAACATCACCGCTGCAGGAAAACACACATGGTTTCGGTTAGACTCGCTTAATGTGCAAAAACTCTGTGCTGTTTGTCTTTACTCAGGGCTTCATTTGTAGTCGTGTTTTGGGTACATAACCTACACAGGATCTTTACGTGAATGGTGGTAATATGAGTGCCGAACGGTGACCCAGGGACACCGTTAGCATCGCACGCCCTCTGGCACTACACCGGCCGCTTGGCTAGCAGCCGAAGTTCAGGGTCTGGTAGCTGGGCCTCCACCAGGGGTGTGGTCCGTCGGCGTCTGGATGTGTTTACACAGGACAAGGGGTGATGTGCCGTGAGTTATGGCGAGATGAGGCAGGCGGGCCGGCCCTCGTCCCGCGACGAGTTGCCTAATGTATATACAACATGGCTTATGCACTAGGTCTTGGCAATCAGACCTTACTGGTTGTGACTGCTGTTCCCAGTGGGGAGACTGGTATTGTCTGAGAGTGGGGATTGAGGGCTTTGTGGAACCTGAAAACACAGAGATTTGGAGAATGTGTTTCACACCCTGGTTATACCCTGTGCTGGGTCTTTTCACTTGGGCTTGTTCTCGCGATCGTTTCTGGTTCTCTTGGTCCGTTCCACACCCTCCCTGGGTGGAGGGAATCTGGGAAAACGATGAGTGCAGCGGATGCTTCTGTCTGTGATCTACAGAGAGACTCACAGCTACCTGTCTCATTCCCGTTATGGAAGGCTGGCGGTTAAAAAGCAAGCCCTTCATTCTGGATGTATTTCAGGTTGATTCATGCCGAACCCTGAAGAACTCCTTCATCTACCTCTGGAAGACAGAACCCCACACGACACCATAAATCCTTGCTTGCGAGGAAACTGAACATTCTGTAAAAGCCTCACCCATCCCTCTGCCTCCGAGACATGAAGAACCAGAAATCGCAGTTTCTGTGGACTGCATGGTGGTACGTGGTAAATATCAGTAACTTAATGTGGGCTTCCAACAGAACTCCCACCCTTAGGTCAAAGGAGCGCAAAAAGAAATAAATACAAAGTTACTGAGTCCAGCGTGCAGCCCTAATTTAAATTTCACTGGTCCCGGGATCATCACTGCTAAACCCTAAACTTAATTTAAACTTCACTGGCCCCGGGATCTTCACTGCTAAACCCTTACCTTAATTTAAACTTCACTGGCCCCGGGATCATCACTGCTAAACCCTAACCCTAATTTAAACTTCACTGGCCCCGGGATCCTCACTGCTAAACCCTAACCTTAATTTAAACTTCACTGGCCCTGGGATCCTCACTGCTAAACCCTAACCTTAATTTAAACTTCACTGACCCTGGGATCTTCACTGCTAAACCCTAACCCTAATTTAAACTTCACTGGCCCCGGGATCCTCACTGCTAAACCCTAACCTTAATTTAAACTTCACTGGCCCCGGGATCGTCACTGCTAAACCCAACCCTAATGTAAACTTCACTGGCCCCGGGATCCTCACTGCTAAACCCGAAATTCATTCTGTTTTATATCCTTTGCTTGGTTAAAGTACAAAGTGAAAAGGTCAACTCCACACCCCCCCACAAGCCCCTCATTTCTGCTGCACCTGACGTTTATGAAACGTGAGGGACAGAAAACCACTATGGCTACTGCAAAGGGGAGAACAGACCAGGTATAAAATGCATCTGCGTCCTATCAGTAATGCCATAACTCCATGCATTACTCAGCCTGGTCTTTGAGGATCTGCAGACAGACCACATTTTTGCTAACAGGAAGCTGGTCATTCCATAACCCTAAAACATCTGATGACGGGGTTATTCCTTCTGCTGCGTCAGCAGGACAGTAGGTTCTGCTCCCCGGTGGTTATCTGTCCCTGGAGCAGACAGGTGAGCCGAGCTGCGATTCCCGTCCCAGTTCATCTCTTTCCCCCTGGCATGGAGCATCAGGAATTTCGCTGCCGATGAACAGATAAGCCCGTTCAGGCTGTTGGATCGTCCGCCTCCATCTCGAGAAAATCTAGTGGGGGCCCTCAGAGCAGAGAGGAGTCTGCTGTCATGCATGAGGAGCGTGGCACTGATGAGGGATGGTCGGGGGCCATGTTTACCCACGGGGGCCCCCGGTGGGCACTGTTGTGGCAGCAGGAGGGCATGGCGCGCCTGGCGTCTGAGACCCACATGCCGGTGTCCGGATTGGGGCATTGTGCCGGGTGGGCGGGTGAGCCATCACCCAGGGATGGGCCCGGCGCCGTTCTGCTGCCGCGTATGTGGGTACGTGTCAAAATAGTGGTGGCATGGCGCAGAAATCCGGGTCCACTGGAAAAGCAGGTAAGATGCTGAACACGCTCTAATTAATCATTTTATCCATTAACTGCTGCCACTGAAAACCCAGCACTCCACTGCCTGCTGGTATATTAGGGTATATCGCATGTATTCTGTATGTATACTGTGTTTTTTTGATGTAAATTATTGCTCCCACTGCTCTGTTCTATATTTACTGTTCTTTATCGTTATTGTTGTTTAGGTCTAAAGGGAGGTATGCAAGCAAACGTTTCATTTCACTTGTGCGAAAGACAAGAAAGCTTTTGAGTCCTTGAATCCTTGAAATTAACCCCTGTGGCGCTGGCTGTCTTCAGGAGCTATTGGGTTCTCATTGAAGGTCTGAGTTCTTCGTAAACTGGGGCATATTTAAAAGGAAAACTCTCCAGATGCTGGATGAGTTTGGGGGGGTGGATTTCAGAAATAAACGGCATCCAGTAACATCTTGATTTGATTCACAGCCGTGTTTCCATTGGATGTCTCAGAAGACGCTGTAGTGAGCAGGGCCTCAGGCTTGGGCAGGATTTATTTTCAAAACGTTGCTGTTCCAGGAAAGACAGGAAGTGAGAAGAGCAGCTTGACACGATGGCATCTGAAAGCCACGCTGGTATCCCCCATTGCTCTCTGTCTCTACGACTTTGCGGGAGGAAACTGATGAAATCTCTCTGCACCTTTTCCCAGCCTGAGCCCATATTTTTCCAATTTAATGTACTTATTGTTTATAGAGGCGACGTGACTCCGGCAGGGAGCTATGCTACACTATTACTGATGACTCCCTGTAGGCAAAGTGAACAGACTCCCAGGATGACACGGAAAGCCGTAGCCGACCGTAGGCTAGAGCCACTGCGGCACAATAGCGACATTCAGAAGGTGGTTTGGACCAGAGGCAGGTGCCCAGTATAGCTCAGAGCTCACTTTTTCTACATTAAACACTTTCACATTTAAACAGCTTGGACCTAGAACGCAAGTGAGGCACGCAGAGAAGTAGACGGCACTTTCGAGACAGGGAAAAAGATTAAGACCACACAGGACCGCATCTGGGGGAGGATCTGTGCTTCGTTCTGCCAAGAAAAGCAATATGGATGAAAGGGGAACAAGAGCATTTCAGCACGACGCAAACAAGCTCGTTCTTCTTGTGAAACTCACATCATCTGCCACTTTAACGCCTGGGCAGAAGTAGCCTTTAGTCACCAGTAATGAAGATTCAACAGACTGACATTTAGGAATAAACGTTTTGCTGGTGGGCTGCCATCTTCATTCACAGGAGTCTCTTCTCATTAATTGTCGTGTGTGTTATGCGCTTTATTGTCAACAGTACTATGAAATCCTTGCTTCAGATTAATAACGATAAATACGAGATGATAGAGAACAATAAACAACAGAAAACAACAATAGCACATTTAGACACCAAGCCAATCTGAGAATGAAGGGTCAAAGTGTAGCAGGAAAAATGAGTTTAGCGCATAATTAGCATTTCTGGAGGAGCCCAGCTGTCCGTGAATCATGTGGTCTGAGTTCTCACTGCTCGACACCGTCTGCCAAAAGGAAGCGGAGTGATCAGGCTGGGAGCCGGGTGTCCGTCAGCCTGCCTGCCCTCCCTAGCTGGTGTGAGGCCTGTAGGTCCAGCCTCCACGGCCTGACGGATCACCGCAGAAGTGGGACCAGATGCAGGAAGGACCCGGCTAGAGACTTAACTGCACAAATGCATTAAATGTTCAGAGGCCCCATTTGCTTCAGACAGAAAGAGTAGATTTCAGGCAGAAGGAGTAGATTTCATATAGAAAGAGATTTCAGGCAGACGGAGTAGATTTCAAACATAAATGGATTTACCTTCCTGCATTAATTCATGGCGATTTGGTTGATTTTGCTCCCTCGTCACTGTTTACTTACTGTGAAAACCATTATAGTGCAAAGTACAAACATTTTATATAGCATATTCCTGTGCAGAAGGTTTTATGCACATACACTCACACACACACTAAGGGCAAACATCAATTACCCCAAATGCATGTCTGTAGACTGTAGGAGGAATCTCACATGATACAGGGCAAATGTGCAAATCCCACATGACATGGGGCTAATGTGAACTCCACACACACAGAGCGGAGGTAGGATTCAAACATGCAAACTCCACACACACAGAGCGGAGGTAGGATTCAAACATGCAAACTCCACACACACAGAGCGGAGGTAGGATTCAAACATGCAAACTCCACATGACACATGTTAAACATGCGCATACCACATGATGCAGGGCGAGCATGAAAACTCCACAAACAGTGAGAGGAGGTGGGATTCAAACCCCCAAACTAGTAGGTCTGAAGGAGCACTGCTACCTGTCATAGGTAACTCATACACGGATTGGGATGGTGTGTTTCTGATCGGAAGGTTGCCAGTTCAAAGCCCAGGGTCAATAGAGTGATGTCACTGTTTGGCCCTTGAACAAGGCCCTTAATCTCAAGGAATGTATGTCCCTGTTTTCTCAGAAAAATTGATTTTTCTTAGGATTAAAGCATCGGATAAATAAAATACCCAAGCTGATGTACAATGTATGTCACATAATAAACATTTCCTGTAAGGAGATGGTTGTGATTTTCATTCCAAAATGGCGGCTGAGTCCAGTTTCTTTGCACTTGCTGTCAATGTCCCAGCATTTGGGCTCAGATGCTAGGGGTGTGTGAGGGGGCTTTAGTAGGGCTGTAGTCTCTATTCTTGGACTTCTAAGGTACGGTGTCCCTGGCGACCGGGTCGCTGTTCGCCTCCTGCGAGTCTGGGACAGCGAGAGGAAGTCAGAGGCCCGGGAGGAAAGGAGAAGGGAGCTGAACGTGAGGAGGAGGAGCACGCAAACAGAAACACTGCGGCGTCTGTTATCTCCGGACTGGCCCGGAACACGCCAGAAAAAAGAATGTTACATAAAGGAGTCTTTTAGGATCCCTGATATTTATGGAAGAAGAAAAAGCTCTGCTGATAAGTTACAAAAACAAAAGTCATTCTGAAAGGATACAAGAAGATTTTATCAGTTTGCCATGATAAAATTCCAATGGTGGCTACATAAAATTCCACGTTTTGTAGTAGCTGATTAATATTACTGCTAACAGATGTTAAACGAATAAGGGCATTTTTGATAATCTCATTGAAATCCAGTGCCTAAAACTACAACGACACACACAAACACAGAGACACACACACATCGAGAGACACACGTACACACGGAAACACACTGACAGTGAGACACACACACAGACACACACACAGACTCACGCACAGACACACAAACAGACACACACACAAACGCAGAGACACAGGCAGAGACACAGGCCGAGACACGGGCAGAGAGGCCCAAACCCAGCTTCTCCTTAGGCAAACCCAGAGTGACTGTTTGTTTAAAATAATGACCGGCTCCACGCATATTGATGAAGGGGGGGGGTTTTCTGTAATGGATGATCATGTGTGTCATGTACCCGCCTCTCTGGCCACAAGGTCCACTGAGTGAACCCAGAGGGCAACAGGGGTCATATGTCAGGGGTCCTGGGAGGGGGTCTTGTGGAACAGGAGAGACAGAGTGGCATGCTGGCCCCCTTTGTGGTGTATCTCCCCTGTCTGCGGTAACGTTTGACATCATTTACATGCCTCGTAACCCTTTGCCGCTTCTGCAGTGAATATCGCGACCCCCGTGATGGGCCCTCATGCGCCGATGGAGCGTCTCTAAATAACAGCTTAAAATCACAGAAGAAGTTAATGCTCCTCAAGCTGGCTGTGAAATCTGAGCTGTGAAATACGGGACGTGGGGGAACTGCCCTAATGTGACCACATGGTACGGAAGAGAGGCCCTGATTGGCTTAGAGATGCTTCAATGTCAATCAAGATTGTCCTCCCAGTGAGCAGTAAAACACCGTAGGTATACAGACAAAAAAAGAACAAGTGGAAAATGTACCTCAGTTTCCGGGGGACCTCCGACTGCTTGGACCCCTGAGATGTGACAGCAATTACCCAGAAGCCCACAGGAGCATCAGCGAGTATTTTCTGGTGGGAGAAATACAGAGAGCTGAGTTTCCATCCTGGCCTCGCGAAGACCGAAGGGTCCACAGAAAACATCACACACCCCGAGACTCAAAGACGTAGAAGAAGAAGCAATTTAAGCATTAACTTTACATCTTAAATGGGTATTGTTTTTGCTCCACCCACAGAAGCCATGTTAGGGTGCTCTGAGTAATCTGATCATCACGCTGCCAGTAACAGGCACCACACTGAGATGATTCTTCCTGCGCAGGAAGTCTGGATCACACTGCTCTATTGCCACATGCAGCTGAATGAGGAGTTTTATTTGGTTTCTTGGTATATTGACTTAGTGCTGCCATACCTACAAACAGTTGCACATCCGTAAAAACCACATTTACTGTCTTCATGATGACCTGTGTGCCGTATAAAGACAGAATATGTCGGAGACTCCACTCAGTCCGGAATGTTCTTAACCAAAATGGAAACACGAGTTTAACGTAAACACCAAGCAGAGACCGGATGTTACTTTTTGAAGGACTTTGCCAGAATTAATTGCCCTGAAGGGTTACGTTCCAAACAAACGTAGGACACTCGAGTCTCAGTAATTGTATTTATGTGGAACGCGGCGGAGAAGGGCATGGAATCTCTCTCCAAGAAAATGAGATTATCTGGCTGGAGCCCCACCCAAGTAACTCTGCCCTTTTAAAAATAGGGCCCCTTCAGTGTGGCGTTGTCCTCTGGTGTCAACCAATCAGATTATGGACTTTTTAAGTGTTTTTTTTTCAGGAAGGCTTATTAGTTTGATGGATGTGTGTCTCCTGAAAATAAGGCTTCTTGCAAACATTAACCATACATCATTTTTAATTGGCTGAGGCTACACTGTGACTTTTAGATAATTAAACTATCAAAGCCAGAGAACCAAAGGCATCTGAGCCAGTGGGATTAGTCCACTTCTTTAAATGTTCCACAAGGGTCCGCTTCCGGCAAATTACCCTGCTAAACGAATCATTGGCTAATTGACTTTTTTACTCTAAGCCTTAATATTGCCTGCGCTCTCAAGTCATGGATTTTAAAAGGAACTTAAATCAAACAACATGTGTATTTCAAATCAGTGTTTGTAGAGGAAACACAACTCAGCCAGTCAGACACACACACACAAACACACACACGCACAGGTTTGTAATGATATCCTTTTGGGGGGGACTCTCCATTTCTATGCCAACATGATGACCTTAACCCCCCCCAGCCCTAACCTCAACCATAAGTAACCAAACAAAACAGGAGACTTTTGGCATTTTTATTTTTTTGATTGCATACACAGAACTTTTTGTGGGGACCCGAAAAATAGTCCCTACAACATCAAAAAATCAGGTTTTTATTACCATTGTGGGGACGTTTGCCTAATCAACACACACGCACACACACATGCACACACGCACACACACACGCACACACACACACACTTAAAGAAGTGAGTCAGCAGAGAATAGCCCTGAATAAAGGCCCTGTTCACTTACGCTCTGCTCTGAATTAATGTGACTCAGGTTACATGACAAAATAAATGTTCAAATTAATTTAGCAGGAAGATTCTTTTCACCTCTCAGCCCCCATTATGTCTCCACGTACTTTTCTACATTTAACATCAGAAAAGAATAAAATCTTTCTGGTATGATACTTATGTATTTTATTTCGTATCTCCTTAGAAATAGCAGAGTTTTCTGCAAAACACGGCAAAGCAAAAGCTGCCCTGGGCTTGAGCGGAAGCGGCTCGGCCCCTGACAGCATACAGGGACTCCTGTATGAGTAGGTCTCACTGTTTTTTTTTCCGTCCCCATCCGGCCTTTATGTAAATAAATGTGTGAGAGACCTTACAGAGCACTGCTCTGTCTCACCAGTCAGCCCAAATATGGAGCTGGCCCTACTCAGGCCTGCTGGAAGGACACCGAGAGCGCCCCCTGCTGTTATCCTGGCATGAGTTCCATCACGCCGCCCTTCCGGGATACGGTTACAGGTCAAAATTTAATAACACAGGATAGTACTCAGGACAGTGGGAGAATCTGCCCTCCCCCAGTTCCCTTCTCCACATGGTACATTCACATGTTTCCCGAGGAGAACCGTGACCCGGTTTCAGCCCTGACGGGACAGATTACGGAGCCTCTGAGGAATGCAGAGCCATAATAAAGGTCCGGCGGCAACTGAGAACCTGGACAGTCGGTGACAGGCCCGATCCGTCCGCTCTCTAGAGACCGCGGACGGCCGTCTGGGCTCTGGTGGGCGTGGCCAAAAACATGGGTCAGATACCAACAGCAAACGCTGAGGCAACAGGTGCCCTCCTCTGTGAACTAAGCACTCACTGTAATTCTTTCTGAGGCTGCCACTTTCCTCCCAGGTCATTGTGGACAATGATGGTGGAGACGATGAACACGGCAGTCTCAGATTCCAGGCACATTCTCAGTGCCTGTCAGCAAAGGGACACTTCATGTATGTCCTCGCAGACAATGCCTATTATGTAAGGGGAGCACTCAGCACAATGGAACAGATTAACACTGATGTAGCACAGAATGGGCACAGTGTACAGGAAAGTTAACAATAATAACAAAATATTAGCTCTGATTTTTACGGCCTGGGCACTTTGCATGTCCCTGAATGGTCAGACCGTCACTAACGATGTAAGGATCACAATCGCTGCTCATGCTTCCCAGCTCGTGGAAACAGCCCAGATAACAAAGATTGCCTCAGCCGTCATAATATTCCCTCAAATGCAAACCATCTGCTGTTTAACGCAGACAGAATCGGCGCTTGGCAGCCAGGGCTGTAGCTGCGCAGGCTAAATGAGTTGGCTAAGGCTGTTACAGCCCGGAATTATCAAAAAACTATCAGAAGATAATACGGCTAAGGCGGGATGACCTGAACACTATCAGCAGAATAATGTCATTTGATGTGGGTGTTACTTTATTATCATGGGATGACAGTAAACTGGCAAATTATTTGCCGCTTAAGTGCTAAAGAGCCAAAAATGATTCTACATTCTGATGTCCGTCTCAAAGCTGGGACCTTGGCAGACCTCTGTGGGAAAGACGTGTTCGTATCTCTCCTTTGTTTAGCACAATGCATTTTTTTACCCTGACGGCCAATGGCAGCCGTTTGCAGATGCTGGATCTACTGGGCGTGTGCAGAGAGGCCCGTCTGTAATTAAGAGCAAGAGTGCGGCTCACAATGGCACCAGCGGGACACACCACTGAGGGTCAGGCGTGGCATCGGGCCGCTGCGGCACGCAGGCCTGTGGGGGGTGGGCGGTCACACAGGGGGAGACTGCCACCATCTTAATTATCTCGGAGCTGGGGCAGAGGGCTGTGTTGATGTCACCTATGCCACTGGGACATGCGGTGTAATTAACTTCATTTGCTTGATTGGCTGGAAAAGGGGTGATGCTCAGGTGATGATCAGAAACACTCCCCCCTCCGTGAAGGTGGCACAGAATAAATACAAATAAGAGGTTTGGGGGGTCCCCTTTGTTCCTGATGGTTAAGTGGCAAGTGGTGACAGCCCTGTCCTTCCCACTGTCCTTCCTACTGTCCTTCCCACTGTCCTTCCTACTGTCCTTCCTACTGTTCCCTTCCTGTTGTCCTTCCCACTGTCCTTCCTACTGTCCCCTTCCTGCTGTCCTTCCCACTGTCCTTCCTACTGTCCTTCCCACTGTCCCCTTCCTGCTGTCCTTCCCGCTGTCCTTCCTACTGTCCTTCCCACTGTCCTTCCTACTGTCCCCTTCCTGCTGTCCTTCCCGCTGTCCTTCTCACTGTCCCCTTCCTGCTGTCCTTCCTACTGTCCTTCCTGCTGTCCTTCCTACTGTCCTTTCTGCTGTCCTTCCTACTGTCCTTCCCACTACTTTCTGCTCTCCATCATGCTGTCCTTATAGCTCTCCTTCCTGGTCTCCTTCCTGCTCTCCATTCCACTCTCCTTCCTGTTGTCCTTCCCACTATCTTTCCTGTTCTCCATTCTGCTGTCCTTCCCATGCTCCTTCCAACTCTCTATTCTACTCTCCTTCAGGCCCACTTTCCTACTGTCCTTCCTGCTCTCCATCCCGTTCTCCTTCCTGCTCTCCATTCCGGCCGCCTTCCTGCTCTCCATTCCGG
>JAODKE010000068.1:33489733-33518523 GCA_026779605.1 Mormyrus hasselquistii
CCATTCCACTCTCCTTCCAGCACTCCTTCATGTTGTCCTTCCTGCTCTCCTTCCTGCTGTCCTTCTCCGCTGTCCTTCCTGCTGTCCTTCTCCGCTGTCCTTTCTGCTGTCCTTCCTGTTCCCCATTCCGCTCTCCTTCCAGCTCTCCATTCCATTATCCTTCAGGCTATCCTTCCTGCTCTCCTTCCTGCTGTCCTTCTCCGCTGTCCTTTCTGCTGTCCTTCCAGCTCTCCATTCCGCTCTCCTTCCAGCTCTCCATTCCACTCTCCTTCATGTTGTCCTTCCTGCTCTCCTTCCTGCTCTCCTTCTCCGCTGTCCTTTCTGCTGTCCTTCCTGTTCCCCATTCCGCTCTCCTTCCTGCTGACTCTCGGAGGGAGGGAGGGGGGTGAATTGTGATGCTCAAGAAATGTGAGGCGTGAGACACACGGTTGTTATCCGGTGGAATCTGTAGCTACTTTCCAAAACTCGAAAGTGCATGTTGGACTGAACCGACCCCATTTCTGTGGGTCATTAACAACAGAATAGGACAGAATTTGATATTGAGTAGCACAACTAAATCATTTTAATACTATGGTCTGTTTATTGGGGGGGTACATGCCCCCACCCGTCTCCCTGCGTCCTACGTCCCTGGTCATTACCATGGTGTTGTGCCATGGCATGGCGGACAAAGAAGGTGATGATCCACTTATGGCTCCAAGACAAAGGGGTGTATTAAGCAAGCTGAACACACTGTGGAAGGCACAAAGTAAAAGGGACTGCAAGGGGTCAAAGGGCAAACGGGGAATACAAGAACCAAGTTAAAGACACCATACTAATGTAAGAAGGGAGTAGGACAGCAAATTAGGTAGGGCAACACAAAATAGCCTTTACAGATCAATATACCATGACATGTGAGAATCATACCCAAATAACCAATCTGTGAAAGCACAGGAGAATTAGGAACAGGTGGGGCTAATTAACAGAACTACAAAGCTTATCAGACATTAGAACTAGGAGACAAATCAGACATTAGTACTATAATGCAAAGCTATGGTGCAACACAGGAGTACAAACAAGGCACCTCAATCTGACTGGCCCGAAAGCGCCTGTCTGCCAGCTGAATGCTGCCTTGCCAAAAATGTTTTATCTGCGGGAACATCTGCAGTACAGATATGCCGCATGAGACACGTGGGTGACGTTGGTGGATGGGGTGCCCATGCGGGCTCAGCAAGGCCTTCCATAACGTGCGGTTGTGCCCCATTGCAGATGCAGCCAAAGCGCATGGTCCTGTCCCCCTGGTGAGACCCTGCCCCGAGCTGCCGGCTATCGTTCGTTCTACATTTATGATCATGCCTCTCTGCTGGATTGTCATAGAAATGCACCGGAAAATGACAAACCACGCAGATGTTTTAGTCCAGGTATAGCAGCCCTTGCACAGTTTGAAGTGATGTGCTAGCTTAGCAAGTGGCTAACCTTTCTGCTAGCTTAGTGAATGGTAGTCCAGGCCCGTAGATGAGCAAACTTACGAGGTAAGGAAATGCCTAACATTTGTACTAGCTTAACCAAAGGTTGCCCAGGCCCGCAGGTGGGGAAACTTGCTAGCATAGCAAATGGCTAACATTTGTGTTAACTTAGTGAAGGGTTGTCCAGACCTGCAGGTGAGCAAACTTGCTAGTTTAGCAAACGGCTAACATTTCTGCTAGCTTAGTGAATGGCTCTCCAGCCCCACAGATAAGGAAACATGCTAGCTTAGCAAACAGACTTCCAAATACCACACAAGTGTTTGGTGCAATGTCAGACCTCCTGGCAGTCCCTGGGACATGCGAGGACACTAGTAAGGCAAACAGATGTCCAAATACGTCACAGGTGTTTCGATGAGATGTCAAAGCTCCTAGCCGCCCCTGGCACATGTGAGGACAGGCGCTAGCTTAGCAAATAGTCATCCAATACCTGGGCAGGTGCAGCACTCCTAATGACACCCTTCCTTCTGCTAAATTAGTCTGTTTTTCTGTTCGCTGACACCCTGGGGGGTTATTCTGGCTAATCAGATAATTAGAGGCCTAATTCAGTCAATTTGTTGGGTTGTGTTATCCTTGCTTATAAGCAACATCTCTGGTGAATGATTCTTCAGCAGTTACTTGCTGAATGCAAGACAAATATTGCAAGGACACGAGTGAAAAAACAAGGATTAAAAAGCCCGTGCAGGACGTTGTGATTCTTTATCAAGACAGAAGAAAATGATACTCGAGCAGGAATGATGCTGGTGTCTGTTTTTAATTTACAGACAAACATCTATCAATAGCTGACGGTGAAGCCTATGACCTGACGCTGATCAGTATGCAGACTTTAATCAGTCCTTGTTGGACGGAGATTTTCTAAAACCCATTTTCCCAAAGGAAGGACGTGCAGGTTAAAGCCAGGAGTGAAATAACACAGAATGCGCAGAAACACAGCTTGAGGAGCCCTGTACGATAAAACGTGACTCTTTTAAAAATAATCCCAGAGCTGCAAAAGATGTGATATGTTAAAAAAAGTAAAAAATTTTCGGACATATATGCGTTTTAAAGCTTCCAGCTAATTCATAAGACTCTGAGTTTCAGTACAAACACTCCTGAATGTCCCTGGCAGACACATATTTCTGACCACACATTATTGCTAGAAAAATATTCTTTTAGTTCAAATATTTAAAAAGTAAATGAACTCATTCCTATCCGGTAATGGTGCAAAGTCAGCTAGGTTATTGAGAATTTTGACGTTTTCTTTATGAGATCCTGAAAGAAACGTTTTAATGGGAAAATGAGATACCCACTTTAAATGGCCTGTAAAATAAGGGCATTGTGACCCGGAGCTCTGAGTGTATACATACCCACATTCTTTACTGTACTAAAGGGGTAAACATTTCAAGCCATCAATCAAAGCTTTACATCAAATATTAATCAATGCCTAGATCGTTCAGTTAACAAGGATCTGCTTGGTAACAATAAAAGTGTATGTTATAAAAACACTTCCAGTGTTTTCACAAGAATTTCAGTCTAGGTCTGGTCTGGTCACTTAACGCCGTCTTATTATATTAACAGCAGGACATGAGTACAGCAGAGGGGACCTACGTCAGTTACATCAAGCTCGAATGAATCAAGACAAAGCTGGTTACTTTGAGATAAGGTTGCTGGTAGTAACATGTAGGTTGTGTCATAAAAATGTAAAGGACAGCAGTCATCACTAAATGGCGCTGATGTCAAATGTCAGCTGAACGTAGCTAAACTCATCCCAAAATGAATGGCCCTCCGGTGCCAGTCATTCAGTCATTCATTAACCTTGCTTTCTGCATGCAGAGTGAATTAGAAATATCACTATTTAAACAGGCCTGTTAATTCTCTCATAATGGCATCAATTTTCCTGGCTCATGGCACTGAGTTCACTAGCACGTCTGACATACGAGTGTGTGCTTGTCCGCCGTTTAGCTGATTGGCTGGCGAAAGTGACTAAACCCCCCCGGCCCCCGGACATGTTCAATGCATCACTACGTCTCTGTCATACCTGCGGCGCGTGTCAACAGCACCGGGGAATCGATACGGTGGGTCAAGGTCGCAATGATGCGTAGGAAAAACTGGACAGCAACGGGGAAATCAATTTGGCGCATGGAGATGGGTGTCGTCTTGTTTGTACGTGACACACTGTCAGGCCACCCAAGACACCCAAGACACCCAGGACACCCAAGACACCCAGGACACCCAGGACACCCATGGCACCCAAGACACCCAGGACACCCAAGGCACCCAGGACACCCAAGACACCCAGGGCAACTCTTCCATCAGAGGACAATGAATGTTTCAGTACATTAAATCACCATATTGTAATATGGTTCAGAAGGAGGGGAAAAGAACAATGTGGTGACATCAGTTCAGAAATAAAACTCATTTGTTTTGCCTTGGATATCAGCTGTGATCCTCTTAGCATCCAGATGTCATTAAGATCCAGTGACTATCATGGGACCATATTAAAAAGGACAGACACAGCGCCCTTCATGTGTGCCAGGGTGAGCCACGTGTGACTGGCTGCCCCGGGTGAGGGGGAGGAGCCCTCTCACAATTACAAAACAGTGATTCGAATCCAAGTGTTTGGGTAACACTGGCTTTGAAGAGCGACCAAACCGCAACCCACACTAAGAACGGGGCGGCGGGGGGGCGTTTCTCACATGCCCCGTGGTCCAGCTTCACTGGCACGCAGCGTCAGAGAGACAGGAGACACCGGCACAGTGTCAGAAAGTCTGGGTCAATGAGCAGCGCGTTCGTCAGGAGGAACCGCGTCAACTGCACTCATTACCGGTCACCTGGGGCTCTTTCCCTGTGCCCGCATGTTTGAAGGGCTCTCAGTGCACGTCAGAGTAATTAGCCATTTTGAGAAAACACTCATGTGACCTATTCGGGGCCCTGACCAATCCCATCGACTTAATTACTGTCTGGGATGAGATGTTCCTCTCAAAAGGCATGCAGCTCTGATATATAATGCTCTGTGAGCAAAGTACTATATCAAATATCCACCATTTCCATGTAATTATCATATAATTCTACAGCTATTATCAACATCATGGCATGTTCTGTATGGACATGAACAAAGATGGATTTGTACAGAACATAAGACTGAACGTCTGAAATTCTTACGTGTCTGAGCAATATTTACATCTTTTAAACTCAGATCTCAGCTCCTTTGTACTTCGACAATCCCTCCACCCCCCATCCCGATAGCAGCAGAGTAATCTGAGCAAACAGACATGACCTTGTTAGTGAAACAGCGACACATCCACCTTCCATTATTATGGGAGGACAGCTGTCGCTCAACAGGGACAATACATCAATCTGGAGTCCCAACCGTGTTGGGGGTCAGCGTGGCCCCACCCCCATAAAAGGAAGCTCCTAACAAGGCAGGACCTCCTCCAGGGGGCCCAGGATAAACCCCCTAATCCGTCGAATGCTCAGCGGCGATGGGATTAGCCTCTCTGGCATCTGAGTCCATCACTTTCGGACATGAATCCTGTGCCGCCCCAGACCCCGCCCACTTCGCCCCCACCGCCGTTGTCCAGCGCCTGTCAGCCATCACTCCGTCCTCCCCCAAAGGCCGCTCTTGAGCGCTGTGTAAATATTTAATTGCCCCGTTTCTCCCCAAACATCCCTGCCAAGCGGAGACAGATTTGCAGAGGCTGAACAGTAATTCAGGCCTGCTTTTTTCCACTCTCTCCCTCAGTAAAACCTTGTGGCCCCTTAACGGAACGACTAAAACCTTTCTGGGCCGTGCAAGTGTAGCGTGGTCCTGGAGCTCCGTACCAGAAAGGCCTTCCGACCGGAGAACTGTTCGGAAATCACTGCACAGAAAGCCGACGCTCAGGTCTGAACGGCGCAGCCTCTGTATCTTTTACAATTTTTTTTACATGTTGCCTCGTTTGTGAACGGGGGTAATGAAACCATCTGATTGAAATTTCTGGAAAATCTCACATATCACAGCTTCAGAGTGCTCCTGTTCTCGTGGGTGCTGCGGATGCCTTGCGTGCCTCACGCTGAAATGTTAGGACATACACACAGTGTTTGTCTTTTAAAGGCTGCCTTCACTGTTAGATTATATACTGTATATACAACGGCCTGGTATGCAGGGCTGTTCAGCCCATTAAGCGACATAGGCGACTGCCTAGAGCACCATCTACAGAGGGGGTGCCCTCTTAGCAAACCACCAGCTGTGGGCGTCAGTGGCAAACTTGCCCAGGGCTCCACATGCTCTTTGACTGGCACTGTGTGTCAGATGTAATCCTACATACTATATATATATATATATATATATATCAATATGGAAAAATTCTAAAGCACAATAAAGCAAACATGAGGACAGGTAGGTGGCTGGTTTCTGTTGTTATCTAGGGGTTTGTCGTTATTATGCGATGGACATGTGATTTAGGCTTGATGTGGCTTTCAGGCGACACCCCTGCTCAGTGCCAGCTGTGGTTTATTCCACACCCAGTGCTGCAGTTTAGAAAAGCCTGTACATTAGCCAGGTAGTTCAGACTCAGCCACACGTACTGAGATGGGGGGGATGGGGGTGTCAGTGCCAGCTGATTCTTAGGCCACTTTAAGGTCCAGAGGCGTTACGTTCTTAACGTCTGTTTGCTCTCCGTCAAAAAAGTGGAAGATGATTAACATTCCTCGTTTGCAGAATGTGGCCTGATTGCTTGCGCTTTCACAATATTCCGACTGGATAACAGTGTTTATCGCTTTGAGTGGAATCTGGTATGTTCTTTAAGTGGAAACAGGTGCTCCATTTTTTTTTATGTACCCCTGTTATAACTGCTAAGTGATCCGGACACGTTTGCTGGGAGCAAAGGAGTCGTATTCATATCTGAACCAGTAAAATGACTCTGGCGTTTTTAAAACTTACAGCGTGTGCATTTACCGACAGAATTACTAATCAGTGCTTACGCTCAGAACGCTTCTCTCATCCTGAAGCAGAATGACATTTCTGGCTGATGCATCACTGGGTCCAAACCTATGAATGAAACAGGACGGTATGAAATGGGACTATCAAAAGGTAACTTTCACAGTCCCCCGTTGATTCACGGAAACACTTGCATCCTCTCTTACAGCGTGACGTTGTAGTGATTCTTCCGCACAGTGCTGTCAGTAAAAAACATGACATCTCACAACAACCGTGCCACACGACACTTCAAAGACTTGGATTTATTCTTAATTTGCCAAACTTCATAAATCTGCCTTTTAGTGGTTAGTAACATGCTACACTTACTCTGTTACATTTGCTTGTACATGAAGTAGTTGTTTTGACAGTGAATACTTTAAGCGCAACTCACGCCCAAGACCAATTTCACTGGATTTCACTGGATAAGCATGAACAGCGTTGTCAATTTAGCAGCTTTGCCGCTAGATTTAGTGATTTTTCGGAACCCTTTAGGAACATTTTTTTTCAAAGAAGCGACTAGCGACAAATCTAAGAACTTTTTGGACAAACCTAACTTTCTCTCTGAGCTGAAATTCCTGCAGAACAGTTTTCTTTAAATTATGTATATGGTGATTTTGTCAGATGATGTCACGGTTATGAAATTTGCACCGGTCTCTTTGACATCCATCTGCTCCAAGCAGCAGCTTGGAAATCGACTGAAAGAGATTGCTGGTTAAAATGTAGTCTTAATTGGCTGTGATTCAGTCACTGTTTCATTCTCATTCCATTGTCTGACAGCAGAATCAGATAAAAATGTAAATGAGAAGAGCTTTATTGGGAATTGGACTATAATAATATACAGTATATGTGAGCACAGAGAGTAGGAGAGAAACAAACTGGTATAGAGCACCAACTCCTGATAAGGGGCAGAATGCAAATACGACACGATGACATCACCAATATGCTAATTAGCACATGGCATCATCTAGCGACATTTTGCGACTTTTCAAGCAGGTTTAGCTTCTTCCCATTAACTGTAATTGACAGTGTCATCAGGAATTTGCCAGTGTCAATATAGACAATTAAAGGCAATTAGCAATTTTCTGAAAATTTATGCAAATGCATGAGATTGGCCTTAACTTTCTATAATTGGTAAAGATGCAGGCAGGTGGTCTTTTATTGTTTGAATAACTTAATACTTTAATAGTTTAACAGAATTGACTCAGGTCCACATGCACAACTCAAATCCACAGATGATTCACAGTAGTGACAGGCAACACTGATCTTGCAGTCCTGATTTTATCTTTGTGAAAGATTCCGGACGACAAAGATGCAGACTCCAGCTAAGAATAAGAACTGATTTAACAGAAAATACTAATTCAGCTGAGATATGGAACATAGGGTTGAAGCATAGTTTAATTTGGGATTTTTCATGTGGTTGGGACTGATTGATTTTACTTATCAGCAGATCCAGTGATGTTAGTCTGACTTACAAATTCAGATGATACTACAAAAACTACATCCACTATTGTTAGGTTTTTTTTATTTAATTAACTAACACTAAGCCTAACCCTAAGCCTAAATCTGAGCCTAACCCTAATCCTAACCCTAAACCTAAGCCTAAACCTAAGCCCAAGGCCAAACCCAACCCTGTCTCCTACAATCGTGCTACAGTTCATATCCACATGGGCTGTTAGCCAATGAAAACTTCTCAGTGAGTGTCCTCATTGTTGGTTCTCTATGCCTGAGGCCATTTCCCAGTTGTTTTTAATGATATAAAAAGACCATATTTTAATTTTAGATTTTGTTCTTTGATGGATTTTCCATAACAAATGCACATTGACTCCTCCAGTAGTTTTCTTCGTAGATACTCTTTTACTCTTACTCAAATACTGAGATTGTTGAGTATTTTTACTTCTACTTGAGTTGACATTATATTTAAGTATCCATACTTTTACTTGAGTACAGATTTTGGCTACTCCGCACAGGCCCGCTGTGCGTCTCACGTGTGCCCGGGGACAGGGGGACAGGGTTTTCGAGCACTACGTCAAGGAAAGTTAGGAAGATAAAATATAACAAACCTTTAAGTGATTCACAAACAGTATATAAAGTTCATAAATGTGTATTTTTAACAAATCTTTCCAGTAGATAATTTAAAGGTTAGCTGGCCCTTTTGGGCTCCCTTTGACCCAGGGCCAGGGGGGAACTGACCAGCCAGCCCCCCTCATCGGCAGCCTTTAATGTACCCACCTCTATCCGTCGCCATTTTCAGTTAATCTGTGGTTTTGTGGAACCAGCAGAAATTGTTTGTTTGACTGAAACACCGTCCTAAATAAATGACCAAAGCAGAGCAGAGGATGGTCTGAGGAGCACAGAACCCGTCCATTGCGAATCACAGCCCGATCTGCCAGCTACACAGTCCCACCCCTCTGAAAGGCGCAAGCCCGTGTGAATTGTTTAAATTCTAAATTGCATCTGACTATTGTGCCCCACTGACGTTTCACTAGCAGTTAACGTGATGTCCTGCAGGGCCGCGCCGTTCTCCTCCAGCGTGTGGTGATCGCCGCTTTGTTGCATGAACTAGCTGCTTCCCCAGATATAGTGTCTCCTACATCACATTTAATCGAATCCTGTGTGCTGGCCTGGTTCTCTTCTGCTTCAGAACCGCTGCACTCTCTATCTGAACTTGGAAATGGATGAGGAAAGTTGCTGCGGAAAAACAAGAATAATCCAGAAGAATCCAGCCCACAATGGCAACTTTAAGAGTAATGGACATGGAACGCAGGTGCAGAGATAAAAGGAAGCGCGGAACGACGGTGTAGAGCAGCCGTGATTATGGGCTGACGGCCACCATCATCCAGCCTCAAAAGCAGAAATGGGACCAGAAAACCTCAAGAGGAACGTGTGACCTTCTCTGACCTTGCAGATAGTGGGTGAAGGAAGGCCCTTGGCAGACTCTCTCTCTCTCTCTCCTTCTTCCCAAAACACTCTCACATCAAACTAAGATGAATAGCAGGAATATCCATGCAGAAGACCAGGCTTCCAAAAGTCCTTTTAAGTTGAAGTTGAAGCCAGAGCGAGGTCTGGCTTTGGAGAATTGTTTATTGCTGAGTGGATTAAGGTACGGCACTGTTCAGAACAACTTTGATCACTACTGATGCCCCCAGGAACACACGCATACGCCTGGACGGAATCCAAGGTGCCAATTATACTGTGGGTAACGGGGGACCAATCGGTGAGCTCCTCTGCTGCCTGGCGTGTCTGCTAATATAAGCGCCGCTGTGCGGATCCAAGAGAATGCAGCCAGGCGGGTGGGTGTCCTCTAACAGGGGGCAGTGTGTGGCTCAGTGTGTTAGGCTCCTGTGCTTGTAATCGGAAGGTTGCTGGTTCTAATGGCAGGATCAGATGAGTGGTTTCACCAGTGGACCCTTGAGCAACTGCCATTTGCTCCAGGGACCGTCTGGCCGTGCTTTCTCCAAAAATGAAGGTTGCTTTCAAATAAAAGTGTCCATAAAATATCTAACAGTACCATTTCCACATAGTTTCCAATTATGTGTCATTGCAAGGCTCAGTTATAACTTTACCAGAGCGAGCTAAAGCAGAATAACATGACCTGATCTACATTTTTCAAAAATGCCAGTTTTAATTCATTTTCAGTTTCAATGTTCACGTTTACAATTTAATAAGGTAAGATGCCCATTATGGTTATTTGCAAGGAGTTTATACGCTTTTTATTGTCCCGTAGAGTATCAGGCCTGGCTTGAGAACAGGGCCCGATTTCTGTGCCAACAGGGAGCGTGCGGCTGAGGGGGAGGATTCGCTGCTGCTTCTCTCCGAAAGGCAGCACGCCTGCAAAACGGGATCCACGGGTAACAGAGGAACCTGTTGGCAGCCTTTTGATGTACTTCATCATGTCAAGACTTGACATTTGATAGAGTTTAGAGCTTTAAAAAAAGAAAAGAAAATGGCGGCTTAGAAAAATAAACAGATTTCCAGAATGGAGTGTGCTGCTCGCATATGGATTTTATTATGAGAGCAGAGGTCTGTAAATTCCACAGATCTTGAGGTAATGTAGTCCCAGATGGAAGAGGAGCGGGCTCTTTGTCTGCCTGGGAGAAAAGTTTGCCTTTTTCCCCTTCCTCTGTCAGTCAGCATGTATTTGGGCACTTTCCACAACACTTTCAGGTAGTCGTTAGTCTGGTTAGTGCAGCAGACGATTGGCACTGGGATCTTCCAGGCAAATTCCTTTGTTCACGTCATAAAAAGGGTATGAAATCACCTTGTGTTGGCCTGGAGCATCTACCCAGACCTATTGCAGTGCACTTATTTTTTTAGGCTCTATGTATTGCACAAATAATTTGAATCACTGACTATAAATAATGTCACTACTAACGTTACTAACCGTGTATATATATATATGCATGTAAAAAAAATCAGTCTGGATATCGGCAAAAATATTCCATGTCTTACCGATTGGAGTCGTAAAGTCAATAACTGTACAACTATAAAAATTCAGCTAAGATGAAATTACAGAAATCTTAGCCGTTACAGCTGCATAGCAGATTCGCCGACTGAGTCATGGTCCAGGACATCCTAGGATCCGCTCATGTGACACAAGCAAAGTTTCTGATTACCGAAAGTCCAAATAAATTTCAATGTATTGAAAGTGTTATAAGCTAAGTTGACTGTTGCATTCTACACCATCTACCACTGTGAGGCCATTTCTACTTCTAGAGTTATAGTAAAACGCAACTAAAAAAATTAACCCTGAAAAAAAATCCGGTAACCATAAACGCAACAGGATGGTTAAATGAAAGTATGGTAATTATCTCTAAACCAATCTGCCACAGGAGAGCCACAATGAGCCTGAAATCTCGGGTTTGACCTCAAGCACTTCCAGTCATGTAGACTAACCAAGATACTAGCATTGGGTTGGGTTACCAGCAAGATGTGTTTTGGTCCTTGAGGAGGTTATTTTAACTGCTAACAGGAAAAAGTGTTTGGCAGAACAGTAGGATAGTGTCTTTGTTTAAGGTCAGGTTAGGGGAAAGGTCAAGTGAGGTCGACATCTTGCTCTGTATTTGCAGGGTGTCGGTCAGGAAGAGATCAACACCAATAAACATGTTCTGTTTGAACGAGAACAAACTTTGGTGAAATAATTTGTCAAATCAGTCCTCACAATTGAGCAACACCACGCAGTTACATCACTGCGAGTATGGTGTCCATTTGTTTTGCCTTTTGTTTAGCTGTAATGTATCCAAATTTGAAACCGTAATTCCACTTCGTGATGAGAAGTGTTTACATAATGTGTGGAAGATCTGTGACATTATGACGTACACTGCTTTTGCTATTGTAAGTGCTTTCTGTATGAAAGTTTATGGATGAATGAAGATGCGGAGACCTTCTAAGCACCCAGCAGCACAAGGGAGACAAGGAGTATTGTTCACGTGCAGCGGCAAACCGTCGATACAAGTGGAAAATTTGAATGGTTAATGTAATTTATCCTGGATGCCAGTTTGATGATGGCCAAAGGAGCTTGACAGTTTGAGGCCAGTACGTTAGGTTCTGAAGGGTTACCAGCTTAACTGGCATACAGCATTAAAGAGGCAAGGAGGGTATGGAGCTGCAAGACCTTAATCTCTACTAGAGGAGACAGAAGGAATGGCGAAGAACACCTGATGTTTCTCATTCACCCCATACGTCAATACATCATTTTCAAAACACTGCGGTGCTCATTTCTAACAGCAAATCCAGGTCTAGCTCCACTGGTGTCTGCAATTCTTCTCCATAACCCATGAAACTTTAATGCTTTGAAGAAGACATCAGCCTTCCTGGCTGGGTCCAGGGCAGCTGATGCGGGGTTCATGACAGCCCCCCACCCCTGGCCCCCGCCACGTCTAATCCTGTCATTAGTGCTGGTCAGGCAGCCATCTGGAATGTGCGTACAGGGACAGTGAGCTACCCAGCCCCCGTGTCCTCAGCTCTGACGGAGCCAGAGAGTAGAAGTGTGCGTGGGAATGGTCGCAGGTACAAGGGACCAGCCCCAGGCGGTGACCCCAGCCACCCGGAGTCTGACGGAGAAGTCCCCTGATGGGCTGGACTAGCCGAGAGTCTTTGCAGTGGGAATCATCCCTAGAAACCTTGGCGCTCGGAACCGTTCTGAAACAGAATGGTAACCAGGGTTCCAGGGTCATCAAAATTAAGTCACACTTAGACCTCTGAAGCAGAACACCTACAACGAGCTTGTGCTTTTCATGCGATTTACGATAAAAAATCCATCAAGCCATTTTGGACTCTTTGGCTCTGATGATAGTGGTGGGAAAACACTGAAACTCATTGGTTACTTTGTTGGTTGCCATTGGGGTTGAGCCAATCATTGATGGATGATGCATGGTAATCCCTCCCACAGTGGGTTTAGAAACCTCAGCACCCTTCAGTACTTCATGAGTGTAAATATCATTTTGCATACCACGTTGACAAATGACACCACAACGTCAGTCTTTTTTGTTTATCCAACTTGGGTGCCCCATAAAACTTACCTCCTGAAATTTCGGCAGTTTCCCATTAAGGTCATGAAACATCTGCCCCAACATCTGTATGTAACATAAGAACGGGAGTTCGGATGATAGCTCTGAGCATTTGCTCCTCATTAGCCTATGGCTAAGTCACATCGAAACATATCTTTGTAGGATAAATTACATGCTGAAATCAATTCTTGTCTTGTGTTGCAAAATACTGTGAATGGGAGCGCATACTTGTCTGAACACACAATGGCCCCCACCATTATGTTCATCCTGAACAAAAACCTCTTCAGATTTCTACTGTTCAGCTAACTGGACCACTTCTCATACACATTAACTTTCTGGCTCAAGGGTTCCTGTCTGCTTTAGTTGGTGTCAAATTCGTTTATCTAATCTAACATAACTTCAACCAAAAGTTGTACGACCACGTAGGAAGCAAGGTTTGGTGCCTCAGCAGGGTGTGACTAGAGGGCCTCACTCACTGAAGAGTCTTTTCAGTTCAGAATAGCTTTTTGGTTTGGAAAGATGGCAGAAAAATACACCCTTCTTATGGTGCAGTTAGTAATTCGCATTGTTTTATTGAGCACACAGTTCATCAGAAAACAAGGCAGCAGAGACTGGGCTTGGCCTTGGCAGATATTCTGGTATGTCTATGAAAATTTTGTTTGTTTCTTCAGCAGGTCCTCGCTGGCCACAGGATGAGCGCTACTCGTGTTATTTGAGAAGCGGGAGCTGGCTCTCGGGGACTCCTGGTGACTGCCGTGACAGCTGAGGCCGCTAATTGACATAGCAGACATAAGTCAGGGCTACACGGAGACAGATTAAGCGGAGCGCTTAAAGGAAACTAGTCTGGACAGGAGGAGGCAACAGTAACCAGGTTAACAAGCTGATATCCGAGCCCTCGCAGTTCACACTGAGGTTCACAGGGCTACCTGTTAGATAGCACCAGAGTAAAGACGCAGGAAAGATCTGAGCTCGTTATTTGAGATGATTAGGGTTAGAAGCCTCCACATTTCGAATCTCTGCCTGAAGCAAGTAACCTGACCTGAATTACAGAATGATCTGTTAACAAGTCTGCATATTAATATCAAAGTGGTATATTCATGAGAAACTATACTGATCTACAGACTGGCAACATCTTCCTTTAATGTTCCTGTAAATAAGCATTAAGGGTTTTTTTTTTACAAGGGAAGATTAAGATGTGGTTAGACCGCAGACGTGGTTAGGTGGTGAAACACAAGATGAGAACGGGGGTCCTTGGCTGCCAAGCCAAACGTGGTACCCCAAAATCCCCCCCAACAAATCCAGATGCACAGACGTTGGGTCACCTAAAGGGTTCACTTTTCAGGCCTCAGAAATGTTTTCTCCAGCGCAGTGGACAACCTGAGTGTTTACACACATGTACCGTGCGGTTCTTGGTAAGAGTGTGCGGATCTCAGAGCATGCGCGGGTAACCTTCAGCGTCCCTGAAGCAGGCATGAAAAAAAAACTGAAATGATGTTTATTTTCCATTTGCACAAATATATTGCGATTCTTTTGTTTTCACATAAAACATCTCTCCTGTGCGACATGGACACACTGGTACAGGTCAGGTTTGGGGTCGGAGCTTGGGGTCAGCCGTTCATGCAGCACCCTGGGCCATTTCAGGGGTTAAGGGCCTTGCTCAGGGGCTCAACAGACACGTGACTTTTCTGCCAAGGAAGGAATTCAGACGAGTTACCTTCTGATCACCGTCAGAGAGGCCTTAGCGGCTGAGGAACACACCTACCCCTAGAGCTACTGTGGAAGCTCAGCAAAATACCCTTTATGGGACTACAGTCAGAGTCCATGTGAGTGTTTATGGGGGGGTGGGGGCTTTGGTTTTGCATTGGGGAAATGAAAGAATTGCTCTTAGATAACGTAATCACGCGTTACACGCCGGAATGTTCCCAGCATCAGCATCAAAAACATGGCGGTGCTGTCCGGCCTCCAGCTGCGACCGTGAACCTCCGTGCCGCACCGCGGTGTACGGCTGGCACCGGGCTGTCATTTGCATGCCAAAGACCTTTTCGCCAGCAGTTTCGGCAAATCGTCAGATGATTTGCTGTGGAATGTGGAATGACATCCGCGACAATGGCGCACTGTTCCCTAAATCATTCCCACTCTTTATTGTAAGCGATCTGCACTGCCAGCCTGGCACCAACTGCAAGGGATTCATATTTTTGTTTGCCTTTTTTTCTCGTCTGGGCCTCGATCACCGCGATTCCCACACCAAGCCTGGATGGCACCTTCTGCCACGCTGGAACAAAGAGCTGGCAGGACAGCGCAGCCTACAGGAGCTGCTCAGCCACAAAGAATGGAGGCCTTTCCCTTTTTTAGGAAGCACTGGAGAGGGACGTAAATGCTACGCACTGGCACCCTAGCGTGTTGGGGCTTCACCAAAATGGCCCCCTTATCTGACAGAGCACATTCCACGTCAAGGCAGACGCAGACGCGTTTGTCAACCGTCCCAGAGATTAACTCGCGCAGCTCTTATCTCAGTAATTTGCAGATAGGGGCCCGCTGGAAACGCCGTGTATAATTCCTCACAGATACAGCATAGGCCAGAGCCTGAGCCCATGCCTCTGAATGATGTCATTAAGGCTTTGCTGAACAAGATGGCTGTTCAGAAAGGCATGGTCCCCTTTTAGCACTGATTGTGTTGCTCTCACTCTCACTGGCAACGTCTCCTATTGTGTGCGGCTGGGATAATTATTATTGTGATTATTGTGAGGCAGAAGCCTGCTGCCGAGGTGCCTCATGGCACCGGTGAATAAAACAAATCACTTCGCTACAGAAAAATAATACCACACACAAAATTAGGTCGTGGCCCCTTTAAGCAAACTGAACTGCAAAGAGTGGAAAATCAACTTAAGAATCCCTAAAACTCAATGAAACAGAGGAACCACAAAGTCCAGCATACTATGCCCTTAGATCACGCTCCCTCCCAGCCTTTCTAATCCTCCCAGGATCCTCCAAACTGCCCCTATAAAAACTGTAGGGCAATTAGCTTAAGCAGGGCCAGCTGGATAGTCTTTGCTAGGGAACACCGACAAGGGCACAGATGATACAGACAGACACACTGAGCTACATTAGTTAGCTTAATGGACGCATATCGCATATTTGGACGGTACATGCTGAATTTTTGTCGCTGTGAATGCAGTCCGTACTCTGTGTAAGCTTGAGAACAGTATGCACACGCACAGACGCACCATCCTGCATGTTACCTGACCCAGATGTGTATCAGTGACGTAGCTTGACTTATAAACTGTTAAAATCTATCAATGAAAAAAACACATATTTGAGACAGCTTATGTACCTGAGTTTAGTTTTCTGCACATTTCACAACCCGATATGCACCAAACACCAGGGTATCCATAGGTTTCCAACAGAAGTGGAAAGTTCAAGGTCCAGAAAGTCCAAATCCAAACCGAGGTTTTGTTTCAAATAACCAGCTGAGTATAAAGAGTCACAGTCAGAGTATTCAGCTGAGTATAAAGAGTCACAGTCAGAGTACTCAGCTGAGTATAAAGAGTCACAGTCAGAGTACTCAGCTGAGTATAAAGAGTCACAGTCAGAGTACTCAGCTGGTTGGCTGAAACAAAATCTTGGTATGAATCTGTACTTTCTGGACCTGAACTTTTCACCTCTGGTTTCCAAACCCTGTGTTGAATATCCTCAGCCATTTTTAATATTCTGCCAGCAGACAATCCAATTAAATGCATCAAATAATATTACAACCCATAGCTGAACCAGGTGCGCTGGAAAACAAGCACATGGAGTAGTGCGGCGGCTCAGAGAGGATGGAGCGGCTTGATAAAACAGCTCCCAGGGCAGCGGGGAGCACTGGGCGAGCACGCACACGCAGCTGACTTCCCCTCCTTGGTCTCCATCTCCCGAACTGAAGCTATCTTCAGCTCGTGATCTTTAATGGCTGCTCGGAACAGCCGCGCGAGAAATACCCGCGCCTATGTGACAGGCATCACCATAAAGTCGGTAGAAGGATTTCCAGGAATGTAATCATTTTAGGTAAAGACCTTGATGGAATGCAGCACAATTCGCTTGAGGGCAAACAGTCAGCAAAACACAGAAATGCCCCCCCCTCCACCAGCGGTCGGCCATTAGTACGGTATCCAAACTCCATCGACTCTGAGTGGTAAACCGTGCATTCTCAGCACACACCCACCCCGACCTTCCTCGCTTCTAAATAAAGGAATTTCAGCTGCCATAGCCACCACCCCCCGGTCATAAATTCTGGTTCAGATTGGCATGCCTGGGGCAGCCGAAAAGACCAGTTCTGTGATGCTTAATAATAGGATCTTTAATCACAGCAGCACGAAATCAGTAACGCAGTAAAACACACAGGCGCTCAGGGAGCCGTAAGACAGCAGTGTCTTTCCGGCCTGCTGGCGAGGATGAGCCTGTTATTCCCATCACTGGGCAAAGTCATGTTCGTTCAGGGATGGAATCCGTTCTTTGATATCCACTCATCCAACTAGATGAACCAGAGTCTTTCGCAGGACATGAAGTCTGAGGGAGATTATTTCTGAACACATATGCATTCGAACACAAGGGAAATTTTTGTATGAAAAATGCTTCACGGTTCCTTCATCTACATTTTCTGTCTATTTTCCTGTCTCTATTCCAGAATAAAAGCATATCTTTCAAAGGGTCAAACTCAGGCAAGAATACCGATATCACAGAGGAATTCAAGGCTGTGTTTCCCCTGTGACGTGAGTATGCCTTTTTCTCTGCCGTTCATTATATCTCACGCAGATGGAAGTCATATATCACGGATTAAAGTGAGAGTTCGGGAAATGCTAACAAACAGCGCTGAAACGATCGCATCTGTGGAAATGTTCTCATTGTTGACACTTGGACCAAACTCCTCAGTCAAGCACCTTTGCATGACCGGGGCTCTCAGGAAAAGCACAAACCTTTAAACGTTCAGCCAGCGCTGAGGGGCGTTGGGTGGCGCGGGGGCGTGGGGGGGTGCAGCTATCCCGTCCGAGCCACCACCAAGGTCAGCAGTATATTAGCTCTCGCCTGCAGACATATATGTCGACCTTCACCTGTTTGTAATAAACTGCAGGTTGGCTGGCAGATTCACCCCATTCACTGCGAGGTCTCAGGGGAAAAAAACTCTGTTAAAGACGTCCGTAAGGCAGCGATCCAAAGTATCGCATAAGAAGCAGAAAAGCGCAGCGGCGGTCCCGGTCAGGATCCAGCGTCCCGGGAGGGCTGGCCCGTGCAGAGCTGCCAGAACCCTGAGCACTTCTCGTGTTACACGCCCACTTCACGTTCCTGCGGGACCCAGACCAATGTCCTTTATTGTCATCGCACAATAAAACTGCATCAGTAAACAACAAACAAACAAACAATAAATAAACAATAAGCAATACATAGCAGAAGGCCAGTATTCATAGTAATAAATAAGGCAACAGTGTATAGATATACTTCTGGTTAAAGACTCTGCTGGGGAAACCAGCAGGAACACTTGCCCCCCCCCCCCCGCCATCCATCTCTGGCTCATGCGACAGATATCAAAACACCCACGACTGGACAGACCCACGATTCCATTATTCACACCGCAGCTAAAATCAGCAGTGCCTCTTCTGGAATAGTGTTTATATTACACAGCGGAAGGGAAAAGAAGTGAGCTTGTTTTAATTGCTAAAAATCTATTTGCCTTTTGTTATTCCTAAAAGTAATGCAGTGAAATCAGTGACAGTGTGACCACGAAAACAAATGCATGAGTGAATGTCTTGGACCGTAGATGGAATCTGGCGGTTTGGTGTGTTTTTTAAGCATTAGTCCTGGATGTAGAGGAACGTAAAATATGCCTGGTTTTATTTTTATGTTGTGGCACCACAAACCAAACATGTCACAGGACAGCTGGACTGGCGGAGCTTCTAAAACAGACGCATTGTATCTCCTGCCTATTTCGCATGTTCTGTTGAGGGACGGCTGCCCCCTAATCGCTTTCTGTTGCTGTTCTCTCTCATGGTACTTGGGGCGGCTGTGAAGTGTCAGGCAGACAGGGGAGAGGACAGTGACGGGCTGGACGCGGCGTGTCCCACACTGTCCATCTTGGGCTCAACCTGAACGTCTTCTGCCGCCCTGACGACAATCTCTCTGTCTGCAGTCATCTGTCAACATGTAACCCGAGAAAATTATAAATCTGCGTTGATGTTTTCACTTTGAAGGAATGTGCTGTCTCTTCAGGCTCAGGGTGCTGGTGGGGGCTCTCTCTGGTTTGCGTTAAGTGGAGGTCGGAGTGAAGTTAATTCCCCCCCTCCTTTTGTCCAGCTCCTATTGGCTCTGCTGGCTCCTCTCGGCAGGGTTGCCAGGCAACATCTTGGCTGAGTTTGTTGCCTTTATTCACTCTAAGCACCCAGTAATCCTGTATGTGCTCTAATTGCTTTAAGATGCTCCACAAAGCGCCAGGCCCGGAGACAGAGATCCTCTCCAGCTCAGAGAAATGGCTATATTGTGTTTTTCCGGCGCATTCTGGAAATTGGGGCTAAACTGTCACTTCAGTGATATCGAGGATATACGACGACCGAAATCTAACCCGCGCTGGTTCTCACACCTCATCGGCACAGCCATCCTGAAGCACAAACCAGAACGACTATGCTGGGGGTGACTATGGGGCCGGCCACAGGGGGCCCCTCAAATGTGCCACCGCGTTCCGGCAACGGGTCACCCCCTGGAATGAAGAACTGGGTCACGCTCCATGCGGTCTGGTGTCACTGAGCTTCAGCTCGGGGTCGTGGTCGGCATTTCTGGAATGCGTGACACGCCGGCCCAGTGACACAGCAGCAACGTGCCGGATTTTAACACGAGGCCATTCCCAGGGCTTGTGGAGTCAGATTCGCATAGTGCGAGCCTTTATACTGGGTCACACGGCATGTGAGGATGCCCTCAGGAAGACACCCCCAGGAAGATACCCCAAGGAAGACACCCCCAGGAAGATACCCCAAGGAAGATACCCCCAGGAAGGTACCCCAAGGAAGATACCCCACAACAACAGCAATTAATAACCCAGGCTTATTCATTTGGCCCTAAATGGTACCCAAACTTGATTGACTCTGAGCTGTAAAGCACACAATGGGTAACTGTGACTGGGTATCTTAACTACACTGGGTATATTACGTCCCGTGACATGCTCCCAGGCATTTTGGGGGGATTTTCATGTAGCTGCACTCCACAGGTAAATTCGTCAGGCTAATATGCCATTATTAGGGTAACAGATAATAGCAGGAGGTAACAGAAGTTTGTGCTGTTTTTCATATAAAGCCCTACCAGCGTTTTGTTGCTCTGAGAATCCTTGCTTGAGTTTGTCTTGGATTCCCTTCAGCCCGCTTCTTCTTTTCACCATAGGGGAACCAGAGCAGTTCCGGCCTAAACAGACCTATCAGACAGGACACGAAGAGACGGCTTCACACATGACACAGCTCTGCAGCAACACACACAGGGAGTTAGACACCATTACACGTTGGGCTTATGGGCCCTTAGTAACAAATTGAATTCGTGCCATTTCAAGACATTCCATATAAGCGATGTCTAAAAAAAACCAAAGTGGAATATGTGACCTAAAATGCAGCATAAAAATGCAGCCCAGAAAACTTGCCATGAAAGAAACTAAAGCCCAGCAGGTATTATTAAGCTTCCTGTGATGTGCCAAAGGAACAGCATCCACAGCTTAAATCATAGCAGGCCGGCTTTAAACAGGCAATTACAGTGAAATGTAGGCCTCTCTTGGCCTGGTTATCAGGTCCAAAGGACACCTAGCATGATAGACACTGTGGTTTAGACACTGTGTGTCAGGCAGGCAGGCAGGAAACTGCAAAGCACAAGTCTGAGTTGCTGCAGGCACTTTTCTCAAAAGACATTTTCGGTTATTTAAGGAAAGACCAATGTGTCGAAAAGCTGTGTACTGGGAAGCTCCTCCAACTCCGTTCTGAGCACCTACCGCATCACACGTGTAAGAACCGGCCTGCTCTCGGTTCCGCCCATTCCCTTACGGTGGGGTCAACATACCAACCGAAGCAAGCCAACGGAAAACGCCCTGTTAAGCCTGCCTCAGAACGAAACAACAAGAGACAGACATACACCTCTGAGTGGCAGCAGGGCGAGTGGCTTGTATGAAGACTTCAAGGAGGACTTTCTTTTACAGGGAGGTGTACTGGTCTTAGAGGTCGAACACTTGAGAAAGTGGGAATAACATGTGCGCTTATAATCCTCGCAATACTGCCCCAGACCTTGGCCTTCGCTTTTAGATCATAACACTGTGAAAGACACTAGCCATGGCTGATAAAGTCAACGTCCCAACGTCGACACAGTGAATGTTTATAGAGGAGCTATATGTTTTCGTAAACCCAACTGAATCTGAAACTAAATCTGGAACATTCCATGGAAAAATACAAATTACAAATTAGACAAGACCCTCTTTTCCGGTTCCTTGGCACATTGGTGTTAGATTTCATCCTATAAATATCCCCACCTGTCGCTAAATTTCAACCGTTTCGAGGTCAGTGTCGAAGCAGAGTCGAGCTGGTGCTTTTACCAGAACACAGCATACTAATTGATGGTCTTCGGAAGTCACAGGGGGTCTTCTGGAGATGTGTGGGCCAACCAGTTGGAGAAAAGATAAAGCGTCACTGATTGGCCGCAGCGGTGCTTCCTGCGTAGCCCTGTCACTTGCCGCTGTTATCCCTCCCTGGGTTTTGCACCAATCAGAGGCACCAACATCAGCCACGAACCATCATATTGACACCAGTCAGAATTAAAAATATCATTCCAGAAAGACGCTGATGTCTTGTGTGTGCTACGCTTTGACAGAGCTCTCATTGTGAGTACATAACATGCTCAAAATATAGAATGAAATTATAAAAAGACACAATCGAAGCCATAGCTAGCAGATTGTTTAATAATTTTATACTATTCCATCTATGAAAATAAAAAATTAAATCATGTTACATAACACTTACTGGAATTATCCAGTTCTGGTGCGGATTGCATAAGTTCAGGGTGCATGCTCTGGGCGGGTTTCTTTTCCGGCTGGCGTTCTAGTGCGGATTGCGTGAGTTCAGGGTGCATGCTCTGGGCGGGTTTCTTTTCCGGCTGGCGTTCTGGCGCGGATGGCGTGAGTTCAAGGTGCATGCCCTGGGCGGGTTTCTTTTCCGGCTGGCGTTCTGGCGCGGATGGCGTGAGTTCAGGGTGCATGCTCTAGGCGGGTTTCTTTTCCGGCTGGCGTTCTGGTGCGGATTGCGTGAGTTCAGGGTGCATGCTCTAGGCGGGTTTCTTTTCCTGCTGGCGTTCTGGTGCGGATTGCATAAGTTCAGGGTGCATGCTCTGGGCGGGTTTCTTTTCCGGCTGGCGTTCTGGGGCGGATTGCGTAAGTTCAGGGTGCATGCTCTGGGCGGGTTTCTTTTCCGGCTGGCGTTCTAGGGCGGATTGCGTAAGTTCAGGGTGCATGCTCTAGGCGGGTTTCTTTTCCGGCTGGCGTTCTGATGCAGATTGCGTAAGTTCAGGGTGCATGCTCTAGGCGGGTTTCTTTTTCAGAACTCTAGGCTAAGTTGCATAATGGCACGTGTGAAGCTCTTCTAAGGATTCCAGCCTTGATTCACAGTCCCTGTGACCTGCCTTACACACAATGTTATATTCCCCAGCCTGGGCTTGGGGAACCAGCTTGGATTGTGTTTAATACAACATAGACTTATTTGTGTCTTATAGGTCCAGGATAAGATTTTCTTAGAAGACAGGAAGTCTTATGAGGGAAAGCAAAGTCCCCCAACTAGAGACCCTCCAGCACCCCCAGAACATTAGTGAGGTCCATATTATCTCTGCTATCTTTACTATGAGGTCAAGATGAAGGACTTAGCTTCCAAAGAAAGGTCTCATTCTCCAGCAGCCCAAAGTCTTAAAGTATCCAGAATGCACAGCTATCACGAAAAATTGGAGCAAAGAAAATCATTTGGTGATTTTGTAGGCACAGCCGTCTATGTGCAGTGAAGTAAGATTCATGCGGCAAGAAACGGCGTTGGTATTAGTCAAGCTCAGGCAACGGACTGGCCATCACTGTACTTTACGAATGTACCCAGTACACACAATCTCTGACATCACAAGGGAATTCCCAGGATACTTATCTGGTTGTCGAGCAAGTGAGGAAGACGGGACGTGAGGACAAGGAGGGGGGCTTCACATGGCACAGGATATGACAGAGGACGGGGGCGGAGTCACAAGGATGCCATGAGATGTACAGCTGTCAGCTGGACCAGACATCCCATCAATCAACAATGACAGACATCAAAAGGGGACAAGGCATCCAGATTTATTGCTTTCTTTCGTCAAAGAAAGATGCAATCAATTTTTGCTCAGTTTTTGGCATAGAACAAATGTGCACAGATTACCGTCTGATAGCCGTATACTCCAGGCAATCCGTCATTGTTGTGGACCAGACGGCCTGTGATTAAAGGGCAAATGCTACATCTTTCGTAGGGAGTGAGTTGCAGAAAAGACCCACAACAGCTGGGACATCCGGAAATACCGCGGCCTGCTTTTCACGGGTGGGAGGTCAAAGGTTATTTACAAATCCAGAATGACGCGGGAAAGCGCTGTGAGTCGCACACAAAGCCATTACTCCACGTTTCTCCTGAAAAAACTCGCTGATGCACCCAGTGATGCGTCATTTCTTGCAGCATGTCCCCTCAAAGGGCGGGTTATGGGTAAACATTCAAATGGATCTAGGATAATCTCACTGGATTGCACCCTTTCTGTTAAGCAAAGAAGAGAAGCCTTCAGAAAGGCTGAAGACAAACACTCAGTCCACCCACTATTACTCCAACATGGATCTCTGATGGGAAGTCTTTCCCTTAATAAGAGGAGTAGCTGTGGGCTTCAAGGACTCCGAGAGTCTTATTTTCAACAGGTCACATGACACTGCACACGCACCATCAGCGATCTGGAGGGAACTTCCCACTTTGCGGCTTTAGCACGGGATGGTGAGGTCACGTGCCATCAGCGATCTGGACGGAACTTCCCACTTTGCGGCTTTAGCGCGGGATGGTGAGGTCACGTGCCATCAGCGATCTGGACGGAACTTCCCACTTTGCGGCTTTAGCGCGGGATGGTGAGGTCACGTGCCATCAGCGATCTGGACGGAACTTCCCACTTTGCGGCTGTAGCACGGGATGGTGAGGTCACGCATTCATGCTGAGTAACGAAGTATAGCAAAGATGTACTCCTGTCACTTCACATTAACGAGACTGACGGTATTAAATGATTCAGACTGACAAACGTCACTTGATCAGGGACGTTAAAATAAGTGAGCTAAATGCGCGGTCTGCCCTGTAACCAGTACTGTACTCAGATACAGGTCATTCCTTGATATAGCCATGGCATTGCTGGTTTGGCAGCCTTGAAAATAATGCATTAAAAGCCCCTATTAAGGGAAATTTAAACAGACTGATGGCTTTTTAAATGTTAATGGACATAATCTAAAGCCTTTGACGTAATCCTCAAACGAAAGTAAATCCTAGTAAAAGTTTTTAAAGGGGGCGAAACGGCGCTTAAGACTGTATCTGTGTCTGTGACTCCTGCAGAGGAAGAACGACAGGGAACATTTATTTTCTTTGAGGAAACAGGCGGCTGCTTTCAAAGTTCTGTGTGTAGTTACACTTGTTGTGCACGTGTGGCACCTGCAGATACTGCTGTTTTTATCGGGTAAATGAATTGAACGTTTTAAGTTTGGATAATGACCTTTCATGCCACCATTTACTCCCCTTCGTTCACACCAGGCCTGCGGTGTTAGCCGTGACGCTAATGCCTGTGGCATATCAGCTTTTATAGTGTCTCCAGGGTTAATGTGAAAGAATAAGCCCTTCATCCAAGCTGTAGGACTTCCTGAGTTGGTCTGCACAGAACATACCTGAACCTTTTTGAGAATAAATTGTAAGGGTGAAAGGTGAAATATTTTAGCTGTTTTATTACTGCACTGGCAATGTTAGTGTACTGCTACTGCGATAAAATCAGTATAGGTAGTAGCATTGGAAGGTCATCTGTTTTGAATAAAATTGACTCAAAAAACCTTCAAATGTGTCTCCCATTGAGTTCAGGGAGCAAGATAAGATCTTATTGATCACTACACATTGTCCTGCAGCTGTAGTAAAATACACTTCTAGAACAATAGTGATTCCCCCCATCAGCAGAATGATGTACAGTAGAGAACAGTTTGGAATGTGGCTGCCCAGTTAAGCCTGAGTCCTTCCCATTTCCGGTGATTCTCCTTACTGGTCTCCATACCAGCCACTGTTCACCAACCGACCATGGACCCTCCTCTGCTCTCCTCCTCTCCTCCTCCTCCTCTCTCCTCCTCCTCTCTGCCCTCCTCTGCTTCTTCTCTTCACTCTCCCTCCTCTCTCCTTTCACCTCTGCTCCTTTCTCCCCTCCTCCCTTCTCCCCTCCTCCTCCCTGTCCTCCTCTCTATCCCCTCTCCTCCTCCTCTCTACCCTTCTCTCCCTCGCTTCCCCTCTCCCTCTCTCTTCCCCTGTTCCATCTTCCTCTCCACCCCTTCCTTCCCAGAGCCTCCTCTTCAGACCCCTTCATGTGCATATGACCTTCTCATCATCTTCTTCGCACTGAGTGAGCTTAAGCTCCCCACTGAAGCTGTATCACAGAAAACGTGTTTTGACAAACCAGCCAACATTATATCATAAATGAGGCACAGCGGCGGCTCACTAACACCAGTGTGGATTCGGGTAGCATAGTGCTGTTGCTCAGGCCCCCTTGAACGGCAATGCAGAGGCAGTACTTTCATATTTCATGACTTAGTCAGAAGCCTGGTTATTACTCCTCAGTTCTGGTTATTACTCCTCAGTTCTGGGTATTACTTTTCAGTTCTGGGTATTACTCCTCAGTTCTGGTTATTACTCCTCAGTTCGGTATGTCTGTGCAGTGAACTATAGCACTCTCCGGTGACACAGAGTAGAAAACATTTTTTATTTAAAACACCGAAGAACAGATGGTCTCTGCACAGCAGAAGGAAAGAGAAAACAATCCCTCACTCTTGTTCAAACTTCAGTTGAAAATGTTTGATGTTTGAGCTGCACACAAACACAATGTTGTAGGGCTCAGACTCAGGAACGAGGCTAGTATCGGAGTGTCCTAAGCAGGCAAACAGCTGCTGTGTGGGGAAAGATCCTGTAGCATCCCTGAACAATCCAATCCACAGAAAGTCTTGGGGACAACCAGAACACACGGCTTAACTGGGACCAGCTGACTCACTCAGCAGCGGGAAATAGCCCTGCAGGATTCTTGGCTGAACTTCCTCCCGAAATCCTACAGAGGATCAATATGATGATCAGCAGAATTACGTGGTTTTACTTTGTTTAAGACTCAAAATGGTGGTGAGGATCACACCTGTGATACTCTGCAAGAGCTAGTGCTGTGCAAGTTAATGAGAATAAGTAATCAGTTACAGTTACTAGTTACTTCATTAAAAAGTAATTCAATTATTGCTTATAAAAGTAATTAATTACAATTCTCTTACTAATGCATACATATAGTTTTAGTATTTTAGTGTTGCTGTTGTAACACGGTGCCAGACAACACGACTGTCTATCACTGTCTATTTATCATTGTATCTAATATCACTCCATTCATTGTGCCACCGTAGGCTCGGATGACAGGAAATTAGGGCAATAGGTTGCATTTGTCCAGTAATATTTTCATGTAAGAGTTTCGAGACCATTTAAATTTCAGTACTTTCAATTACGTTATTTAATTTGAGAAGGTAATTAGTTTCATTACTTGTTACCACCAAAAGTAGTGGACCGCTATAGTATTGTGTAGCACTGTAGTATTGCATAATGGCATAGTATCATGTAATGCTATAGTATCGTGTAACACTATGATATTGTGTATCGCTATGGGAACATTACTAACACTGGTAAATGCTCCAGTGGATGTGTAGCATGAGGCCATTGAGCAGAACCGCACCCCCCTAATATTACACCCCGCTCCCGTTAAACATAAGCGGGGCCTCTTCCACGGCACCACGGGAACTGAGCGGGGGTTATAAGCAGCTCAAGGAGCAGTAAGGAGATTCCAAGGTTCCAGAATGCCTTCATACTTCCTGTTGTGAGACGAATGAGCCACCAGCCAAGCCGAGAGCCTTCACGTTCCAGTGCGGGGGGGGGTAAACGTTAGGCCCCCATTTTGAGCAGCTGTGAGCCAACTCAGCTTTGACACATTTACAGCTGCTGAACCCACATTGTC
This sequence comes from Mormyrus hasselquistii, assembly GCA_026779605.1. Classification (NCBI taxonomy): domain Eukaryota; kingdom Metazoa; phylum Chordata; class Actinopteri; order Osteoglossiformes; family Mormyridae; genus Mormyrus; species Mormyrus hasselquistii. Next base: position 33,516,967 of record JAODKE010000068.1, read on the forward strand.
TGAAACACCCTTCTGTTCAGAAAGCACCCTTACTCAGACAGCCTCAAACAGCAGGGGGCGCTCTACCTCCTAACAAGTCTCTGACAAATCCCTCTGTGCCAAGCCAAAAATGGTGGTCAGACTGAAGATACTATCAAAGCATAAATACCGATTTAATGTTAGGGCAATCTGCAGTAGCGAGACAGGGGATAAGCCTTCGTAAGCTTAATGGACGATTCTCTGCAGCTGCCCAAAAGCAGGAGCCCTCTTTGGGTATAGAACCTCTCTTGGCTTAGCAGCAAGATGTATTAAGCTAATACCTTTGCTCATAGCCATTTACAAGCCAGGAAAGATTGGGGTTCAGTATCCATGAAGCAGTTGGGGTTGTGGGACTCTCTCAAAGGCCCCATTGTGATATGATCACTAGGCTGGGAAATGGGATTTGAACTACCACCTTCTGGACACAGATTCAAAATCACTGAGCCAGTTATTTAATTTAATCTTTAAAGGTTTGAAACCATGAATGCCAGAGGGGATCTGGAATTCCGTCACAAATGGGAATGGGAATGGGAAATGGCAGGCATTTAACAGATGAGGTTCCTGCAGGGAAGACGGCACTAAAAGGCTTGAGAGGCACAAATGACACTGATTTTCCTCCCAAACTGAACTAGGGTCCCTTGCTGAGATATCAGGCTGCCACAGATAAGTGTGAGTCCATGCGGGGAAGTGGCTCCGGATTGGATTAGCCCCGAGCGATTGATCTTCCTCACGTCAGCGCTGATGGGGAGACACAGTCACACATGCAGCTTCACAAAGCCTGTGACGCTACAGAGCATTTTAACCGATGATGAAAATGTTTTAAAGTACATTCGGGGTGCCTTCATAGTCCTGCTAGGTGGCGGTCGCTGCCCAATGGCGACGCGGCTCCAGGCCTGATGCAGACAGGAAGGACGCAAACAGCCCATTTCGAGGGCCCAACGCATCAAAAGCAGCAGAATTATATCTCTACCTTCAAGAATTCAGCCTATGTATGTCAAATTGATCAAAAGGAGGAGACAAGGAAATCCATCAAAGCGCAGGGACATTTATAATTAAAAAACTTAAAATGTTTGCCTTAACCGTAATAATCCCAAATTAACCTGCAGAAAAGCAAAGGAGACACATTATATTTGTTATCATTTTTTTGATGACTGCACCTACTGTCTATGCCAAGAAAAAAACATATACGCTTCGCATATGTGTATCTCCAGTGATTATTTTAGCAAACCTGTGTACAGGTATGTTTAGAAAGGAATCTGGCTCATAGCAGATCATCCTAAGCACAGTATTTATGGGTTTAACAAGACCAGGCAAAGCTTGACTCGCTCTGAGCTCAGAAATGCAGCAGTGAACGCTTCCATCTGGTGGGAGGAATAAAACACAAGGGACACTCCATCGAAATGGGAAACCAGGTGCCCTGGGGGGGGGGGGGGGCAGCCCGTTTTGGGCCCAGCTTGTCCCCCCCACCCCCCGTCCCGGCCCTCAGACCAGGCCGCACCCCCAAAGCCGAGGCATTTACAAAAGCAAACAGCGGACCGG
>JAODKE010000068.1:33542849-33567495 GCA_026779605.1 Mormyrus hasselquistii
ATACACACAGAGTGAGAGGGAAGATTGAGTGAGCTGCTTTTCATGATTCTCTAAGCCCTGGCACAAACAGACATATGCAGACACACACTGACCTACGCAGACATACACTGACCTGTGCAGACACACACTGACCTGTGCAGACATACACTGACCTACGCAGACACACACTGACCTACGCAGACACACACTGACCTACGCAGACATACACTGACCTGTGCAGACATACACTGACCTGTGCAGACACACACTGACCTACGCAGACACACACTGACCTGTGCAGACATACACTGACCTGTGCAGACACACACTGACCTGTGCAGACATACACTGACATACATACTGGTTGATGGAAACGAAATCTTGGTTTGGATTTGTTCTCTTAGCCGGAACTTTACACCTCGCCAGAAACGCAGCTGCTGTTGGACTCAAACTCAAACATCTGCATGCCAAGTGTCTCGGGATGTCAAAGGCATTATGACATTTTTACTGTTTCTATTCAATAAATGAAAATGTACAGTTCAGCCATAAACTTTCCTTATGGGAGACGGCATGTGACATGGAAAGGGCCAGAGTTCAGTCACGGTTATTCCTCTGACCGTAGAGCGACGCTCTTCTTAAGTGCCTTGTAGTCCAGTGATCGAGGGATTGTAGGGATTTACACTGGGGAACATGACATCATCAGAACTAAGAAGATGAGGCGGGTGACCATCCATCCATATGTGATTCTCCCCAGCTGCACCTCTATGCACTGCTCTGTTAGCTTGAAACATTAATGGGACGTAAATCCGGCCTGATAGTATGTCGTCTGCGTTTCGGGGGGTAACCAAAGACGAGACCGGCCGCCTTTCAGCTTCCCTCGGGTTGTAAACAGCTACGCTGTTACCTGGTTGCCATTGACAGACTGCTTCTTCCAGGAGGCTGGCCAAACTCCATCAGAAGGGTGGTTTTGTGTTACACTAACCCCACTTGTCCCACCGCTCACTGCAGCAGTCCCACTGTCCGACATTCATCCCGGATTGTGTATCGCACTGCAACTAATCACCCCTCACTGGCAAAAAATCTGCTTTTGTTTATTTCTTATTCTGTATAGCGGATAATCTTAGTGTTACAATTCATTTATTCAGTGGACACCTTTATACAAAGTGACACTCAATTGAAAGCAGGATTACCTAGAGTAACAGGGTTAAGGGCCTTGCTCAAGGTCGCAACAGCAGAATAATATCACCACTTCACAGGCACCACATCCAAACCCACTGAACCTCACACCATAGCGTCCCCTTCAGTAATGAGACTGAAGCTCCTATCTTTAACAACTGACAGAAAACCTACAGTAAATTAACTAGTGAGCAACACAGTCATTTGGGGTGTGTTCTCGAACCGGAGATCTGCGGTCTCAGCTCTCTACAGAACTCTTAATACCGGCCACTGTGGCAGAGTCGTCCGAGATGCTGACCCCCAGTGTGGAGCTGCTCACTTGCTCTTGGCTGACAGCGGCTTCCTCGGGAAGTAGCGACTCTCCTGTGGCCTTGCCTGGCATTGGAACTCTGCTCCCTGTTCCAATTTTCCACATATTCGTAAAATTCTGAATGAACGAGGCTTCCGTCTTTACGCCGGAGCCCAAAAGCTCCGCCTTGCCGTGAGGTCGCACTAAATCACACCTGACGGGTGAGAGTCCAGCCAGAGGGTGATTGGAAACAGCCGGCTGCGGAGCCCAGGCCCCTCTTGAGCGAAAGCTCTTAGAGACGTGGCAGTTTGACGCAGGGCCTCCCTGGGTCTGTCCCAGCAGATCCGCTTCTTGTGTGGATGTTTTGTGCCGAGATCCTGTGCGAAGGCATCAGTCAATGAGGCATTTTATCAGTATAATTTTCCCAACACAGCAACCCCACGAAGCAGCCGGCAGAAGGCTTTCCTCATTCATTTGTTTATCACCCGGGTCTGTATTTCATATCGTGTGGCACCAGGACACCACAGGGTCATCATACACAAATAGTGGCTCCTACTCTCAAAGCTGACTCTACCGCTGTCATTAAATCTCATGATTACTCATGATTCTGTTAAACCTCCTAAACAAAGATACTGAGATATCGTGTTCATCTTCCCAACAAGCTGGATTAGTGGCGACATGTATAATTAACTCATTTTAGAACATAATATGACCTCGGTGCTCCGTGTGCAGAAGGGATGCAGGTAATTGTAAGTCATCCCCGCTTGAAAAATGAAAGACATGAAAGTCTGAGGCGACGTGCTTCAGTGGAGGGAATGATGTGTTTAGCAAAACAAAACAAAAAAAAACTGGCCGAAATGTGTCCCAGAAGGCCGAGCTACACAGCGGGGGCCAGTGATGCTGGCTAATGAAGTGACACCCTAAGAGATTGATGGAGTGATAGAGGCGAGTCTTCGGTAAGGAAGTGAATACCTTTCCATCCTTCCTGGAGGAGGTGGAAGGGAAACAGTAGATACTGCATGCTGCATTATTGAAGCGGTCTGCAGAGCTTGGTACAGGGACCAGGAGCCGGGCCCAGGCATTTGTCACGCCGCAACACCCACGACTGCTCTGGAGAGCGGCGGTTCATTCTGGAATGCAGGTGCCGCTCTGCCGCAGCTGAACTGTCAGCTTTTTTGTCTGTGTGCCTCTGTAGGCTGAGCTCCAGAGGCAGTTTACAGTTTAGGACAATGAAGGTCGAGCATAACATCACTCAGGTGAGTCTCTCGTGCTTTTGCTTAATTTGAAGACCCCTAGGAGGGGGCTGGGTAAGATTCTCAGAAGTTCCAGGATCCATTCCTGTGCCTTCATTTGGCTTTCAGACTGATGTTTAGCATCTTATCAGTTTCGCGCTTGTCTGGTGCCTCTCTAATCAATGACTAACTTGGTTTTGTGTCTGACTGCATTGTTGTTGTTGCATTTCATGTTAATCATTTTGCGTATTAACTAAAATATGAATATAAGGTAGAATAATAATTTATAACAGAAAACAGATGGATGAAATGTATACTAATTAAGGTACAGTATGTATAGTAAAGAATAGTAAAGGTTGCCCAGACCGGCTTTTTCATATCTTTACAAAGGCTGTGTTGTAATAATCATTTAAATGAGACGCAATGGCATGTAAGTATTTATAGATAACGTCATTGTTTACTTGGCGTCATGTCATAACATATGGGTTTTTCCACAGATAGATTTTGTATTGAAATTGTTTCACATTTAATTATGCATTTATTCTGTAACTGCCAGACCTGATGAACACAAAGCAAAGCGGATTGTCACCCCGTGTAATTTTTCCAGATCATTCCGGGCTTGGTTACAATGGCCTCTTATACAACAGCAGTTATTTATTTAGCAGAGACTTTTGTCGCATGCCTCTTTCATACGTGTGCTGTAGGGCGACAGACGCAGCCTTCCGCGCTTCTGCTTTGTTGCAATCCATATGTTACACAGGTCTCCCTCGGGCTCCCATATGCAAGACCTGATGTAAATAACCTCAAAGCACCTGGGGAGGCGCAGGTGTCGGGTTCTAGCGGGACGGCAGATTTGATTACAGCCGAAGGAGGTGATCAGTGTCCAGCGGCACCACGTCCTCCCGGAGCGTCCCCCAGTGCGAGGGCAGCTTTGGTTTTAACAAGACATTCGGGGAAGAATAGTCCCAGACGTCCCTTTGTTTTATTGTGGTTTTTACACACTGAACCAACCTCCCCCCCTCCATTGTCAATAGAGCCAGACACAACACGAGACTTGAAAGGTGATGAGGAAAGCTTGGTACCTCCTAATCTGTGAGATCTGTTCTTCTGCTTAAATTCTTGCATGTGTAGATGTTGTGATGATCATCGATTGTTGATGATGATTTTGCTATTCATTGCAGTTCTGTGATTCATTTCACTTTCTCTGTATAGTTTAGACAAGAGCTTCCAGCCAGGACATTGGGGGTTAACCTGTCCCTCATCCATGAGCTCCAGGAGGAACCAGAGCCTAAAGAGCCCAGGTGAGGCTCAGGTGAACATCTCACCACACTTCCTCAGAATTGGTGTCACCCTTTGACTTTGGGCCTTCATGCTGACACACTGGCACCTTCACACAGAGAGGAACAGTGGTGATGCGATGGGTCAGACATGCATGGGCTGCCCTAGAAAGCGCAGAGCCCGCGCTAGCGCTGTGGCTTTAGCGGTCGGCTTGCTGGCCCATGCTGATGGACATGGAGGTGATCTCCTGTGGCTGGCAGGCGCTCAGCACTTCTACAGGAGGCTGATGGGAAGAGCTTCAGAACACGGACAAAGTACATTATGTGGATCAGAAGATATTCAGCTGCTTTCCAAAGTGCAATATTCACCCAGAGATGACATCACCCTGCCATGGTCTCATCGCTATGTCAGCACCATCTTAGGCTTAAATAGGTTGCCATAAAAAGCACATTTAAAAAGAATAACTTAATTGCGGGGTATGCTGTTCTGTTATCAGCTCCTCTTGTAAATTATAGAGTTCATCTCCTAAATGACAATATTAAAAACTCTCATTAAGACGCCAGCATGAACCTCATATCACTGCAGCATTATCAGTATGGTATCAGCATGAACGGATAAATCTTAAACAGTTTTAAGATTTTATGCTTGTAGGTCGTCGTCAGTTTGGATTTTGCTCTACAGAGAAGCATTTCGGTTCACTTTAGCGTGGTAAGAGGCTGGGTATTTCATATATACGGTGACAGACATGCCCAGGTATCTAACAACACCAGTCCACTATGCATGCCCTGGAAATCTGTCAAGATCAGCGATTTGGGAAACATTAGCCCTACGCAACGTGTCTGCAGTGCAGTGCAGTGCAGTGGCCTTCTTGATCTGAGTAATGTCAGACGAGGTAGTGCTCTGCTCAGATACATGGTATCTATCTATCTATCTAGCAGGGTCGCCTGTCCCCGAATCACTGGCACAGGACAGGGAATAACCAAGGGTGGGATACCGACCCATCACAATCTGAATGCTATATCTGCTAACACGTCTGCTTCTGCCACACAGTGCGTGCAGAAGCTCTATTCAACCAAAAACTAAAAATAAAGACCAACCTGGCTTATCGTAATGTTTGCACCAATCTAGATGGATTCACTTGCATGTAGAGCTGCATAGACATGCAAGCAGTGAAAACCCCCAAGCATTCTCTGTCGCAGGCGTTGCCTATTCCCACCCATCAACCCCCCACGGGACCAGGCGAGGGAAAAAGGGATGCGAGCCCAGCCCCCTGCCGGTGAGGAACTTAGCCATCAGGAAGAGACGTGCCTGTTAGCTGAGGTGACAGCCGCCTTTCTGTTCTGTTTCATTTCATGTGACTTGGAGCATGAAAACTGCTTCTCAGTTTGACAGCAACTTTCTGTCCCTGCTGATGGCATCCAAAGTCTGACCTGACCGACTGAAATACCAGCAATATGAGATAATCGGAAATGCCACCAAGAATCTGCCCACTAAACTATACTATTCTATAATAAATATATAATCAATCATCTTCTGCATCAAAACACAGTATGGCCTGAGTAAACTGCCTACAACCATTTTTTATTACTTTGAGCTCAATTTCATATTTATGTACACATATTTATGATGTTAAATCAATTTAAGTACGAACAGACAACATGAACATTGGATACAAACTGACAAAAGTATAAACAAACACAAACAAGTACAAACGAACAGATAAGAGCATGAACAGTAAATAGAAATAAACAAAAGTAGAAAAGAACAGACTAAAGCATGAACAGTAGATGCAAGCAAACAGACAAAAGTACAAACAAATAAACAAGAGCATGAACAGTCGATATAAACAAACAGACAAAAAAAATACAAAGGAACAGACAAAAACATGAACAATAGATACTGGTTGATATTGGTTGATACAAACCACCGTAGATATTGGTATATTTTGTCTTTGATGCCATGATTACCAGGAGCCACCGGCCCTGGGGCTGTCACCTCACACTAACCAGGGGCCGCATCTGACCTGTCTGCTCCATCTGTGCAGCTGCTACGCATTGAACAGGAGCTGCAGGAGAGGTCGCGCAGGGAGAAGGAGCGCCAGGAAGTGCTGGAGCTGGTGTGGCAGGAGGAGAACCGGCGGAAATGGAGAAGCCTGTGCTACGTGGGCCTCAACCAGCGCATCAACAAGTATGTAGGCTGGAGACACAAGGCCTTAGGCGGCTACGTCACGCAAACGACTTGCGGGTTGGACTCTAATGTGCTCGTAACGTGTGTCAATGACTTTCAGTGAATTATCTGCTTTCTGTCAGATCTGACCATGTCTTTTTGTCTCTCTAGGCCATGGGTGTTCAGCTTCTACAAAACTATTCCCATGCACATATACTGCCAACCGATCCAGTCGAAAGCACATGCACGCAGAAAGAAGAAGAAGTCATCCAGTGGATGATAGGTGGGGCGGAGCTTAAGGGGTGAGAAGATGGGGGGTGAGGCCAAAGGGTGCCGTCGGCCGAGCCCTTCTGCTCTCGTCTGTGGTGCTGGAACGGGAGGCCAAAAAAATGCTCATTAAGAACAAAATGTTCCTTCACGCAACATTGCTGTACAAGCCCTTACAATAGTGCTGCCTGATTCTCCGAAACAGGAAAGTAATCACATTTTTTGTGGGGGAAGTTCATCGTGCTCGGGGATGGTCGACTTTTTAGTCGGCGCCCCTAAAGTCTTCAGCGAACGCAGAGCCTCTGGAAGCAGAACCATTAATATACATATATAAAAAATGTTAATCATTATACTTGTCGGACAAAATGAGGTGATGTTAACAATGTGACCCAGCAACGTTTTATTTTTTATTCATGTGTTTTATTTAAAAAAAAAAAAAATTATAGTTTTAGAGATTGAGAGTGAATTAATTGGTTCTAGTTTTTTTATTGTTGTGCAGCAGAAAGTTCACGCACAGCATCAGACTCAGAATTCAGCTTGATGCCGTGCAGGTTGAGTGTACAGAGTACCTTCTTTGGTATGATGGTGCTCTGTAAAAAAACTACACTGGATACAATGAACGATACAGCAATGAGTACAAAGTAATGAACAGGATCAAAAACAATGCATAAACTATACAATGTTCTATTAATTAATATAAAAATATTCAAGAGGTTGGAAATGCACTGAGTATTGATATGTAACATATGTTATGTGCAAAGCAGAATAAATGGATAAAATAACACCATTGTGCAGAAATGCATTGATATGTGTGCAGCGTCGGGGGGGGGGGGGGGGGGGGCTGGGTACTCTGTACGCATGTTATACCACAAGATCATATTTCTGTGAATGTGGACCCTGTATAGAGGCTGCATTTTTCAGGTCACCCCAGTGTTTCAGGCCCAAACTGGGCCTGCTGGCTCCCCTGTACACGCCTCTCTCAGCGCTTATGTCACTGAACACGCAATGGGTTCTGGGCGGAGCCAGAGCGCAGGCCCTGGAAGCGGACGGACAGGTCACTGGCAGCCATTTCACACAGAACACGGCAAATCGAACTTCTGAGGATCCAAATATGAATTAATAATCACATCTTCTGTAACCATGAGCTTGTTAAAGTTTCTTGACTTAAGATAATTTATGAGGCTATAGCGCTGACAGGGTGATTCTGCGGGTACCACGGACTGCTTGACACCCCAGGCAAACTACTCTGGAGATCTTCTATGCTAGGGCTGCCAACTTTGCTCAGCTGGCCAATGTGAAATTTTCAATCTGTGACAAGTCTGCACACGCACGCACACGCATTTAACAACAGTTTTATTATCTTGTAAATAGTTTGTAGGGTTTGGAAACTACCCCAATGTTTTTGAGGTAGCTAATTTTAGGTTAATGGAAGGATATAGATTTGCTGTGCGATTGTGTTAGCATCTGAAGCATGAGTACAACACCAGATGAGTGAGAGTTGGCAACACTGTCTGTAGCATATTCACCCAGGATGTCCACAGGACATAGTATGTAAAATGATTTCCTGTACATTACCACTGCATTTACATTGCCTGAGAGCAACTCAAGGAAAAGTAAACCACGGTGAAATATTGCAGCAAGTTATGAAAATTCTTACCTCGCTGACTACCCACCTTTACCCACCACTAAAATGTAAGGTATGTCCAATACAAGGAAATGACTGTACCTGTATAGATTTGTGCCCTTTCCATGGTATTTCTAGCGAAGCTCTATGTAGTTGCTTCTTGTTTGCTTATGGTAATTTCTCAAAATTCTGTTTAAACAGAAAACACATAAAATAAGGGTGCTCAACGGTGATGTGGTTTTAACTGCCAAGCAGGGGGTCTGAACCAGCACCCTTCTGATCACAGGCACAGGGGCCAAATTCACTGATTCACACACTGCACACTTCAGAGAAACACTAACGTCAGGTAAAATGGCTTATCGAGCATTTTTGTAATTAAACTTTTTTACTCTCTTATTAAACCAGGGGAAGATTTTTTTCACTTAGTTATACAGTATGAGGTTCAGGATAAAAGAGCATACAGTATGCTATAATTTGTGTTATTTCACTTGCATTGTTATAGTGATGTGAACCTTTAAAGTCAATGCACAGGCTGTGATACAGTGATTAACTGAATGACTTGCTAATCATTAAGATTCCAGGCCGTTCTCAGAATAATCGTATTTCTATTTGGGAGAATCAGCACTATCGGTAGCCTCGCGATTAGCAGCTACAAAATGCCAGCTACATTTAGAAGCAAGGCGGAGTGCCGTCAGAGTCTGCCCTCGGGGCAACAGAAGGTGATCAATTATTTATGTGTCATGTGGATGCATGACAGCTCTTTAATTCAGTCTGCAGAATAGCAGACGACGAGGGGGTAAACATTCATCTGCACTTCACTTTGGAGGGTGACTGATGTGAGGTGTAATTACAGGAGATCTCAATATCTTTAATCAGGTGTTTGTCCTCAGCTCCTGTTCACGTCATCCATAGCTTACATTCACTTCCTCACTGCATTTCCCTCCATTCGAGTGCAAATACATCTACATATTATCCATCCATCCATCCATCTTCCAAACACTTATCCTGGGTAGGGTAACAGGAGGACCTGAAGCCTATTGTAAGCAGCAGTGCGTAAAAGGCTGCGCTATACCCTGGACAGACTGCCAAGCCCATCACAAGACACATGCAGAAATTCACATACACAATAAGCAATTAGCCTAACTGCTCATCGTTGGGCTGCAGGAGACAACCAAAGAATCTAGAGTAATCCCATGAGACAATGGAAGAACCTACAAACTCAATCAACATCCAACCCATCAACCCTGGCAGTGAGAGGCAACAGTGTTACCCACTGAACCGTTGTGCCAGCCAGCTACACACTCTATTTATAGGTAAAAATGGAACCTAAGAGACCTTATCCTTGCTGGATGAGCCGGCAGTCTGTAGGACAGGAAGCATCTCGCATCAAATAATTCATCAGATAGCTCTGTGGTAGTACAAAGTATATTGGACCTTTATTATGGCATCAAGATGAAGCTTTTTAAGGGCTGTCATACTGTTGATATGAAAAGACCATGCAGTTTCACAATCAAATAATCCTGGGCGATGCTGGGAGAATGTGTGATGTTTTGTCAAAAAAAATATGGAAATCAAGTAATGAGAAGTATATGTGTTCTTATTTGTGGCTGATTTTTAGTGAAATTGTGCCCACATCATTGTCCTTAGGGAGGTCAGTCCTGCACTGTGTGCCTTTCCAGCCCAAAGCCCAAATGAGCTCCACTATGAGATGGTCTCTAAAACTCCTGCCCTGTCCTCCATCAAAAAGCTACTTTCTGCGTTTTTTTGTTTTTTTTGGCAAAGCTGAACTGGGTACTGGGTGTTTTTGTTCTGTGGTTGTTGGTTACTCTTATGTTTATCAAATGAAGAAATATAAAACGATTTTCTTATAGTATTACAACAATATTGTATTTATTTATTATATTTTGTAGTATTGATTGTAGCATTGTATTTATCCCATTCGAATCTTTATAAACACTTTAAAGAACCAGCAGCCACTCAAACAACTGCGACCTGCATCTGCGACCGTCCATCTCCGCATTTTCGGTCTCATAATACGCAGATACGTTAGTGGCAGCTATAAGAAATATTTATTTCTATGCCACTGAATATATAATACATTACATTATCGAATTACGTGGGAGTTAAGGCAGCGATAAATGACAGGACGGACAGCCAAATGTCAACATCCACTGTTAATACGGGTAAGATGACTAGTTGTACGACGACCTGATCTACCTGCATATGAACGACAAATTACCGGATTAATTCATATATGTGATTCGTGTATATAACGACTCCGCAATCATATTGATTACGTCGCTACGTTAAACAATTATAATCGATATATCTAGCTACGGTGCTAGAAACAGCACGGACGCTAACCAGTTATGTGGCTATCAACAGGCTGTTTTTCACTTAAATTATATCAAAAAGATACTTATGTATCGGTATGTCCGTGATTCCTGCAGAAGACATTTGACAAGCATGATGTGTGGTAGCTAATGGCAACAGCAGCCATGTTTCCGAGATCACGAAAGGGTCGGAGGTTAAAGGTCATTACCCAGCATTCACCGTCGGAATACGCCGCCATCTTGGATCTGCGAGGGGAAGAGAAATTAATGCGGTGAGTTTTTTTTCCTTCTTCTTCTTATGATTTTCTTCTTAATAATTCTCGGTTCGCTCCGCCAATGGACGGCCGCCCGTAAGAACAGGCGCCGCGGTGGAGCTGGCCGTCCGTGTCCGGGTCGGATGGCGGGGCTGAAGACGGACGGTGTCTTTATCGCTGCTGGGTTTTTGTCTGGGGCCGCGGAGGACCGAGGGGAGGAGGCTGGGCCCGAGCAGGCCCGGCCCGGCCCGCCAGCGCTCACCTAACGGCCGCCGATTTACTCCCGTATTACGCGGATAACGTTGCCGCTCCGGGCACACCAGCATCAGCTTGGAGGCCGCGAATACGGCACGGTGGAGTCTGCTGGAAACCGTTATTAGATATAAACACGGCGTAGCCCGCAGCGGTGGGCCGGCCAGTTAGGCGACGGTGGGCCGGCCAGTCAGACACCCTCCTATCCGTCTGCTGTGTAGGAACCGGAACCGGAGCCGGCAGACAGTCGGAGTCCTGAGTGCTCGACTAACGGCGTCCCGGTTCGCTTCACGGTTTCCGATTAATTGAGGGGGCGGCGGGGCGAAGCCTTTACGCGTCCGGTGACAGGAAGGCTGGCCGGCACCATTACTCACGACCAGCCGAGCTCTAAAGCCGGCAGGCTCTCCAGGGGGCTCCGCCGTTGCTGTCACTCAGCAGCTGTCACCCGCGCTGCGGTGCCTTTTACTCCTCGATGTGAGTTACCTGTATGGGTGGCTGTATGGCCGCAATTAGCAGCCTTTACGGGCTATCGTGGGTGATTAAAACAAAACTAAACCCACCCCCATAAATTACCGGGCAAAAACGAAATCACGGCTCCACCGGAGTGGCTGATCTTTTCAATTAAAAGTGAGCCTGCAGCCGTGTCCCATCGGTTACTGTAATTTATTTTCTGCTTGGTTGGCATCTCATCAGCCTCTGACGTATCGATAAGCCGGAGTTGTTTCTGTTATTGTACTTTTTGTTCGGCTTTCCACTTCTGTCTTTACACACCAGATGTCACGCCGCTCTTTCATGTTCAGCACCAAAGCCTGCCCGGGACGCGGGAATCCCGGGTGTGCGCTTGCATTATCATCATAATGTCCAAATGCTTTGTGTTTTTTATTTTTAATCAGACATTGCAGATAAAGTTACATTCCACAATGGAAAAAGTCCCACTTTTTTAAACAGCCCCACATTGCATACTTTTATTAATTCATTCCGTTTAAGCCATACCTGCAGCCGTGTTATCATCTTTATTACCTGTGTTCTATTGATATCTTAAGCGGAATGAGCCTGGGAATATTTTGGCTTTTCATAGATAAAAATAACCATGTCCCAGTTGGTGTTATGGTTAATACTTTTATTTCTGTCATTATAGTCTGGAATAGAGGTCAAAAATGTCAGGTAGTTTAAGATCTCAAGGTTTTTTTTTCTTTGTAATGAGTCTCCTTTTTTAGACTCTTTTTTTTTTTTTTTGTATTTTCAGTTTTCAACATTACCTATTAAAAAAAAGTGCATTATGATTTAACTCTGTGGTTTTATATAATCTGCTTCGTCTGAGAACAACTTAAGTCCCTTGTTCATTTCAAATTAGTTTGGCAAAAACGTTAGTTATAATGTCATATAGTGGTGTGAGGTTTGACAGTTCGCCATTTTCAGGGGAAATGCTTAAAAAGACCCTTTGTGTGGCTGAAGTGTTTGCTTTCCTGAGTGAATATGGAGCCACTACTGGCATCGGAAGCTAAAGAGCTGCAGTTTTCTCTGGTTTTCTGCTCGGAGCAGAGATTCGTTCCTATTGGTCGGACATGAACGTTTGACACGCTGCTCCTGGCTTTGGACATGTGACTGATAGTTAAAGTCTTGGAGAAACAACACTGCAGCTAGTTAGTTCCATAAGCAAATGCTGTCAGTGAAGTGGGTTATTGAAATGCATGAAAAGATGCTCTCCCACATTTCAGCACTGTACCATAATATGATCTATTCCCCTGCCTTTTGCCTTTTATAAAGCATCTTACCATCACAGCATTTGGAATTCAAATGAACTGCGAACAGGAATTCACTGTTACTCGGCACGTTCGAGGCGGTACAGGTGTTTCTTGTGGCTGCGCTGCACTCTCCATCCTGTGAGGAAACTTTACTAGACGTGAATTTGAAGCTGTTTTTTCTCAAGTTCTTTTTGTTAGAATTGATGTGGTTAGGGCTGCCAGCATGTGACATACTGTGCGGCCTGTTATTGGGGACAGCCGTTATTTGAAGACTTAAGTGAGCTAGAACAGGGTCAAGACAGATGTCAAATAATGTACGCTGGGCTGGTACTTAATAGATCTGACATCTAGTTGGGAAAGGCATGAGGTTCAAGTGGACGAGAGAGAAGCAGTGATTGGGTTTGTACCCTTAGACATGAATGAGAGATGGAGGGGCTCATCGAAATGAACATGGCCATCTGACTCCCAGTGTCCCCCCTCCCCTTCTGCTTTTAACATTCAAGGGGTATTTGCTTTACATAATCCCAGAAGTGTGAGCAAAATATCATGTTTCCAGGTGTTTTAAAGTATGTTTTTTTTTTTTTATCGATTTGTTGTACCTAAAATTTATTCTGTAGAAAATGTCTTAATGAGCAGGATCGGAAGTATGAATTCTGAAATGAGTGCCTCCGTTGTAGCTCACACACATAGTGTTGAGTTCTGTGTGGTCCAAATCACAGCTGAGTGTGTAAATTTCCGAGCTCCGTAAGCGGGCATCGTCCTGGGGCACGGAGGATGCCGGCAGTGTCTGCATTGGGGCCCTGACTGCGAATTGCTTTCTGAGCATCCTGTGGGATTTCATTCAAGAGGAGAGAGCTGCGACTCTACAGAACCTTCTAAATTTGGTTTATTGCTGAAATGTGGGACAGATTGTTTAACAGCATGTCTTAATGTTTCTTTGGAGTAACAAAAGTATGTTTGTGTCCGTTTGGAGTAACAAAAGTATGTTTGTTTGTGTCCGCCAAGCCGGGGATTCTAGATGGATTGCTGTCTGCAGCCCACGTCTAGTGCGTCATATCAGCCGGATAGACCGGTGACAGTGCTGTTAAACTGGCAAAGCTGTTTTATGGCCCGATCCTTTAGTGTTTCTCTGACTCAAGAACAAACCGTTCTCACTTCCATTAAGCAACGTTGTCATTCAGATTCTGAAGCCTTTCATTCATAGAAGCAGCAGAACCACATAATGTATCGTGTCCGTCCTCACATTCCACAAAGCATCCATCTGCTGAAGTAGCTGGTTCATTGCAGGGGCAAGTGCTGTTTTCACATCGCTTTGGGTGAAGATGTGCATTTTGTCCATCTTTCTCTCTCCCTAGCTCTGAGTATTTGGCATTAGTGATTTTGTGCACGGCAGATATAACAGACGACAGATTCACCGGTGTTCCCGTTGGCTAACACAGGGCAGCGGTGATGTGTGTCTTCCGCTAAAGGTTTATCGGCAGTTTAAAAAAAAAAAAAAAAAAGCAGATGAACACCTTTCTTAATTATGTCATTTCCCTGAGCTGAGGAATTGAGCACCTCGATTACTCAGCAGTGATTGGTGGTTGGCAGGCAATAGTGAGAGTGTGCATTCCAAAAAATCAGCTTTTAAGATCCCACGTTGCCCCTGAAAGCCCGTCTCAGAGTCCCTGAGTACAGTCGCCAGCATTTCCCTGCGGGATTATCTGCCCTCGGTCAGCGTGTTATCTGATTAGCCCTGTCAGGTGTGTCAGCCTTAGACCGGCTTCTACAGCTCTGGAAAACGGGTGAGAATCTGTCAGTTTGTTTTCGCTTCACCCGCTGCCTCCAGACCGCGCCGTGACGGCCCTCCCCACCTCCTAGCGTCATGCTTTCTGCCTGCAACACTCAAATCACCCCCATCCCTCCTGAATCATATAACGTGCTCAGCACTGCAGCTCTGTCAGTTGTGTAATGTGTGATGGAACAGAAGCATTATCCCTCCCCAGGATTTCTTGTTGCCGGAGTTAAGTCTGATTGCTATGCATAAGAAGGGTGTCCTCGTTACTGATGGATTATTAAATGCTAACAGTTTGTCTGGGTCTGGGTGGGTCTGACTGAGCAGAACAGTATTAATTATAGGTATCTAATTTGTGTCTAATGCACTAAAATGAAGCCTGTTTATTGGGACTTTGTGTCGTTTAACCTTCGCTCTATTCAGCAGATCTCCCAGCCGGTGCTGTGTAGGACTGAGGAGGGTTCCTCTGAGACAGCACTCTGAGTGAAAAAACCCACTCTTACATAAAGATATGTCTGTCTAGACTACAGCTTTGGTCTATCAGATACTTCACAGGATGTCGGTGCCATAGATGAACTGGTTGCAATTTTCTTGGCCGATTCTGATTTTCAGTGTTTGTGCAGATGTGCCTCGGCCGATGCCGATTCTCATTTTCTTTTTAAGAACTGTAGTTGACGGTTTATACAAACAAAACAAACAAAGAAAAATCATCTTTTCTTCAATGCAAAATTTTATTTTCATAATAAAAGAAATTAAGCTTTACAATTTCCCCCAAACTGCACAAAGCTACAGGATCTCCTCTCACTTAATGTAAATTCTTACATTGCTGGCTAGATAGATTAAGATCAGGCTTTTTCTTTCCTTCATACTGTCCAGACATTGTAGCTCAGGGGGTTTAAGTTTCACTAAACATTTTTTAGTCTGTCATAGGAAATGATCCTTAGCTATATGGTTGCATTTCTCTTGTGACACCTGATGACTTGTGGTGTGATGGTCAGTAATGTGGATGGATGTTGGCTTTGAAGGAATGATGGTTCTGAATGGTGAGAAGTTGCAGAATGCTGGTCATGTGGGTCCACTCAACAAGATCTTGCAAACTGCACAAATACCCATATTTCTGTCTGCAGCATGTAAATAAAGTCATTAGATTGTATCAGAGCTACTGTGCAGAGTGAGACTGAGGAGGGGGATGGTATAAATATGGTATGAATATGACTTCATATCGCGGCTGGGTATTGCCGCTGACTTCCCAAATTCAGTTCCAGTTCGCAAGGTCCCAATTCCATTTGATTTCCAATTGCATTTAATTTAATTCACTATCAATTGTGAAGACCAAAAATTAGTCCCCTACAGGACATGTTTGTTTAATTCGGTTAGCGGAGCTCGCCTCGTGTGATTGTTTTGGTACATTGTGGAATCGTTAAGTACTTGAAGTCGTGGTGAAGAAAGTAACAGTTCTGTAGTTGTGGTGTGGCGGAACTTTTGCCGTTTCAAGTTCAGCATTTTTCAAATTTAAGAATATGCTCAATTTACACAGTACTGACTTTTGGGCATCACAATACGCCTCATTAACATTTTAAGTGTACAGCTAGTTCTGCTTATGAAATTGTGTGTGTAATTAAAGGTCCATCTAGTCCAGAGAAGCCGGTGTTCAGCAAATGTTTACATGGTTATTTAAAGCCCTGTAATCGTGTCTCGTTTATCGGCACTGATTTGTGCGTCTTGCAGTAACACTGCTAACTTATTTGATGCACCATAGGTAGATGAGTTATGTTTGGCTGTAGTTTTATTTCTGGAATTTCACCTTTTTTGTTTTATAGATATTATAAAACAAATATTTCCAATAATGGCTGTGATATGGTGCAGGCCTGCCATGGGAAAAGGCGGCCTGTTCTGCAGCGGGCCGCCTTCCGGGAAGCCTCTAAATCACGTATTGCTGAGTTTCCCATCCCGGTCCTCTGGGACCCCTTGACGGGCCCTGTTTTTGCTCCCTCCCAGCTTCCATCCAATCAGAAACGCCGAAACCTGGTACAGGTGTTTTGGGAGCTGGGTGAAAGCGATGTGAGGGTCCCTGAGGACGGATTTGGGAAACACAGAAATGAGGATCTAGTGCCACTCAGCAGGTCATTTTATGGGCTGCTTGTAAACAATGTCCACCTGCCCAGAGGGATATCATGGGATATCATGGCAGATATTCTGATTTTGTATTCTTTGTGTTCTTGATCTCAGGTCACCTGCATTTTTGTCTGAGTGCGTGTTATGGGTCTCGTTATGTACCCCAGCTCACCATGTATGTCCCCTCAGTTCAGACTAAACCAAACCCTTAAGTGTAAGAAAATACTTGCTGGATAGCAGCAATTTCAAGTAATATTTGAGATATGGGCTGCTCAGAATGGAGGAATAATGTTGATCCAAAAAATGAAAAATAGACAACTGAAGTCACCACTTGAAATGACCAGCAAAGAAAAGTTAACGCCAGTTCTCGCTAAACAATGAAGCGACCACTAGTTTGCTGTGAAAATAGACAGTTTGCGTTGCCATAAAATTGAATGGATGAATGGATCGGGCAGTACCAGGAAGAATATAGAATGTGGTCCAGGTGTGCGAGCTACAACTTTGCAGGTGGTATTAGTTGGGTAGTTATACCCTGGATCCGTGCTTCATTCACAAGCTGACAGAATGATTTTCTACTGGATGGCTGTGCTGATTGGCCAAATTAGATCATGTGTCTCTACAGGGTCTCTTTCTTGCGTAATGTATTTGAAAAATGATTCATCGTGAGCTGTCAACATGGCGGGCAAGGTGGGTGAGGATAGTGATGTCATTATGGCCATAGACATTTTATGTGAAGTTTTAAGGTATTAGCAGGAAAACATAAAAGATCACAATCTCTGTGCAAAGTCGATCGGGGACGTCTTCAAGATCGATCCCAATATACAATTGTCAGATCGCCCACCGTAAATTCTGATTATAGAGGGTAGAAAATGTGTGTTTATACCATTTCAGTTCGACTACTTTCTGACTTCCTGCTGCTTCTCCCCCGGCCAATGAACGAATGAGGCTGTCTTGCATTATTTAGCGGGGCCTCTGCGTCACATCACCCCCAGTTTACTGAGAAAAGGCTGGGGAAGAAATTGCACATAGCGAATCACACAAGAACTTTTGTGAGAGACGCTGAAAGGAACAGTCCTAAACTGACTTTGTTAAACATGTTACTTTTGTTCTACTTGTTATAACTTATATCTGACTTATGGCTAATATGTTTTTACTTTTTTAGTCGTTAACAAAGGTCCTAGCCATCCCAAAGCTGGCAGTAATATAGTCATTGTGACAGGATTACGCTCCAGTAACGTGACACTTAAATAGGGTTAGGGTTAGGGTCTGCTAGGTACACACGCCTATGGAATCCTTTGACACTTGTCAGTACTGTAACAGAACAGCAGTACAGTAACACCTTCCTGCTCACGGCAGCGGGGTGCAGTTGACATCATGGTTCCGGTGTACCGCTGAGTGGTCTGCCAGCCGCTCTGCCCGGTACTGGCCCTCGGTGACGTGGCGGGTGTCCGGGCTACACTGGGCAGCTGGAGCTTTTCTGAAGCTTTTTGCTGGTGCATTTGGCCACTTCGATACCACGGCCACCAGTCCCTGGTGTATGGATTTAGAAACGCGGTAGGCGTATCTTAGCCTCTGTTCTGGGCTTAAGCTGCACGCAGAAGTACGTGGGCTTTTCGATGGAGAGTAGGAAGAAGGGACACTTCCCGGACACCAGCTGCATGTGTTGGAGCTCTGCGTTTTTGTAATTCAGCCTCCTCTGACACTTTTTTGTTGTCTTTCAGCAATATCTTAAATGGGATTTCAAGTGTGTTGTTGGGTACAGGAGGACTGGGTGCATGTTTGCACCACACTCAACCTCGTTCCCAGTCTCCAGCATTGGAGTAGCTTGGCGGCTTGTTTGTGGCTCTCTCCTCAGTTGACTTAATTGTTGTGGTTAGTCTTACACAAGGATTTGCGTATCTTGGACTGTCCAGAGCTTTGATTGCCGTTGGGTCTCACATAGATCGCTGTCATGCTGTTGATGAACTTGCTTGTGTGTGATGGCACTGGTAGAGGATGTAATGGCACTGGTAGAGGATGCCGTGGGAAGTTGTATTTCTCTGTCATGTTGCCTTTAAGAAGCCCAGTAGCTCCTCTGAGGAGCCCAGGCAGCTGTATTGCTCTCGTTCACTGTGCCGTTGGGGTTTGGATAGGAGGTGTCTCTCCACTTCGCTCGGGTACCCCCTCCCTCCTCCTAGAGCAGCGGGAGCACAGATGGAGACTGCAGTTTGACAAGATGGGGCTTGACGCTATCCCATGATCAACTCTCTCTCTGGACTTAGCTTTGACCGAGAGGATCAGATGCGCCTCAAGTTCATTGCCTGACTGATGCTAAGAGAAGGCCAAATGAGATGGTGTACCTTTTCTCTTTAAGAAGTTAACTTAACTTTTCACCAGGGTGACACTTTGGCACCGGTTGAAAGGCCAGCGCCATCTGGCACAAGGCAATGCCTTTTTCACCAGATCTTCCCCCATTCTTTTTCTCTAAAGCTCTTTGTTGCCTTGCCTAGGGGTCGATATCTAATTTTCTGTGTCGATCAGAGAAGGAAAGCCTGGCGGTTTGTCGCTGTCCTAAGAGTGACCTGTGCTTGTAAGTAGGGTCTCACCTGAGAGTTTCCCCCCTCTGGTGGGGGCGGGGTGACTGCCTTTCCTGATCGGCATCGTGGGAAGCCACACCTGGATGCAGATGGAAAGGAAATGTCTCAGTTCGGAGTTTCCTATTCCCTAAGCTTTGATATCCTGGTCAGACCACAGAGCTGACGGTGGCAAGTAAAACCCCATGGATTATTTACAACTGATTGCAGGCCGGCCTGGACCTTCTCCGAGCGATTTCATTCGCTGCCAGAAGTATGCCTCTGTTTCGGCCCGATCACACGTTCACCCTGTGATGTCATCACGTTAGAGGAATGGCGGGATTCATGAGAGAGAAACTGATTTTGCTGGCAGGTGATTCCCAGGCAGGCCTGCATCCTTGGGTGCCCTGGTGCTTTCGCCGTGGGGGTCACGCTCGCCCCCCCACTCACTGCCCCCACATGCCTGCCTTTGCGGCAGAGCCGGTGTGCCGGTGCCTCTTCCAGATGCGGGATCTACGTAGTTTGGTTTATGAATTCAGGCTGGTTTCTTTGCATGTTAATAAAATCTTGAATTTTTAAAAATCTTGAGTGAGAGACCCACATCATTACATGCACATGAGGGCGTGTTGTAGATAAAATAAAAATGCATGACTATTTAATGTGGATGGATCTAGTTCCCATCACTCTGAATTAAGGAGAAACCAGAGCCAGAGGGTATGTTCTTGAGCCAGGTGGGGTGGATGTCGGCCACCTGCTGGATTTCTGTCTCTGAGGTATCACGCTCCCCTGCTGTCTCCGTACCTTAAGGGGCATCACAGGGCGTGTGGCGCCAGCTCCCCTTCTGCAAGTCTCTGCTGTCGAGTGCTTTTTCACAGCCCTTATTCGGGGGTTGGGAACTAATCCATTATAGCACTTGGTGTTCTCGCTTTTGACACTGCGGCACTTAGGACTACTCCAACTCCAAGTAAAGCCTCGGCTGTCCTGCTCGTCAGCAGTGAGGTGCGCGACCCTGCCTGGGGTCTCCCTCTACCTGCATCGGCCCGTTACATCATCATCTGCCATGAGGTTGCGGTTTTATTTATTCTTGCTCTTGGCGATTGCATTTCCCTGACTGAAAGGGGTGTGCACCCCAAAATGGGAGCGTCACTGGTGAACGAAACGCGGCGCGATCGTTTCATGTCGATTGTTGTGTCTTGATAGCCGAAGCACATATTCTTCATTCTATATTTATCAAAAAGTGGGGCCTCCTCCTTTTCCGACATGGGATGGGTTCCTCTGTTCTGCTGCCGGATCTGGGTCGGCACATTGCTGTCGACATGCCGTTGTGCCGGGTAAACCTGAAATCCAGTTCGTCATGTGACCTGGCTGTAGGGGATGAGCTTCGCTTGTGGATCCCCCAGAACCGGCTGTTGGGTGGCAGCTGAGTACATTGATGTCAGTATCATCATGTAGCATGAATCCTGGCTGTGTTTGGGCCGCTTTGGCCTCTCCCGTGAGTGCGGCCTGTGTGTGTTGAGGAGTACGGTGTGGCACAAATGGGAATTAAATCAGAATCCGCGTCGGGCTGGGAGTCGGCTGCCCTCAGAGATGAGCCTTACCCGTAAATGCTGTCAGTTGCTTTAATCTAGCAGCAGAGCAGTGACCAGTGGGACTGTGTTGTGCAGGCTGGCAGTGAACGCGTGCTGTGTCAGCAGCCGGCTTTGAGCGGCTCTAGTGCGGCACTGGGATCCCACACCTGCCAGATACAGAGCAATAAGGAGGGAGCCATGAGTGATGGTCAAGCTCTGGGAGGATGTTATTCAACATTCAGTCACAGCCCCATGTTTAGCTGTAAGAAATCAGAAACCGTTGGGAAATAAAGGGGTTGTTATCAGCACAAAAAGTGTGAGCTGACTGAGGCAATGCAGCCCTTCGAAGTGAGAGTGTGAGGACCTGGTCTGGCTTACTAGCTGTTCTGGGGTAACGGGCTCCCAGGCGCACCATCGCACAAGCCCGTGCAGGGAGCCATTTGCAAACTGCTGTGATTATCATCCTCGTTTGAGGCTGTGCGAGGAATCCCAGATAGTCCCGCAGTCGGTGCATGGTGCTCGCCTCTCGTCTTTGACCTGGATTTCCTGCCGGGAGGCCCAGAGGCCCTCGGAGTCCCCAGAGCTCGTTTCCCCTTCGTCCTGGATCCACGTGGCACCGTGCAGATGGCCTCATTGTCTGCCCTTGCACGCCCCCATTATCTCCTCACCCCATCCCCATTGTGGAGCTACCATTCAGAGCTAAAAGCCGTGCGGCACGGGCCGAGGGCAGGGGGCCGCGGGAGGGGGCTTTCTCGGTGGATATCTGAGACACTGGTCTGGAGGTGCTTGGCTCTTAGACTTGCTGGTGAATTTTAATGAGTGTGGGAGCTGCTGGTTTTGACATAGTTCAGACGTCAGCATCTGGGCGCAGCGAAGCACAAATGGCAAAGTGGCGTATGCTGTGCGGCAGCGTGTCCGAAGATGTCAGCCCTCCACAGGGACGGAGCGCTTGAGAGGGAAGCCCTTTGTCGTGCTGCCGGCTGGGGGAGATGCCTGGCTGTCCTTTAAGTTAGGATTCTGTGGTGTGACGTCAGTGTTTTCATAAAGCCTGTGTGTCATTGAGCACCAAAGGCGCTTGAATTATTGAGAATGAGTAAGTGTGAAGTGTCAAATGAAAATGGAATACAGCTGGTCCAAAACATGTATGTTTTTATGGTCCGGCTCATGCTGAAGCCCCGTTTATCCTGCTCTTGTGGGAATAGTGTTACAAATATTATGAATTAAGGTTGACTGACAGTGTCTGGGAGCTTCTTTCTGTATTCTGGAGTAAAGAGCATGTAGACAGAGCCTGGTGTCTCATGCTGTTGGTATGACGGGAGGCAGCACGTGATTGGCCCGTCTTGTGGTGCGTGTCAAGTTGTGTCTTATCCGTATGCTGTCCCTTTGAAGTGGCATGGTCTGTGTGAGAGAGCCTGGATGAGCAGATTCTGATTTCTTTACCGTAGACGTTTTTAAGGCTCCCGAACAGCTTTCTGGTGTTATCGCACAAAGAAGCCGTGCTGGTACGCACGGCAAAGACGGTCATAAACTACGTGTGGATTAAAAGGATTCTTTTTTGTTGAAGAATGGTAGCATTGATCCAGATGAGAGCTGGGTGGGTGTTCTGCTCGTATTGTGAGTGCGAAGCTATATGGGGCTGCGGCCTTTCTGTGGACTGCATCAAACAATAAGGCCGCCCTGTTTTGTAACACTCTAGTCATTAGCTGTCAATCTGGTAAAGCTAAAATTGGCTGCAGTTTTTAGTCTGGGTGTGTCTGTAAATTGTCTGACTTGTGGTCTTGTTACCCCCAGTCACTAAATAAAATGGAAACGTAGCTTGATATCACTTTTAACGACTGGGGAGTTATGAGGGAATGAGTTTGTGTAGCAGCAGCATATGGGGGGTTGTTCGTTTTTCTGGATGTCTTAAACGGGCCATTTTCCTCCATCCCTCTCTGGTCCCGACTTCCACAACTCGTCTTGCCTAGATGTGAAGTACCTGAAGGTTTCAGTAGCTCCTTCATCCAACAGGAGGTGACCGTTTCATTCATTTGAGGTGTCCACTGCAGCATCAGCGCATTGACGGTTCTGCACCCGACACAGAACCTGCTCTTTATCAGAGAGATTCAGCCCCTGACCTGAAATTAACATGAATGCAGAGTTAGCCGGTTGATTGCACTAGTCTTTGAAATAATTTTATACAAACAAGTCAAACATGCTTTTCATTTCAAATGGCGGTGTGAGTATTTCGGAAGGTTAGGACTTGGTGACTAGTGGGTTTGTTCCTTGCGGTACCAGTTTTCCGAACAAAACCGCAGGAAAACCAAATACCTGATTCCACTTGAAGGCTCTCATCCTTCAGAACTTATTTTTCACCAGAGTGAGTAAAATTCCACTGAAATGGTTTCTTTGTTACCTGTCTGTTAGGTTGTTTTTTTGTGACTGTTATATGTCCCGTATTGACCCTGTAGCCCTCTGAGATTAAATGACTGGGAGGAGCCTCAGGCATTTGAGTGACTTGACTGACAGCCAGTTAAACTTGTCTCTCTCTCTTCTTGCAGGTGACAAACAGCATGTTTAGTGCAAGAAAGAAGTTTTTAGAGGGGGTGGAAAGCGACTTCCCTGATGAAAGCATGTACTACGGCTCACAGTCGATGTTCCCACATCGATCGGAGAAAGACGTAAGTACTCGCGTGCTCTGACCTTCCCAGTCGCCCTTCAGCCATCTCTCTGCCGCTCTGCCTCTCGGTGGTGGTTAGATCTTCTGCATGCAGCTGTTTCCACTCCAGCCATCCTGCCCCACAAGCCAGCTCCACCCTGTGTTCGATCAGTGATGCTGTGAAATTTAGTCTTACAGATCATGAAAGAAGTTTTGCGTTCTTAAGCTTCTCATTTTTCCCAATGTCAATAGGATGATAACGTAAGGAATTTCGAAATACAAGTTGCAGTTTTCTCATCTGCAGCAGGCTGGTCGGTTTAATATAGTCCTAAGGGTCAGACGTACATTTTGTTTCCTACAAGATGAACCGTCTGCCGTTATGCGGCTACTTTCGTGTAATAATCTCGGGGCTTTATGCAGCGAGCCCGTGCTTGTCAGACAGGCTTTGAAGATCAGTAGCTTCGACTGACGTCGGCGTGACTTCCTCAGTCACAAACGTAAGCCGGCTTGGCGGTGTCTGCTTGGGGCTCTGATGATTTGCAGTCTGACCTGTGAGACTCGGTGCCCGTGTTGCGCTTAGGCGCATGCGCGGAACGTCGCTGCCGGGCTGGTGGGCTAGATGGTAATCTGCCAGGTTCCTGGGCCGCTGCCTGAAGTTACTTTAGTGTCCTTTGCATATTGATCGAGTTTGAATTGAGCATCTAAACCTTGATTGATTAAAACAGCTTTTATATGAGAGAGAAGCATAGAGGGAGTGACTCGCCTGTTCTTACAGAAGCTGTGTCCCGCTGTAACCCCACTGAGTTTGGTCTGAGGGTAACGTCTGCCCCCCTCCCGCTGTGCCTGCTAGTTCTCCCTTTCTGAGGGGAGTGTGTTCCTCTCTTGGTCCTCTTTGGTCTCGAACACCCGGTCACACACACAGACACACAGGCGCGCACACACACACACGAGTGTAGCGGGCCACTTCTCATAACCCAGTTAAGTACTTTTGGCGGAGAAACGCCGTCGCAATGGATGTAGACGTCTGGATCGGCCATCTGGCAAAGCTCCCGAGGAGATTGTTACCGAGCCGGGCGCCTGGACGGCCCGGGCCGGCCTGCAGGGGGCAGCGTGACTGCTTATGGCCACCCGCCTGTTTGGGGCTGCCCTCAGCTTAACAGGAGAACTGTGTGCGAGAGAGCCTTTAAATCAAGGCTCCTGCAGGTCTCTCCTCTCATGACCCTCTGCTGCCTGCTAGTCACACACTAGGTGCTTCCTATCAGCTGCGTCTCCCTGCCCCCCCCCCCCCCCCCCCCCCGCCTTTGCCGTTCGCTTCTGCCTTGGGTGGTGGGGCTGGCGGGGGGGGTGGGGGGCCGGGGCGGGGGGTTGGCGGCGGTGGGGGTCAGTATGATCCTTCTTGCATAA
>JAODKE010000068.1:33576660-33592064 GCA_026779605.1 Mormyrus hasselquistii
TTTCTCCTCCCCCCCCCACCCCCCCCCCCCTGTCTCGCCTCCTCGTTCATGTGTTTCCCCGACAGATTTTTTGTCAGCCTAGGTTCAACGAAAAGGACTGTTTTATCGAGCGTCACCGCCACGCCCTCGCCCCGCCCCCCCCACGGGCTCGCGGTCTTCCTGCGCTTCGTTCCGGATTGAGCGAAACACGGTCTAGCCTTTGTTACGATTTTGTAATAAACGTGTACATTTTTTTAATTTTTGGACATCACATGAGTAAAGATATGTATGTACGATTGTGTATATATTATATATATATATGACATCTATTTTGGGAAAAAAGCCCATAAACCAGCCGTACCTCGTTTTTCGGAGGTGTGCACGCACGCAATACGTGGACAAAACGGGACATTTGTGGAGCTGCTGGACGGGTGGGGGGCGGGGGGGGCTGGTGCCCTGCGCTCCTTCACTCCTTCGCGTTCCGAGACGGCGACAGGAAGGCGAGGTTTGAAGGGCCAGACTTGCAGCGGAACGCGGACATCCATACCCAGGTGAACGACTCGGGATTTGAGAAGAACTGAAGCATTTCATTCTGGCTGTTTTAAACGGCAGCATTTCATAGGAAAATGAAAACCAATAAAAAAAAAAAATAACGATAAACAGATCAATCTTGTATTTTCTGACCACGTTCCAGTTTCTTCTCTTTGTAATAAAGTAGAAAGGCTTCTCCTGAACGTGTGTGGAGTCTGATTTCAGGGGCCGTGGAACTGACTGAGTTTGGGTTTAGTTTGAGCCCATTAATGACTGGTACCCTGTCAGTTTGGCACCTTGATTTTCATTGAATTTAGGAAGCGTTAGAGTTTTGCTGGTATCTTTCTGTTTACCAAGAAAATGATTTGGGTTTGAGCGCAAGGTCAGTGTGTTAAACTTTTGTTTTTGGAGACCATTTTGTTGGAAGTGTGTTCAGCTGTGTTAAGTGTTGTGTTCAGTCTTGTCATTTCAGGTAAGTGCTGGGGCTGAAGGATTTCCCAGTTTTTCCCTGTGGTCTCTGTCCTCACAGCCTTCAGGGTTCACTCTGCCTCATCTTCACGTAAAGCCATTTAAATCCCTCCAAGGAGACTGGGCAGTCAGAAAGGACTCTTCCCTGGAAACCAGGGCGGAGATGCAGCAGATATTCAGAGGAAGAACAATCTGCTTGTGGTTGAAGGGACTG
The DNA here is from genome assembly GCA_026779605.1 of Mormyrus hasselquistii. Classification (NCBI taxonomy): domain Eukaryota; kingdom Metazoa; phylum Chordata; class Actinopteri; order Osteoglossiformes; family Mormyridae; genus Mormyrus; species Mormyrus hasselquistii. The sequence goes on from JAODKE010000068.1 coordinate 33,577,853, forward strand.
GCAAAGATCACGGGCCAAAGGAAATGACAGCGGTTGATGACAAATCTGTCAGGAAGAAATTACCCCCTCAAACCAAAATTGTAAACACACTATGTAGAACACAAGCATGAAGCTGTCTTTGTAGATGATTTTGACAGGCACACACAGATGTCTGCGATGTCATGGAAACGCCTGTGAAGTCATCGATCAAACACTTCGTGGTGAACCAGAATTCAGCTGGTGTGGGATCTAGCCAGCTCGAAGGGCAAAGGCGGTGTGCAAAGACATCTCCGGGAAGAGCGTGGAATCTGAGGTCAGTGCTTATAACCTGTAACAGTAGGTCTGCTGAGCTGAGATCAGGGGATGTTTCTTCAAACACAGCTTGATGTTTCACCCATATTCATTATCACTGCTGAATAGGAATCCAGTGAAGTCTCATGCCAATATCAATGATCAGAATCAATCCAGGCATTTAAGTGATCGGTATCAGCTACCACAGCCTGACCCAAAGCCTGATTTAATTCCCGCCTCTGCCCGGTTTAAGTCAGCTGCGCAGATTGTAGGTTCCGTGACATGCTGCAGTTAGTCTGAGGCACGTGGCTTAAAACACATCGAGGTATCAGTCGTGTGGAAACTTAACTCAAAGTAGCCCAAGAGCTTCCTGCAATGTCTGCCGAGCCGTTCCTCAGAGAGGAGGTAGAAACAGAGTGCCGTTTAATGCGATGACTCCAAAGGGGCATTTGCAGAAACATCCTAAGGAAGAAAACTGCAAGGCTTACTCAGGTGGAGAAGGCAGCCACATCGACTATGTCTATGCATATCACATAATTATTAATTATTGACTGGATTGATTCTGATCATTGATATTGGCATGAGACTTCACTGGATTCCTATTCAGCAGTGATAATGATGTAGTGGGACATCAAGGTAAGAAGTTCTCATCCGGTGGGTTTAGGATAATTTTTTTAAGTATTATGGGGGGGGTGAAGAAATGTCTTTACAAATGTATTCCAGCTAGAATTCAAACCGCACAATATTTTCTCTTGGCTCTTGGGTGCTTAAATACTTTTGTTAGATCATTTTTCATTTTCAGATGAACGCTTGGTGTATGGGCAGATTCTCAGGTTGAGCGCTGGCTTGACTCCTGTGTTCACGTAATGCTAGAGAACAGGCAACCTCCTGTGAATAGACGGGTCACGTTTCCTTCTGCGGGACCAGCACGCATGTCACAGCATCTTCAGCTGGGGTCGACCAGCACTTAGAGGTGTCTAGAGCCCAGCCACGGAGGAGTCCATAAGGTATTACAGGTCTATGTCGACCTCCCCCTATTCACCATATGCTGTGACCAGACATGTGGTTATTAAGTAATACATTCAGTGAGGCGAGCTGATCAAAACACAGTATATTCTGATTTGTTATGCTGAATGTGTCTCTCTCTCAATAAATGACTCATTTTGGGTGGCTCTAATCAAATCAGACCGTTGATGCGCAGCAGCTGATACGTTGGCCTCCGTCTCAGATGACAGCCTCCTCAGTCACTCGCTGACTGCGTTTTTTTTCACTAGATGGTGTCCAAGTGTTGCTCACAAAGCCATGTCTGCACTCTGGCACCTTGACAGAAAACAGTGGAAATGATTGGTCTAAACTGATGTTTTGTTAAGGTTTTGTTTTAGTTGTTTTCTGTTTTGATATATGAACAACAGTAGGAACTGTGTCTGAAGTTTGCAGCTCTTATTTTCAGGGTCGTCAGCTCTTGCGCTTTCCGACGCTCACGTGTCTGGCCTGACGCTCGCGCTTTCCGACTCTCGCGTGTCTGGCCTGACGCTCGCACTTTCCGACGGCCATGGAGAGCGTGAGATGGTGTCGGGCCGCCTGACTCTCACGCTGCCAGTTCCCAGCTGTCACTGTGCTTGTCATCCACTTGTTAGTGTGACTTTAAATCCTCCCCTAAAAGTATTTGTCTCATCTACATACTTTGATCCAAATTAAGTTCTTGAGTCCCTAAAATGGTATGATGGGTTCTGAGGGCTGAAATGGGCTTTTCGGTAACATTATGTTCTATTATTGCTGTGGTTTCAGTATTGATTATATTACACTGCAGAACCACCTTAAACCTAAGTAATGTAAATCAAAATATTTGGTTTTTGCAAACTTGGCATTACATTTTATAAGCTTGTAGAATGAAGGTTATCTACATCTATATTGTACACAAATAATTCAGATTTGTTTTTGTTTTTGAATAGATGGCGTGCAGCAGGTACTGGTTGAGTGGGCACGTCACCTTTTTGGACATGAGTAAGACCCTTAAGCTCAAGGGACTCTACATGCTGACTGACCCTATGCTCTGACACCAAAATTTAATAAAATAATAAAAACCTAAAGTTTTGATGAATGAAGTGTGCCTGGTTTGCAGGGAAGCTGAGCACTGGTTTGTTCAGGATTAGGTCTTTCACACAGGGAGTGTGGATGGGTTGCATACCTGCATTCTCTGTGCGACCTCCCAATAAAGATGTCTCAATGAGGAATAGCACTGAAATGTAGCTTAAGAGCGAATTTCGGATTGTACCGTTTTCATAAATCCCTTCAGCATTTCTCACAGCCACTCCCGGGCACATTGGTTATATATGCTGTCTGTTCCAGTTCTTTGTCTCCATAGTAATAAGCTTAGGAAAAGGCAAGTGATTAGATAAAATGAAAAAGAATAGGGGAAACACGGGTGCTCTTTGTTTATACTGCCGGACCACCGGAACGTGATGTTCCAGATCATTTCAAAAGATGAATGATAAGAATGGGCCGGAATTTAGTTTTTAATTGATGTAATTGTTTTTACCCTAATAACGGCTGTCATTAGGAGACCGACGGCTGACGCCCGGGTGAATGTCTGGATGCTCCAACCCACCGGTCATTTACTACCAGTGCAGTAGCCTCGCCTCTCCAGTAGAGGGGCTGGTGCGCTGTGTGTCTGTCTTATAAATTACCTTTATATTTTTAACAGATGTTTGATATTGTAAATAGCATATAGATAAGTGGGACCCATTGTGGACTGAGTAGCGGAGAGTTTCTGGGGGGGGACACTGACATGTTAATACTCAGAATACTGGGAATGAAGAGAAACACATTTTCCTACCGAAACAAATGTGAAGATCGGCTAAATAAAGTGGATGTTAATGAATGAGCCTAAGACTTTGCTTTGGAGGCCCGGCTGTCAAAACACCCAAATCACCAGCAGCATGAAAAGATAAGGAGCCAATAACGGAGGTCAGAGTTACAGAAAAGACTGAAGATACAGGCATTGCGCTTTCTGAAGACTGAATCTGTCAATTGACATAAATGGATTTGGCAGCACGTTTCATGCTCTGTTATGACCGAGAGGTGTGCAGTCCTCCGGCTTGCAGGTGACCGGGAGGCACGCGGTCCCCGACGGCTTGCAGGTGACCGGGAGGCGCGCGGTCCTCCTCCGGCTTGCAGGTGACCGGGAGGCGCGCGGTCCTCCTCCGGCTTGCAGGTGACCGGGATGCGCACGGTCCCCCTCCGGCTTGCAGATGTCTGATCTCTAAATATGCAGTTAACTTCTTTCGGACAGTGTTCTGCTGCTTAATGTTCAGTTCATGTATTGAATGCTTCACTGTTAATTCATTTTTACAACTACCTTGATGAAAGTGGCCTCTACCTTTTGAAAAATATAACTTCAGCACCGCCCTGTTTGTCTTACACTCTCCTATGTTTTTGAAGGTGGTGTCTGGGGTTGCAGGAAATGTCAGTTGTCACATTTGTTATTCCAGTTTTGGCTCTTTTTCATATCAACACGCTAATTGTTTTTTTTCCCTATTATACAGAATGCAAACGGAGATCCATTTATTTGGCTGATGCTCTTGCCCAAAGCGACATCTGAGTGAGCAAAGCGTGGGGGCCCTGAGGCAGGGGGGCCCTGAGGCGTGGGGGCCCTGAGGCAGGGGGCAGGATGGTGTTTCATACAAAACACAATGCAGAAGTAAAATGCTATACCGAAAATTTATTAACTGTTGACTGTGTTGTAAATAATGCATAGGGGTTTTGGAGGGGGGGGGGACTTGTGTTGTAAATAATTCATAGGTTTTTTCTTTTTTTGGGGGGGGGACTCGGCTCTTTATAGGGGCCCTTGAACACGAGGAATGATGTATATTCAGCAGACATTAGATCCATCCATTGTCTATACCGCTTTATCCATTTGGGTCGCGGGGAAGCTGGAGCCAATCCCAGCATCTACGGGTGAGAGACAGGGTACACCCTGAGCCGGTCGCCGGTCCGCCACAGGACCAACATCATTAGATCTAAACATCCATATATATGTATGCAATTTTTACTATGGTTGACCCCCCGCCTCCCAAGTAACATTTTGTCAGGGGGCCCAAATTCTAGCTGTGCCCCTGGATAGCACAATCAAGTTGTATTTGCATTACTATGAATTCAGTCCAAAACAGCATGTCATGCATACTTAATTGTTTACAGTTTCCTGTGTGGGTCAGTAGGTTCGCATTGTGATCATTTCACTATTCAGGCTTGATAATTTTCCATGGAGCAAAATCGTGCTTGACAGCTTGCAGCTACATTTTCAGGAAAAAAAACAACTTGTACCCATGTTTGTCACTGGAGCTGTACCCTCAAATGCCTACCAGTTGTACCCTACATCTGCACCTTTAGTCTACTATAAGGTACAGAAACCAACTCTGAGGAACATCGTCAATGGTTTCTATACATTTCTATACCTTAAAATGTACCATTACCTACCTTTAGAGTGACTGCTTTTCACTTGATGTAGTGCCATCTAGGGAGCCCCCTTCATGTGACATGATGTGTCCAGTAGAGCAAAAAAATGCAATGAAGTATGTCAATGAGTGCCCTTCTTGTGGAGAGAATGTTATGTGATGCAGTGCCCTTACCATGGACTAGACAGTCCCCAAGGAGCCATACATGATAAAGTGCCCTTACAAATGAGCATACATGCTGAAGTGCCCTCTGAGGGGCCCTTCCAAGTCAGCATACATGATGAAGACCCCTCTGGGGTGCCTCTCCAAGTCAGCATACATGATGAAGTGCCCTCTGAGGTGCCGATCCAAGTCAGCATACATGTTGAAGTGCACTTACAAATGAGCATACATGCTGAAGTGCCCTCTGAGGGGCCCTTCCAAGTCAGCATACAGGATTAAGTCCCCTCTGGGGTGCCGATCCAAGTCAGCATACATGATGAAGTGCACTTACAAATGAGCATACATGATGAAGTGCCCTCTGGGGTGCCGATCCAAGTCAGCATACATGAAGAAGTGCCCTCTGGGGTGCCTCTCCGAGTCAGCATACATGATGAAGTGCACTTACAAATGAGCATACATGATGAAGTGCCCTCTGTGGGGCCCTTCCAAGTCAGCATACATGATGAAGTCCCCTCTGAGGGGCCCTTTCAAGTCAGCATACATGATGAAGTGCGCTTGTAATAAAGAGAAAAAATTTCTCTGATGGCTGCCCTTCCAGTGAAGAAAATAGGTAGCAGACGTTTAGTTGTGTAGTTTCCTATACATGCAAGAGATGTAGATGGTGTAACACTTAATATGTAGAAGGTAAGTTTAAGAAAATGTGACATCTAGATTATAGTTGACAAAACAGTTGAATCTTAATCAGGGATGAAGACTACTTCACTGTATATTATATACCATTCTACTGGGTGGAAACTGGAAAACAAGAACCACACAGCCTGTGATCAAGATAAACCTGTCAAATCTCCCTTTAAATGGTAAGGTGCTCAAACTTTCAAAATTACTGTTTGACAACAGGATCTTGCCGCGACGGGTCCTTTGCTCATGGCAGCGCATCTGCAGCTCGGTAAAACGCGCAGCAGGTAACCAAATTAAATTAAAAGTAGACACTTATCTGCCATCTGGGATGCAACGGTGAGTTTTCATACGGTGACATTTCATTCTGGTGAAACGCGCTTTTATTTTGCTCTCTTTATATTATTTTTATTTTCTTTAAAAAAATTATATATGATTTCTTTCTGACCTGCCGATGTAAACGATTTCCCAAAGGAGCAGTTCCCATCCGCCTGCACATGGCACCACGCCCCGCGTCATCTGACATCCAGCCTGGAGCCCGGCTCGGTTCCTTCCGCTGTTCCTGCGTAAGGAGCTTAACCATAAGCAGATAACATCCCGCCTTTGTGGATGGACTGATGTGATCACTCAGAGGGGAAAAAATTCGCGTGAAAGGGGGAGGGGTAAATACCATCTTAATTTTTTTCCGCCTTTACCCACCTTTTCCACAAGAAGTCATCAAGAGGGAACTGGAGTTTGTCTGGCAGAAGTTGGGGAAGAGGCGCTACCCCTGCGCAGGTCATCTCCCACGTTTGCGTTTGAATGCACCTGACCGCCACATGGACGCGGACTGATGGCAAAAAACAGGGTATCGCATGAGTACACAGACGCGGAGGATAAGAGCATCCGGCTCGGCGTGGTCCTCATCGCGTCCGGCGTCCTTTCTTTCTTCATCGTGCTCTTCTGCTGGCTGAACCCCATCCTCCAAAGCATGCAGAGCACGCCGGTAAACTGCACAGTGGCGTCAGTCAAGCGGCCGGGCGAGATGTTTGAGTGCGTCTTCACATGCGGGCCGGATTGCCGGGGCACGTCGCTGTACCCCTGCCTGCAAATCTTCGTCAATAACTCGCAGTCCGACGCGGTGGCGTTGCTGCATTACGATGAGCAGCAGCTGCTGGCAAACGCCAAGGTGAGCGCCTGCTTGGAAGCCTTCGCAGGCGTTTCATCCAACCCGAGCACAACTTCAACTGCTTTTACTAACTAGCTCTGGCTATTCTGTACTCAAACAAGACAAAACCAAAGCAAAGTCAGTTCTGTTTAATCCAAGTATTTTTGGCACAGTTTTTTGTGTTATTTTATGTCGTGTTACAAATTTTAAAAAGTCCGTCAAAACTAACTTCTGTATTTAACTGTTTTTTAATGTAGAGAAAAGGAAAAATAACTCCTTCAGTCAAATCTAAAAAGTGCATTAGTGGACTTATGACAACTACATTAAGGGATGAGATTTTAGTTATTTTCGTCAATAAGTTTTCATTTTGTGTAACATCACATTTTAATAGTTACGAAGTCTGTGTTTTGACGGATTGTTTTAAAAGTAAGATTTAAAAGTAACAATTGCACAAGAGGCTAAAACGTGAATTTATCTTGATTTGCGTATGATTAGACGGAAGTTTGTACAAAATTCAGGCTGAACAGATTTTTAACGATATAACCTCCGTGCTTTGTGGGCTACAGACATAACCGCCTGCTGATGACGATGTCGTTGCTGATAACATCATTTGTTGATATTGGCGGTGATGTTGACTGTTGCTGGTGATGCTGATGTTACTGATGGTTTTGGGGGCTACAGGTCGGGGATACCCATCACTCACCCCCCCCCCCCCCCCATTGAGACAGATAATGTGTCCTTTTCACATTGTCACACCACAGGTACCCGCAGCGCCATGGTAACTAACTTTTATCGAGACTTAACAAGGATCTCTATTTTTACCCTGCTTCTATGGCAACATTCAGCTTGGTACTGAAGGGTAAACATTCAGTTGTACACAGTAGACAGCCGGACACTCAGTACTTCACTTGTACTGAACCCCCCCTCCCTCCCCGTATTATTATGTGTTAATAAATTATTTTGGGGGGTTGTTGATGATATCAGAAATATATTCGGTAAAACTGATTAATATAATCAAAGGGGCGGCATGGTGGTGTAGTGGTTAGCACTGTTGGCTCATACCTCTGGGACACGGGTTTGAGTAGGTTGTGCAGAATAAAGATGGATCCCTACTTCTGGCTGGCCCGGTTCGGTAGTGTGTGACCGACCCAGACCTGTTAGATGCAGCTCCGACCTCGGATATTGATAAGGAGCTACCCGCTTCCCGCAGTCATCAAATGGCGTGACATTATTTGAGCGTGGGCTCCAGTGTCAGGTGGATATTCAAAGGCTGCTTCTAAAGGTTACTCAGGGGAGTCATTCTGAAGGCTCCGTTTCAGAGCGTCGGCTCCTGCAGCCATGGAGAACGCGAGATGGTGTCGGTCCGCCTGACTCTCACGCTGCCAATAGTTTATCACAATAAATGTCGCAGAATTTTTGTGCATTATTCAAACATTCTTGTTACTAGCCGTCTGTTCTCTGCATTAAGGTGCATTTGTCTTGTTCTTTGTCATTTGTTAAGGACTGTGGCCTCCTGCTCTCTCTCTTCTCGTCTCCATAGTAATAGGCTGAAGTGGAATCAAGCTCTTTTGATTGGATGAAACAATCAGAAGGGGGGCTTGTGGGTGGTCTGTGTTTATGTCTGTTAAAGTCCAGGTAAACACCCAGACCTGCGTCATATGAGCAGAAACAAAATGTAAACGTGAATATGTGCCGTGATGCTCCTAGTCATTATTTTATTTAACATTTTAAGGAAGCCTGCTGCCTTTAGGATTTTTTTTGCAGCAGAATTTTCTCTATAAAATAATAATATTCAATTAATTAATTTCAATTAAAATCTTTTCAGGGGCCACGGGGGCAAGATTTAAATTTAGTCTTAAGCCACCATCTTTAATTAGATCAGTAAGAGCTCAAGACTCTCGGTCGCTTTCAGACTGGGGGGGGGGCAGCGGAGGCCTTGCCTCTCTTTCACCCCCCCGCTTGTCGAAAGGTCTCAGGGAAGCCGGCAATGAGTGTGAAGGATCATTTTGAAAGCCCGGCTTCGCCGGAATCCCGGGCCAGCCTGCATTCTGGGAGGCGAGATTAGACAGGGAGGAGAGAGGTCTTCAGACCATCAACACTGGCAACTAATCGTCAAAGCCGCATGACAAGAGAGATGTTGGCTATTTCTAGATCACCTTTGCATTTGTAGGTCAGACATTTCACATGGCCGGTTTGTCAGTGTGCCTAGTATGAGTTCAGTGAACATTTAAATATGTTTTCTGAAATTGTGCCATCTATATGTGTGTGTGTGTGTGTGTGTGTGTGTGTGTGTGTGTATGTATGTATAATTTTATGTAAACATTTTTATGGTGCAGCACTAGACTCATCCATCCATCCGTGCTCTAGCCATCCAGTCAGGCTGGGAGGGAAGTTCCCAGGCAGCACAGCATACCAGGCTGAGCCCCACCCTCGACAAGGTTGCTTCTCTGGGGACTCTATCTATGGATAAAAGGGTCCAGTAAAATACTTGGCGTATTCTGCTTCAGAATGCCGCCGCTCCTGAGGGGAGAGCGAGATTCACAGAGAAATGGCCCATAGTTCTAAACCACAGCCAGACCTGGCCCTCTTCAGTGCTACACTGCACACGCTGTAGAAGCCAGCTTTGGATCCTGGGGCCACGGTCAGCCCATGGTGTGCGATCCCCCCCCTTACAGGTACATAGCCCTGTTCCCTTTGTGTCTCCTGGTCCTGGAGAGCATCTGTAGTGCTGCAGATGAGTCTTCTGATGTTGCTTCCCAGGTTTCCTTCAGGAAGGTGATGGACTTCTCCGCGCGGCTCATTTGGCCTTGAATGTCGTGGTCATCGTTAGGGAGCAGGTTCAGCCAGGGGTGTGAAGTCCCTGTGGAATCGGTGTCCTTCAGGACTGCTACCTTCAGCTGCTGCCCTTGGCCATGCTTGTCTTCAGCCTGTCTAACTTGGGATCAGTGACTGTCTCTCTGCAGTATATCTGTCGAGTGTTATACCTGTTTTCACGCCTCACTGACTTCCAGTGACAGAAGCAGGCAGATGTGTGGTATTAAGTAATTTTTCTGTTGTAGAGACCGTGCCAGAAGAAATCAGTTGACCATTTTAGAAAATGGTCCCCTTTAGCCTCGTGGAAGTCTTCTGTCTTAAGTTACTTCCTTGCTGTTTGATTAACAAGCTTCAAAAATAAACAGAATAAAATGATGCTGTTTTGAGGCTATTGATACCTTCCTATATCTATCAGTGCATCTTAATCTTAGGTCAGAATGTCCACCCATAAGAGGAACATGGATTTGGAGGAGATGACGGGTCACCTCGGGGTGGGATTTCCTCAGGATAAGGAAGGACCGGCGTGGCACTTTGCAGAGGACGGCACTTGGCGGGTTGTTCGAGTCCAAGTGAGGGAATTTGAATTGTGGCTTTTTGAGGGTTTTGTGAAATCTTTAGTGGATTTTGGTGATTTTCTCTCTTTTTCGCTCTCTTGATTTATGTTTTATACTAGAACTTTTAACAAGGATCTTTAGGCATGAGCCTGGCCAAGTCTCACTTAGTGGGGGATTTATTTTTAGTGGAGCTGAAATTTGGCACGACAGCATCAGAGATGTTTACAAAGTAGTTCTCCTGATTTGTTTTATTTTTTTTGTGAGTTTTCTTGCTGTCGTTTTTTGCTCTCTTAGTTTAGATCCAAGTAATTTTTGTTTTTTAAAATGCCTATTTCAGAATTTTTTTCAGTTTTCTCTTTTAAAACATTGTGTAGGTTTTCCATTGGTATTTCTGAATAACTCTGTTTCCTTCCCTATTGCTTTGGTATAGTTTTGATTTGGGGGGGGCTGTCTAACTGAATAATTCTCCTGGAAAAACTATAAACAGTTTTGCCTGCATGTCTGTTTCTGCAAAAACATTGTCTGTTACAATATACAGATCTTCATGTGAAGTAGCTTAGCTGGATTCTCCTTCTTTGGTAGTAATCCCATAAACTCGTTCATCCTCGTGGGTTTGTATTCAGTCTTGATCTTGTAGCTTCCTGCTTCTCAGCCAGGAGACACAGATACTACCACAGGTGAAGGTTTGGGCTGGAGGTCACCGTTGGTAGCCGGCTGCTGGCTTGTAATTGCAGTGTTAGCAAGTTCGATCGCGGGAGTGAAGCGTTGTTTGTTGACCACGCCAATAATCCACATAGCGATAAGATAAAGGGGGTGTGAGGCTTTGACCGATACATCAACAGCACAGGATTAACCCTGTTCTTTATGAACAGGTCAACACTGGAGATGAACACAAGGTCTGGGACACAGGCCGCTTATGAAGCATCATGGGAGATGCCATCAGTGAGAAAGGAGGTTTGCATGGAAAAGGCTCCCGGTGCGCAGATCTGAGTGGATATGGCGCCGCCGACCCGGGTCCGATGCCCGGGGGTCTGGGGGGTGGAGGGGCTTCCGCTAACGTGTCGAAAACCTGTCACGATCCTTCTCCTTTTGAGGCTGTGACTGTTTCCATGGAAATGCTGTCACCCTGGTGAAGTGGTGCCAGAGTGATGTTCAAAGACCTTTCCATGGATGCCCTTTCCGTTTCTGGACCGTGCCTGTGAAGCCTGATGATTTACAATGAAGGTGCCGATTCAGCCAGTCGCTGTTGATTGTGGATCTGGGTGGGAGGTGTCAGATAGAGACTGTAAACTAACTGCTTTAAGTAGCTTGTTATTGAATGGAATGGAAGTATCAAAACCAAAATGTAGCACAGTACATCATTATATAACCATAAAGCTGTGTAATTATAAATAGGCTGTCCATATTTCCTGTGAGCATGTAACAATTAAACTTGTGTAAACTATTTTGGACTAGTGCTCCTACATGCCTCCCTGTGAGAGAGATGACCAGAAGAACAGCGAGAGGGTCCTTCTCTGGCAGGATTACTGGACCAAGGAAGTCCGTGGTGTCTTCACCTGCTTCTTCAATCAGCAGAGGAGGTAAAGCCTTTAATTTGGACTCCGAACTGGAGCTGTTTGGTGACAGCGTGTGATTCAGCAAGGCTGTGCTCAGGCGCCGCTCTTCTCACACGGCCGACACCCCATTCTGCTGTTTCAGGCCGTCGTGCTGTTAGCTGTGTCCGGTGTGGGTCTGTGCCTGTGGTCTGTGCCTGTGGTCGGCCAAGGTACCGGCTTCTTACCTCCTTTGTTAATCTCCTCCCTTCCGGGGACACGCATTAAGGACTGGCTGTCAACTGATGTTGTCCTGTGACCAGTTTTGCCATTGATTGGGATGTTTGAACCACTATGCAAAGTCAACCCACAACTGGATCCGTGTCCTTCAGCATCGCCTTTATGGTGGCATTAGGCAGGTGGCTGCAGCTCACTTGCCCCCCCCTCACCAGTCCACGGCGGCAATACCTCTGACTGCATTTTGCTTGAATTTCTCCACCAGACGTCCCCCAGAGAATTCCCTCTCAATCGTTAACCTTCCACATCGTCATCATTAACTGAAGATTCTTTTCGCCAAAGCAGTTCAGGCGGATTTCAGTAATAAGTTCATTACTCTTACAGGGAAATGAAGGGAGATGTTTTATTAATCCAGTGTGTAGCGCTGAGAGTTATACATCACGTTTACAGCCTTCTGATTCCACACCGGCTCCCTAAGCGTATGGAGACCTCTCAGGGTCTGTCTGATTGGCCGCTATCTCGCTGTCATGGAGACTAGATCCTGCTGTGAGAAAGTATTCTGCTAATTCACACCACCGGGGGGATTCGCCCGCTCTGCTCCAAGCCCATTATTTTGTCCAGTACCCTTGTGGTGCTAAATAACTCTCACTCCTTCCCCCAGCGTGCGGTCGGCTGAGGAACGTTTCCGCCGTGAGATGATGTGAAGCAGAGGGGAAGCTCTCCTCCTTGTGTGAACCCCTCCCTCTCTCAGCTGAATCGATGTCCTGTCCTTATTCCTGCATCCATGTTTGCTACCACTCAAACCACGCTTTTGCATCGGGGGCCCGCTGCTGGGCACAAACAGTCACTAGACTGGGGGGGGGGGGGGGGGATTGTGAGGGTTTGAGGGGGGGCCCAGGAAAACGGCCCCCGCTAAAGGGCCGGGGGGGCACAGGGCAGTGACTGTATGTCTGACCTTCAGATGGAGCTGCAGCAGCAGAGGGATGAAGAGGAACAGGAAAACGCCCCTGAATTCATCAAGATGAAGGGCAACCTGAGGAGGACAAGACAGGAGGGGGGGCCTCAGGAGGGGGGCTGCTAGGGGCTCTTGCTATGGCGATGGGGGGGCAGTCTATCTGATGTGTGGGGCAGTGGACTTCATGTAAATGGGGGCCCATCACATCAGTGTTCAAATGCAAAGCTCCTCCTCACATCCAGAAGCTGACCTGCTGCTGTCACAGCGCCTCCTGGAGGAGAGACGTGGTTGATGTAATGTGCGTGGGCGGGATCTCGGGCACTTGCTGGACGCCTCGGTGCCGCATAGACGTGTGTAAAGCCAAAGCTGTGACGTGAGACTGGTTGCTTTCTGAATACTCGATCCTCGCCAGCTACCTGTCATTCTGGGTCATTGGTGCTTTCATATAAACAAATGCGCATTTTAAATGTCCGGTAAGAGCAGGAATTTTTATGTCCTCGGATAGATGCTCTGAGACCTGATAACTGCGGCCTCCAGCTCCATTTCTAACAGGAAACTCCAATAAAGATCAGAACAGGCATTTTCTTGTTGACCGTAGGGGCTGTATGGGAGGGACATGGAGTGAAGATGAATTTTATGGAAGGCTCTGCATCTCTGCCTTCATCTCACCCTGACTCTGCCGCCTGTCCAGCCGTCATCTTATCCATTTGCTTTGTTAAAATGCTTTTTTGCTTAGAGCGTAGGGTAACGATGCATGTTTATGAGGAATGAAATCTCCACAGGCCACAATTACCTGGCCCTGTTGTCTCTCCCAGCTGAATTCTTTACCATTATCTTGATATAAATTCTGGTGTGAGGCCTGTGACACCTTAACACTGAAATGAAATGAAATGAAAAGACTCTAGGAAGTGCAGTATCATGTGTGACCAGTAGGTGGCACCATATCACAAATTACCTGTTTGGAAATTTCATCTCAAGCTGATATCAGCAGGATGTAAAGGTCTTGCCTTCTTGATGGCTGAAAGAAATAAAGCTTCTTTTTGAAAATGTGTCACGTGACTCATTTATGTAAATGGACCGATGGAGGGGGCAGCATGTGGCTCAGTGGACTGAGCCTCTGCGCCTGTGATTGGGAGGTAGCCGGTCACGCCCAGCCCTGGCAGATCAGTCACATGTCTGTGGGCCTGTTAGCAAACCCTCATCCCCTCCTCACTGGGCAGCACCAGCCTGACTGACCCTTCTCTTTGACTCTCACCTGCATGTGCGTCTCATAGAGACAGATGGGGTAACGACAATATGTCCACAGGGATTAATGTGTCTGTTTTTTTACATATAAAGGATGATCGCCCGTCAGCCATATGCCGGCAGGCGCGGGATCCACTATAAGGATGATCGTCCGTCAGCCATATGCC
>JAODKE010000068.1:33608581-33621005 GCA_026779605.1 Mormyrus hasselquistii
GTCTGTCTGTCTGTCTGTCTGTCTGTCTGTCTGTCTGTCTGTCTGTCTGTCTGTCTGTCTGTCTGTCTGTCTGTCTAAATGACCAAAGGTTCAGAGGCACACTAACCTGTTCTAGCCCACAGGGATGAATCGTTGGTCTGCTGTCCGCTGCGTGTGACGACCACCACCTTGTACAAGGTGCCTGGGAAGAGCCCCTTGAAGGAGCAGCCATGGGCATCTCCCTTGCCATCCTTCTGGCCACGCAGTGTGTTGTCCTGGTTGTACAGGTAGATCTCATACCCATCAAACTCGCCCTCAGAGGGGAGCCAGCTGAAGGCCAGGCTGCTCGTGCCGTTGGCCTTGACGTTCAGCTCGCTGACTGCAGCGGGACCTGGGGCAAGTGGACAAATGTGGGTCAGGTCGGGAGGGGCCCCCAAAGAGCTGGCCCCCAAAATACAGTAGTGAAAAAATGGGCATTACGTGTCCATCCTTCAGCCTCAGCGGCCTCGCTGAGCACCCCCCCGCTCAGCGTCTGCACCCGCACGCGGTACTTCTTCCCTGGGGTGAGCCGCTCAAAGTGGTGCTCCGTGGCACTGGCAGCCTGAGAGGCGTTGGCCACCAGGACACCCCTCTCGTCCAGGAGCTGCAGGTTGTAGCTGTCAGCCACTCCCCAGGCTGGACCCCAGCTGGACACCAGGCTGCAGATGCTGTGCCTGTTTTCTACTTGAAGGTTGGTCACCGTGGCAGGCACTGAGAGCACAGGGAACACCTTTCATTCATTTCGTCTTTATAATTTTACTGCTTGGTTTACACTTTAAATATTTAGAAGACCTTTCTTTAGGACATCAGTGGGGGGGGGGGGGTTAAGATCCTGGGACTTGAAGCTACAATTTGTTCCAAGTTCCTGCTGATTATTTTCTCCTGGCCACAGCAGCAAATTGTCGCCTGATCCTGAAATTTACTCCACACACCCCTCCAGATGTTTCAATCAAAACCCCCAAACTCGTGATTCAGGCTCACCGGTCCGCCCGGTAGCCGTGTCGTTGTTACTCAGCACGCCGCTGATGGACTGGATGGTGATCGAGTACTTCTGGCCCGGCGTCAGGTCCAGGAAGCTCAGCTCGTTGATGCTCTCAGGCACAGGCCGCATCTCCAGCAGCTGGTTGCCCTCAAATAGCGACACGGAGTAGCCGTCCACGTCCCCCTGCCCGGGCGTCCAGCTGACCTTCAGGCCGCTACTCTGCCCATTGTGGTTGATGTGGATGTTCTTCACCTTGCTGGGAACTGTGGAGTGAATGTGAAGATCAGCTTGAAGGTTGGGGGTTTGCTTCTGGTACCTAAGGTGCCTCTCTGAGTGGGGCCCTAAGGTGTCTCTCTGAGTGGGGCCCTAAGGTGCCTCTCTGAGTGGGGCCCTAAGGTGCCTCTCTGAGTGGGGCCCTAAGGTGCCTCTCTGAGTGGGGCCCAGAACCAACAAACCTGCCCCAACACATTCTCCACATGTTCTCCTCATAATCATGCAGTTACGTGAAGTAGTGTCTCTACACTCTCCATAGTGTTGGTGAGCGTGCGTCCATCCTGCCCACTGCCTCGTTCTTTTGGAACCTGCTTTGAACCTCCCCTTGTCCTGGGGGAATGTATATCAGTACATGTATGGTATGACAATAAAGCCCACTTGACTTGATATGAACATCCATGAACCACCATTTAAACTGATATCTGACTGACTTCCTTTCCTCATGATGCTCAGCCCATGACATGGGTAGGGCTAACCCCCCCTACCTGTCCTGCCCTCGATGAATTGGGCCCTCTGGTTTGGGCCGCTGAAGGTGGACACCACGATCTTGTAGAGGCGCCCGGGGGTGAGCGAGGTCAGCCGGTACTCTCCCGCAGAGCTGCTCAGCGTGATAGGCGGGAACACCTTCATGTCGTTGTAGAGTAGCTGTACCTCGTAGTGATCGACGTCGCCGGGGGCGGCGCCCCAGGTGACCCGCAGGTCTTCTGTGCCACCACTGGAGAGGACCAGGTCGCGCACCGCCCCGGGGACTGGGGGCAGCCCGACAGTCATGTGATTCTCACGTTACATCATAGTAACACCATCCTGATGTCTACCATTTTATGTCAATAAAGAAAATATTGATATCATAACTGTGTATTCTGCTGTCTTATAGTTTTTATTTTATTTTTATTTATTTTATTATTTGTATTGTTACTTTAATCTTTAATTTTATTTTTCTTTGTACCACACATTTCCTTTGAGTACAAAACTTGAAACTTAAACTTATTGATGATCTAGCAGTAAAAGCCAGAATCATTAGCTGATAAGGCCATGGCTTCAGTAACTTGTGGTGAGGGGCCCTACAAGGTACCTTCACATGGGCTCACTCACATGTCCGGCCATCCGTGGACACACTCGACTCATACTTCCCACTCCAGGTGCTGATGACCACTGTGTAGAGGCGGCCCGGCACCAGCGAGTGGAAAACGCACTCCTTCTGGTGCTTGGGCACCGTCTGGTTCTGCAGGATGACGTTGTTGTGCTTGATAGCCACCTGGTAGAAGTCAAAGTCTCCCATCGCGTGCCGCCAGTACACCTTCAAGTAGCCGTCCCGAGCCGAGTGGATGGCCGTGGGGTTCTGCACGTTGGAAGGTTCTGGAATCAAAGGAATAATGATCTGGAGGTGCCATGCGCCAATATAAGAAAACACGTTTTCACCTATTTTATTCCATCAGCAGGTGTTCAGGCAGGGATTACCGATTTCCTTAAAAAGGCAGTTCACCCCAAAACTGAAAAAGATACATTTTAGGGTGGGGTATAGGGTGGGGGGGTAGTGGTATCTATCCATCTAGGTCGTTCTACTGGGAGTTTTGGATATATTGTCCATAGAAACGTTGGTCCCCTCTGAAATATAACTGGACTGGAAGTGGACTGAATGCCATTCTTTCTGTGGTGGTTAAAGCATCAAAAAAATACAATCGAAAAATTCAACAGCAATGTCTCTTGGAAGAAATCAAGACCCGGTTATTGCACTGTGACCCAATATTTACCATGACAGTTCAGTCAAGACCCTAAATCTAAATTAATGCTAAGATCAAGTACACAGTGCACTCTGCAATTTACACGAATCAATGTCTATCACACAAATCTGATGTGCCAGTGAACTTTAAATTAAGCATCTGTGGTTTGGCTTTTTGGATTGGTTGAGTTTGCAGACCCAAGACCCAGTTATAGAGGTTAAGTTGAGGATTGAAGCTGGGAAATCTGATCGTGGATCAGCATAGGAGCTTGCTGGTTTTAAAATGCTTACATTTCCAAGTCTGCATCGTGTCCCTTTCAGAACTTGCCGTGACCCAAATTGAGGTCACGACCCCAGGGTTGAGAATAGTCCACAGACTTCGTAATGAGCAGTTTAATGGAGGAACTAATTTCTTCTACCAAACTCCACACACCAATTGTGTAACTGTACTGAAGATACGAGCACAAGCAGCCCGGTGACCTAGATGGATCGATGGCACTAATGTCCCTGCAAAACATATCTTTTTTTTTTCAGTGAGCCTACCCCTTTAATGGTTTATTATATGTAGTTATGCTGATATTATTTAGAACAATCCAGAGGTACATTTTCCAGAAATCCCTGACAGGGACAGTAACCAAGGCATGATTTCAACCAAAACACCTATTCTGTTATTTTGGGTGTTAGAGAATCCACCAATCAGCAGTTCGCTTACTCAAAAAGGGGGAGAGGACTCACGCGTGCGTTCCTGTACCACGGTGTGGTTCTCGTAGTTGCCGCTGCGGGACGTGATGGAAATGTTGTAGAGGCGCCCAGAAACCAGAGAGCTGAAGACACACTCATTGCTATAGCGGGACATGGCCAGCGCGTGGATGGTCTTCTCATGGTCTCGCAGAGTGACCAGGTAGCTGTCAACGTCACCCTGAGCCGGTCGCCATGACACGCTGAGGAAGTCGGGACGCCCATTGTTGCTGACGGTCACCTCTCTGACAGCGGTAGGCACTGAGAGCAAGGGGTATGGTTAGGGAGGGCCAATAGGGGTGGGGTTAGGGAGGGCACCGCCCACCCCCCAGAGGACCAATAGGAGTGTGGTTAGGGAGGGCCGCCTTACATTAAATCAGAAGCAGGACCACAACACTCATTGGCTGGGCAAACAATGGTGTCTGAACAGGAAACCTCGAATTGGGCTATGATTACATTCCATACAACGCTTCCTGAAAATTCCTAAAATTCCTACAATGTTGGACATTTGCATTGTTTTCCTAACCCTTCAGGATTTTTTTAGCTCAATGGTGGACAAAGAGGTACATTATCCTCCTAAGCAGCCTACCTGTCCGGCCCTCGGCGACCGCCTGTTTGGAGGACAGGCCACCGCTGACTGTGGTCACCACCACCCTGTAGAGGGCGCCAGGCGTGAGGGAGTGGAATTGGCAGGCAGTGGTATTGGCAGGCACGCTCTCGTTCTTGATGACCACACTGTCGTGGATGAGCAGCACGCGGTAAGAGTCGACGTCCCCCTCCGCCGCGGCCCAGCTGGTCTGCAGGCTGTCTGTCCGCCCCTGGCCCCTGACATATAGCTGCGTCACATCTGCAGGGACTGCGCAGACAAGAAGGGGGTGACTGTCAGCACACACAGGCCTCAGCACCGTAACGACACGCAAAAGCCTCTCCTCGCATTACAATTGACTGCATCTGGACATAAGAAATATACAAACGAGAGGAGGCCATTCGGCCCATCCACATGTTTCTATTCCATATGTAGCACATAGTGTATCATGCTTATCATGCAAGTTACGTGTTGTTAGTCTATTAAATCAAATCTGACATCAAACTTAAGAAAGCGTGGAGTCAGAGGCAGCTGGGCCCCCTTGGGCTTAAGGGCCCAGCATTGACAGGGTTACTTTGCAGGCTATAGGCTTTGAACCTACAATCATTTTCTGTAACCACTTGTCCTATTCAGGGTAGAAGGGGGTTGGACCCTATTCTGGATGCTGAGGGCGCAAGGCAAGGAAGAACCCAATGGGCTGCAAACTCATTGCAGTAAACCCACAATCATCTGGATATTTATATTTTACATATTTATCTGACTCTATTATTCAAAGCGATATAAAGTAGAGGAAAGGGATACAATTTATGTGTGCTCCCTGGGACCTGAACCCACAACATTGGCGCTGTTAGCTTGCTGAGTTAGAGGAGCATATGGATATGGGGACAGATCCCTAACCAGCCAGGCTTCTTACCGCTCCTAGGTTTTCCTGCTAGTAAAATTAATAAAAGAATAATCTTTACAAGTGAAATTGCTCTTAAATATCCTTCTTAGAGTCTGGAGCACCTAGAGAAAGTGGACATTAATGCTGACTAAACTCACGTGTCCTCCCCACCACAGAGGCGGAGCTGCTGAGGTCGCCGCTGATGGTGGTCACCTGGATGGTGTACGGGTGGCCGGGTGTGAGCACGTTGAAGGTGCACTCCCGCATGTCGCGCATCAGTCGTCGCTCTGCAATGGCAATGCCCGCCTGTATCAGCACCACTGTGTAGCTGTCCCAGTCCGCCAGCGGGTGAAGCCAGAGGGCACTCAGTGAGGTCTCATCCGTGTGTCGGATATGCAGCTGACGCACGGGTCCTGGAGCTGCAGGGGGGTGGGTGAGGTTTAGAGTCCAGTCACACGTGATACAACACACTCCACTCTGACCTTGTTACTGCTGCAGCCTACAGGAGGAAGCGAAGGGAAAAAGGACTCAAGTGATGACCAGGTACTCCGGGAAGAGAGGATGAGTGGAGAGGCGATGATTAGGTGCTCCTCTGGGACAAAAGCGAAGCAGACACTTGGTGATCAGGTGCATTGGGACAGAGGGAAAATGGATAGGCGATGAGCAAGTGCTTCGGGACAGAGGAAGAGCGGACAGGTGATGATCGTTTGTTCCGTGTGAGAGGAAATGTGGACAGGTGATCATGTGTTCCCTGGGAAACAGAAAAAGCAGACAGGCGATGATCATGTGCTCCTTGGGACAGAGGAATAGCAGACAGGTGATGATCACGTGCTCCTCGGAACAGAGGAAAAGCAGACAGGCCATGATCACGTGCTCCTCGGGACAAAGGAATAGCAGACAGGTGATGATCACGTGCTCCTCGGGACAGAGGAATAGCAGACAGGTGATGATCACGTGCTCCTCGGGACAGAGGAAAAGCAGACAGGCCATGATCACATGCTCCTCGGGACAGAGGAATAGCAGACAGATGATGATCACGTGCTCCTCGGGACAGAGGAAATGCAGACAGGCGATGATCACGTGCTCCTTGGGACAGAGGAATAGCAGACAGGTGATGATCACGTGCTCCTCGGGACAGAGGAAAAGCAGACAGGCCATAATCACGTGCTCCTCGGGACAGAGGAATAGCAGACATGCGATGACCATGTGCTCCTTGGGACAGAAGAAAAGCAGACAGGAGATAATCTGCTGCCTTGTTTACCTAATCTCCCCTGGCAGGTGGCAGAGCTCTCCAGCATCCCACTCTGCACAATCACTGTGGCCCTGTAGAGGCGCCCAGGGACCAGCTCCAGGCCAGAGAAGGTGTGCTCCACTGTGTCCTGGGCCACCGTCACGTTCACCGAGGTCAGAGACTTGCCCAGCAGCTGGATACTGTATCCCTCCCAGTCTCCACCGGGGGGTGTCCATGTTATCTTTAGCGCTCCCTGCTGGCTGAGACCCACCATTTCCAGCTGAGTCACGGTACCTGGAACTGTAGGAGAGGGAGGGGTAAGGCAGCAAAGCACTAAGATTCATGCTACGTTTAATTAGCAATGCATTCTTTTTCAAAACATTTCCAAAAAAATTAAATCTAGTTAAACATATTTATGTTGCTTTTACAGAAACAATTACACTGTAATATTGCAGTGTATTATCGAAGTAGAGAACCAAAATTGTGCAAGACCATTTTTCTTGGTCTTGACAATTACATTACGTGACGTTAGCTAGCTGGATATGACCTGAGGCGTCCCAGGGAGCTCTCTACCTGTCCTGCCCTCAGCCTGACTCTCCGTGGACAGCTGTCCACTCCTGGTGCTGACCGACACCTGGTAGGCACGGCCTGGGGTCAAGCCGCTGAAGAGGGCACTGGAGGCACCGGGGGGCAGCAGGCTGTCCTGGTGGCGTGAGCCCAGCGCACTCAGGGACACCAGGTAGGAGTCGACATCACCGGAAGCCGGGCTCCACACTGCCACCAAGCTGTCCTGGCTGCCATTGTTCAGGAGCCTCAGGTCGCTTACTGCGGCGGGTGCTGGTGGGGAAAGGAAGCGATGATGGGGATGTTGTCGTGACAACCATGGAGCGGCATCCACCTGAATCTCTCCGATAAGCGAAGGGAAATGGCAACTGACGAAAACAGAGAGAGGGACTGTACATCTGGCCGGTGTGAGGGGCGTCACAGAACAGCCTGAAAAAGCGGATGACAGACCGAAGGTGCCAGAGACCATAACACAGACTGGAAAAGAAAGTCGCAAAGGCGGCCCGACCCAGACTGATTAAAAAAAAAAAAAAACGGCTAATTTCACACCCAGCTGTGTGACACACACAGATTCTTCCCCCCCCGAATTCCCCACTGGCCCTTCAACTCACAACCACATCAAAGTGGAGCCCAAAAAAAGTGTTCTAGACCGGAAACCAGAGGGCCTCGACGGGGGGAGCCATAGAATAGCGGGATAACCTGACCCGAAGCTCTGGACCTTAGCCCGCGGAAGGGCAACAGCGCCGGGGGGGCAAGCACTAGCTGGAAATATCCTGGAAACAATGATGGGCCGTGGAGGTGTGGCTCTGTGCAAAGCCACGCCCACTCAGCCAAGGAGAGGAGGTGTGGCTCCATGCAAAGCCACGCCCACTCAGCCAAGGAGAGGAGGTGTGGCTCCATGCAAAGCCACGCCCACTCCGCCACCAGAGCCCCCTTCTGTCCTATAGGTGGACCGGCTGCCTTTAAGGTGACGCGTTTGACTTCATCCTGCACATTTACTGGTCAATGTCTGCCACCCCCTGCAGGTCATCCTGGCCAAACAGAGGAGCAGAATGAAATAGTTACGCTGCTCCAAGGTGGTTCCTACCTCCGGCTATTAGAGTGTAAAACGAGCACAAAACAAATGGGAATAAAGCCAGTTAAGAGGAGACATGGCAGCTCATTACCCATCTGAGCCTCTATGGAGACGCTGCTGTGCCGCCCTCTGGACTCCGTCACCACGGTGATGGCGTACAGCCGTCCCGGGACCAGGCCGCTTACGGTGTGGGATGTGACGTTTCTCTCCAAGCTCGCATTCCTGACCAAGCTGCCATGGTGGGTCACCAGCAGCTGGAAAGTCTGTATCCTTCCTGGGCCTTCCTGCCAGGAAATGCTCAGGCTTTCGGGGGACCCAGAGAACTTCAGGCCGGTGGCGGGCGAGGGGGCTGAGTGGGAGAGATGGGCGAAATGTGAGTAGGCTACATCATAAAGCATACGCCCACTTCAGTTTTCTAGATGCTTCTGTGTAGGGATTGCTAAAAGAATGTTTACAGGCCTCCAAGTTTCTAAGAACCAGTGTTAATAACATTTAGATCAGTTAGGCTTGTGTTTGAGCCCCAAACAAGGGCCTCCCTGTCGATGTGGTGCGTGATTGGTGTGGAGCTAATTAACAGCTGCTTTGTGGGTGGGGGGTGTATACCTGTGGTCGCAGTAGCCCTCACCACAGGGGAGGTCTTGTTCCCAGCAGTAGCCCTGAGGTGGACACTGTAGCGGGTTCCGGGGGTGAGGCCGGTGAACCCCAAGCGGGGGGGCGATGAGCCGGGGACACGGGTGCTCTTACTGGTTCCCGTTTCGGCATCCCGCAGGGTGACCTCATACCAGTCGACCTTTCCTCGTGACCGTGGCCAGGACACTTGGAGAGCCGTGCCGTGGCTCTGCTCTGACGTGACGTCCAACCGGGTCGGCTCCAGCGGGTCTGATGGGAGGAAAGGCTGGTTACCTCAGACCCCAAAGTTGCCCATCGGTAACACGTGTCTGTCGTTTTCTTCGTTCGGCGGATGTTCTGGGTGACAGCGTGTGGCTCAGTGGGTTAAAACTCGCCCGGCCCGGGCTCTTCTGTGGGTCCTTGAGCGAGGCCCTTAACCTTTAGCTCCCTGGGTGGAGCTACAGGCGGTCGCTCTTCGCGGCCCAGCTCACCCTCACCTACAGAGAGCATGTCGGCAGGGGCAAAAATCTAATTTTCCCATGGGGATCAATAAAGTATCAATTATAATTATGCGACGGATGTTTTTGAGCACGGTGAGAGCAGAGATAGGGGATAAGGGCCTTACTATAGCGCTCAACAGTGACATCACTCTGCCAACCCTGGGATTCAAAATAACAACCTTCTGATTACAGTGGCCAACCCACTGAGCCACATACTTAAATGATGGCAGCTCAGGATAGTCCAGACCAAACCAGTTGTATGTTGTGTCTACAAGCGGGGAGAGGTGAAGGATATGGGGGGGGGGGGGGGGGCACCTTCAAATATGAACCCTTGAAGATCAGACTTAGCTTGAGGCAGAGTCCTTGACCCTGTCGCCCCGCGGCCTTGAACCTCCCTTGATGGGTTTCCCCCCCGGGTGGCACAGTGACACTGCCCAGCCACCAAGAGGCGCTTCAGTAGGGAGGAGGGATCAGATGGCCACCCCCCCTTTGACACCGCCAGGACGAGCGGATGTAGCTGCGTGTGCCAATATGTTAGAGCTCACTGAAGCCTACAGTCACGGTGATGTCATGAAATGAGTAAAGCATGAAAATACAAATGAACCAAAATTTAGACAATAACACCGTCATGGCGGTTTAAGCTAAACTCTGCGCGTATTGAGGGCTGGGGCCCGGAGCCAAACGGAGGCAGGGGCCCGGGGCCAATCGGAGGCAGGGGGTCCGTGTGCTTCGAAGGTAAAGTTCACCGAGGTTCTTTATCTAATCTGGTCCGCAAAACAAAACAGGCAGGCCGCCCGCATCCGGTAGGACAAAGGAACAATACGGCCGGACGCGGCGGACGCGGGCCACGCTGAACACACACTTAAGATTACCCCGCAGCATTGTTGCCCATTTCTGCTCTGGCCCCCAGCCAGCAGCGACCTTCAGCTCAACATGCCCCCCCCCCCCTCACTCCCATCTGCGATCCGTCCCACATGAAACTTGCTCTGGCCGTGGTTCCAAAAGTGCCTTTTGGATCGCAGAGACAGGTGAGGACCGAAACAAGAACCCTCCCTCCGCGAGGGCTTTCTTATTGCCGACAGGACAACGGCATGCAGGATGTGGGACGGGAAGCCACAAGCAGGCAAAACGGCGCCTATCACACTCGCATATTTATCTCGGCTACCCATGAAGTTTTCTTATTTCTTATGAAGTTGCCCCCGCCACCACCCCCCCTTATGGGCGGCATCGCTAACGCGACACGGCGAACCAGCATAACCCCACCAGTCGCCTATCTGTTTACCACCATATTTCCAGCCTGTTGCCAAGACAACCTCATGGCCTCTGCTCCCGGTCGGGGCTGGGGTGTCCCACAGGCACTGCGCTAATATCTGTCTGCCAGTCTGCCAGCTTTAGTGTATCCAGTGTCATTTTACAAACATAAATTTTATGAGCAGCTTCCAGTGTGGATGAAAAATTAATAAAAATCGTTAAACTGAATGCATTTGTCAATTTTAACAGTAAATTTTAATCAAGTATTAAGTATGATATTATGCTCCCAATACCTTTGACAAAAAACAGTAGTACATTATACACTGAATAGCAACTCAATGTATATAAGGTATAAAAGTTTAATAGGATTACTACAGTCCCATAGCTACAATCATCTTAATCAGCAGTAGCCTAACCACAAACACACAGCCAGCCTGCAGGGTACCTGTTTGCAGGGACACGTCCCGCCGCTCCCCGTCAGTCCGGGACACGATCCTCAGGCGGTACAGAGTCCCCGGCTCCAACTCCGTAATCTCACACTCGTATGTGGGGCCTTGGCCTCCGTCCCGGACGCAGTCCGTTATTTCGGAGCCGCTGTCCAGGGAAACCACAGCAAAAGCGCAGCCCTGTCCGGCGCTGCTCCATCGCAGCCGTAGCGACGCGCTGCCCGCGCTGGCCTCGGTCAGGGTCACCGCACATCCCGGAGTCTCCGCGGCGCTCCGCTGGAATAAGCAGCAAAGGGCGCTCAGGCCAGACCGACAGCGCTGGCGAGCGGCGCGGCGCTCCTCGCTAACTCACCTGGAGAAACCTGGACGCTACAAGAAGTACTAAACAGACCGCCTTAATTCTCAGCATTGCGATTGTATGAAACAATTCCTCTATATAAGCACAACGAATCAAACGCTTATCCCCTGGGAAAAAGATACAAATGTGGAAAAACAGTCATTCAAGTAAAAAAAGAAAAGAAAACACATTTCCGACCCTGTGACTTCTCCTGTTTTTCTTTTCCGGACATCTAAGTTGCGCAGAAAGCGCTTCTCAGCGTCCATCGCCGTGTCTCTGAGCTTCCCACGCTCCCCTTACATCCCGGGCCGGTCAGACACCCCCTCTCCTCACAGACAGTCAGCAGAACACGGCAACAGGTCCATCCAGACTGCGGGTCTACACCTGCGACCCAGCGACATAACTCAATTGTACGAAAAATGCCATCTCTATTATCCGGGTTAAAAAATGTTCCAAGATCAGATTTCTTCACTACCTTTAATAGAAATGTTCTTTTTTCTTTTGAAAAGAGTGACAGATTTAGTAACCAGCATCTAGACTCCATCAGTTTCCAGTGGATCAAATGTTCCTTTTACAGAGTGTTTCTTTGGGGGTGTAGCTTCAAACTTTCACTGGTGACCAGGACCCCTCACCCCTCCCTCCTTTCCTTCCCGTCTGTGCCCTCCCTGGAGAAGCGGGCTTGCTTTCTCCGAGGATCACTGTAGTCTCTGCCGGGGGATCATTGCATTTGAGCTGCTGCCAAAGATCAATCGCTTTTCGTGAAATGAACGCGACAAATCATAATAATAAATCTCACTCCAAACAATACTAAAACAAAGGAAACGTGCACGCAGAGAAAGGTTTAACAACTCCCACACACGAGCCCGCTGGCTGTGGTTTAAAGAGACATTGTCCTGCTTAAAAGAATTCAATTTTCTAAAGATTTTGACCTGAAACGCCATTTAAACGCTTGACATACTACTGAACGTTGTTTGAACATTGAATCAGGGGGATGACTTCGTATTTGGAATCTAGCGCAAAAAAAGAAAATTCTTTACTGTATTCATATCAGATATTCATAACTGAAATCGTGAACTATATGGTCCCACGCAGATTCGGACACTTAACATCGTGCAACTTTATTATGATATATACCTCGACTTGTCTGCTGGGCTAAATGTTTGCTGGTTGAATGCTTTCTTTAACCTAACACTGGTAAATACTGCTAAACG
>JAODKE010000068.1:33637941-33651495 GCA_026779605.1 Mormyrus hasselquistii
TGACAATATTTTACTGGAGTAACTTGTGTTGTAAAGTAACATGACCTGTAGTGGAACATGACCTGTAGTGGAACATGCTGCCACTCAGGAACATATATGATTGGTGTACAGCTATGGTAGGGAACAGGTGAAGCGAAGTGTAAAAATCATCTCTGTTAGGAATGGAGACACAGAATTTAAAATCAGCAAGGCAAAACAGAAGCCAACCTGTCACAACATTAGCTCGTTCAGTCAAATATTAGACAGTCCACATTCATTCATTTTTGGGATGCCGTGGATTTCATATGTAGTCATGAACGGATAAATGTTCCAAGTAAATTCTGAAATGATAGTACTTGTCCTACATATTGCATGTGGCCGTTGTGAGGGACTCCTGCCCTCAGAACACGGAAACTGCACATCTGACTTCACCGATCCACACCTATTAGACGGATCAGGCATCTGCCATATGTGACCGATCCACATCCGATATTTACTCATTTAAAAAGGTTGATTTAACAAGAAACAGGAGCAATTTAAACAACCAATCGCATGACAGTCTACTCCTATTTCAGAATTTTTGTGGAATTAAAGCTTAACGCTAAACATCAGATATGAGTAAGAACATCACACAAGATAAGCGGCTGCTACCGCAGCCACGTGTGACGCTGTTACCAGTGCGAGGAAAATCCGTGGGGCGTTTTGGCATACATTTCTTCATTTGTATTTACGTATTTAAATATTTCATATACATTTATAATATAAGATATATATTTTTTAAACGGCAGCATGGTGCTGCAGCGGTTAGCGCTGCTGCCTCCTCCTGTCCTGGGTCGGCTGTAGCTCCTTTCTGTGTGGCGTTCGCTCGTTCTCCCCGTGTTCCTGTGAGTTTTCACCGGGGGCTCCGGTTTCCTCCCACGGCCCAGAAGCGTGCAGGGTAGGCTGACTGGGATATGCTGCCATATCTCATATCTCAAGGGCTAAGCTGGCCCTGTGAGCGTGGGCGCCCTGTGGTGCCCCTCCACAACCCCAGTGGGGATTAAGCCGTTACAATAATGAATGGAGGGAGCAAGAACTCAGCGCTTAAGTGAAATCCGGGTCCTTTTAATTGAAACAGTACAAATCCTGTCCAAGCTCAGAGTCCCTCCCTGACATGAATTAGGTGGTTACCTATTATAGGTGCCTACACTATTATTCAAAATATATATATATTTTAAATAAGGTAAATGTTTAAATGGTTATATTCAACACTCGCATCGCAGAAGACAACTTAAAACACCCTTGAACATTAATACATGCAATAATCACAGTCCAGTGCGACCCAATCGCTGTTTATAAAATAAATAATTACATTTACCAAGTAAATCAATTAACGTTTAAAATGTGACACCAGTAACCACTCTCCTAGTGTAGAGCAATGCATTTCACGAATGTCTGTCAGCCCACGCTGAGCCACAAGCGAAACCTGGAAACCGGCAGAACACGTCCGACTGGGTGCGCTGTGCTCTTCCGCAAGAGGACACCCTCCCTTAGAGAGGTGGAAATTTACCAGCAAGTCTGAACCACGTCCCCGTGTCAACAGCAATGCCAAATTTGATTTTCGCTTCGAAACAAGTCTGCATACACATGCATTTACATGAATGCAAGTTTGATTACCTTGAAAACAGTCTGCAGGGTTTGCGGACTACCCCAAACGCTTTTGATGCAGCTAATTTCAGGTCTATAACGTAATAATATAGATTTGCCGTAAGTTTCTTGCGTGAGTCTGATGGCCAGAGGGTCACGCCAGATGCGTGAAGGTTTGCGGCCCTGCATCAGCAGAAACGGATGAAGTCAAAATGCAAAGACACGGGACAGATCAAATGATCTGCCAATGAGAATTAATATTAAAGCGGATGAAAAAAACTGATTTAGAGAACAAAACCGACCTTTCACTAAATCGTTTACGTTGGACCTTTAAATTTTGGTGGATTAAGATAAAGGGTTAACGCTGGAGGGGGGGGGGGGGGCTGCCCTCCAGCAAGGTGCGACTTAGATACAAGGAGGCGGAGTATTTAAAACCATGGCAACCGATGCAGGAGCTCCCACAATAACGTCAGATTCCGGCCTATATCAGAGCCACATGATTAAACGGGGAAAAGGCTTCATCCGACTGAAAATGATCAAGCCCCGTAAGTGCGAACAATGCGAGTCTGTCCGAGCGCCACACGGACACCCGCAGGGGAGCCCGGAAAGCAGAGGAACAGGTCCGGCTGGCTGAGGCGTGCATGGCTGTATTCAGTGCTCGCAGCGTGAGAAAGCAGGTCGCAGCACCGCAGGAAACGCTCCTGGTATTCTGAAGACAAAACAGGTACCGATACTACATCCTGGCGAGTATTGGCCCACTCCAAGCACAGATTGTACCCAGGGGTGTAGGAACCACTGGGGCCCTTCATCCCAGTGAAAATGATCACATACTATTCCACAACTTTTCTGGGAAATACGCCTTAAGTTTCATAGAAAAAAAAGAAAGTTTCAAATAGGCCTGTATGTGATGGAATTCCACACAAAATGTAAAATAACAGAATCTCCAAATATCATAACATATGTACAATAGGAGAGATCACAAACTAAATCTCACAAGAACTTATTACACAGAAAGGTAGTTTAAAAAAAAAAAAAAAGTATATGCACTTCTTACCCAGAAGAGAAGATTAAAGATGAATAAGGAGTACTTTATAAACTTGTTCACAGCCATTTTCTTCAGGGAAACGCCGGAAGAGTTCGCGTCGGAGCGAGTGCAGCCTGATGGAGAGCTCTGGCAGCCAGCCGGGGACGGCAGCCTTTATTCTCACCCAGCCCATGGAGGTGTTTCGCTCACCTTCAAAGCCCTAGGGATGACGTCACCAGCCAGCGACATTCAGTAGCAGCGTTCGCACGACTGGGTGCCATGCGGGCAGATCAGTGTTTGTTTACTTGGAACATGAAATAAAAGGCAAAGGGGCAGATATGTTTTTCAGGTTTCAGATATGCACTCAAAGACCGACACGCGATTTAATAATCAATGAGTACTTAAATTACTTACGTTATTCTTGGATGGCGAATCCCATGCAGGTTAATTTTGTCGTATGGATTTCAAAATACTGCGACATGCCGTATTACTTTAATACCGCCCGAACCTAACAACTTTAAATTTCTTCATGAAGTTTACCCATTTCACTACACACCTTGTATTTGTGTTTACTGTAATACATCTGCCTTCTGGTGGAATGCAGTTGCTGTATGCAAGGACAAATTAAGTTGCCTCAATATGTGCACCTGACCATACTTATGTTCTACTGTACCCATCATCTTCCATTGCTGAAGACCAGTTCCAGTACTCAAGAACAGAAGTTCAGTGGATGATAAAATCTCCAGATGTCCTTGCCCCAAATATCTAGAATACATCAGTTGCATCATCACCAAACAAGACCCAATCCCATGATTCATTGCGCCCCTAGTTTGTTTTTGGGAGGCAAGTCTTGCCAAGACAAGAAGTTTAATCTTTCAATCGTGCATTTTTGCTATTGAACACAGGATTCCACGCGCATGACCTACAGCACTGGCGGAAAAGTGTAGCAGGAAGTAACAGTCAATGGCCACAGCAAGGAGTGACCTGGAGAGAGCAGATGAAACCTGTTCTTTAACATGTTTGAAAAAGGAGCCCGGAACCCACAGGGAGCCTTGAATGACACCTGTAATGGTCACGCCTGTCTATGCAAGGGCAAGGCACTGAGGACATCTGCTCCAGCATGTTTAATTAAAAACCTCTGTCTTCCGGCTGGGATGCAGCGCAACTCTGTATGTGCAAAAATGCATCTTTGGTGGGGTAGGTGACACTTTTTAAGATCTTTGTACTTTAAGGGGGCAGCGTGTGGCTATAATCACAAGATCGCAGGTTCAAACCCGGCCTCAGGATGTCTGCGGGTCTTTGAGCAAGACCCTTAACCCCCAGCTCCCTGGGCGCCCCAACAGGTGGCTGCCCTTCGCAGATAGCCTGCTCTACAAAGAGCAAGTTGAGGGAGGCGTAAAAAAGAACTTCTCCACTGGGATCAATGAAGATGTAATTACTATTACTGATATTTTAATATGTGAGCAATGTTTATGCAAGTCTTGTCATAAGCGTTTCAGTATGTGACTCAGATCCATTGAAACGTTGGGGTTTGTTATTTTTGATGTGACCAAGGTGATGAAGTTTTATTCATGATCATAATAAGCTTCTGGTGGTCTCACTCGCCTCTGCTCTGCTGCTGCGCCTCAATTTTACTCACACCAGATACATTGAGGGCCTTGTTGGGGGGGTTGATGTGGAGGAGAGCTGTTCACAAGCAGCGCTCCTCCACACTTCCCCTGTCAATTTTAAATCCATCTTAGTGTCTCAACAGTCATACTCACCCCCTACATACATACAGGTGTATGGTCTATGTGCATGAGCTGAGAGGTCTGTCTGCGGGTGTCTGTGTGGCTGGTGTGGACCTGGGTCTGGGGCTTGCTACTCCGTCCTGGGTGCGGTTTGGCCTACTGGGGATGGTTGCTGGCCCCTTTCCTTGGGGTGGTGGCCGGGGGGGGGCTCTCTTCTGGGGGCTGGTTGACTCCCGGCCATCTGGGGTCCTAGGGGCCCTGGCCTTGGCTCGTACGGGAGCGGCCCTCGCGGGGACGGTTGCCTGTTGCCTCTGGTACTCTGGGGCTTATGCCCTTTTGGCTGCGGGGGCTGTGTCTGGGACCTCCCTCCTCCCCCGGCTGAAGTGGGGGCGCGGCTCTTCCGTGCTCTTTGGCGGCTGCAGACGTCCTGGGTCTGTCTCCGCCGATCTCTGGCTCTTGTGGGGTGTGGTTGCGGTTTGTATGTTTGTATAGCGGTGTTACTTTATTCTTTATTATTATGGATTTTTGCACTTCTTTGAGATGCTGTTGACCTTCTGCCGTTTTTTCCTTCTTCTCCTTTACAGATGCAGCAGTTGGAGATGATCTGCTTCCTACGTCACACCTATCATTCTTCACTTATCTCTCTTACTCATTCCTTCTTTTCTTTTGTTCTCTTCTTTTATTTCTTTTTCTTTTCCCTCCCAATCTGTTCCTCCTCTTTGGCCAGCTCAGCGACTGCGATATTTTACATGTGCTAAAAATGAAATAAATAAATAAAATAAAAAGAAATCTATCAACATGAGGGGCCTATACAGAGTTTATCGAGCCCCTCATGGTAAAGCAAACACGTTTGGCACAGCAGTGCATTCAGACCGTGATTCTGCTTGCTGAAGCTGTCGGACAAGACAAAAGTAAAAAAAAAAAGATATACTGGCCAGTGTCGATTACTGCCAGTGCTTCTCATCGGACTTTAATATGCGGTATATATATTTTTTTCTAATCGGTGATAACATTCAGATTCTTGTAAAGAGGTGTGAGGTCGTACGTTTCTCCAGGTCAGTGTTTGCACACTTTATGTATGATCGTCTTTCCCTGTGGTATTTAGGCCTATTTAGACATTTCACTTTTCCCCCCCCGAGTGCCAGTGCTAAGATATAATCTAGACTGGACTCTATTTTCAATACACAACAGCAAAGATTTACTTCTCTGATTGTGTCACTGAGGTTTTCATTTGCCATCCAGAAATATGATCATTAGTAGGAAAGGCTTGTTACGCAATACTGCGTTCTGTAGCCCCGGGTGACAAAAGACACGGGTTGCCGATTATTCGATGGCTCAGGAAAGAACAGACCGAGGTAGATAACAGTGTTTAGAGGAAACCACACTTTTCATTTGCTCCCATCGTTGATGCAATATTCTTAACCAGCAAGTGGCGCCTATCTTATTTTTATTATTATTATTATTTCAAATTGTGTTTCTCCTTCCCGTGGTTCTAAAGAAGTGCTGTAGTAATCTGCAATGCCATTACATACTGGGATTTTGTAGATTATGGTATTGGCCAGATCCCGTCCATAATTGTCAAGATGAAACAAAAAATGGATGCAGAGTAATCTTATAGATTAAACCGATGACGCAGATGAGCATCTGTTACGAGCCCCGGTCCAGGTCGGGGCGTAACAGAGTGAAAGGGGAAGTGGAATGAGGGAATAACAGGGTGTGGTGGACAAGGCAACACACGTGGACAAAGGGGTATTTTTCTGTTTTTTATTTACACGCCGCGAACACAGAACAAATAAACCCGATGCATCAGGACTCAGGAGCGATTATAGCCAACACAATAAACAAAACCCCAGCTACCAAACGCAACCCGAATCTAACTTATCTAAGTGCAAAGAAATCAAAGAACAAAACAGTAAATACTACGCCTGACTTCCTAACCAAACAACAACAGAACTCGCAAACAAAAATAGCAACCACTCAATAGGCGCCTAACATACACACAGAACATGCACAGGGCAAAGCGTCAGAATCCGAGGGATTGAATAACGCAAAGCGCAATAAATTAATGCTCCCGGGGAACTAAGAAACATCATAAGGGGAAACTGACACCTGCCTGGGTGCCTTTTGGAGCATCATAAAGAAGTCGGGAAAAACTACCCACGTGTATTACCTGAAAATGACCCCAATTGCTTGCAAACCAATAAAACGTTATTAATAAAAATTAATCCCAATGCACCTTTTGTTACCCCAATCTGATCCATTCAATATTTTGGTCTACATATGCCGATTCCAAGTCCCTATGCAGTCTTTTAAATATACATACACATACAGTCCTCGTCGATGCATTCTCCATCTAAGTAAGCCTTGCAGTTTTCTTTCTTATGATGTTTCTATAAGTAGCTCGCTTTAAATTGCTTATAGAGAGTCATATACTGTACATGCAAGTCACGTGTAGGATGAGTAATGTAAGCCTGCTATTCTGTGTTAAAAGCAGTAGAAAATAAGGTTGCATGCAGTAACATACGAAAGGCCAGATGATGCAATAAAATCAAATGCGCTGCAAAAAGGGCTAAATAAACTTAAAAACTTTACCGGAGTGTGGCATTCCCAGTATAATTACAAAGTAAGTTTAGCTCTTAGTGACACTAATGAGTTTAGTGTCACGATTAGAATGGAGGGACACTATGCAGAACCTGCCGCATACAGAAGGAGTTTTTACTACCGAACTAACTATGATTGGAAGGTTACTGGTTCAAGCCTGGCTTCAGCAGAATAGCTACGTCTCTGGGCCCTAGTGGGCCCTTGAGCTTGGCCCTTATCCCCCTGCTGCGGGTACCTGCCCTTCTCTGCCAAGCTTACTCGGATCTACATGTGCGTCTGTTTGTCAGGATCGGGTAGGCGAAAAGGGAATTTCCCCATTGGGATCAATAAAGTGACAATAAAGTTTTCCTATGGGGATCAATAGAGCAATAATAGAGCAGCGACCTCTACTGGCCAAACGGAACATGGCACGGATCCTGGCATCAAGCTTCTCATTTAATTTAATGTGCTTGAATGGATTGCTTGAATGCTTTCAGCGAATGCTTTGAAGCGAAGGCAAGTGGTCTGTAGTTACCATTTTGTCCGTACCTGAATTCATGGCAAATACTAAGGTAGTGGTATTTTAATGTTTTATTGAATGAAGGTAGCGGGATAAAAATCAGAGACTACAGGCGCGCCTATAATTTAGTACCACTAGGGGGAGACCTCATTTACCAACCGGACGGGAGGAAACTTCAGCTAGAGCATTAATGTGTTTTCAGTTAATTATATGAAAGGCATCAATGTCATACACTAAACCTATCTCCTAAAACAATTTTACGGTGAAGGATGAGACATAACTTTTAAAATAGATAGAATTATATTAGTGTTCAGGAGTGATTACCTGTCAGAGCACAGGAACAAATCAGCATCCGCGATCTGAAGACTATATACGCTTTGTTTCTACTGAGATCAAATTTTAAATTGTAAAAAGAGCGAAGTGCAACACTTTGAGTCATTCACAATGGTTTTATGGCTGTCATTCGTAGTTATTGCAAGAGGACTAGATTAAGTTTCCAGGTAATAATTTGACGACTATGGAACAAATAGTAATAACTCACTGGCCAGTAAACAAAGGTAAACCCTTCAGTCTGCAAACTCGATCTAGTAATCGATTATCATGACAATGACTCAGGAACGTCCGTGTTGCTGAACATTTTTAGTCCATCAGTTCTCGCGATATAAACTATTCTATAAACCAGCCCAATACTATAAGGGTTTTGACGCTGAGGCATTTATCATCAAGACTGAGAATACACTAATATGCAGGGCGGAAAACAATTAAGTAATATAAGAAAATAAATATACAGCCTTGAATATTCTGAAAAGTATAAAGCATACATGTAACGTTCATGCATTCGTTAATTCATTCATTTCCTGTACCCGCTTGTCCTTTCCGCGGGGGTTTGGAGCGTAACACGGAAGCTATGGGCACACCCTCAGGAGGGGTGCCAACTAATCGCAGACAAGAAAATACAATGGACTATTCGATTTTTAAAAGGAAAACTGTATGTTATTTCTTAGTTTATTTGAATAAACGTAAAATATATTTACATGTAGTTGCTGAGCTCTTGTTAATCCAACGCAATTTACATTTTTACCCATTCAAACAGCTGGGGATTTTATTGAAACAATTGAAGTGAAGCAGATTTCGCTGAAGGGTAAAACCGCATGAACCTTCTGGTTCTTGAGCCAGCAAAGCTCGGGACCTGGGGGTTACCTGTAAGCCCCCGTAGGGGATACGGCTGTGCTGCAGTTCAAGGCACTTCAAAGCTGCACGTCTGCGCTTCTTATGTCTGCGCACCTTGCGGCTCTGGCGCAGAGGTAAAGCGGCACCATGTGTCCAACAAAATGGACATTAAAAAGAATCCGAGAAGTACATCGCCGAGCTGACAACCGTAACCTTTAACGACACGTAGAGAGGGCTTTGTGGGAAATCTATTAAATTTCTATCATCTATTAAATTAAAATATTTTATCCTTGAGTTGTGACTGGGCAGCTTGTGCGGGTTTCACCTCTCTGAGTTTAATTCCAGCCTAGAGGCACCCGAAGCGCTGAAAGTGCTTAACCTGAGCGTCTCTAAAACGATGCCGTCGTAGACTCGTACCATATATCACACGTCTGACGTTTTTATGGTAATGGAAGAAAGCAGCATGCTCGTATACCTTATTACAATTACTCACAGGCGTCAACAAGGTAATTATAGCTATTTCAGCACAGCGTAAACCATATTTAACTACAGTAGTGGCATCAAATCAGCCCTGGAAATGAGATGATTATCAGTCAGCACATGGATCGTATGGACAAGGAAGACGCGTATGTGTTAGCTGTATGAGTTCGGGGCAAAATGTTTTGATTGAGAAAAAAAAAACATGAAAGCTGTTATCTTAAACACCATTTAAGCACCAAAAAAATCCGTTATTGACCCCCGGTCCAACGCCAAAAATGCCCCCTCCTGTCTGGTACAATATTTTGTGATATTTTAAAGCACAAATTTGTCACTTTATCTATATCCAGGCTTATATGGCGAAAATAAAGACGGTACTTCAAAATTCACACATTCAAGTTTCGGACTGGGTACGAATCAAAACACAGGATTAATGTATATAAAGGTGTTGCATTTCCATTCGGTGAAAGCTAATCACTATTCCGGGAATACTGTATTACTTAAAAGTTCATGTCGTTTTCCTGTAATTTCTCTCTCCCGTATATTAAATTTCATTTTAATAATTTAATAATGCATTTTAAACACGTCAGCTCACCCAATTTACATAACCAAAAACATACGTTTCTGTATAACAGGGAGACAAAAGGAAAAAGATGATGTCCGATAAGTCTGCCTTTCGGGCTGCTGCGGCCTCTTTGGTCGGTCTTCTGAAAGAAAACATTAATAAGGATGGATTTCTCTGCTTTCACTTATTGTCAAAATAAATTCAAGCAGCATTTTCTAATCGACCATATAGGTCTAGCATTTTACTGTCATAGATTTTTTAAGTGGAATGAAAATATGGCCTAATATTGTGGTCTTAGTAATAGCTCTATGATTCGTTTTTAAAGACTTTTTAAGAGAATTATTGTAATATCAGTAACAGCATTATCTTCTTCCAAAGAGAAATCTTGGGCGGTATTTTAAAAAAATGTCCATAGAATTAGTTTAAAATATGGAGTTTTCGCCTTCCCACGGTAATCGGGTAGATACTCCTTGATGATACAATAGTATAATATAGAATTATTACACAATTTCAATAATTCCGTTTTCCATAAGTTATGTCAACCTCTGCCTGGATCCGATCTTTGATTCAGGTAATCTAATTTATTTAATACACATTATATACCGAGCGTTTTACGTATATACTTATATATTTTAGCTTATATTAGATCCATATTTAGTTTCACATGCATAAAAGTGTCTCAGAAACCGTCGCCTCTACAGGATTTCTGGCTACAACTGCCTAAAATAGTATTTCAATACTAAATCATCGCTTGAGGATGAGACACAGTCTAGTCCTGAATTTCCTTTATTTGGCTGTCATAGTAAACACGGTAGCTGATACATAACGCAAAAGAAATTAACACATAAAACATGAACACCTGCCACTAAACTAAAACTAATTATCGTTTGTAATGGGCAGTCGGACTGTTGTTTATTATCTATAATGAATGAGAGTATTTGGCACCCAACGCATGCCTT
The DNA here is from genome assembly GCA_026779605.1 of Mormyrus hasselquistii. Lineage (NCBI taxonomy): Eukaryota > Metazoa > Chordata > Actinopteri > Osteoglossiformes > Mormyridae > Mormyrus > Mormyrus hasselquistii. Next base: position 33,648,572 of record JAODKE010000068.1, read on the forward strand.
AAAGGAAGAACGCCGAGATCGCTTATTGATCGCCGCTCTTTCCCTGGTGACGTCAGAAAGCCGCTTAAATCCGTAGTTTGGAGGCTCGAAACGCGCCGCTCCGCCAAGCTGAGTCTGTCGACGTCGGGTGCCAGCGCATGCAGGCCTGCTGGTCGGCCGGCTTTAGAGAAACTCCTGCTTATAAGTGACTTGGAGCCGGAAAGATGCGCGCCTGCTGGCTGTTCTTTGCGTCGGTGTTCGGCGGCGCGGCGCTGGTCGGGCGCGCGGACTGTCCGGGGCGCTGTCGGTGCGAGGGGGACGGGGCGCTCCTGCGCGTGGACTGCTCGGACCTCGGTCTCGCGGATCTCCCTGCAAACCTCAGCGTCTTCACTTCCTATCTGTAAGTCACAGGGCTCCTTTTATAGCTGGAACATGCGTAAATTCCATTCAAACTTATATATAAAGACGTGGACTGGGTTTTCTGATTATTTCAAACAATGTGCCTTTCGATTGAAAACTGTCATAGAACTTGGTGATGCACCGAACGATACCCCACGGCTGCACGTTTTAAATCTTTGCTTGCGTCTAATAAAACATTTTAAGGAACCACATTGAGTTGATTTGATGAGTATAATAAGCCTGTTTGTTTTATTATCATTTCTTTTGGTCATTACAAGGTAGTAAAGAAAATTAAAATAATAACCGCCAGATTTTTCTTTAGAAGTTAAGATATAACTGTCAACATGAATTTTAAAATTAACAGTCAGATTAAAAACTCGTTCGTTTTTCTTAATTTTGAGGGAAGTTTTATTACTTGCATCAAAGGAAAAATGTCGAATTTCAATTGGGCAATTAACAGAAGCATGGATTTTCTTATGGCGAGTTGAGGTGTTATTTTTAATGAAATATCTTTAGCATTAAATGTGTGCTGGAATATGATATATGCGTTGTATATTTTTGTTGTTTTTTTAGGAGGGGGGGGGGGGGGCACTACCGGCTGGTAAATGTTTTTTCATATGACCATTTACACGTTTTGCGCTTAGCGCACTCCAGGGATCACAGAAAGATGATAAGCACCGGCCAGTGATCTCTGATGCGATTTTAGGCTATCTACAGTCAATATTAACCTAAATGAACTTGGCATATGATCGAAACACGCCGGCACTTTGATATAAATGTAATAATCAGACTGCAGAAGCAGCTGGCGACAGCTTACTACCCAAACACCGCGTAAAGGGAGTTTCTCTTGTCATTTACAGCCATCTACATCACGAAATGTGCGCCCCAATTTAATCAGAATAAAATGTAATAATCCGAACAAGTGAAAGTACCACATTACCATGTTTGGTGTTATTTATTTACTATTCTTTGAAAAAGAACATTAAAGAATGCCCGGTCAACTAGATTGTACCTGTTTGAATGTACACCTTGTCCGTCGGTTCATATATGTTTGTACGTCCAGAACAAGTCGTCTGTGCGAAGGGTCTGAAGGAGTCTTGTTTCTAATGTCCGAAAAAAGCAAGTTTTACACTGAAGCAAAATATTTATAGTTAGATTTGATAAATTTCACTGTTTCTCAGAGTTTTTAACGTTGTCGCAATGGACACAACAGCGCAACGCCCACTGATCGTCTATGGCAAAATCCATAAAGACGGTATTCATGTTATGTATCTAATGCGTGAAATCGTCGAGAATATAAATGAAACAGTCCCGCTTTGTCTTAACAAAGACGCCATGCGAAGTCGGCGCTAATATAAACTGTTTTTATAGCTCTGACGCGTCAGCCTTGCCTCACCTAGATGACATAATATTAAATGGATACCGATCAAGGCGCTTGTTTGGTTAAAGATGATCTTTCTTCTTTTTCTTCTTTTGCTGAATGGTTTGATAGACTATAAAAGCCATTCATAGTTAGGTGTGTTTCCTGCCTGAACAGAGTCATTTGGATGGAGGTCTTTGCGGCTGTCAGGCTATGAACAATGAAGGGCTTGGCTTGGTTTGAAGTGCACCGGAGAAAATGCTGCGGGAACGTGGGGTTCGCTTGCAAATGTTCCCTGAAAAAACTTCCAAGCCCTGTGTAATTCGTGTTTCACATGTTTGGTTTTTGATTAAAGGAGTGCGTGAAAATATGTAGAGGGTACTAATATCACTTTGGTTTAGCTGATGATGTTGGACGGGGGCTGATCTGCCCTCCCTGGGCTTGTCACTGCTCAGAAGTGGAATATTGTCACGCGGTTTCTGTCGTGGTTGTATAGCCATTTGAAGGTTTTCCTAAAGAGACTTCAGGCTACAGACCAAAGAATTTTAAACTCACTGGATGTTCCTCTCCATGCCCGACCTTATTTACAGATTAAACTCCTTGTTGGTGAATGTCACCACTTTGTATAGATATTTCTGCAGGTAATGCTTAGTTTTGCAGTAATGCTTTTTTTCCTTGTGTTGACAGACTTGTGAGTTCAATGAACTCAAAGGCAAAAACAGTCTTTCTTAAAGTCAGAGCTAGATCGACCGTCGCATCATTTTGACTTTAATTAAGTTTTATAGGTAACTGTCTTGAGACTGGAGCTTTGTTTGTTCTGTTTATTTTGTTGGTCTATGTGGTTTGTGTCTGAGTCAAGAATAACAGAGAAACATCTCAGTAGGCTGAAGATCCTTCCCATTGCTCTGCAGTAGCATATAATGCCAGGCGTTGCAGTTTCTTTGCAGGCAGGGATTTTGTAAATTCCCTGCAATAATCTAGTGACACTGCACATGCTTTGTGTTTGGTCACATGCCAGCGTGGAGGAACCCGCTGTTTATTGATGGTCGTCTGAAATCGTGATGGAGACGGAGCTTATTATCAGAGTATGACATATAAAACCCTCAGTTGCTGTCAATCTTGATTAAATGCTCCCATTTTCATCATTACTGGAAAAGGCTTTGAAACGCCATGAGACGGGATCTCC
>JAODKE010000068.1:33666320-33684641 GCA_026779605.1 Mormyrus hasselquistii
TGGGACTGAGCCCTGTGAGTGTGGGAGGGAGCCTTTTGAGTGTGGGACTGAGCCCTGTGAGTGTGGGACTGAGCCCTGTGAGTGTGGGAGGGAGCCCTGTGAGTGTGGCAGGGAGCCCTGTGAGTGTGGCAGGGAGCCCTGTGAGGGGGCTGGCACTGTCTTTTACCTGCCTTGGGCTTCCTGAGTGGCCCGGCTTTTTAATTAACATATGAAGAACAGATGGATGGTTGGAATACAGGGTAAAATGGAGGTTAGCTGTGTTACAGATCAAGGGAGAGTGGGTGAGTGAATTCTGAACATTCTGATCTGAAGTCAGTCCCCAGTGGATGTTTTGTAGGTTACATCACCTAAGGTGTCCTTAGGTGAACAGATACAGGGCCGGCGCCTGGCTGGGGCATTTGCCGCGGGCACCAGACCACTAGGCGGCGCACTGGGAGGGTGCAATAGAATTGCGTAACTGTGTTGCGCTGCCATTTGTCAGTTATGGTAGTGGAGCACCTTGAGCACATCGACGATTCTTTTCTGGCGTGATCAGGAAAGCATAGAGCCCAGAGAAGCATAAAAAAACATAAAAAAGATGTAAGACTGCAATTAACCATGAGCATGTGACTGAGTATATGTGTGTACGGGTGATAAACATTATGGACTGTAACACATGCATGGTTGTCGCACAATCGGCCCCAGACCATTGACCCAGAACGCAGTTACTGACCGCGGATATTTTCCGTATGGTAACACCATCCGCTATCGCTTCAGCATGCCTCTGGAGGGAGCCGTCGTGTCATTCAGCCCCTTGTAGATGGAGATGCTGGTTAAAGCAGATTAACATCAGTGATGCAAGTCGCTCTCGCCCCACTTCCCATCCTCCCTGATACATGCAGATGGTGCGAGCATGTCTGCAGGAGCGGCTGACAGGCACGAAATGCTCATAAGTCGAAGTTTGCTGGTTCAAGTCCCAGCAGGGTCCCCGTTGCAGTGAAGTTTTCAGCCCTGAATTATCCGATTAAACTGTCCTGCTGTTAAAAGTTGCTTTGCATAAAAGGGTCCTTCAGTCAGGGAGACGGAGGACCATGAAGGAAGGCACGCGCGACGGCATACAGCCTCCCTTTGTCCCATGCTGCCCTCGGGGGCCTGAATCAGCACGGCTGACGTCGGCCGGGTTTCCTCACTGCCGCTCCATCACGCCATGGTGTTTCGAAGGCCCGGTCCCCCAACGCGTCTGGCAAGTGGGGCGGTGTGGACGCGTGGCCCAAGGTAAACAGCGATCAGCGCTGTTTATGGATCCCAGCCGCTGAGCCGCTGTGGTGAGCACGGTTAGGGCGCAATGGCAGCACCCCAGAGTCCGTCCTGCCGCACGCCCAAAACAAATGTCAGCACTTTGGGTGGGGGCGGGCAGAAATCACTACCATGCCGCTAAGGAATGTCAGGACCTCCCAGTTTCACTGTTCCCCTCTGGGAGGAACCACTGAGATGTTCATCCCCCTCCCAACTCACTTTGTTTATTAAACAGAAATGTAAACAAAGCAGGCAATGCAAATGACTGAGTAATGAAAGTTTTTCACTGCACATGTAGCAGTAAGCCACGAATATGACGTAGACCTAGTCCCCTCCTCCCCGAACCGGCAGGCAGAAGCTGGTTTGCAGGATGCAAGCTGCTAGATCCCAGCCCCTTCTCTAGGGTGGGGGGGGGGGCATCAGAGCAGGGGATATACTGCAGCAAAGCGCAAAGACCCGCAGGATGTGGGGAGGGAGGTCTCCAGCCCACCATCACTCACCCCTTCACATAGCTGGAATTGGCCCAGATGCTGGGATTGGTAGGTTCCAGCCTGAAACCCGGATCCTGGGGCTCTGGGGCAGGTGGGGAGGAACAGACACCGAGGCAAGTCGGTAGTAGGGGTGGGACCTTCTTTTACAGCTCTTAAGACCTTGGGTATTTTATGAGCTTGTCTCCTGTCTGCCGTCAGACCTCTAACTGCCCCACTGCAAATCCCCGAAGTGCCAGACATTTCAAATGATTTGAAGCAGCAGCACGGATTCACTGGGAACAGAATGAGCCACTGCGGCTTCATATTGCAGCTGGGATCGGTCAAAACGTTCCGGCGACAGGTCCGGCTTGGCGAGTGAAGGGGACGGAGAGGTGGATTTATTTAATCGGGAGAGCTGAAGTGCTGCTGGTCAAAGAACAATGACTTTAACTGGCATCAGGCAGTGCAGGACGTGACCTGGAGTTTTCCAGTAAAAGTCTGATGTGCGGACAGTCAGTGCTGCACAGGCGCTGCTGCATGTGCACGGTGGCTCTGACTGACACGCAGAGAGCTCCAGATCACACTGCCCTGGCTAACCGCTGATTCCAGGCTCCATCAACAGAGCTTGTCTGTCTGGCCCCCACAGTATCATCCAGGCTCTTCCTCCCTGGCGTTCGCTAACATTGCGGTGGCCAAGCTAAACCTTTCCCTCTGACACTCTGGGCTGTGAAACCATACTGAATAGGGTGTTTTCAGCCCGTTCCAATACCGAGACCACAGGACAACTAGGAGTGCGGTGATAAGATTGATCTGCTCCGAGGTTTTTCTCTTCCTGGATTTCGTGTTTTGTGCGGCCACATTATCTGTGTTATAGCTCTGTTTCCTAATTTAACAGCACTACAGGTTTTCCTCATCAGAAATCTAACTCACAACCTTCCACCTAGAAGGCTATTGTACCAGTTTTATCCATTTAAGCAACAGGGAATCAAATAAAGGCTCATGTGAAAAGTTCAACATGTCAAGTTTGACTCTGCAGGATTGGAGTACGGATCGGTGGGCTGGGGATTCCCAGCTAAAACACGGAGATCTGGTTTCCCAGCAGTTCACTTGCTTTCCCTATGTTAAGGGTGAACTTGAAGACCATTCAGGTTCACTCCAGAAGGCCTTGAATAGACATAATGGCTACAGCTGAAGCTGGATTCCAGCTGCATGGTACCTTCGTTGGAGACAATTGAAGACAATGCGATCCAAATTAAATTACAGATTAATGGACTGGGCTTCGAGTTCTCCGGCGTATTTATTGACCAGTAGGCATGTTCTTCCAAATTCGTCCAACTGTTTTCCATATAAATCAAAAACACCCTGTCAGTTGTTTACTGAAAGTGTGTCAGGGGTTGACAGTTGACTGTGAGGCGGCCTTGTTCACAGTGAGGCAGAAAGGCAAAGAAGCAATTGGACTTGGAGCTGTAGCATCTGGGGGGTATCTGTTAGTATGTCTGTGATGTGTGACGCACCCTGATGGAGATGCCGCGGTTCCCCCCCCCTCAGCCGCCTGGACGCCAACCGCATCGTCAGTGTGCCGCCCAGCTCCTTTCATGGCCTGCTGTCCCTGCGGCACCTATGGCTGGATGACAACGCCCTGACGGAGGTGCCCGTTCCAGCCCTGTCGGGACTCTCCTCCCTGCAGGCCATGACTCTCGCCCTCAACAGGATCAGCCACATCCCCGACGGCGCCTTTGCTAACCTCAGCAGCCTGGTGGTCCTGTGAGTGTCGACCTCCCTCTCTGCCGCTAGCCTTTATACGGGCACTGAACCCTGAACTGCCTGTTGTTTTCCACATAGTTTTATTAGCGAGGAAAGGCAGTTAAATGTGGGTTTGAAGCCACATGCCATCGAAGTGTGAAAAAAGGGACCCTGTGCGGTTTGCTGGTGCCTTTGTACTGTGAGGGGTGGATGCTTGGAGTGGGAGTAACTCTTCTGGGTGTATCCGGAGCAGGAAGTCAGCGCCCACTACCCATTTTCAATCACAGATGGCCAAAGTGCCCCCCCCCCTTTACTTATACAAATGTTTATGTGTACTCCTGAAGTCTAGCAGGTTGCTGTAGATCATGGTTGTTAAAATTCTTTGGTCCACTGGGCTGTCATGGATAAGAAATGCTGCTTTATTTTTAAACACTCTTATAGTTTAATGTCTATAAACTGCCAAATCTGGTGGGTCGCAGTCTTTAAAAGCTTGCAGCTGTTGCTCAGTCAGGAAGGCCCATCCTGGGGACGCTCTGAATGTTCCTTCATGTTCCTCTGCAGACACCTCCATAACAACAGAATCCACACTCTTGGCAAGAAGTGCTTCGATGGCCTTCAGAATCTGGAGACCTTGTACGTTGGACTGTAATTTGGGTTTGAGTTCTCCTACCCATGCCACGTGGGCAGTGACATGGTGGTATGGAATGTTCTCTCAAAAGTTCATATCATTTGTCTGTACGACTGATCAATACAAAGCGTATTTAGTCTAAATCTGTATGGTCCATGGACGCTTCTCTTGATGTGACAGCATGGTGTTTTCAGAAGCATTTTATTATATATTTCACATGACATGTTCTGTTGGTAAAAAATCACTCGTACGTTGTACAAATTAACCAAGGACCCCAAAGTATTTGGTAAAAGTGTGTCTGCAGCACTGCCTGTAAGTGATGTATGTTCACAGAGTCATAATCGCTGTCATGACAAATGTAGCATGCCTCTTTATTTTTTTTACTGCAGCCAGACTTCATCCAGATACCATTTCATTGTTGCCTCCATATCTTTTAATATCTGTCCAAGACATGACTTGACAGATCTTGAAAGATGCTTTCAGCTTTCAGGGAAACCAGGGAAGGTCACACAGCCAGGATTCTGGGAGCCAACACTGAAAAAAGCAAATTGTATCAGTTACTCCGCAGACTTAACATAAGTTTCGTTATGTTAACCACCGTTTGGTGACACTTGCGGAGGTTTTAACAATGAAGAAGTGAGACAGAGAACAGAGGGAGCCGTGCAAAAATGAAAACCACGTGAGGGCCCAAGAACAGCCACATGCATGAGCAGAGGAGTGACCCCTCAAGGGCCACAAATGGAACACACATACAAGACACTACTCTGCTTTCCATGTAGATGCAGGATGTCCAATAAACCCTACCAAGCCTCATTTAGCATTTTTAATTATTTCTCAAAACTGTAATGGAAGAGCGGTTAACGATGCGTACAGATCAAAGGGATTGTTGTGTAAGAGCTTCATGTTTTAAATCACATTCACTTTTGTTAAGCATTTTTATGAGCTCTATGATCTATGCATTTGTGTGTCATACTGGAGAATTTGTACAAATGTCAATGTGTCTGACAAACCGAAGCCTGCGTGATTTTTAAACCAGTTTTTCCTGAGAGTGACTTAATGTTCAAGAACCATGTAATATCTTCAATGTGCTGCAGGGACTTGAACTATAACAGCTTGGTGGACTTCCCCGTTGCCGTCAAAGCCCTCACCAACCTGAAGGAGCTGTGAGTACCCAGAGTGCACTGGGATCACCGTGTCGCTTCCTGCTGTCCAGTCGATGTCAGTCACCCTGATGCTCTGTTCCAGGGCATTTCACAGCAACAACATCCGGTCCATCCCTGAGCAGGCCTTCGCTGGGAATCCTTCACTGCTGACGATGTAGGTCTCCCTCTTCCTTCTCTCAAACCATGTGCGAAGGTTACGCCTGCTAAATGACACTTTGGATCCACATTCTCCTCTCTTGGCATTTTGTCCGAACATAAATAGAAAGCAGAAGTTCAGATATGAGCTTAGATGTGATGCATACGTATTGCGTTCATAAACTTGTCACCTGAGGAGAACCTCAACTTTATCTGTGTCAATCATAGGTTTCATCTCAATAAATGGTACCAGAAGCTTCCGCCTCCTGTTCGCCCTCACTTGGCTGTTTTCTAGAACTTTCACTTTTGTAATCCACGGTTCAGATAACGGAATTACGAGCTGTCAGCTTGTAAATGGCTTTCCTCCCAAACGTAATGGCTTAGCCTAATGCAGACACATGGCGGCGCTCCCCGGAGCATAGACTGGGCTCAGAAGGACCTTTTATAGCACACGAGGCTCAGAAGGACCTTTTATAGCACACGAGGCTCAGAAGGACCTTTTATAGCGCACGAGGCTCAGAAGGACCTTTTATAGCACACGAGGCTCAGAAGGACCTTTTATAGCGCACGAGGCTCAGAAGGACCTTTTATAGCACACGAGGCTACTTTACGCGCCGCTGGAAGGCTTTGACACTCTGGGCCTTCGCAGGATGTTACCTCTTTGACACTAGTGTTTGGCAGACCAGGACTTTCATTTGGCACCATATTGTACTCCAGCATCTTTCGACCGGCCGCATTAACCCGGAGAGTCCGGCTCTGAATCAGAGCTGCTGTTAGTGGCCTGGTGTGTGGCTTTCTGTACTGCGACGCCATATCTGTGATCAGAAGGTCACCAGTTCCAATCCCAGGGTTGGCGGAATGGTTTTACCGTCAAGGACCCTGTTTTCCAATTTCTGTCTTCGAACAAAAATGTAAATCGCTTTGGATAAAAGTGCCTTTTTAAAATATAAAAGATCTCTTTGCTCTGCACAGTTACTTCCATAACAACCCCATCCGGTCTGTTGGCAAGTCGGCTTTCCAGCGCCTTCCAGAGCTGCGCACATTGTGAGTTCACCCAACGACTCGATGTCCTCAGCCGTTCGTGAACCTCTGACTCGATGACGGCAGGTTCGCACCCTTACCTGCTTCGTATTGCCCCCAGATCTCTGAATGGGGCCACGGAAATCACAGACTTCCCGGACGTCGCCGGTACCACGAGTCTGGAGAGCCTGTGAGTCGCAGCCGTCGTAAAGTTTACAAGCTCTGATGCTGCATGAACAAGTAAAACGCACCAGACCAGGCCATTCTTAAGCATTCCACAATGTGACACATACGGTTTAATTGAAGGCGATACAGTTTCTCCCCCTAGACCTAATTACCCTGAAGTGTGATTGATGACTTTTTGCTTCCCAGCCCTCAAACCACAACAATTAACTAGCTGTGCTTCGAAATTTCAGTTGAGCACAAATTACTCAGAAGCCCTGAACTGTTTCCATGGTTCTGATGTCTTTACTTTTAAACCGACCAGAACCATCACTGGAGCACGGATCTCCTCTCTCCCGAGCACCTTGTGTAACCAGCTACCCAAACTCAAAGTTCTGTGAGTACTATGCTGATGTCATTATAATTTTTGTATACTTCCAATTTGCAAATACTTCATACTGATAGTAAAAGATGTCCTGGTTTCTAATCGAAAGCTGTGCCTCCAGGGATCTTTCTTACAACTCGATCCAGCACCTCCCCAGCTTCAGCGGCTGTGGAAACATCCAGAAAATGTAAGAGCAACTTTTTCAAAGACACACAAGACTGAGTGGTCATGTGCCCTGAGCTACTTCCCGTTTGAAGTTCCCGTCCTCTGTGGAAAACCTCTGCATCTCTTTTTGACCCACAGAAACCTCCATCACAACAAAATCCAAGAAGTTCTTTCCGGAACGTTCCAGGGTCTTCCGGCACTGAAATCTGTGTGAGTGTCCTGCAGCTGTGACTCTGACCCTATGGTCACTGTTTAATGAAGCCCAGTACCTTAAAGCAATCTTGAACAGACAGTTTCTAGGGATGGCTTCCTGGATGTTGGTTTGCATAAATTAATCACAAGCTAAGTTAGTTAAGAGGCGTTAATTAAGACTGGCGCAGGTCTGCACATTTAAATCATACAGTAGCGCATCAAACTGATTGTGTAAATGTCCCAAGAGTTCCAGAAAGAAGTGCCGTCTTCCAGGGTGAGCGTGAATATAGCTTTACAGAAACACAAGGTGATTACTCAGGTCATCTGTTTGTGGAATAAACTCCCCATGGAATCTGTGCATTTCCCAGGTGAGGTTTTTATCGCCCCGTGTTTGAGGCTCAGGCAGTCAAGCTGACACAAGCTTCAGGGTTTCACTGCCATAGTCGTTTGTTTATCAGTTTCTTTGTTTCATATAACTCAACACCATACAATCCATTACTCTGAAGTCCACTGTACAATACTACTCATCACTCTAAAACACTGTTTATTACCGATTTCCATGAAATACTCTCCCTGACATTCTCTGCGCATGTAACTGTTTTTTCTCTTTCATTATTTATTGTCCTCCCGCCACACCAAAGGCTTGCAGTGTGATGCAGCGTGAAGATCCTTCATATCATCACGTCGTAGTACATCACAAAAATGCAAAATAACAATAACAGTAATGAAATACATACTGAAATGGAACAATAAATAACCATACAAACACCCGTATCATTATCTACATAGTTATTTGTTCACAGATATTCATTAATTCAAAAGAAAAAAGTGCGGCACCTATGGTCAAATTCTGTGAGTGAAGCAGAGCAGTGACATTAATGTTTGCCATATATTTGGCTGGGAAGATTATTTTTCCACCCAATATTGCGTCAAAAAAGAGTTGGAGCCGCTGTAGTATTTTTCTCCTGCTAAGTTTGCACACTCACGTCGTGCGGGGAGTGAGGGCATGTGACACGGCTTACGGTGTGTGCGCCGACACGCGGTCAGACGGAACAGGGGGGGCTTCCCATTGGCTGGCCACGGCAGGGCCATTAAACATGCTGTCACACTTGGCTCAGCCAAACGCCCTTGATCTTGAAGCGGTTGACTCACGTGGGGAAAGGCCGGGAATATCCAGTTACCCACGGTGTGGACTCAACTACATCGAAAAAAAGCCCATAATCCCTCTGTTCAGGGGGATGCCGAGGTACCGCACACATCTGCTGTGAACCTATTCCTCGGGAGTTTGGTGGTCAATCCTGCAGTATTTAGACTGGCAGGTCACAACGTTAGGCCTTCAAGATGAATTTTCACTTTCCATCTGTCTGTTTCAGTTCACCGAAGGCACCGTGCACCAATTCATCCTTTGAGATCCCTGACTTCAGAGCTGGGAAGACATCAAACGTCTACCCAAACAAATATTGTTTCACTGAAACTATAATCACGTCATTGGTCATATTTTAATGTGAAGTCTGTTTTGGTGTAAAGTTTTGAAAGGGGTTTTTTTTCCTTACCTGCGGATTTATGGCAATTCACAACTCAGATCTACTGGGACGTAATGCTAATTGTTTGTCTGGAAGTTCCCTTCACCGGTTTAACAATTTGGGGAGTGAAAGGATGTTCAACAAAAAAGTTAATAAAATATCCCATTCATTCAGACATGGCAGATCTTGGGAAAAACACAAAATGACTAGGTCACGTTCTCTGACAGCCGTCAGATATCTCCAGTTCTGTGTCCTGATAGAAGTTTTGCTTCATGGAGATAAGTAGGACATGCTTTCAGAGGAATGCGAGTCGCATGGCTGGGAACCATCGTCTGAGGAAGAGTCACCATGTTTTTCCACGTCGGACCGTAAAACAGGCTCTTATGGACACGCCTGGCGCTCGCTCTGTCTTTGCAGCTGCCTTATTCTGCACGTCTCTCTGAAGTCGCTACTCATTCCTACACTGTGGCCGCTGAGCGCCACCGCTTATTTAAAACTGACCTTTGACCTTCAACGGAGACCCTCCCAAGATGTCAAGAGAGAGGCCTTGTGTGTGTGTGCATGTATGTCAGAGTCTCTTACGAAATCCTCGCCTCTCTCTCTGCTTCCAGATCTTAAGAGCACCTCCTGTTTCCCTTGTTCTTACAGTGACCTGGCCTGGAACAGAGTCTGCGCCGTGGAAGCCGGCGCCTTCTCCCACCTCCCGCTGCTGGCCAGGCTGTGAGCCCCCCTCCCCTGCCGCCCGCCCGCCCCCCCCATTTGCTCGCTGCTCTCGCTCAGCTTGTCGCTCAGGACCTGTCTCTCCACCTCCTCTCAGGGACCTGACCTCCAATCTGCTGTCGTCCCTCCCCACTGCTGGTCTCCAGAGCCTCACACACCTCAAGCTGGCGGGAAATGGCGGGATGAAGGAGCTGCTGTCCGCAGAGGACTTCCCAGTGCTCAGGTAGGGAGATCTGTAGCCAGGATGCTACCTGGTCACCTTACAGCTACATTCGAACAGCAGCCTCAACATTTAGGTACCAATTTTATACGGTCACAGACTCAAAATATTCAGGTTCAGGACTCACCACGTACAGTATGTGTGAAATAGAAACCTTCTGCTGGTATCTTAAGTACTAAGGTTGTACTTCGAGGTGCATGAACCACCCAGTCCTCCAGGGTCTTGAACCCATAACTATTTGTTGGTACCATGAGTACCAGGTAATGCCACAGCATGGGACTCAAATAAACAGCATGTCCTTATTGATAACCACTATGTTGATTGATATCTTAAGCATCAGAAGTTAATTCACCGCTGTTTTCCTTTAAGACGATTGACAAGCTCAGCAAAGAGCCCCGATTTGACGCTGTTACTTGGCAGATGTTGTGGGAAATGGATCTGTTGTTGCCACAAGCTGTGCATTGACCCAGTTCACCTTTGGGGTCTCCAGGGTGATGGAGATGCCATATGCGTTTCAGTGCTGCGCTTTCGTGGCCTGCGAGACGTCAGCGGAGCCCTGGGCCACGGAGGAGAGCAGTGACACGGAGGAGCCGCACGGCAGGACAGGCGGGGAGATCATGCCCAGGCCAGGTGTGGTCTGCTTTTGCAGAAAAGCTGAATTCTGCTCATGATCCTGCAGTCACGCACAAAGCACTTTTCACCGACGTGTGAAAGTGTGCAGGGCTCCAGTTGGCAAGTAAAATGGTTGCCAGTGCCATTTTACTTTTTATTTCCCAACACTTTTTTTCCATTGTCAATCTGCCTCTCTTCATTTTCACTCCCCACCGCCACGGTGCCTCAGTCTGCCCGGCAGTACGCTTTGAGGTTTATACGCTGTGCATTGTCCCCTGTTGTTACAGCGAGGCCTGGCGCCGGCAGGAAAAAGGTGACGATCCAAGATAAAGTGTTTATTAAAACAAAACTGATCACATTCACAAAAACCAACAGGATCAGGAACAGTATTAGGAACAAACCTTCCGACACACAGTAGCACAAGCCTGATGACTGGGGAACAGACCAAGGCAGCTTAAATACCCATAAAAAACTGGAGCAAACAAGAAACAGGTGTAAGACAGTGTAAGATATAATCAATTAACCAGTAAAATGAGGCACAAGAAAAAGGCGAATCAGGTGTGAGCAGTAATACGACATAAACACAGAAGTAATGGACAGAAAACACTGAAGCTATGAACACCAGTCATACTCTAGGAATTACTACACTGGGTAACAAAAATGCACACAGGGAAAACCTAAGAGCAAGGGAACAAAAACAGAACAAACACAGGGGACACGGAAACCCAGAAGGATCCTAATAAAGAGATGAGGCTGGCCAGGCGCCAGCAGCAGGTACTCGGTGTCTGAGCCACGTGACTGAGCTGTGCGGCAGCCCTGGGCGTAAGTGACAAGGAGGAGGACACCTGCTGGCCAAACGGGGGGAGACACGAAGGGCAGGGACAGACGGCACGGACCCTGACACCTAGACTTTAAGGCTTGAAGCACTTTACAGCACACGCCTGTATCGTTTACGTTTATACTAGTTATTTCATTTATTCTACATTTCGTTCTTTAAAAGTATAAAAGTCCAGATTTTTTCCAACCGTCAATTTATTTTTCCCCTCCAAGTTCCCGAAATTAAGAAACGCTATAATAAATATGTCACTGTGTTCCGAACAGCTGTCTCCACTCAACACAAGTCTGTGTCTATTCCTGCTGCGGCCACCCAGGTCTGGCATATTTCATTGGCATTTATGCTTCTGCCTTTATATGTAAGAATGCAGAGGCAATAGCAGGCAGGTCAGGCAGAAAAGGCAGCGTCAGGTAAACAGGAGACAGACAAAATTTGCCATGTGAATATTTTTTATTTATTTCACATTTGGCACGTGATGGAGGTTATGGCTCCGAAAAGAAGGCATTTGGCTTCTAGATATTGTGGGGTTAGGAGCCAATTGCTAAATTCTTAAATTCTTTTTGTTTATTTTTTTGTTTGAAGCCCTGGAGTTCTCCATCAGACTCCACAGGTGTTTTCTCCATGTTGTAAAGCAGCAGGTAACCCTACGCCTCACTCTCAGAGTGTGATCTATGTGGTTGCTCTTCCAGAGGATCATGACCTTGAAGATTTTCCCCTGGAGCTTGACGAGGACCCAAAATTCCATCAGTTGGTTCAGTGCAACCCAGCATCAGGTGTGTGGGGGATGGGACCTTCCAGAACCGCCAGACCTGAAGACTCAATGCGCCGAGTGAATTAAAAGTGTCGTCTTCTCTGAAATGATTCTTTCTGACCATTTCAGCATAACGCTTCTACAGTAGGGTGCACGGCGATTGTGATAAATCTACAGCATGTAAAGTGGAGAGAGTAATATCTGGAAGTGGGAAGATGTTTTAGAGTATAGAGAAGATTGTTTAACATTGCGTACTTGCAGTCAAGAAATATCGAATATGGATATTACATTTTTTTTATATTAACAAAAGGAAGACTGGTAATATAGAGAACGTGCAGTGGCGCAGTGCGTATCGCAGTGCGCATCGCAGTGTCTGCCTGTGACACTGAATGGGACACGCAGTTACAGAAGACGGATGGGCAGGTATTACGCTGCCATCTTCTATTATTTGCTGTTGTCTCGTCTTTGTGTAGGATCCCTCCAGCCCTGTTCCCGCCTCTTCCGGAGCTGGGTCACGCGAGCCGGCATGTGGCTCATCGTGCTACTGGCGCTCATCTGCAACATCCTAGTGGCCTGCACGGTCTTCCTGTCGCCTGCCCTCGTATCTCCATCCAAGCATCTCGTGGGCGTCTTGGCCGTCTCCGGCGCTGTGCAGGCCGTGGCGGATGCCCTGACCTTCAGCGGCTTTGCAGCATACGCGGCCCGGTGGGGGGGAGGCGTAGGATGTAAGGTCACGGGCTTCCTGTCCGTCTTTGCCGGTGAGACCGGCATCTTCCTGCTGACCGCCGCCACGGTGGAGTACAGACTCTCCGTACGCTGGTCCAAGCGGTCAGGGGCTCGGCCGTCCCGCAGCAGCGTGAGGATGATATCGGGCCTGTGTTTCGGCCTGGCTCTGGCCACCGCTGCCCCGTCTGTCCTCTACATGGGCGACGCGCACACCATCTCCCCTCTCTGCCTGCCTCTGCCCTTTGGAGAGGCTTCCAGCGTGGGCTTCATGGTGGCTTTGGTGCTCCTCAACTCGCTCTGCTTTTTTGTCATGACATTAATCTATACCATGCTCTACTGCAGCTTGGCGAAGGATGAGCTGGACAGCTTCTGGAGCTGCTCCATGATAAGCCACCTGGCCAGGCTGCTCGTCACTGACTGCCTGCTCTACATTCCCGTGGCCTTCCTCTCCTTCTCCTCTCTGCTCAGCCTCTTCTTCATCAACCCAGTAATGGCGAAGTCCTTGCTGCTGATCATCTCCCCCCTTCCCGCCTGCCTGAACCCGCTACTCTACGTGTCCTTCAACCCTCACTTCAAAGAGGACTTGGGCTTGCTCTGTAAGCAGGCACGGCTGCTGGGGGGGCACCGCCATGCCAGCTCGGCCTCCTTGAACTCCGAAGATGCAGAGAAGCAGTCATGTGACTCCATGCAAGCTCTGATGACCAGCACGTCTCTCCAGGAGGCCCGGGAGAACGAGGAGCACTGCCAAAACCCAGTTCCTTTTGTCCCTTGCAGTTAGACAAGACCCAATGTTGCTTTGCTGGATTAAGACCCTACACATCTAAAGTCCTGACTAAAGACCAGAAGACGACCCGGTACAGCACCTGATCCCAGACCAGGTAGGTGGCCAGCCGCTGGAAGACAGAGACAATTCAGCTTTTCCTTGATTAAACTTCATACCGTCATGGCACGAGCGTCGGGCGACGTTGGATGTTCCTCTGAGGCACACTGAAGTCCGGAAGCCTGCTGACTGTACAGTGGGCACTTAACCGTACAAAGATGGTGGTGTTTTTTTCCCAGTATGCACGGGGGAAATTCATCACGGTTAACTGTGGGGAGCTTCTTGTTCTTTTTGCTTGTGACACAGCCGTGTGGAATGTTTCAAAGACCTTTTACAGATCAACAGATACCAGAAATAAAACCAGAACCGGAGTCAGACGCCTCGCCTTTGGGACACGACGATAAGATTCATGCAGTGATCGATTGTGTTGGAACTGCAGTGCCGGATGTCGCTGGTCGTATGTTCTCTCGTATTTTTGGAATGTGACACATTTAACCTGTTAAACATGAGGTTGTGGACATATCCAGACTTCACTCTTCTATACATTATATTGTACAAATCAATTTACTGTGATACTTTTTTTTATCATATATAGCCTATAAACAGAAATTTATAACATTTCCTTATGTTAGTCTTTTAACTTTATGTCAGTATTTATGGGTGATTATTTGATATTAAATGTATACAATGTACACACATTGTCAATATCTGCCTTTGCGGTCTCTTTGTCTTTGTGGAGTCATTTAATGACCCCTGTAGCAGCTGCTATCAAACATACTATGAACTCCTGCCGTTCACATTCCGTGTCACATTATACATATTATTATACATACTTTGTTCTGCAGCCAGGCATTCGGCGAGGCCGTTAACTGGGCGGGGCTTTCAAGTGGCTTAGCTGTATGTCTCAAAGACTTGACCACAAACCTCTTGTGAAAGTCGACACCCTCTTTGAGGAGAACATTTGGACTGTTGTACTTCATCTATGTTTTAAAAAATATATACAAGGCAGAATTTGGTAGCATGAAACATCAAAGACTTTAACAGCTTTCTCGCGGACTTCTCAGGATCGGGAGTCTGTGAAAGGTGAAGACTACACACAGATCTTTTATTACTTCAGAGGTCTTCATTAGCCTGAACAACGAGGAAGGTACCACCTCAGGATTATGGTGGTGGCTTACTGGGAGTGGATATTTATAAATATGATGGGATTGATTAAAAAAAAAATCGAAGAAACCCCTTCACGACTATGTTTAATTTTGCCTGCTAAATCAGTTTTTTTGTTTTGTTTTGTCAGATAGTCGTTGACGTATTTGTTGGACGTGATACGGGACCTCTGTGCTTCACTGTAATTTAGTTAAAACCTTGTTTGGCAGCATTAAAGAGACGGGCCCTACTGGAAGATAAACCACCATGCCTGCTGTGCTGGGTACAGGGCAGCGGAATCTTCCCCTTGTAACCGAGAGTGATACAAACATCCCCAAACACTTTTCGACTCACGTCCTCACGAGAGAGAGAAAGAAGGAGCACGATGGCCCAAGTGAACGTGCGAGATGTGCAAGTATGGGAATCGTCCCGTCTCAGGCCCGGCCTCTGTGTGTCTAATGACAATGAATGGATGGTCCAGTGGATTAGACCACTATGATTGAAAGGTTGCTGGTTCAAATCCCACGCTTGGCAGAGTAGCCCCATCTCCATCAGGTCCTGGAGCAAGGTCCTTAACCCCCTGAAAAATGCTCCAGGATCGGTGGAGGGTGATTGACCCTATGTCCTGATGCCAAGCGCCACTGTCAGCACTGTGTGTCTTTCTGTCTGTCTGTCATACATGGAAGCCAACATGTTCACATGGATTTGTACAATTGTCAAATAAAGCATTTAATTTTATGGATGGATCAGGAGGTTTTGGGCTCCAAGCTCATCCTGGAAATCCTCTAACAGCTTTGCACACGTTTTGCAGGAAAAAAAGTTATTTTATTATTCAGAGTTCAGTGAGAAGAAATGCAGCGTAAATACAAGTAACAAAAGTGTATGTGAAAAGGAGACAGAACAAGGTGAGTCTAGAGACTGACTGACCTTTCGCTGCTCTTGGAGATGCACGTATTTTGTATTAATCCATCAAATCAACAGCTTCCAATTATATTATTTGTTTTATTAGTGCAGATATTTTTCCATTTTTGAACCAGGGAAAAAGGGAAGGCATTAGTATGTACAATGCCTGCGGTTGTTCACAATAAGTACGGTGACACTCTACATTCCATGATAAATTATTGATTATTGATGATAATATATGAAGTCTTTTAATCAGTTTAGTTCCTGAAGGTTAAGCACAAATCTGAATCAGCCCCAGTTCCTGCCTGAACGATCCCAACAAACTGGGACCCTGACGTCCTTCCCACGCTAACTCATTATTCCGACGCAGACACAAGGCCCGGTGAAGCCTGAGTGATGTACTTACTCAACGCTTCTTAGCACCAAACGGCTGGAATGTTCATGTTTAGTGTGGAGCCGTCGATTCGGGGAAATGGAAAGCGGGCTTGTAATTAAAGGACGTCGGTTGCTGATGAAGACGGAAGTCAGAGCTGATTGGCAGAAGCGTCACTGAGATGATCAACCCGCCAAAGCTCAAGGTGCAGCTTTGACAGCCTGGATTTCTCCTTTGAGCCGCTAAAACATTAAATCGCCTTCACACACTCGGTATGTATGTGCTGCGACGCCCCAAAAATAACACCTGGCTGCTTTTCATTAACTGCTCCCAGCAGACCGGGCTGGTAGAGTCACAGTGCCGTATGGCTGTCCTCTTAAAGAACACAAATAATCTGTGCCTACCCCCCCCAACACACACCAACGCAGAGCACCTGGAGACAATCTGTGTGACTGTCGGATGAAGTCCACACACGCAGAGCTGAGGGATGGACCCCACAACCGACTGAGGCTGCGTGCCCCCCCAGACCTGTCAGATAGTCAAGGTGTTTCGATTAATGAACACCCCTGCAGTAGGGGCGTGTGCAACGGTGGGGCCACAAGGACACTGGCCCCATTTGAAAGCTGATTGGCCACAGGAGTGCCCCCTCCCTTGTCACTCACCGATTCAAAACACATCACTGGCTAATGGGCCACTCTGGATGAAGGCGGCCCATGTTCCTCCCACAGCTGCTGGCTTTTTGGACCCTGCCTGCCATCATGTCTTGCTCCTGCTCTGTCGTTAAGGCCATGCACATTTCTTATAAACACAGGTTCTCCCAGATTCAACAGAAACGTTTTCACGACGCCTAAGAAACGTTGTTCCATCGGCGACTCGGGACTCGAGACATCTTGCAGACCGTGGCCGGCGCCTTGTTCTTTGGCCAGGTATTTAAAAACCACCATAAAGATCTGAGTCCTCGTCAAGGCTGGGAAAGCGCTTGTCCGTTAACTGCGGCGGGAAGTCACTCTCCGTGCTCCGTATCCAATGACATGTCTGCACTACCTTTCCACGTCAGACAGCAATGGACAGAATAGTCAAAGACAATCAGAATCACAAAAGAAACACTGGAAAAATCACTAAGGGCTTCTCCACACTGTCCTTTGCTTAACCACTCTCACAAAATATCCTCAGATTTAAAAAGCACGTGCAGCAGTATTTAATCGAGAACCTTTTCCTTAGTGCTGGGGAGGCTCGAACTGTGTCCTTTAAACTGGTAACTAAAAACAATGAACCTCTATCATATTTTTACAACTTAGTCTTCTTCTCACAACATGTCTCTCTTACTGCACATACTGTAAGACTTTACAATTTATAAAGACTAATTATTTCTCTTCATCATTTGTCTGATATATTATTCCACCCATATAAGGTATACAGTCAATAAATAATAAACATGCATGAAATCATGGCACAAAAAAAATCATGTAACTGATAGGACTCGGTGCGCAGTACAGGACTCGGTGCACAGTACACATCTGGACATTATTTAAAATGAAATGAAACATGAAAAATTGTCCTTTTTACTGGGCACTTAAAAGTGAAATAACAGACCGTTGTTACCTGCGCTTCTGCGGAAAGTGTGTTTCTGTTTGATCTTTAGGGAAGCAGGCGTGCTGTGCGTGTGCATCTGAGAGCGGTAAACACAGATGTTTCCTCTCAGTACTGAGCAACGTGGGCTGAGTGAGATTTTTCTGTGGGACGTGTCACTTACTACCCGCCTCTGGGACTCTCTTAGCTGTTAGCCTTTGCTGGACTCTTCCAATATGGGCCCAAAGGAAGGAGAGCAGCTAATGTCTTTAACTGCTGACGGGCTTCAGAGAACGTTCGACGTGTGTGAGCCACCGGCCACTAACTCACCTGTCTGGCTGATGAATGGCGTGAAGCGTGTCTGTTTCTCATATTGCAGTCCAAAAGGCCAGTAACAGAAGGTGCTCAGTATCGAGGATTTTTCCAGGCAGGCAGCCTCCTGGTTCTCCCAGGTTGCCCGCTCGTAAATGAGATTGCCCTAAAAAAGGGCTATGTTAATTTTGTAAGTCTTAAGACATCCAAGATCTTAGAACGAAAAAAATGGTTATAACTTGTATAAGTCGTATAAACTGTGTATAACTTTTGACCCACCAAAAAAAAACTTAACTATTAACTGAACTGAAAACTGACCCAAAGGGGGAGCCCATCCTCCAGGGGGCAGCAGAGGAAGTCCTGACCCTAACCAGACCCAAAGGGGGAGCCCGTCCTCCTGGGGCAGCAGAGGAAGCCCTAACCCTAACCAGACCCAAAGGGGGAGCCCGTCCTCCTGGGGGCAGCAGAGGAAGCCC
>JAODKE010000068.1:33700186-33714502 GCA_026779605.1 Mormyrus hasselquistii
TATACTCTCGAGTGTACCTCGTGGTCGCCTGCACTATACTCTCGAGTGTACCTCGTAGTCGCCTGCACTATACTCTCGAGTGTACCTGGTAGTCACCTGCATTATACTCTCGAGTGTACCTGGTAGTCACCTGCATTATGCCACACATACTAGATCTTTCCCTGCATTCTGCACCATTGAGAAGGACCTAGCTGCCGCTGCTATGTTTGCTGTGTACAGAATAGCCTGCTCATGACCTCCTCCCTGCTTTAATGTAGGACACAGCAGGGCAGGAGAGATTTCACGCGCTGGGACCCATATACTACCGAGACTCTAATGGAGCTGTATTGGTGTATGACATCACAGACGAGGATTCCTTCCAGAAGGTGAACCTCACTGGTATTCTGTGTTTAATGATTCCAATAAATCAGACACAAAAAGGTGTCATTTACCTGTGTTAAATACAGATTTTGCTATGATTCAACAAGCACCTCCTTGCTTTCCAACTTCAGGTGAAAAACTGGGTCAAGGAGTTACGGAAAACGCTGGGGAATGAAATATGTTTATGTATAGTAGGTAGGTTTGTCCTTTTGCCTAACTGGGTGTTACACTGACACAATGGAACAAGCAGGCCAGACATTCCCTGATCATGTTGGCACCGTCCTGCAGTGACTACAGATGGCTGTACAATGACCGCTTTTTTCAGTATGATATTCCCAACCAGTTTTGTCCATAAAATATGGTAGCATGCATTACGTATCATCAATCATTTCGGTTTAATGGTTTAAGGTTAACCCGTATCTGGGTTAATCTTGCTTGTTTGTTCTAAATCGCTGGTCATGATCAATATTTGATATATCAGTTTGAGTTACTATATTTGAGAATATTAGTGAAAGATGCAAATGAGAAGTCATTCCTCTTACTAATCTGTGTCATTTCATTTGTACAGGGAATAAAATCGATCTTGAAAGAGAGAGGCACATATCCGTCCAGGACGCAGAGGGGTATGTGTCATGGAGCAGCCTTTATGATTACGCAGGATCGTTGTGGAATTACAAAATGTCTCCTGGGGCCTTGCAGTGACTCTGTTTCCGGTTGCTAATGCTGTGCGTGTGAGTCTCGCTCCTTGTATCACCAGCCTGATGACAGGACACCGCTGCCCGTCGCCGCCCCTCGCCGCCCCTCGCTGCCCCTCGCTGCCCCTTGCTGCCCGTCGCTGCCCCTCGCCGCCCTTCGCCGCCCCTCGCTGCCCCTCGCTGCCCCTCGCTGTCCGTACAACTCCTTTACATCTCACTGTGTCCGTGATCCCTTGGCCGCTGAAGACTGCAGTCACACATCCTAGTCAGTAAGCTGGCCTGCCTTTGCTCTCCTGTTTCAGGTACGCAGAGTCAGTGGGAGCCAAACACCACCACACATCCGCCAAACTAAACCGAGGGATCGATGAGCTCTTCCTGGACCTCTGCAAGCGTAAGTCAGCCCAGCTCGTGGCCTGACATGTTAAACTTGTCACCGTGGTTGGAATCTTTGCAAACATTTACTGATGTATCTGATGTTCGTATTCTAGAGACTTGAAGTGAAGGGGAGGGGTTACAGCAGTACTTCTCAGTCCTCTTTCTGGAGCCGCCCCCCCCAGAATATTTTCATTCCAGCCCACACAGCTTTCAATCTGCCACATTCATTATTAGCCTATTAAGGACCATATGAGCCTGATTATGGTTGAGTTGTAATGAAAACATTCTCACGGGGTGTGTGGGGGGGGGGGGTTGGGTGTCAGCAACAGGATTGAGAACCACTGGGTTACAATAAATATGTGTTTCCTGGGATTTGAACCCACAACCTTTTGCTAACCATTGCTAGTTAACACCTTGGTCTTCTTGTTCAGCTACAAACTCACGGTGCACTTAATGTCATTGTGGGTGTCTGAGGTGAGTTTGTGAATGCAGAATTCCTTCCCTTCCCCGCTTTTCTGACACTCTGTTACTTAGCGTAATGATTTTGCATCCATGTCGTGCATGACTCGTTAAATGCAGTCGTCCTTGGGATACGACCGTACCTTCTGTCGTTTCCGCTTGGTGGTTTTCACAAGTGGGACTCCTCTGTGGGCTGCTAGGGATGACCGAGGCGGCAGAGATGGAAGGCCAGCAGATAGGCGACGGTTGCGGCCACACCGGAGTTGCCCCTCGGAGAGGAGTCCGGATCGTGGACGACGAGCCTCTGGGTGGTGTGGCCTTGGGGCGGGCGTGCTGCCCCTCCGGCTAGCCTCCGCACCTGTGGCCGCCGGCAAACCCTCAGCACAATTGTCTCTGAGAATTTTCCTCTCCACTGCCAAACATTTAACACACAGGCCGTGCCTGGTTAATATGCCTAATAACGTTCCAGTACTGACAGTTCTCCGCTGATGTAAATAATCTGTTCTACAAAGTCTTACGTATGTCAAATTTTCTGTAATTCAGATTTACCTTACTGAGTCATTCAAGAAAGCAAACAACTTAAGTCAAAATTACTAGTAATAGATACTAAGCATTACAAATAAATGAATAGATAAAGTGTCCATTTACTTATGGACGTATGTCAGCATTATGTGTTTGTGCTTCCATCACCTCTATGTACTCTGTTGTCCATATTTTCTTTTTTACAAATCTGGATCCACTTAAGTGGAGAGCTGCCTGTATTTTGCATATCGTAACGCCGCTGAGAGTGAAATGATGATCCTGGGGGAGGGGGGATCTGATTCCCATCCTTCATCCCTTGGTGTTTCCTCTGATTTAACCAAAAAATGACCTAGAAGGCCTTGCGGAGACGCACTCTGCTCAAACGCATTTGCGCACAGGAAGTGTTTACTCGCCAACACATAGTATCTGCATGTAGAACTGAATTCTGCAGAGCTGTTCATTTCGCTTTGTTTTGAAAAACTGATCTGTATAATTTAATAACATGTATATGTTATATAGAAACCACTTTGTGGTGCCTTCTGGAAGGTCTACAGTAGGTGGTGTTCTGCTTTTAATCAGGCAGATGATTTCTATGTTTCCAGTCTTGTCGCGCTCAGTGCTTTTGTACCCTTATACTTGTACTTCCTGTCTTCTGAGTTGGTATACGCACTGGAAGAGCTCTGTGCCACATGTAATGCTTTTATCTGCTTTTTCCACTGGAAGATGTACTTTTTTTGGAATTGTAATTGGAATTGTTTTAACTACTAGCATTGGGAGTGTTTTGTAAAAGACCGATTATAATGACCTATACTGCAGAGATGTCAGATGCTGTCATTGGCTGCATACATATTTGTATAGTTTATTTGGCTTTGTGTACATGTTTCCTTATATATTCCTTCCTATGTCATTTGCATATCCATTCGGCAGCCTTATAGCCTAATGACGGCTCTTATGCTGCCAGGCATGTTTCAGAGACGTCGAACGGCCGCCAACATACAATAAATAAGCTTTCTAATGATGATGATTTGGAAAATTTGTTTACTATAAAATAAGACATAAAATGTCAGTCGTACTTATGCTAAAAATGAAATGTATATAAATGCTTGTCTAAAAGTAGCTTTCAGTGTAAAAATTACGTCTTAGAAGCATGTAAATCTCTATCAGAGTCTGCTAGGTAAATTGTTAGCCTTGGAAACTCATTTTTGGTGAAGATGTGGCTTAAGCGGGACATTGCTCTCCATGGAAGACACTTTGGATGTTTTAAATGCGTTTCATTTATGTCGCAGACACTTTTATCCTATACAGTGTCCACTTTGGAGAAAGCGGTCACTTGAACAACGGGACATCACTCAGGGACCCAGCGGGGTATCAGTTCTTGCCCTGGGAAGTGAACTGGCCACCAACCGACCAGAGACACAGGGTTCTAACCCGCAGAACCGCACACGAATTCGGTTCATGATTCTATTCTCAAGATGCTCCAGCCAAATGCACAGAATGTAGTAGGAAAGTCAGAAGGCTGAGGAACCCCTGTGTCCACAAACAGCTGCCAAACTTTCTGATGTAGATGAATCTGTTCATCAAGTTCTCCCTAGAAGATGCCAGACTTACCACCACTTTCAGGGTTGAATATACATTCAGAATTCGCACGAGTATCCAAAGAGCTGTGGAAGCATTTAATGCCAGTTACTCCCTGGATTTCTCAATGCATGTAAAGTAGGAACACACCATCCATCCATCCATTCTCTTTAGCTGCTGGTCCTCTGCAGGGTCGTGGGGGTCCAGAGCCTATTCTGGAAGCTACATGTGCAAGGCAGGGAACACCTAGATTGGACAAGGGAAGACTGGAAAAAACGTTATCCAGTCAGATGAGTCTCGATTTCTGCTGCGACACTGAGACGACAGGGTCTGAATTTGGCATGAACTACATGAAAGCATGGATCCATCCTGTCTTACATCAGCAATTCAGGCTGCTGCTGCTGCCGTAAATGTGTGGGGGATATTTCCTTGGCACACCTTTGGCCCTTTAGTACCAACTGAGCTGTTTAAATGCCACAGCCTGCCTGAATATTGAAGCTGACCACATCCATCCCTTAATGGCCACAGTGTACTTGGAGTCTGATGGCTACTTCTAGCAGGATAACGGCCCATGTTACAAAAGTCATATCATCTTGACTGTTTCTTGAACACGACAGGCCCGTACGAATGCAGGCCTTTCTCCCAGCAAATGGCTTCAATAGAAACTAATCAGCAATCGAACTACAAAAGCATGTCCATTTTTATCCATTTAAAATGAATGTCCACTTTCATAAACACCAGTGTGTGTCTCTCAATAACAGAGATAACCCAAACTGAAATAACACTAATTTCTCACATTTACACCAAAACAAAACCCCCTTTTATTCCGAGATGCAGATGGGAATAAACCGGCACTTAGAGGTAAAATGTGTCACATGTGAAATTCCTCTTCATGCAGTGTTTGTTTACATCTTGTGTGTCCAGCCTCAGAGTTTGGGCCATGAGCCCCTAATCTCCTCAAAAAGTTCTCCCAAGTTGGGGACAAAGGCCTAACCCTGAGCTCCAACCCCAAACTATGCTCTCACCTTTATATACGTGTGTGTTAGTGTCACAGAGGAGTGCGTGATGGAATATGTGAACATGAAAATGCACCAATGTACTGGTGCTCATACTTACACGAATGACATATTTCATCTAAAGCTTTGCATTAAAGAATGCTGACGGGATTTGAGAAAGACAATGCTTAAGGTGTTACAGGTGGCTGTGGATAAAGGAATTTGCTTAAACAATAATCCACCCTGACACACCTTATGCATACCAGGCATATACTTTGGGGCATAGGAGGGCCGCAGAAAGCATTGTTACACATCTGCAACACGACTGCTGTTCTTCCGCTCGCTTGTTCATAATCTCTCCTGTGACACTTGCCGTAGCACATGCCGAGTGACTTTGACGGGGAGGCTGCTTTGAGGTTAGCTGCCGTATTGCAGTTGCTGTCTGTGCATCAGTTTTCTCAGATCGCCCCTGAGTGAGATGCAGATTCTAGATGACAGCTGGTTACTCTGCATAAGAGCTGGTTGCTGGTGGCTTTCAGCAAAGTAAACCAGCTCGTATAATAAACGTTTTCTTCGTGTAAACTATAACGTTGATGCTTTATACGTTTTTCAAAGTGCCACTTCTACATGATTGGTTAGTAACTCTGAAGGTGATCACCGGGCGTCCCTGTACATCACTGCTGACAGTGAGGTCAGCTTTCTGCACCTTTAACCTACAGGTAAGCGACTTGACACACCACATAATGACTATCGCTGTGGAGGGACATGGAGCGATTTTGGTGAAAAGGGCATATTTGACAGGGGAATAGGTAACCTGTAATGATATTTTAGTACAAGAGGAAAAACTCATCCATGGAAGGGAACCTGAATTATACTTCATTGCCTCGTTTCAACTGGTTTGACCTTTCAGAAATGACGTCACTCTCTTCTGAAATTAGAACGAGTCGATGCATGAATTAGTCTTTATCTAGGCCCGTAAAACTTTATTACACAATAAGAAAACCCATCAAGACACATTGTCGGGTCACTAAATACAAATGCACATCTACGTGATTTATATCTTGTATCAGGTGTCATGGGCCACCAGGTTTAAACTTTTGAGGTAAATGTAATATTTAATCTTTTATAACTGCACTAGAACAGAAAAAGAGCAGGAATTAGTGTGGCTGGAGAGGACGCAGGATCATCGCAGGTTATTCTAATATGACACACTGGCAAGTGAGCAGGTAGAATATAAAACAAATTACTGCTTGAGATATTCATGTTTAAAATAATAATAAGGATTTCACAAACGATCGTATTGACTGATCGGATCATCGAAGGTTTGCAAAAGTGCATTCTTTTATTTGCACTAAAAACTCATAAGCAACACGTGCATGAGGCCAAACTAACGTACGAGAAACAGACCAGCGCTTTCCATTGATAACGTCTGTATTTACTCGGACACGAGCTCCTGGGCGGGGCTAAGAGCCGATTATCTGCTCATGCGCGTGGACTGCCACGCGGAAGCTGACTCGTCACTGTTGTGGCGCGTGATCGCTGCTACGTCATCGTAAACAGCAGCAGGCGATATGGCGGCGGCCGTCAAGGTACAGCTGGAAAAAACACACGAAAAGTGAAATTTACTGAATAGTAAAACCGCATTTCGCCTAATTTCCGAAACGGGATGTTTCTGCATATGATACGCGCGCGTTATTTGACTGAGCGAATGCTACAATTTTAGGCGTTTTTTAACGCCCGTCTGTGCGATAATTCAGCTTTTTCCAGACATGATCTATAACATTGGCCCAGTCAGCTAACCACGTTCACGTTAATCAGCTGGTGGTGAAACTAGCTGCCAACCGCAGACTTTGTTATGTGTGTAAGAGCAGAACAGCGATGAGAGGCGGCGTGCGCTAGCGAGGCACTGGCCGTCACGGTGCCGGTCTGGGTCGCTGTCCCTCCTGGTTAGTGTGGGGAATGTCGCCTGACTAGCTGACTAGTCCTCGTAACTTTAGTACACGAGTGTCCTCAGAAGTGACCGCGTGTGTGTCGCAATTTCACTGCTATATTCGGGCCGTGGGATTCATTTCGAAAGCCTGCGCAGCATCTGCGACCCCATGAGACCCGGTCTGCTGAGAATTGCAGCTTTATATCCCCTGTGAAAGTCCACGCATCATTCGGATTATTTTAATGATTTACAGATGCCAGCTAAAATGTTCCTGCCGTTTAGAAATCGCGAAGAGACGATGGACGCTCTTCAGTCAACGCGGTGGCAGTCAAATCGTAATAATGTCTGAATATATGAAGTATACAGGAAACATTTGGCTTAAACTTTCATAATGCACAGGTCTCAATACTTCTCTTTTTCTGTGTCACTTCTCACCACATTTTACATATATGACTGTTCCTGTCACACAGGTCATATTTGAGCAGGATGGGATATTTATACATCCGAACACGGACAGCTCTGAGTTTCAGGATTCCCTTACGTCTGGGTTTCTCCGCATCTTGGATAAGGTAGACTTTGAATTCTCGCTCAGTTCAGGAGAAAACGTGTGTGTGGCAGAATCAGAAGTACCAGTCACAGGACAGACAGGGCAGCCCATCCAACTGCTGCTTGGTCTCATGTCAAGCACGTTTGCAACTTGGCCTCCTTGGTACTAGTGATTTACTGATGCATAGTACTTGTTTTACAAACATTTGCTATTAAAGATGGTGAGTTTTATTATATGTGCACAAGCAGTAATTGTGTGAAGATGCATATTTAACGGAACGAATAATGCTGTGTATGAATGGCACAGCTGTAGCTGTTTCTACATTAACGATATTTAGTGAGAGAGGATGTGGCCTATTTGTTTTTAAAGTTTGCTTGTATTTACACCATTTTTGCTATTGTGTCAGACAAAGGTGTGCACTAAAAATGTGGTCTTTCTGCAAAGATGTTCAGCGGATTTTCTCTCTGCAGGACGGTGAAATACTGGTTGAATATAAACCTTTGGAAGACTCATCTAACATGCTGTGTGCTGGCAAGGTTTGATTTACAAACTTCCGTTAATGTTTACTATAGGAGAAAATGTGTACAGCTCCCCATTCACTATGAGTTACTGAGTGTGATTTCTGTGTTTGCTTTTGGGAGCTGAACTTTCTTTGCGATCTTCTGGGTGCCACCAGGTGTCTCTAGGTTTTGCTAAATGGTGCCCGCTTCACCATGAGCTGATATTTACTGGAGGAATTAAAAAATGGCTTTACGGCCAGTAAAAGTTGAATGGATTTGTCTCTCGTTGATTTGACCATGCACACAATTTCTGAGGCAGGCTCGCATTTACGGGCCGCGGCGCTTTGCTGAAACATTGATGGCTTCGACCTGCAGGATTCCAGCTCGGTGGTGCAGTGGGCACAGTATCCTGGAGACAGACGCCACCGATCCGTGGAGCAGCAGCAGAGCTACGAGACTGAATGGGACATGGTGAACACAGTCTCCTTCAAGAAGAAGCCATCTGCCAACGGGGAAGGTGAGTATCGCGGCTGCCGAGGCCCCAGGGACCAGTCTGTGCGCTGTTCTCCGAAACTTATGAAACATGGGAAGTCTTCTGAAGACACCAGACCTCAGGAAAGGATAATTCTGGCCGTCGGGGTTCGCAGAGAAGGGCTGCCACGATTGATTGGCTACCGCTCCTGATGGCTGCCTTCCAGGATGTCGGAGAGGTTTCTGGGTTTAGAGATCAGCCTGCTGCTTTCCTCTCTTTCCTTCTGATCACATTTTCACCACCCTTAACAATCTGAAAATCCTGGAAATGAAACGTTTTTGAGGCATCTGTGCCAAGATTCTTCAGAGCTACCGAAAGCCAGGTGCGGGTCACTTGATGGAAAAGTACGCAACTCTCGTGTCACAGGTGCGGGCAAAACCAGTTGCACAGCACTTTACCGCATTGCCTGTTGGCTACCGTGGTGAGTTCAGAATCACGGGGGCCACGGAGTGTAGCAATTAAGGGCACGGGCTGATACCCCGAAGCTCCAAGGGACAGCCGAGACAAATCCGCAGCTGTGTGGCTGAGAATGGGACAGGAACATGGCAGAGACGTACAAGTAATTTGTGATTCTTGCACAGTTCCCTCAATCAATATTAAAAAACAACAATCAAGATTGTTCAGGTTTTATTTTAAAATTAAACTATTAAATATTTTAAAAGATAAACACGGTGCTTAAGTGATA
Source organism: Mormyrus hasselquistii (assembly GCA_026779605.1). Lineage (NCBI taxonomy): Eukaryota > Metazoa > Chordata > Actinopteri > Osteoglossiformes > Mormyridae > Mormyrus > Mormyrus hasselquistii. The sequence goes on from JAODKE010000068.1 coordinate 33,709,362, forward strand.
CATAAATAAGGCGCCTTGCATCTCGTAGTTAGTTGGTGAGGGATTGTTTTAAGAGTCTGAGACCAGTTTGACTAAGTCTGCAAGTGTCTTTGGAACGTATCAGTTAAACCACTAAAAAGTAAATGGGGATCAGAGTCAGGTGAGAGAACAGTCTTGTAATGACCACAAAACACTTGAATTTTCAGTCTTTTTGTGCTGACTTCTGTATTTAGGTAAATTCAGGTATTTCCTTCCCAAGGCTAATCTAATCCGTGCTTTCACGCATCTATTCGCCTGGAATGTCAACACGTGCGTGTCCTCTGTTTGAGTTGTGGTAGATATTAGCACTGACACATGGCTAATTGATGCGTAAAAAGACTAATTGCTTCGGTTTGTCCTCTGTGAAAACAGGCTGCAATCAATCTCAGACGGACGGCTCGTATTAATCAGCCTCTGTACCACGCACTTGCTGCGATTGTTTAAATGTCAGGCTGGATGAATTAAAGAGGCTCCTGCTTTTTTGTACATACATTAGAAATGACATTTAACGGGCCCAGTGTGTCACTTCGTGTTAGGAAATCCTCCAGAATGTGCCGCCACACCTCTGTCCCCGGTGACGGTGCTCAGCGCTGGCACTCCAGGGTCGCACGCGCCGTGTCTGAGCTCATCAGTCTGGATCAGTCTGAAACCTCATGGTGTTCACTACTTTATCGGATGCCAAATGAATTCCTGGCTGCTGCTGAACTGCCTTCCCCGTTTCCCAGCTTGTTTGGATGACGGCCCATCGTGTAGTTCCACTCCCAGAGATAGCAGGACACAGGCTTCCAGCGAGATCAGATGCTGCGGTGATAAGCATCCAGAGAGGAAATAGTTAGCAGTCGCCTGCAGGGGGTGCTAATCTTAAGGGATATTTATGGGTCCAGCTCACCAGAACATAAATGCGGTAAGGGTAGATGCACTATTTATCAGGCTTCTGAATGGATGGGCTCTCTCTGTCCCGTGCCAGCACTCTCTGGCCCAGCACCGGAGCGAACCAAGGGGGCCATCCTTTTCAACGTGAGTGACCTGAAGACCATCAAGGTGAAGACGGAGGGCTGGTCCCGCCTGACCTTCTGCCTTAAGGAGGACGTCACCCTGCCTGACCTCCACTTCCACCAGGGTGGCAGCGATGCCTTCCTAGACTCCCTCCGTGGATTCCTGCTGCTCACCCAGTACGTGTCCGAAGCCGCTTCCCCGGGAATTTTATCCGGTCTCATCCGGAGGTTTCCGGGCGAACGCCTCTGAATGGGGGAGGGTGGTTATAGGAAAGCCTCTCTGTTCTGCTGTTTCCATGCGTGGCCCGGAAAACACCCTCCGGGGTTAACGTGTGAGATGATGTCACGTGGTGCTGTGGCCAACCGAGGGGAGTTTCTAACCGTGGCTGTCTTCTTAGGTACAGGGTCAGATTTCTCGTACAGAATCTTACAGGCTTTATTTAAGTGCCCTGCAGTGGTGTCCCATTCTGGCGGTTCTTCTGCCGAATGCCTTGTGTTTCCTAAGACTCTGATCCTGTTTTATGTAGGTTCTTGGAAGATGGATGGATAGGTGATAGGTATGAAGAAGAAGATCAGAATCGGTGCTTTGCTGCACGATTTCCAAAGCATGCTGTTTTTTTCCTCCAGTAGAGGGCACCTCTACCTTTTGTAACCTCGTATTACTTCATCATGCCGTTTGAATCTGAATGAGCAGTTGTTCTTTCTGCATTTGTATTTAAACATTATAAATGCCTACTTGGTCTTTTTTATTGTTTTCAGTATTCAGGATGAAATCATTATGGGTATATTTTACGTGACCATTTACGACGTCACCAGCAGTGCGTGATCGGGCACTGATCTGTGCTCACTGTGCGCTGAGAGACAGAGTGAAACCACTGATCCGGATACATCTGTGCTGATCTCCCTCCCCACATGTCCCATGGGCTGAGGGGGAGTCATGTGATGTCAGACGTGTTAATTGGCATTATTTTTATTTTACGCTGTGATACTTGTTTTTGGGCCCAGCTGCTTGCCGTAGCACATGGCTGCTCTCTGCGTGCTGCCCTGTCTAAGGGTCACTCCGAGGCCTGGGCTGATGCTCCCGTGTAGTAAGACAGTAAGACATAATTATTGCGCACTTGTTGATTATTCCTGCCGGGGGCTGGGTTATTGCAGATCCCGCCTGTAATTAAAACGCTAGGGTCACAGGAGGGGCGCTGTGTCTTTCGGGAAGTTCCTGGCACTGCAGGAATGTGAAGACGCAGGCCGCTCATGTCCAGTCTGAGCTCATCTACCCATCTGACTTCTCTGAAATCCCAAAGGCCGTGTTGATCGGGTTGTCGGGTACTAAGATTGTGCACTGAATCCAAAAACCGCTCCCTGCGCTTTCATCTCCTGGCTCCTAATGTGGCCAAAAAAATCGATCCCAATTTATTTAGATCACACGATCATTACTGACATCTGACAAGCACCTAAATTAATGGAAATGGTGTCCGTTCTTTAGCATTGACTCCAGCTGCTCCGTTGCTGGGTTTGACTGGTTTAGAGTGGGGATGCGGATTTGGAGGGACATGCAGTTTTTCACTTTTTGCTGTAAAGAATCCTGGAAGCCAGGCGGGCTACAGAACAGATGGACCTGAGTGTGGACCGTCTGTCTCAGTGCAGCTCCGCAGTGTAGAGCGAGACGGCTGTGTGACATGGAGCAGTTCAGTTGTTTGTGATTTCAGTGTTTAATACTGAGTTACCATGGAAATCCCAGTACGTGTGACCTTTCGCAGGGTGAGCCGCTCTGACTGTTCCTTCTCCATCTGGCCCTAGATCTCCCGGCGATCAGTCCGTCCTGATGGTCAGCAACCAAAGCAAAACGCTGTCACAGTCTTTCGAGAACCTGCTGGATGACGCTACATTTGGGCTTGTACAGGTCAGCGTCGCTCTCCGAGGCCGATCCGCCTCAGCTTCCAGTGTCCGCCGCTTAAAATATCGCCTTGCTGATGCAAACGGAGTCTCTTCATATTGTCATCCATTAATGGGAAAGTGTTTCAGCCAGCTCAGATTAAAAACAAGCTAAATTGCATTTTCCCCCTCATTGATCATTGATAACAACTAGCTAAAATTGTCTGGAAATGAATGTACATAAAATCACTTTCAAGTGAGAGTCAAGCAGCAGCCTGTGTACAGCACATGCAGGTTGGGTTTCACTTTGATTTACCTGCATGTCTGTACAGAAAAAAAACCCTTCAGCCGTTTTAATTCAGTCCCATCCCGTTGCCCAGAAATTTAAGAACGACCCTTACACAACGACGCTGGGGGGTTTCTCCAAGGTGACCAACTACATCTTCGATGCCTTCCGTGGGCCGGAAATGGCACAGCGGCAGCGGCCGGCCGAGCGGGTGGCTGATCTCATCAGCGAGGCCATCCCTGGGCTGGAGGTCAATCAGCAAGAGGAGCCGGGTTTCGAGGTCATCACCAGGGTGAGTGTGTCCATGGCGGTTCAGTGCGGCACGTTATCAATGGAGTGCATCACAGCGCGAGCGTAGCAGAGTACATCTCAGTGTGGGGGTAAAAGCATAGTAAATCTCTCCAGGGCTCCACCTTTAAATGTACAGGTGCCACATTTCACTCACACAAGGGATCATCTCAAAGGTGCATCCATGGGAGAAAAAAAGCAGCATTTAATTATAAAGCTAATTAACAGCCTTTAAATTATATAGTGCATTAGTTAATTAGTTCAAGCTCTGTTGGGTGGATTTAAGTACAGCTCTTATATTGTAGCGGCAGAGGTGTGGCCCAGAGCGGCGAGTCTTTAGTCTGCGAGAAGGATATTAGGTTGTTGCTGATCATGTGGTGACATTCTGAAGGAGTGATGCCCCCTGACCATCTGTTACTTAGTCAGCTAGTGTCAGGTTTGCAGCTCTCCTACTGAGGGTCACTTCTCAAGTATCTTGAGTTTTAAGTGAATCTGCGTGGCTGAGGAGTTCGCAGGCTGTTGTGGGAGGGAGCTTAATGCCAGCGTGACGCAGAGGGGGCTTCCACGCAGCAGTGTCGTGCGTGACGCCTAGGTAAAACAGCCAGGGTGGTTACAGCCAATAATGATTGACCGGGAGCTTCACGGGAGCGTCGGGGACGGGACGTGTGGCGTGTTTCTTGGCGCTCACAAGTGCGAAGAAGAGAATTTCTGCGGGAGCCCTAACTGTTCGTCAGTGGGAAGGCTCCACTTGTGTACTTGGCCCTGCTTGAAGGACCTTCCTTCTTCCTGCTATGTACTCGTAGGGGCACTGATGTCCGACAGTGTAACCTCTGAAGTTTAGCGTTAGCAGTCAAGCTAAACCGCTACGTTCTTGTTACGTCTCGCAGATGTTCTGCTAGGTATCCGATGGACGCTTATGCGGCTGTGCGTCGTGTTGGTGAGTCTGCTGGTGCCCGAGCGCATTCATCTGTATTGGTAATTAAAAAGGGAAAACAAGCCTTTTGTGGGTCTCAGTTACAAGCATAATTATTAGCTACGCTCTTATCTCAGAGTGGAGTTTAATTAATGCTGCTGGTTTCCACTTATTATTTTAGCCTCTAACCCTCGCTTTAAATGAGAAGAGTAGCACTCTGTGCAGACGTGAGCTGGGGACATATTCGGGATGAGGCGCGGAGATGGAGCGGAGGAGGTGTCACGTACGCGGATCCGGGAAGAGCAAGGTGCAGCATCCAGGGCGCAGCACGGAGGAGGGCTTACAACCTGCGTATTTTATCAGTCCCCTTGAGCGTGTGCTCCAGCAGAATTAGCTCCCCTCTCCAGGTGTCTGGGGGGTCGGGTCCCCCACGCCCCCCCCCCCCCCCGAGGATCTGCTGGCTCCGTGGCCGTTAGGCTCTCCCTTGGAGCACCCCGTCGGCACTAACGAGCAATCTGCATATTCCAGATTGATCTGGGCCCCAGACCGGCCGTGTGGAGGGAGGAGCCGGTGTCAGCTGAAGCCTGGGCAGAGCACATGGACGCCGAGGGAAGAGTGCAGAATGCGGCCCAGCTGAAGGAGGCCATCTTCAAGGGGGTAACAGCACCTGCCGCCTGTCCCGTCAGCCCTGCCCTGCCGCCTGTCCCGTCAGCCCTGCCCTGCCGCCTGTCCCGTCAGCCCTGCCCTGCCGCCTGTCCCGTCAGCCCTG
>JAODKE010000068.1:33732063-33753794 GCA_026779605.1 Mormyrus hasselquistii
GGGAATGATGGGAGCACATGTATGCGGTTATAGCTCAGCCGGGAATGATGGGAGCACATGTAGGAGGTGACAGATCAGGAGGTGTATGAGAATGAGCAGAATACTCATGTAGATTTTGGTAACTTATAGTGGTGCAAAAATAACAAACTCATAGAGCAGTAGCACATTTTATTGTTCACAGTCATTCTCCTGCTGCAGAAGAGGGTAAAGCCGTAAAAGTGGATCACAGCTACCCATCTTAAATAACAGGATCGATTTCTAGCATTTGTAAACCACGCTATGTATTCTACGACGTTATAGCTGCACTGGAATGTTAGGTTACACTAGCTTTGTAATTCATTGTTCACAGCAAGACTGTAGTTTAAGGCCATTGTGAGCATTGTGAGGACTGATGTCTGACCTTAGGTCACCCTGCAGCCAGACGAGGGAGGGCATTTGGCAGCAGGGACGAGTAAGGACCAATTAAAACACACTTGTCTGGCTGCTGCAGCATCCTATCTCACAAGGTCACAGTCAGGTTCAGCCGTCGTGTTGCAGAGGCCACTATGCTCACACCACCGATGTATTTAATAATGCACACCTGCGGGTTGGACGGGGTTTAATTCACTTTTTACAAGGCTGACAAACTATAAAGAACAACAAAATAAATACAAACTGAATAGCCAAACCTACCTCATAATACTTTGGGGTTATTTATTACGGAATCGTGTGTGCTCTGTAAGGAAGATGATCTCCTTTATGTGTGCGGAATGAGATCCCCATATATAACTAAGCAAAAAAAATACAGACATCAGAATGTGTTTGTCGCACTAGTTCACATTAATAAGATTAAAATTTTACTCCTGACAGATATTGCACAAATCGTGTTCGAGTTCAGCGCGGCTGCGTTCCCAAATTGAATCAGAGTGCTCTTGAGGTACACATGCAATCCCCGTTAATTCATTTGTAAGCTGTCTTCTGCGGTCAGCTGCAATGGCATCTTCTTAATGAGAGGGTGCTTGTTTTCGTATAAATAAACCAAGGCTTATCTATTCTAGACAAAGCATGTGGACCTGCCAGCACCAGAGCTGTTTCAGTGCAAAAATATTTAGGTTCCCTTCTCTCGGTTAGGTCCTTGTTTGCTCCAGTACCCCTGAGATATAAGACAGGTTTGTCGACCTGCTGCACAGGTGATCTATCAGCGTGCAGCTGTTGACAGAGGCAGCCAATCGGGGACGAATGTGTGGGGAAGAAAAATCTGCAATGATTAATCTGAGGCATAGGGTTACTGACGTGGACATAGATCTGATCCTGACTATCAGGAGGAGTGTCTCATTCTTCTCTTTTCGAGAATAATGTATTCGCTCCCGTGAGAGGAGAATAAATGATTAGAGGAAGAAGCAGAATTAAAAGCAAGAGGGGGGGAGAGAGAGGCCTTAGTGATCCAGACGCCAGGGTGGTTTGGAGCTTGTGTGAGTGAGGGGGAGGCGCTGCCCGGTCTGTCTCAGCACCAGCCCCACGTTCCTGCTGGTGCCTCTCACCTTCTCCAGCTCTGCCCCCTCCCTGCCTGGCTTTTAAGCTACTTGATGCTGTGTTTGTCCTCTATTACTGTATGTTTCTCCATGTTTCTGATGGCATCTCTGCCATCTTTTGTTATTATAGTTCTACAAATTATATATGACTGTACTTTATCGCATAAGCATTTTAACTTTTACCAATTTGAACGGCTGGATTCTTTGCCTGGTGTTTGTCAGGAGAGAGAACTGATCCTGAGACATATATCAGCAACTTTCACTCTTTTAATACTTTGAGTTTAGTTTTTTAAAGCTTTCTGATCTTTTCAATTACATGTTTTAGGCAGCTGAGAATGGTTATAATCATGATAATGTGATATTTATGCTTTGCCAATTAGATCATTATTACATCACATTACTATTATTTAAGGTTGTTTAATGCGAAATGGCTTCATATATCCTCACTAATCTCTTGCCATTAAACTCCTGTAATTGGGATCATTGACATTTCGACCACATGTCTACATCAGACTCCCTCCCAGCCTTAGTCTGTTCAGTAAACCAGGCCTCTTCAGTCTGCATTGCCTTTTTAACAATCTAATCACTGTAAATGCCACACGCCGCACTATGCTTGGATGGCACCAGCTGCTGCCATGGCTGCGATCGTTAGCTGTCACCTCTGTCACCTGTCCTGTACGGGCACATCGACAGTGCGGGGACCACCCTGGATCCCTGTGATCTCTTGGACACCATCGCATCAGGTCCCTCGTCTGGCTGCCACGCTGACAGCTCATCTTGACGTCATTTTCTGGGCAGTCCGGGGAGGTGCCATCGTGGGCATATGTCTGGTGTCCCTTGTATTAGACCTGGGGAGTCATGGAGCTGACTTATTGATGACCGTGGGTCTGTTCCTGTCCATGTTCCCTAAGGACCAGAGATAGAGCGTAGTGCCACCCAGTGGCACTAAACCACATAGCACTTTGCGCAGGCAACTATTATAAGATCCCATTATAAACATGCCCTGTGTTATGGCTTGGCTATTCACCTGTGTTTTGAAGTGCATGTGAAGTCGTGAATGGCTGGATACAATGCAAGCTGAAAGGAAAGAATGTTGATTGGATGTGAGGTGAAAAGGAAGGCTGATGATTGGAAGAGAGGTGAGAGGGTAGGTGGCTGATTTGAGGGGAGATGAAAGAAAAGGCTGATGATTGGAGGAGAGGTGAAAGGGAAGGCTGATGATTGGAGGGAGGGATGTGGGATCGGCTCTCCTCCTTTTGCTCCTTCCTGCTCCTTCCTCCTCCTGCCTGTTCCCCTTCTCCTCATGCCAACTCTCCTCCTCTCTTGCCTGCTCTCTCCTCCCCCTGTCTGCTCCCTGCACTGGCTCTGCTGTCATAGTTCACATTTCTTCTGAAACTGAGTCTCCAGTTGCCTGCAGCTAAATTCCTGATGGTAGGGGGGAGGCTGGGCTTGCTTAGCTGAACATGAACTTTTACTGCTGTAGGTAGGGTAATGGGCACCTAGGGACAGGGGGGGGTTTGAAACAGAATGAAGCCTTTGGCAATGGACCATATTTCAGCCTTGGCATGTGAGTGCACACTCAAACCCAAACACACAAACACGCTCGCACTGTCACATGATCTTTTCCGGAATGTTGTCCAGCCTCCTGGGACCCGTCATGGGAAGAACACACGACATCCTTCTGTGGGATGTTATGGTTGTGGCTGAACGGTTTCCGGGTGAAGTCTGCATTCCAGGTTCGCTGCTGCAACATGGAGCAATGTGTTCCAGTGCAGAATCCAGCCGGGTGGAAGTGGCACGTTGGTAGCCCAGCCTGCAAAGTGGTGTGTGGGGTGCAAAGACTGTACCGCCCCCCCAATGGTCTAAAAACACAGTGCCGATGTGCCCTTTTTAGATGAGTGTCATCTGCCCAAAGTAAGTTTCTTTGCAGGGATTTTGGGCGGCAAAGTGTGGCTGTTCTGCGACTAGTACAGTCCTAGAAAGTTTGCCTGTGTCCAGCAAAGCCTAACACATGCTCCCTGTTTACCCTGCATCACCCTGACTCAGACGCCTCTGGGAAACATGCTGCTTCTGGTTTTCACCTCCGAGTTGATTTCGCTGTACCATTATGTTGATTAAGTGGTTTCTATGTGTTAGACTTGCCCAGTAAAGTGGAAGAAGTTTCGAAAATGATTATGTATTTTTGCACTTAATTATTCTTGTGATTAGTGGAAAGAAATTAAAGAGCACTAAAGCTGGGTGTTGAGTAAGTCGCCCTGTTCCGCTGCGTGTGGAGTCCTCCGAGAGCGAAGGCGGGACGCATGGACTGTGAAATGACATGCCCGGCACCGGCATCTGGAAATTTCTCTCTCACGTCACATTACTCCGGTTAAGGACCCATCTCAGCATCTGAGCACCCAGCGATGTGGAAGGAGGCGGAGCCTAACAGAGGGAACAGACAGCACCTTCCTCCCGGGTGACCTTTGGAGTGATCTTTGGGGACCGGGGCGTGAGCATCTAACCCATCGTACTGCACTTTAGCTGTGATTTTTTTTCGTGTTTGTTTAATGATCAGCATATTCTCTTGGTGAAACTTAAGATCTAAAAGCAGAAAGATCAAAATAAGAATTCAAAGCATATTCCACCCTACATCTCAAAAAGAGACTGAGCAATGTTTCACTACAGTCGTCTTCAAGTGTACACATACTCACACATACTCACGTTTGTCTCTATTTACATATGAACAGCCTTTGAGGTCAGAGCTATCCTTACATCAACACCAATCTCCTGCTCCGCTTATCTGCGACTTCATTTAAATCTGCACTCCTGAAATAATATATTTTTTTTTGCTCCACGTTAAAAAACACAGATCTCCAAATAACTGATATCCCCTCCGAAAAAATAGACAGGAGAGGACTCTTTCTTTTTGTTCCCACTTTGGGATTCCTCTCTGATCATGTACACACTCTCAAAGAGGACGCTTCCTGATGCAGACTGAAGCTCTCAAATCAAACCCCAGTCTGCTTCCCTTCCGCTGGCACTGGAGCCCGCTTTCTGCTTCCTCAGGAGCAGCGTGAAAGCACTGCGCTGTAAGAGGCTGTGGCGTGTCACATTTCACAAGTGCCCTAGTCACAGTGACTCCCGTGGGCAGAAACACATCATCTGCTTGCAGTGGCCACAGAAAGGCGTCAAGTTTCTCACGGGGGGCACGGCATTTTTCCTTTAGTGTCATTAGTGCCTTTTCACTAAAATAAACGGCAGATGCTGATAGCGTATCTCAGTAAGCGCACTCGTTACTAACAGCAAATCTGTGTTCCTTTTAATACCCACGGGATCATGTTTGTCAGTCCTGTTTCCCACAGATGAGTGTTGCTAGGAGATATTTCTTTTTTTATTTGCAGACAGAGGAGTCGGATGTTTGCCGGTTACATTCGCATGTGGGGAATCGGGCACCGCTCTCCCTGAGGGCAGCGAGACTTCTGACCCGAGGTGGGAACACCTGCCGCCTACGCATCCCATCATGTTGTTCCCTCAGTCATGTTCCTCCATGTAGGTGTTGCCTCCCATCACTCCGCCGAACTCTGGCTGCTTAGAGACAGCCTGTCGCTGGTGTAGCCGTCAGGTCTGTCAGGAAGTCTGGCGATGTTATTTAAGGCTGCTGCCCTGTTACCTCCCAGCACCCAGTATGGGAAACACTCACTGGCTCACTGCGGCTGAACTCTTCATTCATTTTTGTTTCATCATTCATTATTTTATCATTGTGACTAACAAAAATGCATTTTACGTTTCTGAATGTCTGTCTAATGCTGGCTGTCCCTCAGAGGCTTGTATCAATAGAATGAGGCCAGGCGTCTGTGTCGAGGTCACGGGGGTCACACTGAGGCAATGTTTGTGTCAAAAATTTACTTTGTTCTAATATTTCTAAATCTGTTTTAGGTAATTAATTAATATGTTGCAACTAAGATAAAGTCCATGCATATTCCTTTGTATGATTATGGATTATGAATAACCTTGGGGATTGGTAGGCATTGCAGTTTCAGTCATTTATGAGGATTGGCGGGTGCTGCAGTCTCACGCACTTTGTGAGAACGCATTCATTTTAAGGGCCAAATATATTTGGAAGCATCAAATCATTTTTCATAATACAGTTTCCCTGTTAATAATTTAGTGTAACAAATCTGGAAAATTGAAGTTTTCAGTTAATGCTTTCGAAGCTGCGTGATTTTAATGATGTAATTCATTCATGGAACAGCTGGGCCTAATTGATAACTGAGAAGACAGCCAGCCACAGACGACTGCTGAACACTGGATCTCATTCACCAGTATCATCCTAAATTCTACGAAAGTACAGCTAAATGTTTATCTGTGCAAATGATTCGCGGCGTGTTCTAAAAACCACAGAATTGTTCGTAAATGTGTTCACTGAATGATGGATCCTATTGACCCTGTAAATTGAAAGCATGTGCCGATTGTCCCTAATTAGCATAGGTAAATGCCCGCCTCTCCCCATATAAGGGCGTGAGACTGCAACGCCCACCAATCCCCATATAAGGGTGTGAAACTGCAACGCCCGCCAATCCCCATAAAAAGGCATGAGACTGCAACACCCGCTAATCCCCATAAAAGGGCATGAGACTGCAGCACCCGCCAATCCTCATAAAACTCTGAGAAACTGCAATGCCTACCAATCCCCATAAAAGGGCGTGAGACTGCAGCACCCACCAATCCTCATAAATGACTGAGACTGCAACGCCTACCAATCCCCATAAAAGGGCGTGAGACTGCAGCACCCACCAATCCTCATAAATGACTGAGACTGCAATGCCTACCAGTCCCCATAAAAGGGCGTGAGATTGCAACGCCCACTAATCCCCATGAAAGGGCGTGAGACTGCGGGGTCGTGTGCACACACAGAAAGCAAGAAGAAATGCCCACGAAAATCTAAAGTAGTTCTTCAGTAGTGAAGTGGATGTAGTGCTGTAGGAAATGCAGAGCCGGTTAAGAGCGTCAGAAGGGTTAGGGTCAGGGTTAGGGTTAGGGTCAGGGTTAGGGTCAGAATCAGGATTAGGGTCAGGGTAAGGGTCAGCACGGCACGCTGTTACTCGTCTTAATTTATTAATTCCAAAATAAATAATACTTATGAAATAATTATTAAAATAATGATTGATTATTAAAATTGCAATATTAAATGATTATTTTAAACGGTTATAAATTATAGTATTGTAGTTTACTTCCTACTGTGGAACTAAAGAAAATACAGTAAAGAATTATTTTGCAGAAACTTGCTCTTGTGCTGTTGAGTGTGAGGATTCTGCTCTTTCCTTTGATGAATGTCAGACTTTCACGTAGCTGCTGAATGAGTCCCGTCATTCTCAGGCCTGTTGCCCAGCTCTGGCTAGATGTTTTGCTGAGATGACAGAGCATTAGGACAGTAACTGTGGTCTTCCTTTCTCCATGAGCCAGACTGAGGCTGAACTGGGGGCTGGTGTCTTCACATCACATGCTTGGCCGGCTTCAGTGTTGACTTGAGGGATGGGACTCACCATGTATCAGTCAGCTTAGGCCCAGGATTAATGCCACCAGCTGGTCGTAAAGTAAGTTTAATGAAACCTATGGTCTCCACACAACCCAGATTTATTAACTTTGCGGAATAGTAGCAACTGGCTTCAGAGAATTTAGCACAGGCTTCTGTTTTTAACCAGAGATGCACAGATGGGGTGGATGAAAAACAAGCACGGGGTCTTTCTAAATATTTCGGAAGTTCTGCTTTTCCACTGGGAATGTGATCTGGCCGCCGTTCTCCCTGGCGTAACGTTTTTTTTTTTTTTTTTAAATATATGCTCTGAATCAGTAATTATGCAAGCAAGTCTTCATCCTACCCACTCTGCTCCCTCTGTGGATCGCAAACTCTCTTGTTCTGGAACCTTCCGGTCTGCCAAATGCTGCAATTATTTCACTATCAAAAAAAGGCAAAAGTGTAGGCCGTGTTAGAACTGCCGTGGGGGGATATGAAAATTCAAATTACTGCCCGCGCTGGGTCACGGGCGCTGTGCTTGGTGCCGGGATAATTGCTCTCTGCAGAGTTGAAGTGGTTGCTGACCGTGGTCCTGAGACACTGTATGTCCGTGTGCGTAAATTTGCAACATACCTTTAGGGACGGATAACAAATTATTGAACAAACAGTCTGGTCCAGCGCTCGGCATCAAAACTCAGTTTTGTGTGGCGTCTGTGATATAACTATGCCACACAGAATATAGGAAGATTTAAAAATATACTCCTGACTGTTCCTCCTCACCAGGAGAAGCAGAATGAAGATCAGTGGATGGATGGATGATGCTGAGGCAGTCTAAATACGGAGTGTATCTCAAGGATGCAGATTGAACAGCCGACGCAAACATTCATTTAAACGGCGTCTCTCGTTGACAGCTGTTACCAGCTGTGCTTCCTGTCGAAGCGCCCGCACACCTGGCAGAAGGCCATCACTGGAACACGAACTGGGATTTGTGGGAAGGTTCAAAATGATCCCTGTGTGATTAACAAGAGATTAATGAGCATTTACATGCTGGTCCCTATTCATAAGACAGATTTACAGGAGCCTCTCACCTCTCTGTGTCCGTTTTTCCTCCCTGTGTGGCGAAGTCAAGCGGATAGAGGTCAGCCATCTCTGCCAGATGGCCGTCTGCTAAGAGTTCAGACCTAACGTAATCTGCTCTGTAGTCTTTCTGCGCTTTTCTTTTTTAAAAACCTTCCCAGTGAGTGTCCCTGTGCACTGCATACTCCATTATTGGCGACAAAATGTCTGTCACCTCGACACAGCCTTTCATTTATTTTCAGCTTCATGAAATCCTGTTGTTGGCATGAAGCGGAGACGCCTCGGCGGACGGGGGGGAGATGTGTCAGAGCAACACGACGAGGATCAAGCCGTAACTGCTGAGGGACTCGGAGGTGCCAGGCGAGCGGGGAATCGCCTGTAACACGGCTTCCAGGTGGGTGCATCTCACAGATGGCTAAATCATTCACGATTATATAAAATACAGGCTTCACTCCTCCCCACGGGCTTTTTTTAAACAGCGTTATTTAACACGCCGTTACTCTGAATCCCTTTTTAAACGACCTTTTGTTGATTTCACTCCATCTCTCCTTTCTGCGCTACATCCTCTTCCCTCTGACTCACTTCAGGAAACCCTGACAGCTGTTTAAGTTTGTCACTCTCACCGGCACCGTGTCCGCCCGCCGACCCGTAGCGGCGAGTCGGCCGCGTGACACGGGAAGGTGCCGTATAATGAGACCTGGCTCACGGCGGGCAGAGCCAGCCAGTGCTGATCAGCGAGTGCTTCTGTCCTCCCTCAGCTTGGGGCGGCTCTGACTCACTTCCCAGCTCCTGCTCCTGCAAGCAGCCCCTCCAGAGAGTGGCTCTCACGTCGGTGCCGCGTTTTGGGCTGTCGACCGCGTGTCAGGTAGGGTGGGGGGAGGGTCATGGAGGTGGAGGTGTTCACCTCTTGGTCTGGCCTTTTCTGTACTTTCCTTCAGAAAGTTAAGAACATCGCTGCATACAGTGCCTGTGGAGAGCCGCGCATCATCTGGGGCAAACTGAAATCGATTTGCTAAGTCGGAACCCCTTCAGAAGATGGTGCTCCAGGTGCCTAATAGGTTGACAGCTGCTGCCTGTTCATCCTTCCTCTGCCTGGAAGTGTCCCTCTGTCTGCATGCTCACCTTCCCTGTAGGCCAGCTTCAGAGATTCCCTTGAAGTTGTTCGGCTGCTGTACGTTTCCGTGTCCCTCTTGCTTCCGTGTCAGAAGCAGAGCACAGCCCACACCCCAGTGTCAGGGTTGGTGCCCATCCATCCCTGTCCTGTGTGTTCAGTCCCCGTTTGGCCAGCAGGTGTCGCTGTCCGTCCTGTTCCCTCTGTCTCTGCACTAACCCCTGGTGTGTTTCCCCTTTACCCCGGACCACCGCATAGCTCCGTGGGTTGAGTGTGTTGTGTGCTGTAGCCCTGCATTCATGGGTTTCAAACCTGCCTCCCCAGTTTACTCTTTTTCTAGTGTTTTATTTTTGTTTCCTTGTTTTAATTTCATCCTATTTATGTCCATTTTAATTCCGTTCTGCCTAATGTCAGCCCTCACTTGTGTGTCATTATTCGTAGTGTTTCTTTCCCAGCACGTAGTTATTGTTTCCTAGGCTGTGTCCGAAATCGCGCACTTGCGTCAGTGCACTGAGATGTAGTGCGTAGTGCGCACTGCGCATTACCTTCTGTAGTACGTACTACCATGGATAAATGCTGTTCTAACTGGAACACTAACGTTTTGCACTTACCGGAAGTGATGGACTAGCATTTTGATTGCGATTCTCCAGCGCGCCAAAATATCTGCCGTGAAAACTTGCTGAAAGTCCCTCCCCTTCCGCTACGTAGTCAAAATGGCGTCCGCTTAGTGCGAATAGTGTCCATCATTCTGCGCTGCGTTTTCTGGCCGTTTTCAGGTACTTTCAGTGCACTGAATTTCAGCTTAGTTGTCAGTGTGAACGCACTACGCCCTAAAATCAGACACTAATAGTGCGCGATTTCGGACACAGCCCTAGTTTTGGTATTAAACTTCACTAATTTCTGTGCATGTCAATTGTTAAAGTTTCTACACCCGTGGCCTGTTTCCCTGCTCTGTGGTCATTGGTTAATTGTCCTGATGATTCACGTCTGTCTTTTGTTGCTCCTCATTATTTATGTATTAAGTACCTGCTTTTGTCCTCAGTCTGCCATCGTTCGTGTTACTGTGTGTTGGAAGTTCTGTCCCCTTGCTATTCTTGATCTTCGTTGGCATGTTCTGTTCTTCAATAAGGCCGCTTGCTGTCTCGTGAGCCGTAAGCGGATCGTCACCCGCTTGCCCCCTGCTGTGCAGTAACACCCCAGCTTCCCCACATCCCGCTTTCACCTTTGATGAGCTGAATCCGTAAGCGGCGGCAGTGGTGGCCTAATGGTTAAGGAAGCACAGTTGTAATTGAAAGATTTGCTGGTTCAATTCCCCGACCAGCAAAGTACCACTGAGGTACCCTGAGCAAGGTATATGAATTAGCTGCCCCCTGCTATGTCACTATGTGACATATGGGCTAAATGCATTTTGTTGTGCTCTGTGTGCTATGGTGTGTCAACAGTGACAACTAATCACTTTCACTCTCATTTAGTGGGAGACACACTGTCGCGGTTCCCGATCGCAAGGTGTGATGTCAGCTGTCTGGGGAATTGGTGCTACATGGATGTGATTGGTTGATTGCCCAGTGGGGTGGTGCTACAGCCTTCCCAGATCACTTGTGGTTGGCTGGTCGGCCAGATGCTGGGCTGGGGGCGTTGGCACACACCTCTCAAGCTTTGTAAGAGCTTTAGGAAATAGGGGGAGAGTTGAACTGACATCAACTGGCAGGTAAAGAACAGCTAGGTTAGGCCACTGAGAGACAGGTGCCAGCAGACTTAAGAATATAGTTTATTGGGCTGTATTGTTATACAAACTATATATGGCTAAGCACTCATTGGTCACATTATTAGATGCACCTTGCTAGTACTGGGTTTTACCCACTTTTGTCGTCCGCACTGCTTTAATTCTTCGTGGCATAGATTCAGTAAGTTGCTTGAAACGTTTCTCAGAGCCTTCGGTCCATGTTGACATGACAGCAGATTTTTTTTGGATGCGCATCCATCTCCCATTTCACCACATTCCACTGGTGCTCTGTTGGCTTCAGTTCTGGTAACTGTTTTGAGTGCAGTGAACTCACTGTCATTCACTGGATGTTTTTTCTTTTTCAGCCTTTTATCTGTAGACCCACAAGACGGCTGTGTGCAAAAGCACCAGCAGATCAGCAATTTCTGAAATACTCCTGCCACCAGCAATCATGTATTCACTTTAATCACCTTTCCTACCTATTCTGGTGTTTGTTGTGAACATAAACTGATGTTCCTGACCTGTATCTGCATAATTTTATACATCGTGCCGCTGACATATGATTGGCTGATTAGATAATTGCCTCAATGAACAGTTGAACAGGTGTACCTAATAAAGTGGCCACTGAGTGTACAGTGGACGCAGTGCAAAACGCAGTGCAGTATGAAAGGAGAGGGCTGGTCATAAGGTGTCAAGATGGGAAAATGATATGAAATGTCCTGGCTGCCACATGAGGGTTCCCACACCAACCACGTGGCTGATTGCAAGAAATATGCACTGTACAACTTGGAGACGCTGAGACTGTCAGTCTACCGCTGCCAGGCGTGAGAGACTAGGTGACGGTTTGATCACTATCACAAAACTACAAGAAGTGGGATGTGTTAGTTCTTCAGCTTTACATTAACATTGAAGATTTTACATGAACATTTCCTACATTTCTGTAGGAAAATACTAATTAATGCAATGCAATGAGATGCCTAGCTATGTAACCCCAGTATATTCTGCTCTGGACAAAAGTATTAGGAGGCTTGACCATCCATCCATCCATCCATCCATCCATCCATCCATCCATCCATCCATTTTTTCCACTTACTTGTTCTGTGCAGGATCACGGGGATCTGGAGCCTACCCAGTTATGAGTGTAAGGCGGGGAAAAACCCAGGATGGGGCGCCAACCCACCGCAGGGCACACACACACACACACACACACCCACCATTCACAAGCATATTCACACCTACAGACAATTTAGCAATTCTAATTAGCTTTAGCATGTCTTTGGACCATTGGGGGGGGGGGGGGGTTACCAGGGAACCTGGAGAAACCCCATGAGGACACGGGGGAAGGAGGACTCCACACGCAAAGCTGAGATGGAGACTCAAAGCCTGGTGATGCCAAGCTAGGAAAAATATGCAGAATGAGAAATACATGATTTAACAGCTCTGCCGCTTGAGAAAGTGACCAAGAGGTAATCAATCACTCTCAGGCGAATGCAGAGAACTGGGGATTCTTATTCATAATTAATGTAACATCTCACACTCATTCGCTTCAGACTAAGCTAAGCAGACTGAGTTGCTACGAATTGTGTTAGAATACCTACTGAATAGCTTAATTCCATATTTATATCAGTCCAAAACTTTGCAGTTAATTTGAAAGTTACAGGTTTACTTTTCTGATATGTTGCAGGATTTTTTTAAAAAACCCATGCATGCACATTTCAGTGTTTATCCTGTTACAGGTGGACAATAGATTTAGTGATGATTCATGGAAGGATTAAGGGCCTTTCCCATTCTCCAGGCAGTGCTGACCATCCTGCGCTGCGTCGCACTGGCTGAATGACGCATCCCCCATTCTCCAGGCAGTGCTGACCATCCTGCGCTGCATCGCACTGGCTGAATGACGCATCCAGGCCTGTTTTATATTTTGAAAAAGTTCTGAGGCACTAAATTCCCTGCAGATGCCAGAGAGCTGATCAGCAGCTGTGGCCATATATGTGTGGTGCTTCCAAATAACGGTTTGACCTTCAAAGCAGGTCCTTCCTCGTCATGCAGGATGAAGCAGAGGGCGGCCTGTAGACATGTGCGATGTCCCACTCCGAAAATAAAGGGAAAAAGACGGATATCGTGAGCAAGGCCACACTGAGATCTTACTCGGTGTGGTCCCTAAAACAGAATAATGTCAGGCTAGTGGTCAGACGTCTCAGTCTGGATGTTACAATTGAATTAATGCTCCTGTAAGACCGTGAGCGAATGCAAATCGCAGAAAAAGTTTTGTGTGGCCAAATTCCTACTTTCCTCCTGTGGTTCAGGAAAACTCATTAATATTCATGAGAGCAGCACTATCTGATTGGCCCGTGAATGCCCAAGACCTAACTTGTAATAGCAGTCTCATTATTCAATAGTCACACCTAATGTATGTGGTTAGCTAATTTGGCTAAGGTGTTACTGCATTCTACGTTTCCATTCAAGGGGACAACACGTATTTGCAGAAATACTACATGACACTATTTAATGAAGTAACACTACTCTACATTATCTACCCTACCGCCATCAGCCAAGCTTTTGATAGCAAAAAACAGGTATCACATATTGATGAGAGCAGATTTACTGGCCAATCAGGTAGCGCTTCTGTCATAAATATTAATGAGTTTTCCTGAATCACCCTATAAAAAGAAACTTTGTGGGCGGGAGAATGATCTTCAGCTTCAGAGCAGCAAAGCCAGGCGCAGTTAGAGGTGCCCTTTATCACAGGACATGTGTTCTCAGTCCTTGCAGAAACCGTCTATTGTGTGTGCATGTGAACAGCAACAATGGCTATTAGTTAATAAGTGTTTTTACTACAAATGTGTTAAATTACATCCCACGTATGATCTTTAAACATAAATCTCCCCTTCCCCATAATTACCTGTGCTATGTGACAGACAGCTTGACTAAGAGTAATTCCATTCCGTTATATGATGACGTTTAAATAGGCCTGTGTCATTAAGGTAGCCTACAGTATGTCGATG
This sequence comes from Mormyrus hasselquistii, assembly GCA_026779605.1. Lineage (NCBI taxonomy): Eukaryota > Metazoa > Chordata > Actinopteri > Osteoglossiformes > Mormyridae > Mormyrus > Mormyrus hasselquistii. The sequence goes on from JAODKE010000068.1 coordinate 33,745,985, forward strand.
ATTATTTGGGTACATTAACCAGAAGATAAAAAGGGGGTGTATCCCGTTAAGGAGACGGTTCACGGACAGGCACTATCTGGATCCCTGCAATAATCAGTAAACTCTTTCGTTATGATCAGTTAACCAAGTGCTGGGCAGACAGGCGGCAGCCTCGCCCCACACTGGCACCCACACTGGCACCCATGTGCGCTTCCTAGGGGCATGAGTTCTCATTTTTAATATTTTCTGGGAAAAGGAGCCTGGTCAGCCTTCCGTATTGTCAGAAAGAGGGACATCGGGGCACAGGATGGCACCGGCCCCAGCTGAAATCAGATCTGCCCTCTGGGTGCCCTGTCTCCATTTTTATTGTCTTTGGATGCCTGGATGGTATCGATTAGACCAGTGGAGACGTTTCCCCCCGAACTCACTATGTGACGTGTCTAATTTTATTCGTTCTCAGAAACACATGAATACACATGAATACTAGTGGGTTCATGTGTGTAAGGATGGTGGTTCTGTGAATATGGGCAGGTCCATTATAAGCTGACCTCTTTGTCCAAAGTGCATACATGAGATCGAGGCAGCAGCATCTTGTTTTACGAAAGGTTTTCTTTGTAAAAATCAAGGCAAAGAAACTGAAGAATTACCGCAAGGGCAATGTAAAGCTTTGCTAAAAGTCATCAATCTAAAGGACTTGAATGATGGTTCTGGTCAGGAAGTGGCGCGTTTTGTGTTCTGAGCGTGTCCTTACAGGCAGAGGTGGACAGTATTTCAATTAAATGTTTTAAAAATATGCATTTATTTACTTTTGCTTAATTTGTATTTTGCTGGATGGGAAAAAAATCAGATTTACTGTGCAGCGAAGTAGGCTACTTTTAAAAATTGTATTTTATGCATTTAAAACACTTAAAACACTTAATAAAATGTAATTTTTAGAACCTATATCACCAAGCTTACAGACTTTTAAATATAACTTATCCCCAATGATAGAGAAGAAGCTGCCGTTGATATTGGTGCAAACTGCCTTTACATAAAGCATGTAGTAAAACAGGCATGTATTGCTGACTGAATGCCAGTGTAGAAGAAAGCGATTAGCAAACAGCAGTGCTGTGCTCTAGAACTTTACCTTGATAGCCTGCTAGTGGCATTCTAGGTCATTTAAACAGACATGCTCAGGCAGTGGCATCTTGTGCTTTATCATGTATGGAAGCCTTCTTTAGCGAAAAATCTGACTAGCTACTTTTGCTCCAAAGGACAAAAATAAATTTGTATCAACTAAACGTAGGTGTTTTATAGCCACCGAGCCTGTGTAATAGGGATAACTCACTGGTGAACTTGACGTTGCATTGATTATATGCATCACAGCCGCTAGTCCTGTTTTTATTTTTTGAGTATATATCTAAAAAAGTGTTTTTGCGTAAGTACCCTACTGTAAGACAGTGGGAAATTCACGCATTATGATAATTTAAGAAAGCGTTATTGTGCCTCATTGCACGTGTATTTAGACCTTATGGTTAACTGTGCTGGTAGATTATTTTCTTCACTTGGGTTTCTGATTATCTAGTGGTTTGTCGTGGCCCTGTGTGTGATTTCACGCCTACAAAGCCGCCTGATGAGCCTACGGCGGCATAACCATCCGAAAACAATTACCGGCTGTAGAGATTGCGCTTTGTAGAGATGAACATTTAGGCAATGTAGTGTTGTGGATAAAGAGATTAAACGCCCATACTCCCATTAACACTCCATTCACAATATGGCATAGACTTTTCAGCAGTCCATCCATCCATCCATTTATTTTTCGATAACCTCTTGTCCTATTCAGGGTCCTGGGGCCCGCAGCCCATCCCAGAGGCTACAGGCGCAAGACAGGGAACAACCCAGGACCGGCGGCCAACCCATGACGAAGCACTGTCCTCTCATAAATAAACGCAAATGGCACTGGGTCATGGGCGTCGCCGACATTAAATCTGAGGGGGACGTGCCCCCATCACATTTCATAATTATTCCTTTGGATCAGCCCCCCCCCCCCCACATTTAACATTAAATATTACTTTTATGCCATTGTGTCCCCCCCCACATTAAAAATACTTCTGACGCCCCTGCATTGGATTTATAAAAGACCTTTTTTAAAAAATAAAAAAGCTTGCAGCAAAATACTATATGAAATTAGAATTATTTGGAAATGCATACATTAGGTGCTTTACCCGAAGGACAGTGTCAATGATTCATTAGGTGTCCAATTAGCGGAGATGTTTGTTAGCGGAGATGTTTGGCTTATTGAATACCAGCTAATTCCCAGTTTTTGTCCGCCAGTGCAGCAAACTTATCAGCGCTGTACATATATAGATAATATACACATATATACACAAATAGATACATGCATATGATAGACATTGTGGAAAAATTTATTCAAATCTACGCGTTCAATCGTCTCAAAGTTTTTAACAAAGTTGCACATGATATCTGTGCATTAGGTCAAACATCCCTCCAAGAGAAACTATGCAGAACATTATTCTGGTTAGTTGGGATGATTTAAGAGCAATCAAAACAGTGTTATTACCAAGATGCTCTACCAGATCAGTTTAAGATCTAAATGTTCAAGTATTTATGTATATTGACGGATTTATTGATGGTTTTCCAGAAGGGGCCAGGCGCTGAACGTATATGTCGTTATGGAAAAAATATCATAGGTTGTAAAGTTTACAGAACTCAATACTGCATTTAAGAGCACTGGGAGACTACATTATCCAGTGCTGTATCCTGCTCGCACCTGTCAGCGATTTACCGCTTAGGACGTTATCTTAAAATTGTTTAGTTAATGAGAGATGTGATCAACATTTGCTTGGAAATGTTTTATGTTATTCATTTTTTTTTCTGGCTACAAGAGATTTCGCATTTTCCCGGGACATTGGCGCGTTATTTTTGTTTTGACATTTAGTGAATCACTGAAAGTGTTATTAAACCACTGGGGAAGATTTGTAGAAAGTGCCTGTCTGCCGGTTCACGCATCGCTTTTATTTGCCACTGGATACGTCATGATCCCTTAAAATAGGCTGGGGTTTGTGGACTGTGGGCTCACCGCACGGAGCTTCAGTCAGTGCCGAGTTGCCACAATATGCGGGAGAGAGGCGACTCTGCAGCGGCGGCACCGGGACCGGGCGGCTTTTCCTGCGGATCCTCGGCAGCTCTTACACTGAAAGCATAAGGTGGCAGCCGGAAGGTAGCAGGACCCTGAATACAAGCAAAATTTGCACTAACTGTAAGTGACTTACGTTCGTTGCGTCAATGGAGTCCATCAGACACTTTTCTCATTTTGTGCCATCCTGCATTGTTTTATGTATGCAATACACAACAGTGTGTTTAATGCCTGCTGTCAGAAATTGCTACCGGATACATTACTCCTGCAATTAATAGTTCACCGCCGCTTTTGTCCTGAACGCCGTTTTCTGTTGAGTATGACTTTGGAGAACAAGCGTGGAAAGGGCTTATCTTTCACGGCGATGGGGACGGAGGACGACTCGCTAAGGAACGGGAGAAGACTCTCGGATCAATGGGCAGACAGTGTCGCGGTCCGCCCCAGGACAACCGAGCGGCGTGTCACCGTGCACAAGAGGATGGTGCTGGGCTTTGCCGTATCTGTGCTCACCCTCATCCTCGTCACTGTTATCGCCGTGCTGCTCAGCTTCAAGTTTGAGGACTGCTCGGGGGAAATCACCCCGCGGGCTCCAAATACCTCCACCACCAAGTCCAACCAGTCCCGGGACCCCCAGGTCAATCAGAGGGATGAGGAGGTCCAGCCGTGGCGACAGTTGAGACTTCCTGGCTCCTTGAGACCACGACACTACGACTTGAGGCTGTCGGTGTACATGGACAACTTCACTTTCTCCGGAGAAGTTCACATTGAGTTTGAGTGCGTAAACTCCACCAAGTTCATCGTGCTGCATGTGGACGGGCTGCATGTGGAGAAGGTGGCCGTGTACTCGGACAGCAAGAAGCCGGGCGTCCTTCGCCTCCACCGCCAGTTTCACTATCCGTCCAACCAGCTGTATGTCATTGCTCTGTACAGGGAATTAAAACCGCTTAGAATCTACAAGATGAATATCACTTTCGAAGCTCAGATCGAAAATGAGCTGCTGGGGTTTTTCCGAAGCTCTTACGTTTTGCATGGAGAAAGAAGGTAAGGCAGAAATGCACAAGTTTATTTATTTTGTAAATATTTATATTTATTTATCCAAAATTGCATGTTACTAAACGTTGTCAAAGTAAACTATTAAAATAAGTTAAATATGCTACTTTTATTCAAAGGACGTTCGTAATTAATACAGGAACTAATTCTGGCAAAGATTATTAAAGAGATAATTGCATCGATTTACACAACACGTGGTAAACCGCTAAAGCAAAATAATAAGGACGTACGTGTTCAGCGGGTGACGATCGTGCAGGCTGAAGCTGCCGCTGGCACCCGGACCCCGGCGATCGGGATCGATACCGGCCGCCAGCGGAGCCTCCGCGTCTGTAGCCTAATTCCGGCGCGTCTTTATCGCACTAATGGGGCGGTATTGGAAATTGTTCCTAATTTTATTACGCATGTTTGAATACTAGGCCTATTAGTGTATTTGGGAGGTGAAAGACAGCTGTGACCACGCTGTCAAGAGAAATTCACTAGCCGATGCAGTGCGCTAGGCGAGCTTCACCGTCGGCGCCCCCCTTCCGCCCATATAGGATTGTCCGGTGTTATGACGAAAAAGGCATCCCTGTCGTAGAATGCATGCCTGTCTCTAAATGATCAATCATGGTAGCTAATCTGAAACGAGTTGAGCTACCTTGTCGAGTTAGGCTACCGTAGTGCTAATCGATAGCCCTAACCCTAACCCCCCCCCCAAAAAAAAACCCTAAAACACCCATAAAACCCTAATCCCCCCCTAAAAGCTGAACTCGTCACAACACCGGCATGCATTCTACGGCAGGGATGCCTCTTTCGACATAACACCTGTTAATTAGCAGTAACGTGACGTGCGATTCTTATACATGTGTATGTTAAAATGTACGTGTAATATGTATTTTTCCTGCTTGGCATGGCGGAGTCTGTCCCGCAGCATTAACCCGGACCTGCCCCGGCTTCTCCTCCAATTTTCATACATCACCCCTCGATCCTGGACAAAAAAAAAAAACTTTAGAAGCAGAAATCCAAACACCCCTGGCTCGTCTTCTTCAGAAAATAATGATTGCGCAGTTTCATGTATAATTTAATTTTCATTACAAAACAGCACTTTGACATTAAGTCGATTAATCTAATTAATTATATTAAGTAGACATTGTACGTATACGATTTTTAAGAATTCTGTATACATCCAGATTGTCTATGTTAATAAACCACGAATTATGATTTGAATTTTATAGGAAAATGATACGCCAGTAACGTCCAGATTTTTACGTGGCTTACGCGTCTGGATTTCTTATTAGGTTTATGATAACAAACAATACACAGCTAAATCTATTATCTCTCCAGGTGAACTAAGTTAAACTTTCACAGTCAGAAGTTACTGACGCAGAGAGACGACACTGGGCCGTCCTGGCGTTTCACCTGTGGCCTAGCTGTAGTGAGAATTTTACCTAATTATTTATTGATTTTTTTCTCATGCCCAGCGAAGGCGTTATGACAACTTTACAGATCGCGCTAGGATTAAATGTAGACGTATGCATACATATTGTTTTAATTGTGCTTTGTCAGGTGGCCAATAAAATGGCCACCTTTTATTATTATTATTATTATTATTACTATTATTATTATTAATGTTTCGCGTGGCTGTTCCCAGGTTTCTCGCAGTAACGCAGTTCTCGCCGACTCACGCCAGAAAAGCCTTCCCCTGTTTCGATGAGCCCATCTATAAAGCCACCTTCAAAGTGAGCCTGAAGCACGAAAGCGCCTACCTGTCCCTCTCCAACATGCCGGTGGAGATGTCCGTGCTGGACGAGGACGGCTGGGTGACCAACTATTTCTCCAGGACCCCTCGGATGTCCACCTATTACCTGGCATGGGCAGTGTGCAACTTCACCTACAAGGAGACCTTCACCAAAAGCGGAGTGCTGGTGAGCGCAGTCATGGGCCCTCAAGTGGAAGGAAACGATCAATTATGTAGGATGCTGAGCGTGTTTATCATAATATCTGTTTGTTTATTGCCACGTATTTTACACCTACAAGGCATCTTCAAATCAACCTTGCTCTAAAAGAGTTAATGAATTTTAAGGTGACAGTGGCGGAGCTAGACTTTTATTTGAGGGATGGCCAAAGGGTGAGCAAGGACTTCTCAGAGGGGCCCATATAAATATGATAAATGAAGGAATTGAAGGACTGGTTCTCCACATATGCACTTACCACACAGACTTCAAGCATGGGCTGGCTTTGCTAAAGTAATAAAACAACACTATAATTCAGCACGTGCACTAAAACATACATACAAACAAAGACGCTGCCTAAAAGACGATCTATATCAGCGCGAGCAGGGCTCGTGGCTAATTATTTTAAACGAGGCATGCAGCAGACAGAGCGCGCGCGACGCTTTCATGCCGCTATGTTTTATGTACTGCAAGTGTGTGACCACCTCTGGTCAGGAAGGTAATGCAGTGTAATATGTTATAAATACCTGCTTCGCTCCTGCAGTTATCAATACCGCGGGTGTGTTTTGGATCATGTAGGAACGCGCGCCGCTGCCAGAGCTTTTAGTTACTGACACGTCAGTAAGCAGCGCGCACAGGGTCCTGCTGCGTCTGGATGCCTTCAGGGGCTCTCGGAAATTAGTGTTTTCCGTTCAAATCTTTGCTCGATCTCCTCATTGGTATATTTTAATGTTTACCATTTCCAGTGGGGTAGCACCCCTTTGGCTCCGCCCCTGTAAGGTGACCATATTTTTCTGTGCACAAATGAGGGAATCGGGAGTTGAGCTATCTATCGAGACGTACTATCCAGCCTTGTTGCGCATGTACAGTTCCACTGTTTGGGGGTTAGGGTAAGGGTTATGGTTAGGGCTATCGATTAGCGCTACGGTAACCTAATTCGACAAAGTAGCTCAACTCGACAGAACACCGGCGCGCAGGCGTCAGTGCAGCGTAGATCTGCACACAGCAAATATCAACATGAACCAAAACGAAATCCCGGACATTTTTAGGTATTTAGGTCCCATAAAGAGGACACGTCTGGGAAAAGCAGAGCGTATGCTCAGCCCAGCTAACAGGAGCCATCCAAAACTTTAGCTCATGTTATTTAACGGTGTTCTCAAAGTTGGCAGAGAGCATTCTTACTGTAACGTTAATGGAACGTTATTTCCACATTGTACATTTTAACGAAGGTTATATCAGTGTTAATACATTATTATTGATGATTAATGTGGAAATATTGTTTTATAATAAAACTATTTTATAAAAGTGCTATAGTGTGTACAGTAAATGCACCATTCGGCCTTGAACCCATGACCTTAGTGACAAAACATGACAGTGTTACCCGCCGCTGTACCGTGCCCCTCGTCTGTGTTTATATTATTATACTGAGTTGTAGTAGTAGCTGTAGTAGTGGCATAACGTGACAGTGTTACCCGCCGCTGTACCATGCCCTTCATCTGTGTTTATATTATTATACTGAGTTGTAGTAGTAGCTGTAGTAGTGGCATAACGTGACAGTGTTACCCACCGCTGTACCATGCCCTTCATCTGTGTTTATATTATTATACTGAGTTGTAGTAGTAGCTGTAGTAGTGGCATAACGTGACAGTGTTACCCGCTGCTGTACCATGCCCTTCATCTGTGTTTATATTATTATACTGAGTTGTAGTAGTAG
>JAODKE010000068.1:33754927-33765796 GCA_026779605.1 Mormyrus hasselquistii
TATTATACTGAGTTGTAGTAGTAGCTGTAGTAGTGGCGTAACGTGACAGTGTTACCCGCTGCTGTACCATGCCCTTCATCTGTGTTTATATTATTATACTGAGTTGTAGTAGTAGCTGTAGTAGTGGCGTAACGTGACAGTGTTACCCGCTGCTGTTCCATGCCCCTCCTCTGTCTTTATATTATTATACTGAGCTGTGTATTCTGGGAGCATTAGTTAACTCGATATTTGGAATTTTTCTGTACTTTAATTGTAACATTCGGCAAAGGTTCCTAGAACATTCCTAGAAATGATTGCATTACTGCGTTACTTTTTATACTCAGTAACTTTAATAGCGGTTTTATTTCCATAGTGTCAAAATGTTTATATTAGTGATGCCGTTGGTGTTATGACCACATAACACGCCATGTTTCACGTTTAAAACCTTGACACTTCCCGACAAATTTCACTTAGCGCATTAACATCTGTTACCCCTGAACACAGTCTTGTCAGTGGTGATAGCGTCGGTGGCACTGCAGATAGTGTCGGTGGCAGTGCAGTTAGCGCTGCTGGCAGTGTCGATAGCGTCGGTGGCACTGCAGATAGCGTCGGTGGCAGTGTCGATAGCGTCGGTGGCAGTGCCGATAGCGTTAGTGGGCTCGTCAGTGGTGTACCAGTGGGTTAAACAGCCACGTGGCCCTGGTCCACACTCCTTCCACATATTGGGACATCAGTCCTTGAAGTCTTTCCCACGGTGATGCAGCAGCCTGTTCTGGTTGAGTACTCCGTGTTCTGGGCTCCGGGCCGGATCCCCCTCATACGTCTTATGTTCTCTGTACGCCTGCCCCATGGATTTGGTCCGGCGTGTCGGAACACCGCGTAGCTTCAGGCCTCGTCAGCGGTCAGCCGTGTTGCGGGCATCGCTCGAGCACCTGCATCTCCTCGCTTGGACGCACGCCCCTGACGTCCCCTCAGACCGCATGACCACCCGGGCAGTCTGTGAGCAGACTGGCTAATTGACCTTGGAAAAGCTGCATTCTGACTTCTGGGTTTCGCCACCGAGCTTCGCCAGTCAGGTGATTAGCAGGGCTGCCATATCGCTAGTCATCAGCTCTTATCCTACAGTTTCTCTCGCACAGCAGGCATGTAGCCACAAAATGATGGGTTTTAATCCCCCACTCCAATCAGCAAAACCTGCCCTAAAGTTTATTTCTGGCTATGGGCTAGCCCCCCCTCGGACCTCCCACATCCCACCCTGACTCTCTGACTCCCTTTCCCTGCTCAATGGTGCTTCATTGATCTTCGGCTGTTAATATGCTCGCAGCTTCCTTTCTTTGCAATCTACTGCCCTTGTCACACTGGGCCCTTCAAATATCCAGAAATCATTAGGTGCGTCATATTTTTCCTATTGCTTTGCAGCGCTTTATTCCACGGCATGTTTACCAGCAGATGAATTAATCCTGTGATTACACTGGGAGAGTCGGCCTGAAGGCTGTTGCCTGACTGGCTGGATGGACATTAATCTGCTGTCATGTGATCGCTCAGACCTATATATGGCAGAGTGAGAATTTGGATGGATGGATGTGCTGGTGCGTGACGGGGAGGTTTGTTGGGACCCGCGAAGGTCTCTGCGCGGCCTGTACCGCAGACGGGGCCCAGTGAGCCGTTTCCATGACGATCTAAGTGACAGACGAGAGTGCCGCTGAAAAAGCACAATCAAGTGAGACATAGAGGGATGAATTAATAACTGCAAAGAAATGGGAAGTAACGCTGCGCTCTCCCTGTTTCTGCCCCCTCATGCTCTCCCTGAAGATCCGCCTGTACGCCCGACCCAACGCCATCAACAGGGGTTCCGGCGACTACGCCCTGAACATCACCAAGAAGCTTCTCCAGTTCTATGAAGACTACTTCAAAGTGAAGTACTCACTGCCAAAGCTGGGTAAGAACGCCGGTTTGTGCTGCGTCCCTGGCTCCTTCCGGACGGAGCAGACGTCGATCTGGAGGAGGGATGGGGCTGGGTCTGAGCAGGTCCGCGTAAGCTCCCTGAATGATGTCTTCCGCTGTAGCGATCGTTAGCTGTGCACCGTCTGCCTTCTCAGTCTCCGGCGACGCCTGCGGACACTTGATGTGTGAAAGAGGGGCCGGAAGGTGCCGGAATGGGGGAAGCCACTCTGCTTTGTAAACTGCTTGTTTTTTGTTGCCTCGTTGGAGCCGCTCTCCCTCCGGCTTCCTGTCAGCCCGACATCACGGGAGATCCCTGCTGCATATGGCATTTTACTTAAACCTGATGGTTTTGACCCATTTTACTTAAACCTGATGGTTTTGATGTTTCTGACTATGTAATATTGAAATATGAAATTTGTCCACTTTTTAATTGAACACTTTGCGGCAAATGCCTTATCCTAGGAATAAAGCAGCAAGGATGTTGTGGGATATGAACCAACAACCTTCAGCTTTACAAGCCAAAGCACACTACTGTAAATGGCATTCAGTTCAGTTCAAATGTAGTGTGGTCTATTCGTCCTGTACAAGCAAAATCAAAGGTCTTGTAAAGGTGAGATTTTTTCTGAGTGATAGAACGTCATAAGGTGTTCATTGGGACCAGACCTAAAATACTGTCAGTATGTTGTTTGCTCATTACCACATTCCAGTCGGGCAGCTGTCTGCTCGCACTACGCCCGAAGAGTTCGCGTCTCACGGGCAGTAGCTGTTTTGCTCTTAGTGCTTCAGATGGGCCCAGTGAAGATGCCATTTTACTCATTTTCCTTATCTACACTCTTCTACAGTCCGACTCCATATCGTGGAATTAAATCAGCTTCAATTACGTGCTGCTGGACTTTTTCTAGCGACTGCTCAGTGTCCAGACTCACGCCCCACCCATAAGCTCCCACTGCTTCCCCAGTGCATGCAGCTATAAAGCAAGAAAGTAAATGAAGAAATACGTAGGTGAGAGAAGATTACGTGGGTCGTGAATTGATATAAGCAGCAACAAACAGAGCTTATCACCTGTCGAACCGCGCCTTTGCATGGTGCTGCAAGGTTTGGGCGCCCCCTGCTGGCCTCTGAGCTCACCCCTGGGTATAGATGATGAAAACATCTTTCTTTCTTAATGTGCAGGCTTCTTAATGGACTGAACAGGTTTCATTGTTCCAATGGTGATAAACTCTCGGAGCCTTAAATGAGTGAGTGCATGTGACCCACTAAGGCGAGAGGACTGAGTGAGTCCTGCCGAGTGTCGGGCATCTAGGCAGAAAGCGATTGCTCTGCACGTCCTTGCTAGAGAAGTGGTCCGGACGTAATTTTTTGCTCTGATTATATAACGGCACCATCTGGGTCCAAGGTAGAGGCAGTTAGAAGCCCCAAGGACCGCAAGCGAAATGCAGAGCGGTGGAGAGGAGTTGCCGATAGCAACGGCGAGCTGGTGCCATGACGGCTGGGTCCTAGAGAAGACCAAGGGTAATTCCTCCATTACGCTCTTTCACCCTTAAAATGGGTCGGCACACATCAAATTGGTACATTTTTAAAGCCCAGGATTGAGGATTCAGCCGAGGCCATAAAAAGTGAAATTGGCTGATAGAAAAGCAGAGACGCATCTTGAAGCATCACAGAGAAATGTCCCCTTTTCTTCTCGTGACTTTTTTTCTGCCGATCTGTCTCATCAAATCATTGATGTAAATCATTTTACTGGTGACAGTTTTCCATACACATTTTAACACTTATAAAAACCAGCTTATAGATAACTTTCTCTATTTATTGTAATGTGAATTATTCATAGTTTATAAGAAATCATATGATTTTGGGGCATTTCTGCTATTTCTTTCTGGTGTGAGACAGATAATCAGTGTGTTCCGGCTTGGCGAGCAGGTGGGGGGGGATGAGAATGACGGTCAGATCGCCGTCTGTCAGCCGAGATGCGGCGCTTGTCACCTCCCTCTGTTTCACCTGAACTGCTTGCTGGTGTTTGTGCTTTGGGGTTTTTTTGGGTGTGATTGTTTTATTGTGAGAACATTAAGTTAGGAGGGTGAGAAAAACAGCAACAATTTTAAAAGAAACAGAAAATAAAGCTTCATTTCACAGCAGATTAGGGCTCTGCCTGTGTAGGGAAGGTCACGGTTCGGATCCTCTGCTCACTTAGGCCCTAGAACAAAGTCCTGTGCTCTGTTTGGCCCTTGAGCTAAGTTCTGTACTCTGTTGGGCCCTTGAGGAAAGTCTTGTGCTCTGTGGGGCCCTTGAGCAAAGTCCTGTGCTCTGTGGGGCCCTTGAGCAAAGTCCTGTGCTCTGTTGGACTCCAAACTTGTCTTTAACCTCTTTGACTGTGTCTGTCTTAAGGACAAGGGAAACAGAAAGGTAATTATGAAAGCGCATTCCAACGCGCCTGTTCTCATACATGTACAAAACTGCAAAAAAGTTTACTTTCATTTTCAGTGCATCACTGGGTCAGGCCGTAAGGGCCCCTTTGGTGGACCTTGAGCTCCAGGATGATGTCCTTAGGTTTCATCCCCTCCCCTAGTCCACGGCCCCCCCCCCCCCCCCCCCCTTTCTCTCATCAACTTTGTGTTCCTACACTGCTGGACTTACCGGCTTAGTGTTTCGCGTGAAGTCTTACCTGCAAAGCCTTTCATGGTTTGATGTCGAGCTTCAGGAAAGCAGATCCCTTCTGCTCGGTAATGTTGTTGGAGGATAAAGCTGATTTTCATCTCGCTCTTTTGTTCCTAGCTGGGATGCGGAGTTGCCACAGGTGATTGTGCAGGCTCTCGTTTGTACTCCCATTTATAACAATTTGTAAAGCTAATTCACTGCCAACCAATAAGAACATAACTGATGCGGAAGAGCATCTTCAGGTAAATAAATTATTCATCACCCGAAATCTGCACGGCCCTAATGTGTCAGAGACTGTTATTTTAACTCTTGGATATTCCTGAGCAGAGATAAATATAGATGGATTGTCTCACTGCTTTTGATTACAACAAAGAGTCGTGTTCTGCTACAATTTCAGCATCGCAGATCAAGGTGTGCAATCAGTGTGAAGGGATGGATGTAGATAGGAGAAATCACTGAAAAGTGCTGGTGAAGTCACAGAGAGAGAGGAAGGGGGGAGCCACAAGCAGACAGATGTACAGCCTATGCGTTATACTAAGTGGCAAGAGGACCTAAAGGAAAGCAAGGATGACCAGTCCTGACGTGCTGAGAGTGGTTTTGAACCTGGCATGTGAACAATAACTAGAGACGAAACGAGATGGTTCAGAAAAGCAGTGCATGTTTATTAAGTGTTGTCCGTTGGTCCAGTGAGGCTCAGATATTGGGGAAATGCTGGAGAGGAACTGGATGGATGACGAGGATGTTTAGGTGCAGGAGGAGGCGGCACTGAAGCAGCTGCAGCCCTGTGTGCCTTCTAAAGGCTGGGTAAGGACTTTAGTGAGGTTGGTGGGCGTTGAAAAGTTCTAAACACACAATTGTCCTCATAGTACATCGAATTAAATTAATTTATATGCCCTCAAAGCTGTGAAAAGTACAATAATTATAGTATGATGCTAGAGCTGGAATCGAGGGCCGGAACCGCAGAGCATGGTGACTTTCGGTCGAGGGGTTGGAGACGGCGCTGATAGATGGACTTTTCCAGTGTTGCAGTTGCCAAGCTGAGATAGTGCTCAGCCAAAATGGTGCGAGTTACTCCAGTGCCATGAGACTATATAACAGCGGCCCGTTCTCATTTCCTGGGAGCATAGCGGATGTCACCTGAAGGTCAGCTTGGTAATGAATCATCGCGGTATCAGCATGTGCATCGCTGGGTTCCTCTCATTACCGACGCAGCAGTGCCGCTTGTCTGACCCTCAATGCAGTGAAGGCCTCCCTCCCTGAGAATCACGGCCCCCTTAATATTCCATTTCCCGTCACAATGTTGTGCCTTCGGACTGAAAAGCATGACCAAGCAAAGCGCAGCGATCGGTATCTGACCTCCAATTTTAACGGGTTCCTCAGAGAACCTTCAAGTAATCCCTCCAAAGTCCACGATGGGGGCCGTCACTGCTGGGACTATCAAGGCCCACGGTCACTGCTGGGACTATCAAGGCCCACGGCGGCACATAGCCCGAGATCTGGCTCCAGTAACACATCACAGGCCAATAAAGCGACTAAAAGCATGAATGTTTTAAGTATAAACTAGTCCTACGTGCACTTTGTTTAAAAATTAAATAGACATAGAATTTCAGTGTGGCTTGCGTTTTTCTTATACTCTATAGCATTTTGTTAGTTTGTTTGGTCCACGTAAAGTAGCGAATACAATCATTAATCACTGCCGATGTCCTGAGTATGGAATTGTACTAGATGATATATTGGATTAGTGTGCTATTTAAAAGCTATATGACCACTTAGCGCAGATGATGATACAGGAAATATTAGACTGATGGAAATACAGGAGAAGATGGCGTGACCTCAATTTCCATTAGTGTCACTTTTAACTTTTACTGCGTCTTAATTAGTAGCTAAGCGTTCCTTACAGCAAGCTAACACTTGGGGTGATATCACCAGATGGCTGAATGACATGAATTTTTGTCTCTGATAATTAACCTTCATTTTAACGGGACCACATTAGACAGTCCGGCCGTAGGAGATGAAGATGTTCACTGCAGAACGAGTCCGTTTTAAGCAAATTGCTTGTGTGGTGCATCACAGAGGGTACAGCTGCATTAAGTTCAGTGAGGGCTTTCAGCGAGGTTTTCTGGAAAGCAACGTTTACCTTTATTAACTCAGGAAATGAAAGGACGAAAGTGACAAAAGTGTTTGTCCCAGTGCGGAGCGTCTGGCTTGAGATTTTCACTGAATACATAAACTACTGACTGTGCAGTACCTTCAAAACAAAGAGAGCTATTGGACGCTGATAAATTAATTTTGTGACACTTCACTTGATGGGCCACAAATAATATAGCATTATACTGTTACTTATATATTAATCAACCAAAGTCTTACATACTGATGAAGTAAAATGTGACCATTGATTTGAAAGAACCAGTCAGCTTGATGGAATTTTCTGGCCATCTGATCTGTTTGCGCTGTCTGTTGCTTTCCGCTGGACTGGTCCCACTTGCAGTGATGTACCATGAGAACTTCAGTGGAATGTGAATTCACAGAGGTCAACATTCATCCATGCATCTCCATAGATGTGGTTAGTTTTGGTTCCCTCTCCTGATCTCTGTAAAAGCGAGCAGTCTACAGTGATTGGGTCTCTCTCCTGATCTCTGTGAAAGGAAGCAGTCTACAGTGATCAGGTCCCTCTCCTGATCTCTGTGAAAGGAAGCAGTCTACAGTGATTGGGTCTTTCTCCTGATCTCTGAAAAAGCGATCAGTCTACAGTGATTGTGTCCCTCTCCTGAACTCTGAAAAAGCGAGCAGTCTACAGTGATCGGGTCCCTCTCCTGATCTCTGTAAAAGCGAGCAGTCTACAGTGATCGGGTCTCTCTCCTGATCTCTGTGAAAGCGAGCAGTCTACAGTGATTGGGTCTCTCTCCTGATCTCTGTGAAAGCGAGCAGTCTACAGTGATTGGGTCCCTCTCCTGATCTCTGTGAAAGCGAGCAGTCTACAGTGAGTGGGTCTCTCTCCTGATCGCTGTAAAAGCGAGCAGTCTACAGTGATCGGGTCCCTCTCCTGATCTCTGTGAAAGCGAGCAGTCTACAGTGATTGGGTCTCTCTCCTGATCTCTGTGAAAGCGAGCAGTCTACAGTGATCGGGTCCCTCTCCTGATCTCTGTGAAAGCGAGCAGTCTACAGTGATCGTGTCCCTCTCCTGATCACCATGCAGCTCATTCTGCATCTTCTATGAGAGCTATAAGAGAGCCAAGGACTCTTGGCAGATGGCCCAGTGATTCGCCGAGAGATTAAAGAAAAAGGAAATGCCATTTTCCCTGGTGGACCGGTGACACCGGCTTTGGATTGAATCAGCCATACTATAAGTCCCCCCCCCCCCCACCATGGTTGCCAATCCTCTGAATTACCTCCACTGAGCTTTTAGCACAGGATAAACAAATGAGCCCTTGGTGGGCATCACGTCAGCCGGGGCTCAAAAGCTGCGCTTTCTACCAGTTGATTCTGGCCGGAATGGCGGAGGTGACTGGCAGTGCGTGGTCCGGGGCTTACAGGTCGGGTGCTCGGTGTACAGTGGGGAGTGTGGTGCCCAGACACATTTAGCTGTAAACTTACTGTAACTAAAGGTGTCTGGGTTCAAGCCCCAGGAGATGAGTTCGATTAATGAATAGAAGTGTAAACAGTACTGCGTCCGTGCTGCGTCCGGTGAATGCAGGCGCTGGTACGCCGCTGGTGTTCAGGCGTGTTTAGCCCATTTGGGATGGCACCAACTTCTGGGACTGACCCGTCCGTGGCCCTCCGTTGAGCGCAAACTCGCCAGTGATACGCTATTGACGTGACATTTCATGTTATTTCAGTGAAGGACATTTCATTTACTTAATCCTGCACTCTGGAGTCTTTTAAAGCTTAGTAATTCTGGCCCAGCTCGCACTTTAAATCAGCCCCATTTTTCTAACCGTAATGCCATCCAGTCCAGTGGGCTTGTCAGATCTCTGCTGGAGCACCATAAATCTCACCGAATGCCTCAGCTATAGCTGCTTGTTCTGGGGGCTTTCGAGTATAAAAAGAGGCACCAGTCCCATTTATAGACATTACTGGTCTCCTCCATGGTTCCTGTCCGGCTCAGATCGAACCCAGGGTTTATCTGCTTTTTTTTTTAGCTGTTGGATCGGCAGAAGGGAAAGGGGGCATGGTAGTGGTTAGCGCCCCCTGTCTGTGACCTGTAGCCCTGGAAGTCTGTGACCTGTAGCCCTGGAAGTCCGGCCCATCTCTCACATACAGGCAGGGCAGTAGTATTAGAGAGAGGAAAGGAGCACGCGCTGATGCAGCATCACACCACAAACCACCTCAGGGGTGACAACTTCTAGATTTGCGTGGTGACTGATAAAGGGTGCAGTCTCTGCTGTCCTTGTGGTCACGATTGTGTTGATCTGAAGTGTAAGATGTCTCCCTCGTGGCCTGGGGAACACAGGAAATTGTCAAGACCGCCTGAGTGAGGCAATCCAATCAAGGGCACTTTAAATTATCGGCACTCGGCCATGAGGCGGGCGATACCTCAGCACCACGCTAGTCCGAATGGAACAGTATGGGGTTTTTTCCAGTGGCTGGAGTGCTACCAACCCCCAAATTTCCTCTTAAAATCAGAGGACCTCCTTGCAGGGCCGGTTGTGGATTAACATCATACCCAGGACAAAGCAATTGTAGGTTAAGGTCCTTGCTGAAGGGCGCATTTTAGTATGATCACTCCAAGCATTCATGGGATTCAAACCAGCAACCTCCCAACTGCTGGCACATGCCAGCCGCCACTCTGCTCCAGCAGCACCATTAATAAAAGGGAATTATCTTAGCAAAGAGTGTCAGTGAATCGTCTGCCGTTTATAGCGATATATCGGGGCCTCAAGCAGCCTTCTGAGCAACGGCCTGTAATCCCAGCTGAAGTGCTGTGATGCTCCTTATGACCGGGACGGCCTCAGCTGTCATGTTCCTGCAGTCAGGGACACCTGGGACGTGCGTTACCACGCGGCTGGCGGGGTCAGGCTGCCCAGAACCTCTCAGCGTCCCTGTACTGTGGGAGCGGAGCATCGCAGGCCGTGCAGCGTGGGCGTCCCTGCTCAGAGAAGTCCATCGTGGGACATGCCCCTTCCTCAAATTCAGCGAAATTCACTGCGTACGGCTTTGTGCCGTGAACTTCCCTGGATTCCGCTCTCACTCTGTGCCATGCTCTGAATCTTAAAACAGGCTTCTTCAAAGTTTCTACATGGTAAACATGGTTCGCAGGGATTGTGAATTGCTCACGGTGAGGAAAAAACTGGATTCACCTTGTTAGTTACCTTTCAGCCACCAGGTCTCTTTATCTGCAGACAACAGTGTGGCGTTAGTGCATCTGTCCTCATTCTGACAGGTGAACTAAACCTGGAACAGTGTAAGAGGGGACATCCAGCTAAACCGGCAGACAGGTCAGATGCATAGATCTGCATGACGGAGGTTTGAATGACAAGCCCAAAAAAATATATATGGTTCACCGGTAGTGGCAGCAGTGAACCCACAGGGATTTAAACCCGGAATGTTCTAAGGTTGCCGTGGGACGCTCCTGGACAGCTTCCTGGGCCAGCTGAGTGCTAACCCATGCAAACACACATCCCTGCCCCGGTCCAAATCCCTTTAAGGCTGTGGCTGACATCTATAGAGACGATGTCCGTGATGCTGAAACCTGGAATCGCGCCGAAGGCCGCGGCCTGGGATTGTAATTAACGCTGAGTGTGGAGGTGAGTCGCAAGCGGCCCCGCGCCGTGCGGGAGTGCGCCTCAGTGGCTGCTCAGTTTCCGCTTCTTTGGCTGATGTAAGGAGCCACAAGCCCCAAACAACAAATATTTACAGACAACAAGAGAAAGAGACCTTATCCTGTCCTGGAATGGAGCTGAAAATAAGCCCGTCAGTGTTTTTTTCCAGCTCTGCCAACTGCCCCTTTCGCATTACAGAAGTGAACAGTAACCATCATTTTAGCTGGTTCAGCCACAGAGCTGCTATTGATTAGCCTGTTGTGCCGTCACTGGCCCGTCTCTCCAGGAGACTAATTCTGTGCCACTCGGCTCATTCATCACTCAACACCTCTAACCTGACGGCCAACAATAACTTCTGCGCTTCGTGGCTCAACTCGCTTACGAGGTGATTTTTATGAAACCTAAGCAGTCGATAACTTTGGGATGAACGTGTTATAACACTGGAGTCTTAGACTCGTCACTCTGAATGACGACGCGTGATTAATAATCCTCTGCCTGCCAGAGAAATGATTGTTTACCTGAGCGCTGGGGG
>JAODKE010000068.1:33785320-33796823 GCA_026779605.1 Mormyrus hasselquistii
ATCAGTGCATGCTCCTTACACGCTGTAATCAGTGCATGATCCTTACACACTGTATCAGTTCATGCTCCTTACACCCTGTAATCACTGCATGCTCTTTACCTCTCTCTCTCTTCAACACTGGAAATCAAGGGTTCAACACTGACCCCCCTGGAGCAACTGCAGTGCTTCAGAATGTCATACCAATCTTTGTAGGTCAGGTATCTTAACAATGTTGCTGTTTAGACTGGCTCATTCCCATGCACACACATGGTCGCGGCAGCTGAGCAATGAAAGTGCTCTCCCTCTGAGATTGACTGTGTGGAATCGCGCTGGGGAGCTTCGTGCCGGAACGGGGAAGCCAAGACAGACTCAGAGACCCCAGGAATGGTGGAGTGTTCATATGCTGGAGCCTCCAAAGGCCCCTTCAGCACAGTGCATTCTGGGTAGAAAAGGGTGGCATTAATCACGTAAACAGATGAATGCGCCTTGCCTGTCCCCCCGCCCTGGGGCCGCGGGAACGCTGCCGGCTCGCCTCTACTGTTCCTGCTACATGTAATCTGGGTGATGTATGTAGCGCTGAGGACGGCGTCCTTAGGAAAGGTGCCAGTGACTGTGCCCACAAAAGCAGAGTCTGTCAGAAGGCGCTGGCATTGTGTGAGGGTTCAGCCTGAACAAAGAGGGGAAGAGATCTCACGGTCAAGAGAATAAACAGCAGCAACACCCCGCTGGGTAATAACAGCGTAATAAATTACTCATCATGTCAATGAATGAAGTTAAGCTTTGATTAGAAAACAGCATCATGTCCAATATTGTGAGTTGATGGAGGCAATTTATTAGGCCAGCAGCCTAGTCAGGAGAGTCAGGAGAAGCGGCACCTGCGGTAGGGTAACCCTAACCCTAAACCTAACCCTAACCCTAACCCCATTCTTCATTCTGTTCAGCTAGGTCAGAGCAGACCATGAACATCATAGACCATGAACTTCTACTGAAGTTCTGCTGGAACTATCTGTCTCCCATCAAGGGCAAATGTGTGAGTTTGTTTCTGCTACAGACTTTGTGCCCAAGAATCTGGGCTCCTTTTGTGCAGCTAGACATCCTTGTGGAGCAGCTCGGTAAGCTGTGGAGAAGGAAGACAGATTTACACCAAGATGCGGTGGATTTTTAATATTTTTTTGGATGAGGTCCATGACTGGTGGAATTTTCTCACTGTTTTTAATAAATTCGAGCAGAACGAGAACAACAAACAGCTCGTCTGCTCGTCTCGGGCCCCCGTGGGAGGTGTTTCCTGTTCTCGCCCCCTGCTGACGGGACAGGGAAGCGCAGGCAGCCAGGCCGTACAGACGCGCAGCAAACCGGCCGCTTTTTTTCTGGTGTACTTCATTGGCTGTGCACCTCGTTTGTCACTGAGGGGCAAATTTACGGCTGAATAATGTCCCCAATGAGACGCTACGAAATGACGAGCAGGTGTTACTGTGCATTATTGCACCCTGTGTTCTACATAAGTAGCCATCTTTAGCGGTACTGCTGCAAAGGCAAATTAGAGACGGGTTAGCGGTGGGTTTGAGCGTCAGGCTCGTGGTGGGTGTATCGCGCGCAGAGCCCCAACAGGGAGCCAGGTTTGCCTGGATCTTTTTTCATGGTGATTGATCACCAGCCTGAAACTCGGCTAGAGAAACCCGGCTCATCCTGACTGGACTCATTACCTTATTATGGTTAAATATGTGCAGCTGCATGGAAATGGGAGGCCCGGGAAGTTTGATATATTCTCTAATTCCAGAGAGTCATGGTCCTTTGGCTCTGTGCTATTTGAGTTAGCTTAAGCTTACAGCATGTCGTCCTTCACCATCAGGCCACCTGTGTATGTATCTGATACCGTTGAAGCAGAAGATCACACTGTATCTGCTCACACAAATGGTGTTTTGCCTTTGTTTACAGTGCAAAAGCTATGGGACTCTCTGCCAAGCTTTTGTGGTGATTTAATTGCGGATTCCCGTGTCTTTGCCCCCTCGCCGTATTCAGGAGAAGCAGCGCTTCCTGACGGACGTCCTGCATGAAGTGATGCTGCTGGACGGCCTGGCCAGCTCTCACCCCATCTCGCAGGAGGTCTACCAGGCCGCGGACATCGACAGGGTCTTCGACTGGATCGCGTACAAGAAGGCCAGTGATGACCCCCAACCTTCCTGCTTGCCTCTGCATGTCCTGGCTTCTGGTGTGAGGGGGAATGGGGGGGGGGGGGGTGGCAGGGTTTATTAATCCAAAAGCTGTCAGTATGTCTGGGACAGAGGAATTCTCGATAAATCGGAATGAGAAGTGAATTTAACAGATATTAATAATCGCCTTGGAGGAGTGATTACAAAGCCGAAAATGTATCTGAGCAAATGCAGAATTGCTGTAATTGGCGTCGTCACAAGATTAATGCTTTTTTATTAAGTTCTGCAAGGTGGTCACTGCACAGCCAAAAATGACCCAGAGGTTTTGGAATTATACCGATTTGGCCCAAGCAGCAGTATCCTTGACAGAGAATAGAATTGCTGTCTTTCTGAGGGGGGTGACAACGCTGGTTACTCTTAGCACCTTAAGCTCATGTCTGGGTGCCATTATTTATGCTACAGCCTGTGATCTCCATGACATGGGGTAGGTAGAGCTTCTGAAGCTCCCTTCCCATGGCCAGTCATCCACATGCCCATCTTATTCTAGCAAAAGCCTTGCTGCTTCCCATTGGTTGTCTAACCTGCCAGTCTGTGGTGGGCGTTGCCCATGTCAACGGTACGTCACCATAGATTGGCTTCTCAGGATCCCCCCAGGTCGGGGATCAGTGCGCGCAGAGACAACAGGCAAGGTAAGGTGAGATATCAGGGGAACATGTTTCTGGTCCATGGTTTATTCAGCTTTGTATTGTATTGTGTCTGGAAAGTTCTGTCCAGGTTTCAGCCTGCTGGGTTTTTTGTCTTCTATGGGGGGTGGGTGTGTTAATAAATTGCATGATTCAGAACCGTTCCGCTGGTGCTGCACATTGTACCGGTGGACGTCTGGCCCAAACGGCGCAGATTGGCGGACGTCCTTCTGAGCAGAGCTGCAGCTGGGCGTTCCACCCCCCCCTAACTGATCTCCCTCTCTGTCTCCCAGGGGGCCGCCCTGATCCGCATGCTGGCCAACGTGCTGGGCCAGCCCGTCTTCCAGAGGGCACTGAATGTAGGTAAAGAGCGCACGCTGCTGCCGTGGCAGTGATATCGCAGTGCTTGCAGTGTGCGTGTGGCTGAGCATGAGCAGGCAGCTTCATTGGTGAGCGAGACCGTGCTGAGATGTGTGAAAGAGTTCCCTCAGCCAAGTTTCTGGAGAAACACGATCCTCATACAGATACAGATGTTTCAGGGTAACCATGGAACGTCCCGCTAGGGGTCAAATCAAGCACAAGTGTTCAGACGGGAAATGGCTCCGGGATCGCGGCTGGTCACACCTTCAAAAAGGAAATGCAATAGAAAAAACATCCAACAGAAGCCTGAATGATTCTGACCTAAATTACCTTACTGGGACACAGTTTGGAAATTTAAGAGCGTGTTTTACATCCTATAGCGATCCGCGTTTATACATAGAAATAAATGGCACAGGACTGAAGCGTATCATCATTTTTCATCTAATGCATCACCACTGGATTTTACTACCCTGGTAAACCCAATATTCAGTGGTCTTCTCAGTTACAAAGAAGTGTATTTAACCCTGCAAAAACATGCTAGCTTTGAATTTTCTTCCCTGTTGAATGAACACGGATACAAGGCCAGTTATGCATTTATGCAAATGTACATTTTATCCGTCAGCCTGACCTGCTGGCTCTAGTGCTGTCGCATAGAATGGCTACAGACTCTTTGTTTTCACCCCCATGAGGTAATATCTTCTGTACTCCTGCATCCGTGTCGACATCCAGAGTGGTGCACTTAATACTTTTAACGAAGGCCTGACATTTTCAGCAGAAGCTCCAGGGGACTAGAACGCCTCCTCGGCTGAGATACCTGTCCTTCTCTCTTTGCCTACTCAGGCAGAAGTAGGCTTACTGTCACATAAATAGATATTTCACTCTTTCATGCTTTCACATTGTATGCCTATAAATAAGGTACTTGGTTACATAGGTGCATTTAACAAGCCTCTACAAACACTTGATAGAAGCACGACATCTTGCATTCAAGTCTAATCCTGAGGTTGTATGGTCAGTCGGATCCTTTTACTAAACAAGAATGATGTCCTGCTTCAAATCTGTGCTCTTAGGGGTTCAGTTACCTTCTCCACTGTGAGTCTGAAGGTTTGTAGCTCAGCTAAAGAATTACTTATTGTCCAAATGATGGGTTATGTTGTTGCGCTGTTCATGGGTTGTCTTTGGACAAGTGTGGTAGCTTTTGCTTGTTGTTTTTTTGCGGGGACAGGAGACTCATACTGAGAGGTCAACACTGTATTTGTAATATTCTTAGTACAATATTTCTGAAAACGCATCTGCGCTAGGTGCCAGCAGGGGGCAGTATGACCATAGGGGGCCGTGTGACCACCTCCTGTGCACAGAGCCCCCCCGCCCCCCGTTGCCAAAACAAATGCTCATATATATGCACCTGCATGCCGGGCTCCCCGCAGGGCTGCGTCCTGGCAGTGGCCCCCGGGTCAGCACCCCTGTCAGTGTGTATGGCTTCCTCGCACACAGATATGCCCCCCCAGGCATGCTCCTCACACGACGCCTCCAGATTTTCAGGAGGATCTCATTGTCGCTAAGCATCATGTGACCCTCCCCTGCCCGGATGCCCCCCAACAACCGCGAATGAACGGTCACATCTCAGCGCCCTCTCAATGCCATGATTCATTGCGCCTCAAGTTCGTTCTTGGAAGGCAAGATAGCCAGACTGTTCTTGCCAAGACCACAACTACGATCTTTGCATTTTTGGTGTTGAGAGACGTTCCGAGGGCCTCAGCGTACTAGTTCGGTGCCCCCATCTGAAGATGGCGCCCAAGGCAGTTGCACCTCTTTGGCTCGCCTTCGAACCTTCACTGCTGATTGATTTACATGTAACATCTCCTGTTGGTAGCTCTTGTGAATAAATACCCCTGCTGCTGGGGATAAACAGCCCCCATCTGGGCGAGAGAGGACAGTGAGCCCATCGGAAGCAGGTCTGGATTAACGAATTAAAGAAATAATCAGAAATAATCGTCGCATCTGAACTAGATTTTATGCAGCATCGCTATAGACAGGAGAGAGATTTCTATAGAAATATGAGAGATGTACGCACTGTACAGCCTTAGCCCAAAGAGTGAATGAGCTTTAGAGTTAAAAATAATACATTCAAAGAGAGATTACCTTGCTTTAGAGTTATTTTAATTATATTTTCCCATTTAACTCCATAGGTAGCTGTGAAGCCTATTGACCTTGCAGTTATTTCCTCATTAAGCTGGGTTTCTATGCGCTATCAGTCAGGCAGATACTAGCAGCGCAGCTCGTGCCGCTAATCGCAGCAGACAGATCGACCGCGCCGAGGCTAAAATAGCAGAAGGCTAAAATAGCTCATGTTTACGAATATGCGTGTGATAAATGCGCCCGCTTCATCCCATGTGCATGGACTGCATGGACCGGCACCACGTCTGCAGTGCTGACTGTGAACCCGGAAGCCCTGCACTGTGATCTGACTGAACAGCATCCCCAGAGCCCGAGCCTTAAACTCCTCAGGATTAATAACACGGCACTGTCTCTGACTTTCCAGTCCGCTGTCTTAGGCAGAATAACTAAACACTGTCAGGTCTCATTACGTGGAATCAGTGGACAGAGACGGAAAAACAGATTAGCTGTAATCTGTCTGTAAATATGGAGATGGTGTGGATCTTCTCCTTTGAGCAAAATGTCTAAATAGCCTCTGCGTTTCTTTGGTAAGTCATTTAGAACTGCAGATTGCTTACAGCTCCTTGTAAATCAGTTTGGAAACAACCTTGGTTATACACGGACAAAAATATGAATTATTTATATGGAACCAGACTGTAGTATATTGCAGAAGTCTTATATTAATGTGTAAATTATGAAGTCACTCTGCCTGAATTCATGTTCATCTGAAGAAAATCACAGCGAGACAGAGGAGAAATATGTATTTTTATTCCACTGCATTTTGAATGAATTTGCTCTGTGGCATGATCCCCGGGTTCATGAGCTGCCTGTAACTGAACAAGACGGTAAGCACAAGGGGTGGGGTCACGCTTGCATGGATGGATGATTCTGATTTTTAAAATCAGAATTAGTCTGTGATGTTCCACAGGTCTGTGAGGAAATGAACCTGCAGACGTTTGTGCATGAATGGTATTGAAAGCAAGCTTTTATTCTGATCTTAAGCATTGTAATGTGTTACTTTGATCTGTAGATTCATAGTGCTTTGAACAGAGGGTGTCATTAGTTGTAATGTGAAAACAGTTTAAATGGAGCGGAATTGGAGCGACACTCACGCTTGATGCCTTTGCTAAGCAAAGTTTCCTGAATCCTTGGGCTCCAAATGGAACGTTACAGGTCACATTCTGATCCCATCTGCTTAAAAATGATCTTATGGGGACCTGATAATCCGTAAATGAATCCCTAAATCATGGAGTTATAATACTTTTTTCCTAATTTAATTTCATGATTGCATTTGGAAGATGTCCTCACAGCGATTACTTACACTGACACCATACAACACGGTCATTAATTACGCATTGAAACATACAAGCTGTGAGTAGCTGAATATCCGTATTATTTAAATATGTGTAGCCTGTTTAGATGCGCACAAAGCAGAATATTGGGCCCGTTCCATGCAGCAGCATTCAGGCTAGAAAAGGGCGTTGGAGCTTCAGTCATGGAGATGTGGAGGACAGCTGGCTCTCCCGGGATCTGAGTGAGAACAAGCCAGGCTGCTGGCATCTTCTGCCACCCGTCTGGTCCTTGTCCAGGTCCCGCCTTCTCCGCCCGCGTCTCTCAGGCTGTAGGCTTGGAGTCAGACGTCACATGTTCAGGCGTCGGACTCGGCAGCGGAACCCGAGACCGAAAGGCACACTTTCTGATCCAAACAATCCCTGCAATTTGCTGTGTTTTTCCGTGGTTAAATACAGTGGATCAACTGGTAGCACAGCCAATGAAACAACCACATTTCGATGGGGGGGGGCTTGTTTCAATGGGGGGGCTTGTCGATGCTGTTAGTTGCTTATTAATATGAACCAACTGTTTCCAATATCATCGCTTCTTGCATCAGTTTAAATCATGTGCCAGATAATGTAGGTCATATATAGAATGACATCATACCAGTAAGTGAGGTGAGGTGATCTGCCCTTAGAGGGGTTTCTTCCATAATCAGTGAACATAATTGCAGGGGGATGTGAGAAGGTGATATGCCTACATTTCAGAAGTTATCAGTGTTTGGAGGGATGTGTTCTGAGTTTTAGATTAAGGGAGTACATTTAGTGGCATGTGGGAGCTAATTTATACCAAAGAGGACGGTGCCTGTGGACCCCGACAGCGATCCTATGCCGTGAATATGCTGACAGCGTTCCAGCTAATCGTTGAGACTGCTGGTTTCACAGTTGGTTTTCACACTTCGAGTTTCTCATACACGTTTCGCAGGGAAGTATGGGTGTACTGACAAGAATTTTCATGCTCGTATCCAAAGAGGCTCAGCACAGCAGAACTCGGAACACTTTATCGCCGGTATGTGCAAACATACCAGAATTGGCTGTGCTTTGCTGCCAAGAAAAATTAGCTTGAACATGTAATTCAAGGAGTATTTTTTTGTAACATTATGTTTACTCTTCACTTGCATCTTACGTATAATTTAACATTTGTCTGTGTGTATTTGCGTAGACGAATATTTAAGAGTATTATTAAATATGAGGTGCGTGCTTTAATTAGTCTCCCTTGGTTTCAGGACTATTTGAGAACCCACATGTACGGGAACGCCGGGCGAGATGACCTGTGGAACAAGTTCTCTGAAGTAAGTCTGCATCTCTGTCATGAGCCAAGAGGAGGACTGTCACTGCTGGAGTCTGTCCAAATACTGATGTGATTTTAATGTGGATGTTTAAGGGGATGGGCGGCATCGAGGACCCGCCAGGTGCAGAACCCCCTTCTGAAACGAATGTCTTTTTTATAGAACTTATTTTTCTTGCATGGTTGATCCCAATGAAAGGAGGAGTGATTAGCTGGGATTGGGAGGGGATAGGGATAGGCTGCATCCGGGAACCAATAAATTAATTAATGACAAATGGGAAAAGGCTGGCAGTGTTGTCACAGCTCACGGTCATCCCACTGACGCTGAAATTTGCAGCTGCGTTCTTCCTGTCAGCAGCTGATTGAACTGTGGAGTATTTGTTAATTTCTGAGTAATTTGTGCAGCCTAAGGATCAGGAGCTAACAGTGCTGTGTGGTCTGAGCACGGGGTCAAGCTTTTATCCAGCACCGCTGGGGCATTTTTAAAGGGGCAGAGACCCTGCTCAAGGCCCCGTCGGAGATGTGACTCCTCTATTGGCCTACCGTCGCCCGCATGAAGGTGTTCCTCCGCTCATATTCGCTTTCTGCTGATGCGCCGATGTGTAGAGGAGGTGTTACCGCCCCGAGGGTGCGAGCATGTAAGCGTAAAGAATCACGTGTTGCGCCGGAGGGCCATCCCAGTCGCCATTACTCCTCACGCCGTCTCCAGCCTGAGGATAACCAATAAAGACAAGGAACGCCCAGTAAAACCACATGACGCACAGAGTGGAAATGGATTTGGCAAAACCAGTGGGGGGAATCAAAACTGGAATTTCGACATGAGCTTGGTGAAAACACACGTAGGAAAAACACGCCGCTGTAGGTTGATTATGGGAGTAAACCCCCCCCCCCCCCCCCCAGCCTATGGGAAAAATGTGCATAATTTTCACAGCCAACACTTTGAGGTCATGCCTACCTGAGTGAATCAGTTCACAAAATCACATGTGCATTTTCTGAGCCCCGCAATGAGTGTGAACATGAATGAAATGTATGTAATGTATGTAATTGTATCCAGTGGCAACAACACGCTGAAGTTCAGGCAACATTCACACTCTCAGACAGCGCGTCTTCTGATGAAGCAGCCAGTACTCTTGACATTATTAGCTCTGCTTAACACTCATGGCAGTTTTTTCTCTTTGCCCAGATTAACACGACCAGTCTGGGTTATAATTGATTGTGTCCCCCCGTTAGAAGAGTCATGAGAAAGGAAACACTCCAGCTTTCTCATATCATTAGGAGACTGCGAGTGAGTCAGACCCCACCAGGCTGCTTGCTGGAGAAGCCTTTCCAAGCATACAGATCACATGAGTCATGGTCGATCTTCCCTTTACGTTGATTCATCTGGGTTGTCATCCCATTACATGCCCCTCGTGATTCTTCACTGTTCATTTTTTAGGGGTTTTCAGCGGCACTCTCTGTCTCAGAGGGTTCGGATGCTGTGCCTGTATTCAGAAGTTTGCTGGTTTAAAGCCCAGGGTTGTCAGAGTGACGTCACTGTTGGCCCCCTGATCGAGGCCCTTAACCTAATTGCTGACTGACCCCGCTTTCACAAAAAAATTCTCTGTCACTTTGGATTAAAGCATTTGCTAAATAAATAAAATGTAAATGTGTTTTTTTTTTGAGAAATAAGGTAGAAATATACTCCTTTTATCAATGCATGACATCTGGCTCTTACGCTCTTGGATGAAAGTTCCTTTAGGAGTTTTATAACAACCTGAAAAACCTGCTTAGTAGGAAATGGCTTTTTATGGGCAGTAAACCCAGTCAGTGGCTCCGGTCGTGTTCCCCGGGAGTCAGCCTCATCTCCGGTGACTAAACGCTGGTTCTTCTTACAGCAGCTCTTCAGTAATAGGGGTTAAATTCTAGCCGACTCTCCTATTCACTCAGTAATAGTAATGATTCACCTATTCACTCAGTAACAGTAATGATTCATCTATTCATTTAGTAATAGTAATGATTCACCTATTCACTCAGTAACAGTAATGATTCACCTATTCATTTAGTAATAGTAATGATTCACCTATTCACTCAGTAATAGTAATGATTCACCTATTCACTCAGTAACAGTAATGATTCACCTATTCATTTAGTAATAGTAATGATTCACCTATTCACTCAGTAATAGTAATGATTCACCTATTCACTCAGTAACAGTAATGATTCACCTATTAATTTAGTAATAGTAATGATTCACCTATTCACTCAGTAGTAGTAATGATTCACCTATTCACTCAGTAACAGTAATGATTCACCTATTCATTTAGTAACAGTAATGATTCACCTATTCACTCAGTAACAGTAATGATTCACCTATTCATTTAGTAATAGTAATGATTCACCTATTCACTCAGTAATAGTGATGATTCACCTATTCACTCAGTAATAGTAATGATTCACCTATTGACCATTGAAAGAACCTGTGGCCCATTGAAAGCAAGAAATCACATCCATCTTTATACAACAGCATTGCTCATTAGATTGCACCAACAGAGAACTTGGGAAGCTACTCGAGAAGGAACTTTTTGGGTCTGAAATGTGCAGTTTGCTTGAGCCGTACCACATGAATGTATCACTAGAAGTGGCTTATTGGCCTGCGATCTGCTCCCTGTCGCATAAGGCAATGAAGAAGGAAGGGAAGCACATCAACATCAAAGCAGTGATGGACGGCTGGACGCTGCAGATGGGCTACCCTGTGGTAACCATCAGCAGAAATGAGAGTCTGGACCACAGCGTGACCATCAGCCAGGAGCACTTCCTCTACCACGCTGATGCCAAGAGAGGGGACATGAAGCTCTTCAACACCAGGTATCTCCATTCCCAGTCGTTGCTTTGATCATATGAGGCTGGATATCTGTGCCCTAGCAACCAGTACTTAGCCAATGCAGGTACACGAGGAAATGAAGTAATAAAAGCCCATTGTTTAGTATCTGTTTAATTTTTACAGAAAAGTTTGGCCATTTTTGGTCTGTCACCCTACTCTCTAACCTGTTTTTAAACTTCCTACCACATAAGTTTATTTTTAGAGTTACTGTGCTTTTATATATATTCAGCTCTCAAGCGTTGTTGTCTGAATGTGTCTGAAAGATTCCACAAAATTTTTATTGGTAATGTGCAACAGGTGCACTGGAGTGTTTAGTCAGCCTCACACAGGCAGCTTCACTGGGCCAGCCTCACTCGGGCAGCTTCACTGGGCCAGCCTCACTCGAGCAGCTTCACAGGGGCAGCCTCACTCGGGCAGCTTCGCACAGGCAGCCTCACTCGGGCAGCTTCACTTGTGCAGCCTCACTCGGGCAGCTTCAAAGGGGCAGCCTCACTCGGGTAGCTTCACAGGGGCAGCCTCACTCGGGCAGCTTCACAGGGGCAGCCTCACTCGGGCAGCTTCGCACGGGCAGGTTCACTCGGGCAGCTTCAAAGGGGCAGCCTAACTCGGGCAGCTTCACAGGGGCAGCCTCACTCGGGCAGCTTCACACGGGCAGCCTCACTCGGGCAGCTTCACAGGGGCAGCCTCACTCGGGCAGC
>JAODKE010000068.1:33796923-33808132 GCA_026779605.1 Mormyrus hasselquistii
TCACAGGGGCAGCCTCACTCGGGCAGCTTCACACGGGCAGCCTCACTCGGGCAGCTTCACACGGGCAGCCTCACTCGGGCAGCTTCACACGGGCAGCCTCACTCGGGCAGCTTCACAGGGGCAGCCTCACTCGGGCAGCTTCACACGGGCCGCCTCACTCGGGCAGCTTCAAAGGGGCAGCCTCACTCGGGCAGCTTCACACGGGCAGCCTCACTCAGGCAGCTTCACAGGGGCAGCTTCATTTTCTCATGAAAAATCTAAAGTGCTCGCAAAACAATACAGAGAGTACAACCAATACAAACAGTGTAAAATAAAACAGACATTGCAAAACAATAGAAGCGTGTGGAAAATACAGACGCTGCAGAAAAGCTCAGTTAGTGTAAAACAATATAGATAATGTATATAATATGACTGTTACTGGAAATCTGGGTTTTGGCCATTCGAATGGCTGGGGGATGGAAACTCAAAGCTTTGAATCTGACTCAGCCACTGCATACCTGTCACCTTGTGTCTCATCATGGACAGTTCTGCTGACCTGTGGTTTCCGCCACTAAGTATCAAAATAAAAGCACCGCACTGGGACCTTGTTGAAGGCCGGCTCTCATTAGTAGCCCTGCAGAGGCGTTTTAGTGCGATCCCAGACCGCCCGACGGGGATTTTCCTGAGCCAGAGGCAATAGAAACACTGCACTACCCTAAGGAAACATTTTGTGCCGAGCGCAGAAAAAGAGGGGCTATGTCATTGTTGGATTTGAGACCGGAGGGTCGTTGGAGTCCATTAGACGTCAGGTTACTGTTCTTTAAGTGTTCAGCTGGTGCCTTTCATAGATTCCACGTCCTGATGTCAGACTATTTTAGTATTGTAGTACATATCTTTCAATTTATTGACTTAATATTGTCAGCATGACTAAATATTGCTGTTGCTCAGAATCTGATGTTTGCCATACATCCATCCATTATCTATCTGGGTCGCGGGGAAGCTGGAGCCAATCCCAGCATCTTCGGGCGAGAGGGTGGGTACACCCTGGGCAGGTCGCCAGTCCACCACAGGGCCAACACAGACAAACACACTGGCATTCACACCTATGGACAATTTAGAGTAGCCAGTTGACCTAATCTACATGCCTTAGGACTGTGGAAGGAGTATATATGCTCTTATACTTGCTTTTGGGCCAGTTTGATTGGATAAACGGAGCCAAGCAGGAGGGGAGGGTGTTTTATTTAGTTTGTGGGATGAATCTGCCTCCATCCACCGCTAATTATTTGGAAGATGCTCCATCTGCCTTCAGGTGAACCTGCACCTTAGAAAATTAATCACCTTACTGGGGCAAAATTTTAACCTGCTAATGTTTAATGAAGGGTCCCTTCAGCGCATGTCTGTCCGTTCTTTATTGATGCATTTTCCGTGGTGCACATGCAGTGAATAAATGCTGTACCTTAAACAGCTCTGCCAGGCAGCCGGTATTCATCAGACAGGAGTCAGGAGCCACCACAGCATTTTAGCACCTGTAAGTCAGAGATGGTTTGTGACTCTGCCTGTGATTGGAAGTTCACTGGTAGCACCATGATTTCACCATCGGGCCCTTGAGCAAAGGTCCTCAAACACCGAATTTCTCAGTGACTGGCTGAGCCTACCTTCAATCGTATGGTGCTTTGGATAGAGGCATCTACTAAATTAATAAATGTAAAGTGGAAATGTAAACTCAAAGGCTTCCATAGGCGCGTATTTTTAAAGCAGAGATCTGATGAGCTGAAGAGGCTGAAAAAGGTGTAAACAGTAAAATGCTAGACAAGGCTAACTACCACCGAGGGGGTTAACACACTGCCCCAGATGCCCTTCTATACCTGCTAAATACACCGAGTGTAATACCAAAGCCACTTTTCCCAGGATCGCTGCGGAAGTGCGAAAGCCCTTGTTAGCGAGATGGGAGCTGTGTAAGCCTGTTATCGTCAGCGTGGTTCTGTAAGAGCTCAGACCAGGAGAGCTGCACGGTGCTCTGCTAGGAATGGTGTGGATGCTGCAAGATTGGATTCATTCACTCCGCAAAACCAGGACGTCTGCACCATTGCTGGTGTCCTCAGTGTATCTACGACACTTTTACAGCATTATGAAATGACTTGAATGGTTTTAAATAAGTTAGAAGGCTGTTTCACTAATGGTGAAATGGTAGGGAAATGTCTCGAGAGTCAAAAGCCACGAATCGAGTATTAAATATGCTAGAACATTTATTATATATTAGCACTGACTTCAGGGAAGGAGATGTGAGTAAGACAGAGATTAACATTAAAAGTGCCTTTCTTACTTAATTGGATCCAATTAAACTGATTTATGCAGACATTTACTCCTTCCAACTAGAGGAAAATTGTATTAGACCGTATTGTGATTAATGTGGTTAATTTACCACAGAAATACAAATCTAGGAGGAGAAAAAACTAGATAGTAGGATGCTGTTGAAAGCAGACAGTGTATTCTGTGTCTGATCTATCATAGAAAAGCACCACAGCACCTGGGAAATTTCCCATTCAGTTAATCACCATAACCTCTAACCCCACACATCCCTCCATCGACACATCCGACACATCCCTCCATCGACACATCTGACACATCCCTCCATCGACACATCCGATACATCCCTCCATCGACACATCTGACACATCCTTGCATCTCCCAATGGCATGAGTCCATGCTCATGTGACGATAACAGGCATGTAGAACCAGCATCCCTCCAGCCTCCGTGGGTCTGCTCAAAGCTCATAGATCGATGGCATCATTTAGAGGGCGATGACGGAAAGCGGCATACATGCCCTGCCACAAACACCAGAGCATTTTCACACGCATGAGCAGCTGGCGTAGAAGCCACATGTCTCACTATCTGCAGAGACCTGAACCCAAAGGAGATGATCGATTTTCCATTAGAGGAGAAGCTGATGTGGGAAATGAGGAGGAATTCAGGGCTGACTAAAGCGTCTTCTCATCCCATGGTTGTATTTCTGCCATTTAGAAAGAATGCTAAAGAGCTTCTGTAGAAAAATGGTAACAGTTTACTTGAAGTTGTCATCTATAATGCTCTATAGATACCTTCATGATGTATTATACTGCAAGTGCCGGCATAAGCAAGGATGCTGTGTACTGCATTATGAAGGCATCTATTGCGCAGCCTAGATGAGAGCTTCATAAGGCATTTATAATGCATAATAAACATGGTTATCATGTGGTAAGCCTTTTCATAAATATGCCCTGTGACAGGTTGGTGTCCCATCCTGGGATATTCCCTGTTCCAGACCCCAGTGACCCTGCATGAGGCAAGCAT
Source organism: Mormyrus hasselquistii (assembly GCA_026779605.1). Lineage (NCBI taxonomy): Eukaryota > Metazoa > Chordata > Actinopteri > Osteoglossiformes > Mormyridae > Mormyrus > Mormyrus hasselquistii. Next base: position 33,800,234 of record JAODKE010000068.1, read on the forward strand.
AGTGGTGATGGTTGGATGGATGGTTTGTTTCAGTGCAACACAATCTTAATAATAAAGATTGGGTAGGAACTCAGATGGTTTAGGTGTCTTATTGTAGGTCAACCATGGGTGTAACACAAATGTTTTGGCACCAGGCCTTCGTCACTTCCTGAAAAAAGTGATGAGGCACAGGAAGCAGTTTACAGTATGGATGGGAATAACACTGATTCACACTAACTGGCTTGTGTACATGTACGTGGTGAAATGACAGAGCAAAGCTACGGCATTCCTCTCTGAATGAACATGCGATGGACAATCGAACGTCAGTGTCCTTACTGACTCAGTCTCCCGTGTCTGTCTGGCATTTCTTATACACCAAGGTCCTTATTTATGCACATACATTAATTATCTGCAGAAACAGGTGCTGTAATACAGTTTTCTGATCTCAGCTTTTAAGGTAAGCACCCAAAACTGCCAGAGGCGACTGACTCTTACTTACAAACTCACCATTAACTGTCTATTCCCTGCTTGTCTTGGTGGAATTTGATTACTATTATAAATTGCTTATGATTTTGCGTGAGGGAGGCTCCGCATTCATGCAGTTTGAGCTGGCAAAGACACGGTTATCCAGGGCTTGCCGACCCCTGTGCAAACGACAGCCACCCATTGGATCTGGCAGGGGAAGCGTGATCGCTGTCAGCGAGTTTCTGGGTCCTCTTTGCTGCCAGGATCACCTTCCTTGGACGTGTGTCTGGGGGGGAGCACAGTTGGTTGTAGGGAGGAGTCCCTTGAACGTGCGTCTGGGGGGGAGCGCAGTTGGTTGTAGGGAGGAGTCCCTTGGACATGCGTCTGGGGGGGAGCGCAGTCGGATTAAATTAGTCGGCTAAAGGGAGGAGTCCCATTATCGTTTTTTTTCGGCTAACAAAGCTTTGAATGTGTACTGAAGCCTCCGGATTGTAAGCAGACAGTCTTCTGCCGTTGTTTTATTCTAGGTGTTGTGTCACGCATCGTCTGCATTATCCCAACTGCTGATATGAACTGACTTCTATTTTTTTCATTTTCCTCTCTCCCACCCACTTCTCCCCCACATCGCAGCTTCCAGTGGCAAATCCCATTAACCCTTTCTGTGGGCAACTCAACTCACGTATCCTCAGAGTCAGTCATTTGGGTGTCTGACAGGACAGGTGAGTAGGACTTGATACATATATACATATGTCAATGCCACTCTTGAAAGCTGGCTAACTAGTCATCTTAGGCAACTAAAATCAACTTTCAGCTTTCAAGTAAAATCTACTGTTTCAGCGCCCCTTTAAATATATAGTCTGATTCCTTTTCTTGCTACAGACCATAAGTAGCATTTTATGTCCAGGTGCACGTGGTTTAATTAAGACCAATTCCAGCATCACCCACCACAGGTGCCCACCTCCCTTAACTGTTTTTTCTTTGTGTTCCTGGAGGATCCAAATCTATCATGGAAAATGTAGTTTTATTCAATCTCATAAAAAAAACCATGTGTGATTTTTTAAAATCGTGCTATCGGAAACCTGATTGTTGTTATATTTATTACATATGTTTATTTAGTAAATGACAGTGTCAAAACCAAACCTAGGAAAAAGTGAGATGCATTGCAAGGAAGGACAGAAAATTGCTGCACAAAATTATTGTGAGGCTTTAAGCAGTGATTTGCTGCTTAGCTGGGTGTGTTTCTTCTGAATAGATGAGTGATTTCAGCTTCCATCAGCCCAGTCTCCTGCTGACTTAACTATACCTGAGTATATGTATTAGACTGATCTGAGCGGGTGACACACCGTGGTTCCATTTACAGAATTTTGAAATGGGACATGCTTTCTAAGGGATTATTATATGTTTTCCAGCCTTACACCTTTAATTTATTTGTGCCGCTGGGGTATATTTGTAACTGTGGACTTCCTAGTGGCAACTTTAATAGCCATTGAGGCATTTTTCCAAGTTACGGGTAAAGAGCATGTTCAAGAGCGTATCCATGAGCGTATCCAAGAGCGTATCCATGAGCGTATCCAAGAGCATATCCATGGGCGTATCCAAGAGCGTATCCAAGCGCGTATCCAAGAGCATATCCAAGCGCGTATCCAAGAGCGTATCCATGGGCGTATCCAAGAGCGTATCCATGGACGTATCCATGAGCATATCCATGGGCGTATCCAAGAGCGTATCCATGAGCGTATCCAAGAGCGTATCCATGGGCGTATCCATGAGCGCATCCAAGCGCGTATCCAAGAGCGTATCCATGGGCGTATCCAAGAGCGTATCCATGGACGTATCCATGAGCGTATCCATGGGCGTATCCAAGAGCGTATCCATGAGCGTATCCAAGAGCGTATCCAAGAGCGTATCCATGAGAAATACGAGGAATCACGGTTATATGGCAGTGATGAGTCCTCGTAAACAACCTCAACCCTTGGTGGCCCTGAGCACTCACACTTATTGTAACGGTGAATTACTAAAGGTGATGAGGTTCTACCTGTTATTGGCGGTGAGGGAACATCTGATGTGCTGCAAGGTGGCGTCGTTCATCTGAACAAGTCTCTCCATTCCAGAGCTGCACAGAATCAGCCTGTTGGGGGAGCGCACCTGGCTGCTGGGAAACATCAACCAGACCGGGTACTTCAGGGTCAACTACGACCTTCAGAACTGGAAGCTGCTGCTGGAGCAGCTGATGAGGAACCCTGAGGTAGGGTTAGCCTCAGACCCCCTGCCCTTGCCCGGCCCACTCCCACGTGGGACTTTTTACACCATTTCTTCCCTCTGCTACCAGATAATCTCTGTGGGGAACAGAGCCGGCCTCATCGATGACGTCTTTAATCTTGCCAGGTAGGTGGATGTTCTCCGAATGTTCTCAAAGGCCGTCTGGTGTCTTCCATGACCATTCACTGATCAAAAGCTCGACTGGGTTCTTGTCATCATCGCTCTTCCTGTGCAGGTCCTGTTGTGTGTTTTTTTTTCATGGGAAGCTTGAAATATTAGTTTCTTGTCTCTTATGCTAAAGGTTACGGAAATCTTTATGGATTTCCTGTCAGGCGGATGTTTTCTGGAAGATTCAGGGATGCTTGCTGCTGTGAAGTGGCTTTTTCATGGATTTTGTCATAACATAACATAGATTTCTCATTTGTGGTTTGGTTGGCTGGTATGTGTATAAATGTTACCCCTCTCATTTTGTAGCTTGGCTCTTTGTTTTGAACAGTTGTGAACACAAACTCAGCCATTACGCTTCACGCCGAGTCCTCATGAAACACTTAAACTCACATCTTTTCATGCTGTAGTATCTATACGCATGACGGGGGTCATGTGACACCACATCTGTACCCCATAACGTGGAGCTAAAGAGCTCACATCCCGCTGCACAAATGCATGGGAACAACTGTAATTGTGAAATGTGCCAGCATTTGCGAAGCTAATGTGTGGTGAAAGAGGACAGCCGTTCATTAAAGAGGCCAGAGACAGATTTAACTATAATTGTACAGAAAAGGTCAGACCTGGAGCTGCTGCCAGTCTGGAAGAAACATCCTGTACTTGTCGATTTGCAAAATTAAATGTTAGATTGTGTGGCACCTTCATATGCTCCCCCTCCCAAAAGCGGAGGCCTTTGACACCACTTTCAGAAAGTGAGTGCAGCTAGATTGAGCTGTTCGGCCCCTTCTAGGGGGAGGCCATATTTTATTTACGCTAATATGATGCGGGTTTGTAGATGCTAAGTGACGTCACACTCTGGCCTGACAGACGGGGTACGCCTGTGAGCACTGGGGAACATAGAAACACTCTTTATCCATTAATAAATAAAAAGATCAAAGCAGCATCACTTAACCGCTGAAGATGGAGGAAGGCACTCCTGTATGTGTGTATGTATGTATGTATGTATGTATGTGTGTATGTATGTATGTATGTATGTATGTATGTATGTATGTACCTCTGAGCACAGCATAAAAGTCCCAGAACAAAAATCAGCATCTGACCCTCCTGTGGAATCAAAACAGTGTTTCCAGTCCAGATTTTGAATGAAAATATGGAATAAAACCAAATTATTTTTTAGCAGCAGGAATGGGTTTTAAGAGAAAGTTTGGAAACAGGGCCAGACTGGGAATACCATGCTCCTTCCTTCCTGCCCTTCCAGATGTTTCTGGCACGCCTTAAACGTTCTCTTTACTGGGAAACCGCTAGGGGGCCATTGAGACGCGAACAGCCGCCCCTGAGACCACCAAAGGGTCGACGCCATTGCAGGCTATGGTTTCTCTCTGGTTTAATATGCCTTTAAAGGAAAGCAAACATATGCACATTAATAGTATGTAGGGTATTAGCATCCTGTGAGATCCCTTACAGTCTGACAGCTTGGAGCTGTTAGGCAGCAGCTGCTTGGCGGTGACCCGCTTCCTGTCAGGGTGACTTTGGCCACTACTTAGCTGCTAATTAAAGGCGCTTTGATATCTCTGTCTGTGCGATATGTGTCTAAGCAGTTCATGGATGCTTTAGTAGCAGCTGCAGCGAACCTCAGCATCTGCTCTGGGCTGTTACAGTGTCTGCGGACCCGTGAAAAAAGCCACTTTGATGCCTGTCACCCGCCCGTCTCCTCCCCCACTCAGGGCTGGGTATCTCCCCCAGAACATCCCCATGGAGATCATTTGCTACCTGCCCCAGGAGAGGGAGTTCCTGCCCTGGCACGCGGCCAGCCGCTGCCTCTACCAGCTGGACAAGCTGCTGGACCGCACCGACGAGTACAGCGCCTTCAGCGTAGGTAGAGCCGTGGGAATCGGGTCCGGAATGATGCCTTTCTCCACGTCTACTAGAGCAGGTTTTGTTGGCCTGCTGTTCTATAAGCTACCATCGTCGGATTTCCCATAATGCCCTGTTGCGGCACATCATGGGGGTACATATGAATACAAGACTAGTATTTAGAGAGCATCAAAATTTGGAGGGTGATTTCTGCTAATTTAAGTGATTCCAAACTGTTAGAGTTGATTCCCTTGATGCAATTTACTTGACCATCCTTTCTGATATTTGAGGTTTCTGTTCCCTTAACTGTCTTGCACCTGTTCCTGGTCACTCTCCGAAAGCTTGGGCTAGCTAAACACTCCTTGACAGCTCTTTGCTCATGATATATTTGCCTCACTTCGCTTTGAACAAAATCGTCTGCTAAATTAATTAAGGTTAACATATGTATGCAGATTCACTGTCCATTGGAAGATGGGGAATAAAAAAGTGCTGGATAGGACTGCATGTTGCGGATTAAACAGACCCCCAGGGGCCTTTTCCACTTTTGGGACTTGTTAGTAACTGAAGCACCCTCATCCACATCCCGTCTCTGCGTTTCAGTTTGCTGACCACGCTGTCTTGTAATTCCACTTCCTGCTGCAGCAGAGTGAAACTTGGAGATTCATGATGAACTACGACGCCGAGCAGGAATAAATACATTTTAGTACTTAATTTATGCAATTATTATGCTTAATTAGTTTTTTAGAAGAGTCTGGATTTGTGCAGGATACTTTTCCATTTGCGAATTTCACCTTAACACCTGAGCGTCAGTGTTAGTGCCATAACACCTGAACATGCCTGTTTCGCGGATCCGCTTCACGGCCTTCAGTCTGTCTGCTGCGTCTTGCTATCCGACAGGACTATGTGCTGAAGCAGGTGGCCTCTGTGTACCACCAGCTGGGCTGGCCCAGCAGCTCCTCCAACAGCTCCATCATGCACACCGCCTACCAGACCCAGTAAGGCCTGTGACCTTCGACCCCTCGCCCCATCCGAGCATGGGTACAGCCCCGCCGGTCATCACCGTGTCTCTCTCCTGTGCCCCCAGGGAGTTGCAGAGGGAAGTCATCATGCTGGCCTGCAGTTTTGGGAACAAGCATTGTCACCGCCAGGCTGTGTCGCTCATCTCAGACTGGATATCGAGCAACAAAAACAGGTACGGGAGGGCAGGGGGCCTGGCCATCTGGGGCCGTGCTGGGCCCCTTGACGCTAATAGCGCTTATTTAGCTGAAAGATGGAACCTTCCTTATTCTCTTCATTTGTAAAGCAGCTCAACGGAAGTCTTGGCTTTCAACTGTTTATATGTAGCCTTTAGCATTTGCATTCCTGCTTAACATTCATTTATTTAGCAGATGTTTTCGTTCGAATGTGGATCAGAGAGCAGGATCAGCCAGACTCTGGAGTAACTGGGGTCTTGCTCGGGATCCTGGCGGTGACATCACTCTGCCGGGATCTGAGCTGGCGACCGTCCTATCAGAAGCACCGTGTCCTACCCTGCAGAGCCACCCAGGGCCCCTTTTATCCTTTTATGCTTTTTTAAAAACCCATTTCAGCAGCTTGCTGTAATCTGCTGTAGGCTAAGTCCTCTTCCCAAGGGCTTGACATCTCTTCCTCCCCTGGGGCTTGATCCAGCATCCTCCTGTCATCATGCTAACAGCCACTTGGTCTGTTCCCACTCTTTCCCCCCAACGCAGGCCTCTAGCGAGTATCGTGAGAACAGGAAGCACACGTGGCAGGTATCGGGGCAGTTGTACCCCAATGTGACATGTTAACATCTTATTAATATTAGCGCCACATGATATGGTAATGCCAAGCGTGCCCTGCAGAGGGAGCCGTGGCAGAAGTACAAATCAGCCCGCAATCTGTATTGTAGAGGAAACGCATTCTTAGCACTCAGAGAGTAATTGCAACCGAATGCAAGAAATTTGATCTCAGACACCCAGCAAATCAATTAGTGCAGCTCATAGTTCTGTGATTGTCAGGCAGAGAAGCCGTTTGATGTTTCGTACATCAGCGCCTAATGACTCAGCCAGATCGCAGGGGCTGCTCTCCATGTTTCTGCCCCCCTTGCCAGATACAGTGCATCAGTTCGGCTCCCAGTTTGCGATGAGCTTCACCGGCGGGGAGGTTGGTTTGACGTAAACAGACGACGTCTTTATGTATTGGTCTGTGCAGTCTTCCCTGTTGGGCGTTTGCTTGAGACGCTGATGTTCTTCACCTTTGTTACTTTTCTTAAATGAAATTGGTATGGAGAATGAGAAAGATCAGTTTTGAAATCTTTTGGTCCTTAATCAGTTCAGAGTGATCATACATCATTTGCATCATGATCCACATTTCGGCAGACGCCTATGTCACCTGGCACTGCGGTGCCTAAATGGAAGCCACTCGCTGCATCGACCTGAATCCTGCCAGCCTGGGATGCTCTGCGTGGCTGGATTCCTTCCCATGGTGCCTATTGGTTTTTGTAGGGCAACTGGAATTTCATGCCTCATCCTGTAGATTAGGAATGTCCAGAACTGCAGTAAAACTGCATCTGACAAATTCACTACATACCAAAGCCGTGTTCCTACGTCCTAATTTGAGACAATGTTATGTCAGTCGCATCACAACACTGGGAATGTCGACTGCTTTGCTATGAGTAAATGTCTTGGTGAAGTCACCAAATGGGAGAATGAGAAGACAAGATGAATTCTGCCCAAAAAATGTATTTTAATGTTTATTTAGCAGCCAGTCCCTAGAGTAACCGAAAGGTTTGGGTCCTGCTCAGCGGTCCAATGGTGGAATCAGCCTGGTGACTCTGGGATTTGAGCTGGCAACCTTCTGATTCTGGACTCCGCTGTGTGAACCCACTGAGCCACAGGCCGACTGGTCCTCTTTGAAACTTTCCCCCGGATGTCAGTGTCAGGCCACATCACCCATTTGTAAGTGTTGTAAATTGTCAGTTCAAGGAGCAGGCAGTATTGATGTACCGGCCGAGACATGGCCGTACCTGCGATACTCGCATTACAGAAATCGACGACAATGCCCTTGATGGAACATTCCAATGATTAAAAGGGAGAACGGGGTGTGTGTGTGTGTGTGTGTGTGTGTGTGTGTGTGTGTGTGTGTGTGTGTGTGGGGGGGGGGGGGGGGGGGGGGGGG
>JAODKE010000068.1:33841590-33861999 GCA_026779605.1 Mormyrus hasselquistii
TAAATAATATGTGGCCCGTGAGACTTGAACTTGGACATAGTGCGGCCCACTGCAAAAAAAGGTTGAGAACCACTGATGTAAGCGGTTGATCTCCATAACCATGATCACATGATCACAGCATTGGTCCGTTGTGCAAAAAGACACCGGGCCAGATCTGGTTTACGGGTCGGCAGCGATTTCTTAACATTTGGCCCGGATGCAGTTCAGACTCACCTTGATTGGTTGCAAGTGCCCTGCAAAAGTTCGACCTGAATGATCTAAATAAAGATTAAATAAAATCTACTAACCAGGCATAAATGGTTTTGAGACACTAAATTACCATATCCCTATTGTGGACTTTTGTTTAATGATACAACTCTAATTAATACAAATGCTACTTCATTATAATGACTACAGTAAAGCCATTTGCTTCTAAGGAAGTGAATAATTGAGTCTAAATTATTGGAAAATCACTAGCAGTAAGCCCAGGTCTTGGTGCTGACAAATTTCCATGCAGATGTTGGAAATTAAACTAAGGTAATAAAACTACATTCAAATGAATGCATTTATTCATGCTAATTTCTGTCAATTTGCACCAAGCATAAATGTAAATTGATATTTCCCCTAAAACGGAAGGTTTAGTGTACATTGGAATATTCATCATTACCATATGTATTAGTATTAATAACATTCCAGTTTGGGTTTTTATCTAAATCCCCAGAACCCTGAACATGCAGATAACAGCTGGCAGCTCAGCGCTAACTGCTAACTGAGAGGTCCTGCTCCAGTCCTTGCTCAAATTGTAGCCGCCTTTCAGGTTTCCTGGAGTTACACGCTGCCCTAATCCAGACTGAATCACTTATTACAATGTGTCAGGACCAAAGATCCCAGAGAGATTAATGGAAACTCGTTTTGCAGGATTTTATGCTTTCTTTGCCCGGGAAAAGGGAGCCGACAGTTCAGTGTGAGCAGCAACACTGCAACAGCTGCTGAGTGCTTAAGCGAGGTGTCCTCTGAGACTGCCAGATTTGTCAGGGAAACGTCAGAGTGCTTGAGCGAGGTGTCCTCTCAGACTGCCCGATTCGTCAGGTAAACGTCAGAGTACTTGAGCGAGGTGTCCTCTCAGACTGCCTGAGTCGTCAGATAAACGTCAGAGTGCTTGAGCGAGGTGTCCTCACAGACTGCCTGAGTCGTCAGATAAACGTCAGAGTGCTTGAGCGAGGTGTCCTCTCAGACTGCCTGAGTCGTCAGATAAACGTCAGAGTGCTTGAGCGAGGTGTCCTCTCAGACTGCCTGAGTCGTCAGGGAGACATCTGAACTGACACTGGATGAAAAATTGTACAATTCAAGCACAAAAACAAACGCAGAAGCGAGCTGGCCAGTATTGTGTTTGTCTACAGCCTGCCGATACTTTACCACGCCACCTCGGATCGACGTGCTGGCAGAGTGCAGACGTCTGGATTACACCAGGCTGCTTGGTTGTCCAGGTGAACCTGTGACTAGATCCTCAGAAAGGAATGAATGACACTCAGAAAATGGAGGCCACATGGGTAGCTTTGGGTGAAAACACCTGTCTGGCATTTAAAAGTGATTAAGCACACAGCAGGGGAACAGCTGTCTGTAGCCAGCAATACTGATATTACATGACAGAGACTATATACTGTGTATATTGGTGTGCTACATATGCAGGAGATCATTCTAAAACTGACATCAACAAGTTCTGTAGTGAGGAGTATTTTCCTAATGCCAAAACAAGTTATGTAACACTTTGTGTTGCTCTAGTTGCTAAAGTTGAGCTTTTTTTACTTGAAATCGCTAGAAAATGTTTCATTCTTCACTGTACATTCAACATATGCTGCAGGAGAAGATACATTTTGGCCGTCAGTGGAAAGATGAGTCACCAGCTGTCAGTAATGAACGTTGTGCTCAGTCACCCTCTTCTGAAGACACTACAGCTTCCAAGCACACAAAGCTCATGCTCTGGAAAGCTCATAACCTTGAATTATGGGTATTTTTTGGCTTATCAGTTAATTGTTAATTGCGACTTCAGTACAATGGTCCTTCATTTTCTCTACAGGCGTGAAAGGAGACTGCTCTCATTCTATGTGACCCTGAGATGGAGCTGGTAAACATATCTGAAGAGGCCTCAAGTTTTTGTCCGCTGTATGAGTTATTTTTTGGGTTTTTTGAAGCTTTTTCATTTTTAATATGATCCATCCATAAACAGTGGGTGATGTTTCTCAGATGCCACTGAGCTTGTATTCAAAGCGGTTCTGTAACTTTTATGCGGAGTTCGTACATAGTGGTTTGGCAGAAATTGCTCTGCTGCCGGACATGATTAATAGACTGAACTTTTGTTTTGAAAGCATGGTGCATCTTCACAAACAAATCCCTCAATTCTCACCAGCTATATGGAGATAGACGCCATTTCCCTACAGTCTCATAAACACCCAGCAGAATAGTGGTTATTTTACATTGTAATATGCTCCTCTGACTGCTACATGATAACATTCTTTTCAAATAACTTGCTACAGTAAGCAGGAAAGAAGCCGTGCATCATGGGATGCAAAAGGTCTCTCACATAGATACCTGAAAGTACCTCTACCTTCAGATGAAAGGAATGGGCTCATCTTCCTCATAAAACTACGAAGACACCTGCAGCTTAGATCGTTAGGTTTGGTCTGTAGAGGACTTCTCTATTCACCATTACATAGAGTACTCCATCCACGCTTTTTCAAGGTCTGTGTACATATAGGAGACCTCCATTCATATTTGCTTGTTCTAGGGTCCATACAAGGGTTCTCCATTCGCTCTTATGAAGTTGTGGTCAAGGATGACTCATCATCTCCTCATGCGCTGGCTGAAGCATCATGGGACAGCTGTTTCACTGTGACATCTTAGCCAGTGGCACCAGCCTGTTGCTTTTTATAGTCATGCTGCTACATGCTGGCTTCTTTGGCATTTCTGGACACGTTGATTGTTCTCAGCAATGGCTCTGTGTCTGAGCTTGGCATGACACGGAAATCAGGGGCCTTGAGGAGGACGGTGGTGCCGGCATTTGGGTCTAACTGACGGCTAGATGCTGAAGCTTTAAACCGCCACGCCACCCAAAATGGACATCACATTGCCGGAAAGCCTTCGGAAAACCGCTGGAGGTAAAAGTATATGTCAACCAGCATATAATATACATTATCCAGCATAGAAAATAGAAACTTAACTAGACTGAGGTGAAATGTAGGTCAGAGAAGTTACCTTGCTGAAGATCCGAAGATTTTTAACAAAGTAAAGCAGCCAGATGTAAATATCAGACATTTTTTATTCAACAGCTCTTCATGTTGATTGCCTCGTCCTTTCTGTGCAATTCCTGTCTAGTGATTTCTGTATTTTATTTTAATGATATGCACCCATCAGGACTGAGAATGTAACATTTCAATGCTCAGCTAATAATCATGCATTTTTCACTGGAATCCGCTGCTTTTCTTTTTGTTGAGACCTCAGAGGTTCGGCCAGGTGCACTGGCATGTCGCGGAGTGGAGAGCGGCGGGCCGAGGCGCAGACACGCTTTGTGATGCCATCGCGGTCCTGCCTCTCTCTCATTACGGCTCAGTCCTTGACAGTTGCCAAGGGACCGTCGTCTCGTTAATGATGCATTGATCTTCTGCGCTGTCGTGGCTTGAATTACTGATAGGCCTGGACGCTGGGCAAGAAGTCTAAGTTTAGAAAAAGAGCCACCGTTTGCTCCATTACCTCAGTCCTGCGGTGTTTTATGTCCGCAATCCACAGCTTTCCGCAGCGCACTGTCCTGTTTACACGCTGTTTTCCAGATCATTACAGCCAAAGCATTTTTACCGCATACAGCTGAACTCAATTATTGCCACATCACACAGGTGCCGCTGAGAGATGATGTGCCAGACATCGACAGATAGACAGACAGAGAGATGATATTAAACTTAGACTGAGTTAGTTTAATCCGTGAGGGGAAATAAAGAGGGGAACAGCAGTTACATTAAGCATCCAATCCACCCAAATGTCCTCTAGGTTATCATCAGAGGACGTTTTGGAGCCACCAGTAGCACTGCCCCCCCCCCTCTCCATTCGTTTAATTCTCCCATTTTTTCTAGAGGCAGGGGGGAGCCTTGCCCTGCTTATGCACCTCGGCGGCTGCCCGACAGCTGCCCCCGGCTGTTTACCCTTCACGGTCTTCTCTGTCCGCTCATTAAAAGGCAGTAACACTTTACTCGGGAAGCCCTTATGTGTTTGCACGTTTAATTACGGAGCCTGCCGTCCTCTTCCTCATTCGGGCTTGCCGGCTGCTTGGAGCGGCGGTTTTAATCGGCATCTTAAGCGCATCTGCGCCGTACAGCACCCTGACCGCCGGCATTCCGCTGCCTCTCAGAGTCCAGCCGCGCTTCAGCGAGGAAGCCGGGCAAACTTTTTTTATAGAAATATGACATAAAAATTTCATATTTATATTTCTTTTTTACAGTCAGCAATAATAATGAACTCGGCCATTAAGGACTCCAGCAGAATGAATACGGCTTCTTAACATGCTTTGAAAAATGATGCAAGTGCAATTAATTATGAGAGTACGGAAGCGTCATAATATATGTCAGTGTTAGGCGTCCTCGGGATTTATTTCCTTTTATATATTACCGTTAACTTGAGTTTTCTTTTTCGCGCTATATAAATCTTCTACGAGTAATTCTGTAATTAACAGTTGTTCTGACAGCAGACATGTCCGGTTAAGTGTGCTTTAATTAAGCATTAAACTGCAGGGGACAGTGCACACCATGTAAGCGAGAAAACCAGGGTGAATTTTCCGGCTGTAACATCCTTCAACAAAAGCAAGCAACATCTCTTAGTTTTCCAGATTTCTTTACTGGCTAATTTTAATTAACATTTCAATGTTTGTGTGTGAACTTAATTCAGGATCAATAGCCCAGCTGTCTTGTTTATACAATCAATGGATACAGTGCAACTATTAATAAATACACATAAAACATAATGTGAAAGTTACATGGTGTGCACTGTTCCCCGTAGTTTGATGCTTAAAGCTCACTTCACTGAAAATGTCTGTATCATTCAGGTTTATATACCGATTAGTCCATCAATTCTATCTTTTGTACTTTAAATGGAAAAGTGGAAAAGTTTTGCGAGGGATCACAAAATTATTGCTAATTTTTTTCTCACCCTGACCTGGTAGGGGCAACGTACTTATCCTTCCCTGTTATTTCACCTAAATGGAGACGAGAGACTGAAATGTCGTCATGTGGTAACGTGAGAAGTGCGACGCCCCTGACATCAAATGGCGCGAGTCTGAAATGTTCCCCGAGGTTCACATGCATGACTAATCGCTCAAACTTCCGGAGCTCGATTCTCGAAAAAACCCCAAATTGAATTAACCACAGAAATTACAAGGCAATTCATCTGAATAGAACTGAATTACAACAAGTATAATAAATTGGACCTTGACTGACTTCGCTAGTTTTGGGATTAGCCTGACGTATCTGTATGTAGATCCCACAGCAAGTCCAGGCCTGAAAGAACATCACTATCCTTTCCTGTGTCGCTGATCTGCTCCCCAATTATCAGCATTTGCCATCAAACCAAGCGGACCTGACTGCACGGTCGCTCATTTTCATTTCCATCAGCTGACTATGTTTTCAGTACTCTGCTAATTCTGGTGCATCATTAGTCAAAGAGAATGTCACTCATTGGAAAGGAAATGTGGGAAGGGTTGGCCTCAGTTCTGGAGGATAGAATTCTGATGTGTGTGTGTGAGTGTTTGTATGTGTGTGTGTGTGTGATGTATTATATTGTGGGGCCTTAATCCTGTTACTTTCTCGGTCAAAGACATCTCACTATATACACAACAATGCTGTTTCTAAAATATATAGTGATCATGATAAAAACATACACACTGCTCAAAGATAAAGATTGTTTTTAAGATCTAGGGAAGACCAAGCACTATTGTTCAATCTGGTGCTTTTAATGTGACTTTTGTCAACATCAGAGTTGTGCCTTTGAGCTATGAGCCACAGAAGTGGAGAGTTGAGCAGCCAGACTCCGTTGTTGAAGTATGTATGTTAAAATTCTGTTCAACAACTGAACCTGTTCAATGATGGTCTCATTTAATGCTGGGGAAGACGGCAATTGTGTTTTAGGGCTTGAGGAAAGTGATCTAAAATGGTTCTGGAAGATACCGTTAGAAAAACGGCAAAATCTTCTTCATCCTTCTGTGCTCTGATGGAAAATGCCTGATTTTGTTTAATTTTAACTTAAGGTCAGTTACAGGTCCTTTCTATCCAGGAAGATCCATGATAATTGGTTGATTAAATGGATAATTGGAATCTGCTGAGATGACCATCTCTTCGTTTGAGCAAAGCGTTACAGTATATTTGATTTGCCCTGGGCTGATCTTTCTTCTTATAATCAAAGTTAAATTTCCTTGAAAGGTTAATCTCATGCTGTCGCTGCCGTTTTTCTGGCAGGGACAACAAAAATGTCGATGGGGGACAATTTGGGAGAAATGTGGCTGGGTCAATGTTTATGATGCAAACAGTTTTAATATGTTTTGCTTACATTTAAACATCTATATGATTAACGGCTACTTTGTGATTGTATGTACTCAGAACTCCAATATTTTCACAGAAAGTGGATTTTAAATGTCTTTTTAGCCTTAATTTTATATGTATTTGAAAAACGGCGACTGATGGGAAACTCAGTGGCTAATACCATGATTTTCTGGGTTGGGGGGTCAAATCATGGCTTTATGTAGAGTTTGAGGCTTCCTCAGGTGCGTGTGTGTTTTTTTAATTAGGCTGGTATCATTTTTGTGAGTTATTTATTTTGAACAATTATATTGTAATAGCAAGATGGAGGACAATCCACTTGCAGTTTACAAACACAGGGACCTTTATTATACAGTGAACTCAAATAATCAAGAAAGAAAGGGCATCAAGCATTAAGCAAAGGCAGCTTGGTATAACTAGAATTAACTCAGACTTAACCTATATTTGGGGAAGCACAACCGGCCAGACTAAAATGGAGTTTACAGCAGAGAACATTCAACAGAAGACACAGGCAAGTACATACAGGTTTGTTATCAGGTAACACAAACAGGTAACACGGTCAGTGACTGACACAAGAACAGGGCATGGGTATATACAGAGGACGAGCTCATCAACAAGGGACAGGTATGGGCTATTACTAATTAAATACATTAGGGACTAGGAGATACAGGTGAGGGTCTTTGACAAACACTGTGGACTCAAACACTAGAAGATACTGGGAACATAAGTACATAACAAGATAAAGGCAGGGATAACTAAGAACAAAGGTGCAGAAACAAGAACCAATGTAGAAAAACATGAATACAAACATAATTCACACAGAGCAACAGATAACAAAAATGTCCAACATAGTTGAAGCTGGTCTCCAACCAGCCTTGCACCTTCAGTGGTTAGGGATGCATAGTTCTCAGCTACACACAGAGACGTTAACATTGTAATAGGAACTGTGAGAGGAGCTAAATATAGGAAAACAAGAGAACAGGATGTCCAGTGACACCTGCTGGCTAAACGGAGTAGTGACAGACAGAATGGGAAGAGGCAGTGACTGATCCTGACAGACATCCATTCATTTCTGAGACCTGACACAGTCGCTGGGAAGAAGATCCTATCCTGAGAGTTCAATCTCAGCCAGTGAAATGGACCACTGATCCATTGTAGTGGCTGTGGGGGTGGGGTGGGGGGGGGTGTTCATGCCAGTGGACTGGTTTCTAACAGCTAAATGGCTGAATGCCCAGAGAAAATAAAAATATAATGAGACAGTTTGCACCATATCAATAAAGAACTCAGAAAAGGTTCAATGCCAAACATAAAGCTTCATGTTACAGTCACAGAGCATCTCAATGCTGAAACCGGCATTTATCGGTAAATCCATCTTATCCCCGGCACAGACATAACCAGACAGACCCAATGACCCACCTCCATGTGCCCCTCCTCGCCTCCCCCTCCCACCCTCTTAGCATTCCTTGCTCTCCCTCCAGGCTGTTAAAGTCCAATACTCGCTCCTCAATTTATTCATTCTCTGCTCATTGTGAACCAGACGCCTCGTGGACGGATCTAACGAGACAAGGAAGATGGTCCTAATAGATGAGCCCGGATAGGTCTGTGGGTACACCACGGCATGCCCCCAAAATGCCCGCAGGCCAGATCGGCACCGAGCATGAGCATTGTTTAAAATCAGCTCACTTGAAAAACAAATAGATTAAACATTTATGCCATCCTTTACCGGGGACTTAATTCTCTATCCATCCATCCATCCTGTCCGGAAGGAGCCCGGAGCTTGTCTCAGGTAGCACACGACAATTAAATGATGGGTTTCAACAAATCCAAACGTTTCAGAATTTTAGGTCATTTACCAAGCAGTCATTGTTATCCGATTAATATGCATTTTGCTGCATCTGTTTTTTTTTTTGCTGTTATGATTCTAATGTCACAATACTTGCTCTCATGGCTCTGTCGGATTTTCAGAGAGACTGTAACTTACAGATGTTCTGGTAAATGACCCCGTGCTGGATGTCAGTAGCGGGGATGCGTGACCTGAAAGAGCAGCAGCCTTCTCTGGGTAGCTTAAGGAAAATCAGTCTATTCAGGGTTAACAGTTCAAGGTGATTTTGATGTCATATCACATTAGGGTGAACATATTTTCTTTCCACTGCTCAAACCCTTATATCACACCTCATTTCCACTTTGCAAACACTTCATTTTTGCATTAGTGGAGTGTGTCAGAGAAGCTTGCATAGGGAACACACAGCTCACCCAGAGGACTTCAGTATTCAGCTGATAGATAATTTGACTTTGATGTAGCATAAGATCCTTGGGCCAACATGCATATTTCCTAGTCCTTAGCTAGGCTAGATTTGACTGATAGCGGGTGAATTATCCAGTTAATGACTCATGTAGAGAGAGTGCTGTCATGTCATCTCCTATGCGGAGCATGTTTAATGACTCCAAACAAGAAACGGGACGCTTGTGGCAATCTACAGTTATGATCTACATTATTAGGAGCCATGTGACTTTAATTCACATTGCCGAGATTATTCTGGAAGGTTCTTCAAAGGTCCTTGCAACACACTCTCACGTCTACAGGTCAAATTTGATACTTGTTGAGTTTTCTTCATTAGATCAGAGGAATATTCTCATTTGAAGGGGCAAACCTTCTAATACCACCTTCTCAACTGTCCAGTAGGGCACTTTTGAAAGAAAAGGTGAGCTTGAATCCGTTGTATCAGCAGTGGCATTGAAGAGGAGCCCAGCATCGTGATGCAATTTGAAACGCATGGATTCTTGCAAAGTAAGCTCTCTCTATGCACTGTTTGTGGCTCTTGCTGTCTTGTTGTCAGCAGAATTTTGCCATCCCAAGCCCGGTTCCTCATTTGTTCTCCGCATCCTCTCAGATCTCGAGGTTCTCTGTGCTGTTCCATCCAAATAGTGGTTCTGCATTTTATAATAAACCAATCTTGAAAGTTAAGTTTCAGAGACTGAACTCCAAGTGCTTTTAAAGTATTCCTTTCAACACAATTGTCCCCTTGTTGATTCTAATACAGAATTTGTGTTTTATGACTAGTTGTAAAGTAATAAGACACCATACAAAAACCACTAGCCGTCTATGGAGAGCTCAGTCGCAATATGACTTAGCATGAGATGCTGAGGTGTGGTAGCCATTTCCCGTTACAGCTTCACCAATTGATTCTTACGTCTGCTTTGTGTTCAGGTCCTATGCAGATCTTTTGCATCCTGCCAGAAGACCTGCAGGCAGTATCTTTAATGTGGAAGAGTAATTTGTGAAAAAAAATATCCCATCATGTAGTTCAGTGTTTCATATCAATTTGACATGTCAAAATTAAGCTTTTTTCAGTATTTTCCAGAAAATGTTTCCCATTAGCCCCTCGAAGGGGTTGTGAGCAGGAAAATCTTTTTGATATCAGAAAATGAGGATTGCTCATCCACATCAGTTAATTTCAAATTAACAAATTGCTCCTATTTGCATAGGACAACTCTTGATGTCACCCCAAAAGGTGACAAAACTCTGCTAAGTGATACAAAATGAAAAAAAAATATGCATATGAAAAATGTTATGCTTGTGAAAATTATGCCTCATATATTATTATTCTTACCTGTATACATTGTTTTTGGAAGATGCTTTTATTCAAAATGACTTTCAATGAACAAAGTGCACCCTGGGTAATTAAGAAGTATGCGATTGACGAACAGGGTAGGAATCTATTGAAGAAGTCAATACCAGACTACACTTGGTACTTAGAAAGAGGCAATATGCGGAATACATAGACTTGAATAGTCTATAGTTAGAGCTCTGGATGATTTGTTTGTCAATAGCTAATCAATCTGTGAATACTGAATTAATCTGAACAGGTAATCTTTATTTAGCAGCAGAAGATTTCTGGGTCCGTCGATTTTGAAAGCCTCATCCAGTAGAGTGATGATGTGCGTCAAGGCTAGGTGGGGGAACCATGGAGCGGAACAGGAGAAGCTGAGCTGTGGACATGGAGGTGATGACAGAGGCCTTGGCTGCCAGTTGGTGCCCCATAGCCTAACTGCAGTAGCTGGGTGAACAATCTGCTACCTAAATATCACATACATGGAAGCAATTGGGCAGATTGTTACAAGACAGAAAATAACAATTGAGGTAATAATTAGGAAAATCTGACTTTGGCCAGTCCTGTAGAGATATACGAAGGAACTTTCCATCAATCTTCTATACCACTTGTACAGTGCAGAATGGAGATGATCCTGGTGTCGATCATAGGGCACAAGGTAGGGGAAATATGGGAATGGAGCACAGTCACACACTAGGAGGCGATTTAGAGACACCAACACACTCGACTATGTTTATGAATCCGAGTACCCAGAGGAAAGCTAGGTAACCATGGGAAGGGCAAAAAAGCATGAGGTAACAGTGCTCCCCCCTAAGCCAGAGGAAAATGGTACCAGCTGTTGAAACTCAGAGTAGATTTCTATAGAGAGTGAACCATTTACAGGCCCCTGGGGGGACTTTTTCGGGAAAGACAGACACATTTCCCCCTTACCAAGGGAATGCAGATACTGGCCCACAAGAAAAAAAAAAAAAAAAAAAAACAGATAGAATACAGAGTTTTCATACTTGTTTGAACAATTAAATTAGTAATTAGTGTTAGAAAACAAATTCTTTTAATAGTCCAATTACACATTTACATGCAGAAGAACCAATCAGGGGTATTGCATCTTTCAGTATTTAGCATCTGCTGTGCTGATGCCCGCCATTTCATAGCATATGCTGTCATTTTCCAGTATTGATACTACATGGAACAGAAAGAATTGTACCATAGATTGAGTGGAGTGTGGAAATTTCTGGAATGTTTCAGGGTGTCAAGCACCTGGTAGAGCTTTTACCATCCCTAGCACACTCCAAGACTTGGTGTAATTTAAACAGTAGTAAAACATAAATGTCAGGATCTGTCCCAGCCTTGTCTGTCATTTTCCTGTTTGGCCAGCTGGTGTCACTGACCATCCTGTTCTGTGTTCCCCTAGTGTCCCTTGGTTTTGCACCCTAGTGTGTTTTCCTGATCCATTAGCTGCTATATGGCTGAATGGGCTGAGAATACAGCATTCCTGTGCCATTGGTCCCAGGCTGGCTTCTACCTCAGCGATGTTGGATTTTTGTGACCAGTTTTCTATTACCCATATTAAGCGTTTTCTTGTGTTTTAGTCCCTGGTTTTCCTTGCCTTTGTAGTTGTCTTGTACGTCCTGTATCTCTGTGTTGCTCTCAGTGTTTGGATTACCCGCACCTGTTTTTCGTCGCCCATAGTCTCTTGATGTGTGATTGACTGGTTATAGCCGTCTCCTGTCCATTGTTATGTGTATTTAAGCCCCTTCCTTTACTTTGTTCTTTGTTCCCCTGTCGGTCATTGTGTCTGTTCCTGTGTTGCTCCCTTCCTTAGTTCTTGTTGTCTACCTGCTGACTCCTTATGGTCCTCTGTTTCTGGCTTCTTGGAGAGTTCCGTTTCTTTTGTGTGGGATTTTTTGTTTTTGGTAAAGTAACTTGTTTTGCTTGAGCCATAATGTACACTGCCCTTGCGTCCTTCACTATGCCAATCTGTAACAAGAAGTGCCTTTCCTTCATCTGACAGAACCAGTACAGCCAACATGCAAATGGTCAGTTTAAAGTCTTGATTACATAAGCATCCGCTCATGACTATAGTCCGGGCCCAGTTCCCAAGGAGGGTAATGATTATTAAGGCCCAGTCTGGTACAGAAAGGGGAAATTAGCCACGTGTAACACTCTGCTGCTCTGTCAACACACAGGCCTCGCTGCAGAAAGGCGTCTCCGTAGTCATGCAAGAAGCCCAAGAGTCTCTGCAGCCACACAGCGATGCAATTATGCTTCCCTGCTAATGTTTACTAAAATCCTACATAATAAACACAAACTGGGAGGAAGATTGTGGTTATTTATAGACCAGTGACACGAATTGTCAGTAAGACGAAGAGTTCAGCATAATAATCGATTGGTAGTTAACATTATGTGAAAATGCTCACGTAAGATTTACCATTGCACTTGAAAAGAAGTTGCAAGTTTTATACTTTTCACTCAAGTCTGTATTGATTACATGGTAGGATTGAGCATGCTTAGTAGGATGTAAAACACTACTGACATTGCGGAATAGACCTTTGCTAATCTGCTTCTCTTGCCCCTGGTTCCCTGTGCAGGTGTTTTTTGATTTGTTCAGCTGTTTCTAAGCCCCACGAACTCAAATCCCGACACCGTCCTGAGACCCGAGCTTCTGCTTCCTGCCTTTTTCCAGACTCACCTCTCCTCGCCTGCTGAAAGCATATTTATTTATCATTTTTACTTTGTGTCATTTTGTCTCTGTCCCTGCTTGATCGCCATTTATCCAAAGAAGAAAAATCCATTCTCCCAGTACACCTGTGGCCAGCTGCCCAATTCCCACATTACAAGATTTGCGGACATCCCGTCCGCAGCCAGCCTCTCTCCACACAGGCTCCCCTTAACATCCATTCTGTACTGTGTTTCTTGTTCATGCTGCAGGTTAATTTGCTCTTGTCTATACATGCTAAGTGGACCGAGGCGTCTTTTTAGAGCCCACGTAAAACGTAGAAATTGCAAAAAAAACGACAGCTATTTTCCCCCTCGGTGAATATCTATCAAATTTAGCTGCTGTAATGAAAAAGCCAGTGACTCCAATTTGTTGAATTATGCACTTTGAAATGTTACTTCAGTAAGGTTTGAGAGGACAGTGCCTCAGGACCATGGACAGCAACTAAAGAAATTTAGGAATTGACACTAGGGGGTGCTAGATTGTCCATGTGAAAATTTCAGTAAAACAGTATAAACAAAAAATACATCACTTAGGAAATATAACCAAACCCACCATCCATCCATCTTTGAACAACTTATCCTGGTTAGGGTTGCAGCTGGGGGGGAGGGGGGGGCTGAAGCCTATACAGGCAGTATATTCCAATATTATTAAAGCACTAACACACTTCAGTTGTTACTTATTTCTTTCAGCAAAGAAAGGTTCAGCATTCAAAGAGAAACATGCAAGCATAATAAAAGCCGGGGCTACAAAAAGACATGCAAATTAAGAATAGGGACTTTTATTATGGATAGAAGTATCCCTCAAAGTATCCTGCATACTTCAAAGCCACCTTTGGGGAATGTATCTAATGGCCAGGATTGATGTGCCCATCAGCTTTCACTTCCATTATCGTCACTTCAGAGTTTTTATGTGATTTGAAGTTTGTAACCTTAAGAGAATCACATCCATACACCAGCTTGTATCAGGAAGAACAAGATTACGGCTTCGTACAATTTGAAATGCTGTTGTTTTGACAGGACTCTCCATAGTTTACATGGCAATGGGGTAAACAAATGTGCACACGCCAATTTTCACTCTATCTGCATTGAACAACTGCGCCCTCTACAGGCCGTTCTCTCTGACTGTTGTGTCCTGATAGCTCAGTACTCGAGGCTTTGTGTCTACATTTGTGTTTGTAAACTACAGTGCAGTTCTGAAGTGATTTTTTCTCTCCCAGGTTTCAACAGTTAACACTATTGCAAGTGTCTGCGTATTTGAGGCAGGGATCCACATAGTAGCAACACAAAGATTACAGCTGCCTTTGAGTACCTGACAACAGTAACTGAGTAGAAAAATGGAATTTAAACATGTTTTAATACTGTACCATTTGGATTTGATTTAGCAAAATAAAAAAACAGATGTTTCTCTAAAGAGAATATCTTCATTAGGAGGTGATGTGTAGAGGTGATGTGTAGAGGTGATGTGTGGTAGATGTACCTGTCATTTAAGCGGGTGATTTAATAAAGACATTGAATTATGGGCTAAATTTGGATTTTAAATGCAGGCCTTTTAATTATGGTGATTATGTGTCGCTCACAAGTCTTATTACCCTGGCGGTGACCCGCCCGTCGCAGATCACAAGTGTTCCACAGCAGAGTAATCTCCACGGTGCACCATATCATAGTGATGGGCTTGTTTGGGGTTAGAATGGGAGACTGACAATCAGCTTCACTGTCCTTGTTGGACCGTGACTGTTAGTGTCTGTATCTTTCGCAGGAGAGGAAGGCTTTGGAAGGGTGGACGTGACCCACGTGTTTCAGCTATAATTTCATTAACTACAGTCCAAAGCTTCCGGAGCCAAGTGTGAGAAGCGCTCCTGAGAATCCCCAGGTATGTGGCTGCTGTTTGCGCGCACACGCATTTATCTGCATTCGCCTGTAATGGCATCTCATGCGCACATGGGGGCAGCACTTGGAAATAGTGGAACTGTGTATAATGTTAGCAGAAAGAATGTTGAAAGTCTGTCCTATCTGAATGCCAGTGGTCTCCAGCTGACAGACTGTCACTGAAATGTGAATCGTGACTATGCTTGCTCAATAATATCATGCGGGATCCCCCTGCCCCGGGGTGGATTTTCTTTTTTTCAGTGGACCTTGGCTTTGCGTTGCGTTGCTAGTAGAATTTTGGCCACTGGGAAAAACTGCTGGGCATCTTTGCTGTATCTTGTCATTTAAGATTTAATGAGAGAAGTTGTACTTAAAGAAGATGAGTGTGGACTCATCAGCAACCCTCCG
Organism: Mormyrus hasselquistii; assembly: GCA_026779605.1. Classification (NCBI taxonomy): domain Eukaryota; kingdom Metazoa; phylum Chordata; class Actinopteri; order Osteoglossiformes; family Mormyridae; genus Mormyrus; species Mormyrus hasselquistii. The sequence goes on from JAODKE010000068.1 coordinate 33,856,745, forward strand.
TAGGTTTGTGACACGACACTTATAGAGGAAAATGAATAAGATAGAGGGAAGTCAAAGGATGGAGTGCAAAGGTGGAGCTGCAGCTAAATGCGCTGATGCCATTATAAAGTCTATGAATTTATATAATATGTGACACACTAAATATCTCAGCAACATCCACAAGCCTAAGAATTACATACTATTGATACAAGCATATTTTTCAACAAAATCATTGTTGACGAGGTCCTGTTGTAGTTTAACTTTGACGTGTAATATACATACGTCCATTCTAAAGCAGGGGATCTGTCTAGCTCCTCTGAAGTTTGCGTGGTCTTACAAGAAATCTGCACAGCTAAAACATCAGGAGGTTCTCACAGCCCTGACCAGGGTAAGCGGTTAAAAGATGGACGGGTGGAAAATCAGGAGAGAGTTTATCAGGGATCCAGAAAAATATGACATAAGGCAACAGAGGAGCAATGAAAAGCATCAGTACATCTCACAGTTCGGATTGAATAGTTTATAGTAGATTTTATTGGGGGGAGGGGGGAGGAAGGGCTATGAGAATGAAAGATTAGAGATTCCCAAGTAAAAAGACAGGACATTAAATGACGGTGGAAGGGGGGGGGGACGGACTAGAGAACTGGCTCTAAATAATGTCCTCAAAATGATAAGAACAGCAGTATTCTTATGTGTAACATCACAAAGACACTAACCTATGAACAGCCTGGATGGGTGTTATATATATATATACTGTATATAAGATCCAAGACTGACATATATGGAAAGAACATCCACTACATCTCCCAAATAAGTCCAACCAAATTTTCAGTCACATCGGTCAGCATGTTTTGCTTTGCCACTTTAAAAATGCATCGGTGTATTGGGGGGGGGGGGCATACAGGTGAGGGTACTGCCTGATAAACATTTGTCTCCTAACCTGGTACAAAGGGCTTTGTGAATAAACAAAAGTCACTGTAGCCGTTTCACATTTCTTGCTATCCTAATGTAACCCATGTGAAAAAAACTGGTTACACTACGGTGTAGTGGTGTGCTGGCGCCAACAGAGGGCGCCCAACAATTTATTAGGGTAGAGCGACAGGTACGTAAGTTACCTTCTCGCGCAATTTTCTTTTTTCCTTTTCACCGAGAGATGCACGCAGGGAGACATGCTCCTGGAAAGAGGGCATGTTAGTGGAGTATGTAACTGCTAAAAAAAAATCCTAGAACTCTAATTAAATAATTTTACAGTTGCTAGATAGATATTTTATAAAAGTTATATATACAAGCATAAAAAGAAAAACCGGCAGTCCAGCTGGAATTGAGACAATTAGAGCTCCGACTGGTTTTTATTTTGGAACCACCTGCCTGGAAGCTGGAAGAAGTAGATGGCGGGCCAAGGCCAGTGAGACTGAGGACTACCACAGAATCCATCCTGAAGAGTTGGATCTGCTTGATTTCTTCAACTGTCCAGGCTACGGCTAAGATGCATTCTCTCCACTATTTTCTACACATGTAGGAAGGGATAAAATTGTTGCGGCCAGTACACACCCGGACTGGGACAAGGGCCTGCATTTGCTCACCTGGCTAGGTTAAGGACTGAACCAGGGAAAGGAATATTTTCTTTTAATTTCTTTTATCATTTTTCTAAGAGCTCTTTCTTTTCATATGCACAAAGTTATAAACTGTTGTTAAATACAAGGTAATAAAGGTATCTATTGTTCAACCCGTCAGCTTCCCTTGAGTAGAGTTGTAGCACATCTCTCTTCGAACCTAGGTAGATGTGGTGACGCCACCATCCAATAGGCGCGGGACCAGAGGCGCTACACTAATATACAAAAATAATGGCAACAAAGTATCCAAGCATTGTATGTTATTCTTTAAGAGTTATATGAGATATATATATATATATAATTAAAGTCCCTGATTTGCTGAGTCAGCAAATTAAAGTCCTTGGCTAACAGGCCGTTGGCACAGAGATTAAATCCAGGCTCATTAGAATAACACACAGTATTGTGGAGTCAAGGAGATTCATTAAGATTTTTTGTTATATTCTGTTTTGCGGGTGTGGTTTCCAACTGTATCTGGGCTGGCTTTAACACAGCAAAGTGTGGACATTCCCGTGTTGTGGATATTGTGTGTTTATTTACGGAAATGGGACCATAATTTAAATGTTACTGTTTCAGTCCCCAAGGGGTATTTCGGGAAATTCTGTGTTTTGTGGGGTTTATAGGGGGTTGAAACTGCACAGTGATGCTGTTCATGCTTTTCATTTCCATTTCATATTAAGCCTAATGTGACACTATGGCCAAACAGCCTGAGTGATTTTGTTTATCCTGATGAATATGAAAATGAAAAAAAGTAGAATCAATGTGATAACTAGCTGTTTACATTTGGCTGAGCCCTGTCAACTGTATCTATTTTCTAATGAGCTTTATACATAGTGCTGTAAATGAACTGAGTATGGCTTCTTCTTTAAATTGTTCTTTAGGTTTTCTATTTTCTGGTAGGCAGAATGACCTTGTATCAGATAGTGTGGATGTATCAAATAGCATGACTGCAACAGATAGCGTGAATGTATCAGATAGCGTGGATATATCAGACAGCATGACTGCATCAGACAGCATGAATGTGCCAGATAGCGTGACTGCATCAGATAGCGTGAATGTATCAGATAGCGTGACTGAATCAGCGTGAATGTACAGATAGCATGAATGCATCAGATAGCGTGAATGTATCAGATAGCGTGACTGCATCAGATAGCGTGACTGCATCAGATAGCGTGAATGTATCAGATAGCGTGGATGTATCAGACAGCGTGAATGTGCCAGATAGCGTGACTGAATCAGCGTGAATGTACAGATAGCATGAATGTACAGTATCAGATAGCGTGAATGTATCAGATAGCGTGGATGTATCAGACAGCATGACTGTATCAGACAGCGTGAATGTGCCAGACAGTGTGACTGCATCAGATAGCTTGACTGAATCAGCGTGAATGTACAGATAGCATGAATGTACAGTATCAGATAGCGTGAATGTATCAGATAGCGTGAATGTACAGATAGCATGACTGCATCAGATAGTGTGAATGTATCAGATAGCGTGACTGCATCAGACAGCGTGAATGTATCAGATAGCGTGACTGAATCAGATAGCGTGACTGAATCAGATAGTGTGAATGTATCAGACAGCGTGAATGTATCAGATAGTGTGAATGTATCAGACAGTGTGAATGTACAGATAGCGTGACTGAATCAGCGTGAATGTACAGATAGCGTGAATGTATCAGCATGAATAAAGCCCAGATATTATAGACCTGATCTGCAACACAGAATGGGATTTAACTTTTACTTCTTCCCACAATACCATTATTGTGTAAATTGCAAGGCTTTCGTTATAATATATATTTGGGGGGGGGGCATGCTCTAGGTCCGTGTTTATAACAAAATGATTGCCGTTTTTTTCTGGTATAGCCTGTTTGATGGTCAGAGCTTTTCTGCCACAATTTGTCTCTATTGGCAGTACAGCATCTGCAAAAAAAATTACCTCACAGCACAAAAACAGGGTCAAATTTCATCGATCTCAAACAGCTTCTGACCAGATCAATCTAGCTTTCGTGTTTCTCATGTAGGTTCCCACTGGTGTAAAGTATTTTTCTTTTATTTGTGCTGCTGTTCTCTTCGGTGTGGACTGACGGCAAATACACAACTGAATTCAGTGCACAAGCAACAAAACAGTATTACAAATGCCTTTGGTGTTCATCCAGAGGGGAACCACTGGGATATATAAGGGTATCTACCCTGCTGTCTCCTGCATCACATGCAGGGCTTTCTGTCCTCTGTGTGGACATTGTCTCAAACAGGACTGAGATACTGTGTAAGTCGAGACACCTAGATTTCTCCTGACCACGTTACAGAATAATAATTATAAGGATTTCTCTTAGGAGATTAGGAGAAACCGGGTTTGAAGTCTCTGTGAAAAAAGGCATAATGTTTGCTTTGGCCCTGTGATGGGCTGGCCCCCCGTCCAGGGTTGTTCCCTGCCTCGTGCCCATAGCTTCTGGGATAGGCTCCGGAACCCCGCAACCCAAAAGGACAAGCTGGTTGGAAGATGGATGCGTGTTTGCTTTGGTGAATGTCCCTTATTGTCTTTAATTTATTTATCAGACATTTTATCCAAAAAGACATACATTTTGAGAGAGCAGGGCCAGAAAAATCTACAAACAATATAATGAGCCTTCCACAGGGGGCCAATGGGCGACTTCTCTGTGCCAACCCTGGGATTTAAACTGGCAAGCTTCTGATCGCAGGCAGTGGCCTAAACCACTGAGCCACATGCCAACCCTCAGTTTGTGTCTCACTTAACAGCTTTATCACAATCATTACAACACTGGGAACGTTTGTCTGTCTTGTCCAGTAGAAAAATACACACATAGGTACAGTATCAGTACAACGCTAAGACAGCAATGACTTAATATGGAAAGTAGTTTTATATATGAAACAGCAGTGCACATGTTCCAAGGTCACCCCAGACATGCTAGCGCTGAATGTATCATCCCAGAGGGTCACAGCCCTGAGATCTCACCCACAAACCCATCTGCTCCTACAGCTGGTGGCCCAAATCCCAGTATGGATGGGGAAAACTATGACATGCAGAAGCTATTGTCTCATATCTAATAAGTGGATTTGTAGTTTTAAAGCCATTTATGAAAATGGGCTTCACAGAGCCAAAGTGAGACTGATGTCTCCTACTGAGAGCGATAAACTGCAGACAAAACGACTCCCTTTATGGTAACTGGACAAGACGTATCCTCTAAATTTCTGCAGGAAGAATGATAATACGCATTCAAACATGCTGCAGAATGGCAGCGTCTAAACCCATTTAACTCAATCGAGAACATCTGCTGCTCTGCGCCAAACAGTATAACACAGGAGATAAAGACGCAGGGTGTCACCAGTCTAGGGTTGGAGACAAAGCAAAGGGAAAGGCGAGATGAGACAAGTGGGAACATGGGAAACAAGGGGGATCTTTTTTTTGTTTGCTATTTTTCACAAACACTAGGTGACAACGGCCAAAATAACAAACAAAACAATGCTACTGAACGAAACCTGGGGGCTGTTCCACGAAGCGAGCTAACCTCAAAAGCCAGGCTTATTTCGACAATCCTGGCTTAATTTTTCCAAATTCGGTTCCATGAATGAGGCTAACCTGAAGCTCCGCTTAGTTACTATGTCAACATGTGCTCTTGGACAAGCCTGCTCCGTGGCCGGATAGCG
>JAODKE010000068.1:33932380-33967529 GCA_026779605.1 Mormyrus hasselquistii
GATACTAATTGCTAATTACATACTGTAAAGAAGCAGCACATCAGGAGGTGAGACACACCTCCGTTACACACCTCCGTGACACACCTCCGTTACACACCTCCGTGACACACCTCCGTTACACACCTCCATGACACACCTCCGTTTGTGACTTTATTTAGAATGAAGTTGGAACACATGCAGGAGCGTATAGCGCAAAGCCAAATTAACAATCCACCAAAAATATATAATAATAATAATAATAGATACTTTATTGATCCCCATGGGGAAATTCTCTTTTCGCCTCCCCTATCTTGTTCTCTGTAGGTGAGAACAAGCTGACCGCGTTGGTTTCTGGAATATTTCATATTTTTACCTGGGTATACACTAAGCCGACGCCAAAGAATAGATCTTGCCAAGGCTGGTGAACATTCTGCTGCTGTTGGCTCCCATCGATGATGACAATTTGTGCTGTAGCGCAGCAGCATAACTGTAAGTGACGGTTGACATACAGCGTCAGAGTCAGAGTGGTGAGTTTCACCAACTAGCTTCAATGATGATCCAACATGCTGAATCGCATAAAACGGTGAGAACGCGGAGCAAACAGGGTCTGTCTGTGCTGCACACACTGGCACGTTAGGCAGTCACTCTCACCGACAGCCCTACGGTCTCAGGTGGCTTCCGACTCCTTAAAATCGGCTTGGCGCGCACCAGGCTACAGAGGGCCTGTCCTCTTGTGGCATAGCATAGTGTGCTCTTGGGGTAAATGTCGTCCAGCGTGCCAAAAAGCATATAATCGGGTTTATTGTATCTTAATTGCATTTGGAAGCTGGATAACAAATGTTGGCAAATGCCACAAAGCTTCAGGTTATTGCTTTTTTTCTGGGTTACAGGGAGCCTAGGGGAGTCTGATGACAGGTAAGTGGCTGGGCAGATATCGCAGACACCAAGCCTGGAGTTTCCTGGTGCACAGCTGTAAAAGATCTACAGTTCAGCTCACCAACGCCCTGTTTGTAAGTCAGGGCTACCTAATACTGAGTGTAGCGGTGCTCAGTATGTGGAAATTTTCCCCGTACTGATATATTTTTGTTTAATATTACTGATAGAGACTGATTCTGACCAGCTAACCTCCACAAATCTGTAATGAGGCTGATGTTTTTGACGTTACGTCTTAAGATCTCATGAATGTGTGCAGCAGCCACACCGTGTAACGCAGGCATCAGCGCCAACTTGGGAGACTTTTAGCCAGGCTGGATGAGCCAGCGAGATCCTTCATCCTCTGCTATGGAAAATGGTTGATTTTCCAACGCAACATCTCCATTATTTTAGCAGTTAAATCTTTAGCTCTGGTGCTGGTAACTTTGAACATTGACTAAAGTCTAAACGTCAGAAGGTGTCAATTGACCAAGACTGACACATTGGACTAATACTGATGACATGATTTCTTATTGACCTGATACTAGTATTTTAACTGATATATTGTGCATCTCTAACTGATCACCTCAGGAGGGGCTAGTAAGCCATGTTTTGATCACTCAGCATCCTTATAAAAACTGTCCTATGTCCATATGAAGGGCTTTGGATCATGAGAGAGCACACCTCACCCCCCAGCCCTACTGGCAGCTGGCCCCTCCTATTCCTCCCAGTGACTGTGGCATGAAGGGAAATCCTATGGGGGGGGGGCATTTCTGCAAAGGCCTCAGCTGGGGGAAGCTTTTACTACCGAATCTCTCTGGCAAATTTAACTGGCAAATCCATGAAAGCTAAAGGAGGGTTAGCTGCGTTCATCTCCCTGCTCCCTTTTTCCCAGCTCACCTCTCCTCTCTCCGATTTTCTCTCACTTGTTCCCTCTCTCTTTCTCTGGATGATCGACACATTCCTGATGGATCTGCTGGCTTTGCTGTGAATGGATTCGTTTTACTGCGCGGCTGATGTTTGCTTTGATCTGCAGCTGGAGACGGGATAATGGAGACGTCTGAAAAATGTGGATCTCGTTACAACCCCAAAGAAACAAAAATGGGGAAAATACAGGAGGGACTGTCTATCAAAAGTAAAGCAGAACAGATTATTGAAATTGAAATAAGGAATATGGCTGTAGGTGGACTTTTTATGTGTAATCAGAGATGTACAAGGCATATAATTAATAATAAAAGTAATGTTTTGTTCCACAGCCTCTCCCCACACATTTCATCATATTGTGTAAATATTCATCACATCAGGTCCTAACATTTTTTGCCTAGTTATAACGTGATAGAGTAGTTTCAGCCAATGAAGTTCAGTAAGTTCAGTGAAATTCTTCCGGGGGGAAATAAAAGTCTCATTAAGTGTGAGGAAATGCTGTTCATTTTCCCTGCCGAGACAGACAGGAAGTCACACCATGTGTCTCTGGCCTGCTGATATGCACATCACACTCGATTTCTCTGCTCTATGTTGTCTGGGTTAGATCTGGCTGTTATGTTAAAATGTCACTTTGACGCAACTTGTACGGCAGGAAAACTGGAAATGCAAACTGGCCAGTTACTTTTCAACCAGAAGCTTGATTTTCTGTTTATGCTCCCCTGCAATGCTTCCATGAAGAAATTAATAATTAACACCTGAATTTAAAGAATGCATCCATTCCATCCACTTTCCATAACCCCTCATCTATGATCTGTAATATCATATAACCAAATTAGAGAGAGACACTTTCCTGCTCTGCTCTTGGGTTTTAATTTATTTATCTTGTTTGTATATTTCTAAATAACATTTTCAACATGTTAAATGTCTATTTTTGAAGTTTTTCATCAAAGATCAAACCTGCTGGAAATGTTGCTTTTAGTTTGCACTGGAGGCTGGAGTCCGGACTGGTCACTCCCAAACAGCCTTTACAGACATTTAAGAGGGTGTTAATCACTTCAATCAGTGTTGTTTCTTGAGACGACAGGACAGAAAATCAGTTTCTGCAAATACCTGAGAGGATAGCGGCAGTTGGAAGTGTGCAGGTAACCCCCCGGGGGGGTGGGGCCGGTGTGTCTTTGTTCTGATTGGCTGACAGCAAGCTCTCCTGAATGCTTGTTGTGATTCAAAAATTTTGAGTTGGAAGCACAAGATTGGATGGCTGGGTGCCTTTTGCCCACGTCTGAGGGCTGGAATGTCTTACCTGGAGACAGGCTCTGTACTCAGGTGCCTTTTCCACTGCCCTGCCCTGCGTGCTTTATGGCTAGCAGTCAGCTTCAACTTGTGGAGATGTACTGATGCCTATATTTTTGGTTGTTTAAATTCATATCACTGTCACTTTGTTGAAAGCAAAGAAGTTCCACAAAACCATGTATCTTTTGGAGAATTGTTGAAATATAGTCATAAGTTTGTAAATGTGTGGCAGATTTTTTTTCTTTTAAATTATTTTTTTTGAGGGGCATGAGGCTTCTGTGGTTGAGCACAACATGTGACAGCTTTGCCATAGGACTGTATCTCCACATTCTTGGGTCAAATAGGTGCTGCCAGGCCATGCTGGGATTCTGTGAGCATGTAGGGTCATTGAGAGCCTGCTTGTGTACCTGGGGGGGGGGGGTGGTTTGGCCCTCTAACTGGGCTGTACGAAGCAGGATGGGACGGGACACCTGCTAAATATTTCCTTTTCATACTTCTCAGGTGTTGTACAGATACCAACTAAATCTTTGATTTGATTTTAACTCTTTAGTGACGTGAAGCCAATGAGGATATTGGGACATGTTGGACCAACAGCATCATTTCAGGTGTCAAGCTGTGCTTATGACTGATTAATTTTCCTCTCTGGAGACCTGGAGCTGAAGAGCATGCCTGCTATCAGAGCGATCCATGTCATGGTTCACATTCCCAAGACTTAAGCCACTATAGCGGTGTTGGAGGCGCATGCGTGACGTGCCGTTTCCCCCGGACCTCTGTCCCCAGACCACCCTGAGGGAGGCTCATATTCGCAATGGGCTCTCATGTCAGGCCATCACTCTCCCTGTTTCTGAGCAGTGGGATTTGTTATTTGGGGATTAGTGGCAACTTCCCGGCATTGTTGTACCCTGTTTCCTGTCATGCCCAATGTCCTAACTCAAGTACAGTGGTAATCATTTAAGTTGGCAAATTAGTAATGGATAACCTTGGTGTCATGGCAGTAGTAGTGAGGGTGAACTTCCTGTCAGGCAGGTTAAATGGGGGGTGGGGGGTTCTGTATAGCTGGCTATATAGTGAGGACACCCCCGAGAGTGACATCAAGGCTTCCATGTGTGGTTCGGGTTTTCCAAGGAAAATGTCAACAGGTACAAGCTGCTCTGGCAATAGTATGTTTGAACTGGTACCACGAGAAGCCAGAGATTCTTGCTGACCTATTGGTTAGATGATCTAAACAGACCATGGTAACAACCTCTGATGTTCCGATGGCTTTGGAGAACTTCAGGCATTCTGGTATGACAACAACTGTGTTCTGGAGAATGTCCCACACACGGGGGAGGAATTCCAGTTACAGTAGCTGAGCTTGACATTGAGATTTTATTTATTTCGGAGTTGGAGAGTGGCTCTTGCAGTGTGAAATGATTATTATTATTACTGCGGGGGCAGGTGAGGTATTTGTCCTCTGGTGATGCATTAAACTGCAGTGATCAGAGCGGCAGCTACAGCAGAGACGCCCAGTGCGCACCCTGCTTCCACAGTGAGCAGATGTTTGTCAGGAAATTGCAGTGCAGATATTCCTGCAGAGGCAGGAAACGTTCATCACTGCCAAACTGCGGGCCCCACCTCCAACCTGATATCCCTGTAGCTTTTCTTTCTGTTTTAAGATGAGTTCATGGGAGTCACTTCATGTTACTCCATTACTGCAGAATGAAAATGGTGTGTTGCCTGTATTATTAACTTTTTAACTGAATTAAAATTTTATTTGCCATTTTCACAGGTACAGAAGTACGAGTACATTGGAATTCTTAAACAGTTCCCTCGATCAATATTTTAAAACAATAAGCAAAACGTGAGCCGATTAAAGTCTTAATAGATGAGAGATTATGGCTTCTTCCAGTTTGCTTAGGGTGATGTGCAATTGTTGTAGACCTGGGTACATTTGAGGAGGTGGTTTGTGTTTCATATGTGATGATTTTCTCCTAACGTGATATCTGGTGATGTCCTGCCTGCTCCCTGAGCCTCATGTGGCCCGCGGACCTCGCTGTGTCTTACCGAGCTCCCTTTCCTCTTTTAGATGGCCTGCACCGCGTCACGGCGTTGTGCACACTGCGCGTCACCATCATCACCGACGACATGCTGACCAGCAGCATCACGGTCCGCCTGGAGCACATGTCACAGGAGCGCTTCCTGTCGCCCCTGCTGGCGCTCTTCACGGAGGGCGTGGCCGCCGTGCTGTCCACCAGGCGCCACGACGTCTTCGTCTTTAACATCCAGAATGACACAGACACCCGTGGCGGTGTGCTCAACGTCACCTTCTCGGCGCTGCGGCCTGGTTCCGACCCAGCCCGCTACATCCCGTCGGAGGAACTGCAGGAGCAGGTGTACCTGAACCGTACGCTGCTCCGCCTGGTGTCCGGCCAGGACGTGCTGCCCTTCGACGACAACATCTGCCTGCGCGAGCCCTGCGAGAACTACATGAAGTGCGTGTCGGTGCTGCGCTTCGACAGCTCGGCGCCCTTCATCGCCTCCGACACCGTGCTCTTCCGGCCCATCCACCCCGTCAACGGCCTCCGCTGCCGCTGCCCGCCCGGCTTCACCGGCACCTACTGCGAGACGGAGATTGACCTGTGCTACTCCGGGCCCTGCCGCAACGACGGGCGCTGCCGCAGCCGCGAGGGCGGCTACACCTGCGAGTGCCTCGAGAACTTCACAGGTGAGGCTCCCCATTGCTGGGACAACGGCAAGATCCTCAACCGCGGCCTAAACATAAACTTCAGCACCGGTGTGAAACACTTACACCTGACTCTCCCCTGTCTGACAAATTCTTTAATGCGGGGCTGCCAACTTTGATCAGCTGGCTGGTGGGAGATTTTCAATTCGAGACACAAAAAAAATGCTTTATTTTGCAGTGGTGTTGAAAGCATCGTGTTATTTGCCTGAGAGCCGGGTGGCCCAGTTTGCATGTTCACTGCGAATCCCTGAGGATTCCTCCATCTACTCTGGTTCCCGTCTGAATCGTCTGCAGGGGGTGTGCGACCTGTAATGGATCTCTGCCCCCCCGCCTTCTGCGCTGTCCTGCTGCTAATTTGTTCTCTATTACTCTGCTCAGGATAAGTAGTTCAAAGAAGGATGGATGTCATTTACTTGCTGCCTCCTAATTAGCAAGCGTGACACTTTTCTAATTTACCTAACACTCCGTCCATCTGTTTTCCAGATGATGTTCTTCAGTAAACAGTGCCTTATGGTTATCCTGTCCAATTCAACGGGTTGGTTAGTTGTCGTGTTTTGCTTTGCTGTGAGGAATACTCTTAAATATGAAGCACGGACTCTTAAGTGTGCCGTTTGCACAAAGAAAGGCCTGTCAGATTAAGGCTGGCTGCAGATGGCTCCCATTTTACCCTTAATGTCCTTTACTGAGGGATCACACAACGGCACGGAGTGTTAAGTTTCTTTAACCAAGTAGACAGCGGGGCGCAGATGGACCGTAAGCCCGTCAGGACTCTCCATCTGCGCCTACAAAGCTGCCCATTTGCTTGGGGTCATTCCTTGGAGACTCGATGAAATGTATCTCCACAAAGGCCATTATCTCACCAGCACTGTGGTCATTACCAGCCCGCTGATGTCCTGCATCCGATTAGCCATCACTACCCTGCCAGTGGATCTTTTTAGAATTCACTGGTGAATGAGGAACCGATATGCGTTTGCCGTCCTCGAAGAATGTGGAGACAGGTTTGGTCAGTATGTCGCTGGTGATAATATTCACACGCAGTTGACTCAGAGCGGACTCAGTCATCCTGTCAATCAAAGTCAAAGAATAAGCTCAACAATCTGTGGAACCTTCCCAAAAAATTTTTCAAAAATCTGGGAACTCACAGTGATAGCTTCACAGTAACATCATACACAAAAGGGGCAGAATTTTGGCTGTTCAAAGATGGTGGAGTAGAACTGGGTTTTTGATTTGTTCTTTTTGATTGTTGATCCTCTGCTCCATAGTTAGTTGGTGATATTATGGTTGATAAAATGTGTTAACAGGGCTGTGGTCAGACTCTGCTGTGTTGGAAAAACACAAAGTCATGTGACATTACCCCCTCCCATTCCCCCCCCCAGGCGAGCATTGCGAGGTGGACGCCCGCTCTGGCCGCTGCGTGCCCGGCGTGTGTAAGAATGGCGGCAGGTGTGTCGACCTGCTGGTGGGGGGGTTTATGTGCCAGTGCCCCCCGGGGGAGTACGAGAAGCCGTACTGCGAGATGACCACCCGCAGCTTCCCGGGACAGTCCTTCGTCACCTTCCGGGGCCTGAGGCAGAGGTTCCACTTCACCGTGTCTTTTATGTGAGGTCCCCGCTTTGTCCTTCTGTACCTGATGTCTGTCATATGTCTGCCCTTATCTGTCATGTGACAGCCCACATTTGACATGTGACCACCCAGTCACCCTGTCATATTTCTGTAGCACAGTTATGCTGATCTTTAACGTTCCTCTCCATTTGAATGTGCAAAGCAGCTCCAGAGTATTCTGGAACATTGTAGGCTTTTTATAACTCACATAATTCATATCGCTGATTGCCACAGTCTCTCCATGCGTGTTTTTTTTTCTTCTCAACGGCTTTCTCATACTTTTAAAGTGTTACCCCCCTCCCCCTTGAATGTTAGCTCCTGTCTGGCCAGCATCCTTTCCAGGAAGAGCACCCCCGCGTTGTGACTGATGTGACACCATGCTTGCGTGCTCGCAGGTTCGCCACGCGCGAGAGGAACGGCCTGCTGCTCTATAATGGGAGATTTAACGAGAAGCACGACTTCATCGCTCTGGAGATCGTGGAGGAGCAGGTGCAGCTGACTTTCTCTGCAGGTGAGGTCATCAGAACGGGACGGGAGGCAAGCGAGACTCTGCGAGTCCTGATGACTCCTTGCATGCGTGTTTGCTGCATATTACCCCATTCGGGGGGCAAACTGGGATTGACCTATTGGACATATGAAAATTATTTGTTAGTTACTTCCAGTAATAGATTTCTCCGTGCGTGCTGGGAAATGGAAGGGCCAACATTTAATTCAGTTCAATTTATTTTTTTATATAGCGCCTTTCACAGCAAGGTCACCCTAAGGCACTTGGTGAGAATTTGTGGCAGACATGGCTGCCTTCTTGCACTACTGATTGCTCAGAATGACAGGGAGTTTAGACCTGTTGGGCTCCTGCCTTCTGTAAATATTCCCTAAACCCGCTGCACATTTTTATCTGTTATCTCCGACAAAGTCTCGCTTATTAGCGCTCTGTGATGAAATCTGAGCAGCTGAGCAGGTTAGTGAGCTTGGCTCGGATTGTAGCCCCATTCATCAGCTCGTTATCCTCACAGACAGTCACTGTTGGCCATGAACCGCCAAGCCGCAGTGAATATCTCTGTGGGCCTTTATTTGTTGGCTTTCCCTGACTTTACCTGACGGTGCGTTCAGGGGAAGATCTGAGGCTCTATCCACTCATTTCCCACCCGGTTTGAATCTCCGTTTCCCTACTTTCCAGGAGAGGCTAAGACAACCGTGACGCCATTCGTACCAGGAGGCGTCAGCGACGGACAGTGGCATTCCGTGCAGCTGCACTACTACAACAAGGTAAGCGAGAGCTCCGGGCCGCCGCGGTCTGTCGCTGTCATGGGCCGCGAAGCCGCAGATGTCAGCGCTCCTGCACCGCTGGGAAAAGCGGAGCTGCCAACGTTGGTCATCTGGCTGGAGTGAAATTCGAGACTGCACACACACGCACACACATTTACATGTACGTTAGAGTTCTACTACCTTGGCAATAGTCTGTTGGGTTTTGAAACTACCTAGTAACACTTTTGACGTAACTAATTTTAAGTTTAGAATGGAATAGTATAGATTTGCCGTAAGATTTCTTGCGTGAGAGTCTGAAAACGTGAAAATATTCTGGTGTGCTACCAAATCACGATGGCATTTTTCACTGACGGGAGGAGGGATATTTGGCAGGGGGGAATATAAGTTGTATCATAACCATTGAAAAATGTCTTTGTGACTGTTGATCGCGATCGATCCGATGGGCCCCAGTGTGTCTGGCAGTGGGGGCCACAGGAAGGAGCTTAGGGGTCACAATGAGATTAGCGCCCCCACAGCAACCCCCGGTTTCTATTTTTTCTATTGAAACGTCTGGATGTTAAAGCAGTAAATGACAAGCTGAGAAAGGCAATGAAATGTCAATATTTTCTATGCCGTTTTCTCTCGATAGTGGAATAATTTTCTCTTGATGCCACATGCTTGAAAAGGACTGTAGCTTTTATACAGTTCTATTAATGTTGAAGAAGTCAGCAGTGACGCCCCCTTCAGGTCAGACTCGGTAATCTCTCTGAAGTTAAGCTGATTTGAACTTGGCCGGTACTTCAGTAGGAGACCCACTAAGAAAGCTGGGCTTCTGCTGGGAGAGGTGTTGGTGAAAGATATGTAGGTTAAAGTTAAGGTTACGTGTTTGAGAAATTAGCTGCTCACCAGATACTCAGGCAGTGATGAACATTCTGGAGGTGCCCTGCGATCACCCATTGTATCACTGTGACTTAATAAGCTGGCTTTCACTCCAGCTTGAGGAAATCAAGGTGAAAACATTTTAAATTAGCATTTTTCTTATTTTGTCAACAAGTGAAGTAAAGATCGGTTTTTATTTTTACCGTTCCGGTTACTTGCCAAAATAGAATATTAGAAATATATAAGGGTATTTCAGGATGAGTTTTAGCGGATGTTTCAGGTTCCAGTACTTGCATTCTGTCGATTAGCTGTGTTACAACACAGTAGCAGGCTTGTTGAGGTAATGAAATCTCTGTGGCGATGAAAGCCAAAGACATTTCCGGCTCCTCGCTGTCTCAGCCTGACTAAAACGAGCTCTTCATTCGTCACGCTTCTCAATTAGACAGTAGATGCGGAGATCAACAGAAAGGCTAGATAAGTGTAGCCAGACCCCGGGAGCACCACTCTTCCCAGGTAATGAGGTGTGTCGTGTCTCTCTGTCTCTCTGTGCATATCTATGCTTCTTTGCCAGTGACGGACACTGAGCCAGACCACAGGGCAGCTCCCACACGTCACATGACCTACATGCCACTGTTTCAGACCCAAACATGCTGTGATTTATGCTCATGTGCTTGTCTGTAGGAAGAATTTTATCGTTTCCTGTTGGGTTGTTCCCATTATTGTTAGAGCCATAGATAATATTGTCATATCATGTATTATGCACTTAATAATTTTGTCTTTGTGTCCAGTAATATTTGTGAGCCCTGTGTTGGTTGTTTAGGTATAACCCCGTCTGTAAGACACATTTATGGTTTTGGATGGTACAAGCTGGATGGAAGGAAGGTTTAGAGAAACATGGAGTAATGCAGTTTTTTGACTGCTAGCGTGGATTGTAACCCTTTTTTATTTTAAGATGATTCTGTTAATGTTACTTGCGTTTATAGATAGCGATTTTTTTGTCGCATTTTGCACTCAACAGTTGCTTCACTTTCTGGAATGGCATGGATACTGAATCTGTTACCTGCATAACAATTATTATTATTTATTATTTATTATTACTGGTCCAAGGAGAGTAGCTGATGGAGGCGTATTGTTAATTATTTTTGTTATTGTAAAGTGTGCATTTTACAAATCCAAACAATCTGCCCATGAGTCTTTCTCAAGCAAAGAAGAGACACAATTTTAAATCCTCCGTGGACACCAAGTGTGTTTATAGTTTTGCCTGCTAATGAGTACTTACTGTATTTGTGCCTAGAGACTGGCTAGCAGCAGACCATCATTGGTCAAGTGGTTCTGTAGAATACAGTCTGATGGTCAAATTTTTTTTTTAAATATACCCCATGAAAGCATCTACTTTGTCATTCATCCGTCTTCCATGGGATTTATCCGATATGCTGGTGTCACGGCGAGCGGGTTGAGCTGGCAGGCAGCAGCCCAAAAAGCAGGCAGGCAGAAGGACGGGCAACGAGGTTTTTAATGGTTACGGGTAACACACACCAGACATTACAATGACAAGTCTGGGGAATACAGACTGAGACACGGACTAAATACACATGACAAGCTGAACTGAATGAGCAACAGGTGGAAACAATCGGGCATAAACACGAGGTAACGAGGTGGGCGTGGCACACAGGAGGATCGGACGGAGCTGGGCGTGACAGCTGGCATGGGGCCCCTGAAAATATGGCAAGAAATAAGTTATAAAATATAATCAATAAGAACATGGGTGGTGTGAAGAGTATAGGCTTCGGAAATAGACATGAAGGTTGTCCCAGCATCTACATAGGGCAGCTTTTCAGAGGTACTGTAGTTGACTTGCTTTTATCTGTAATAGTGGGTAGACATTAGAATTACACTGAATAAGAGTGACAGCGTTTTAGGGTTAAACATGTGTACCCTGCTGAATAGGTGGCGTGCCCATGCCTCATAGAAAAGTGCTTTAGCCTGTGGTCACTTGAGACGCCTTCATTTTCTGTACAGCCGCAGACCTCATAGTGCTGCTTATTTTGACATCATCATTATTTTTCTGCTGCAAAAGGATATAAATATACGTCAAGGCAGACTGACTTGAGAGGTTTTTTGTAATGGTATTTATTTAACGTGATTTTAAGGAGATCCTGCGGACAGCATCCATGTTGCAGTCATTCACCCTCATTCCCACGCATGTGCGGTACGATGGGAACCTCTCCCAGTTTAGACTGTGAAGTGCATAGGGCTGCTTCCGGATGGTCCGGTTCCCCCGCCCGTCGGCCCGGTACAGGGTTTCTAACGCAGGCTTTCTCTCTGTAACCCCCCCAGGACAGCCTGCACTTCCCGGACTCCACTGGGGCGTTAAGGGTCTCGCTTTATACAGCCTGGCTGGAGCTGAAACATAAGGAGGTAATGTGGGCCAGCCTAGCTCTCTGGTGGTGTTGCCTCTGGTTCTGATCTCGAGAACCTTCTTGGTTTGGGGTCCCCTCTTTCACATCTGGACCGTTAAGGCCTTGTTGACCCGACCCGGCCCAGCTTGGCTTCTGACCCGTACACAGACACCGGCTAGTCAGTGCATACGCATGAATTTTTGCATATAAATAAAGGTAATTAGTAACTAAATCTACAGTGAAGAGCTGCTGTCAGGACCAGCAATTTTTCGGTAACAATGACGTTGCAGGCTTTATGGCATTAGGTGACAGATATTGATTGATGACTAGCATTAATTAGACTCAGACTTTGTCATGACTTGTTAGCAGAATTCAGTATTATGGTCGTGAAAGTCAAGGGAGACACGCCCAGAAGGGTGATCGAGTTTCCCTGAGATAATAAAAAAAAATCATTTAAAAAATGATTTTGACTAATTTTGAGCTGTACTGTTATAAAGAATTTTTATAATTAAAGTACTGCAGCCAGAGATTTCCATGGAATGTCTAGGAAAACGGGCGTTGTGTGTTTTATTGTGAAACGACTTGTTACTCCAGGTGCTCTAGCTGATATGGAACCATAAGAAGCGCATCGACGTCCCTGCGGTTATGGGTGACAGCGGGTGACATAAAACCCACCTAGAATTTTATCATAATTTGCTGATTCCTCCCTCTCACACGGTCCTGGATCTGCTTTACGGGGGTTCGGGGGCACCTGTCTCTTGCTCTTCTGTATTTTAGGGACTTGAACCTTGAAAGGGGGATGGTGTGTCGCTCAGCAGGTTTGGACGCTGTACTTGTGCCCGGAGGGTCGTCGGTTCAGATCTCGTGGTGATTTCCTTCACCATTGGGCCCCTGAGTAACTTCAGTTGCTCCAGGCACTGGCCCTGCTCTTCAGCTGCATGCTGCTTTGAATACAAGCATCTGTTAAATAAGTGAGATGTACAGACAAGAGACACATCAGCACTGGCTACTGGATTCACCTGTCAGTGTCGCTGGCTCTGTCTGGGTGCCCCCTGGGCATTGTAGCATTTACCTGGGCACTAGGCCTCAGCTCGCATGCCAGACCTCGTATCGCTCCCCATGCATTACCTCTAACCCTACAGGTATTTCACCTTTTCTATTATAGCCATAAAACCTGGCATTTACATTTCATAACCTCGCTTGTAAGCTTTTGTAAACGACGCAGAGAGCTGTACAATATGGTGTTTGTTAATTAAGCTGGGTCAATTTCCCATACTTTTAGCCCAGAGGTGCTCTTCTTAATCGCCTAATACCTGAGTAATCTCGCAATTTTCCCTGCTCTGTCCTGACTTGCCTCTAAGTAACTTTTAGAAGACACAGCACACTTGACACCACCCATGATTTGGACTCGGGCCGTACTGGGTAATGAGGTGCTGGCTTGGTTAAACGCCAGGCCCATCCTTAAGCTCCTCTTACCACACGAACCACACTGTTTTATCTTCTATCCTGGCATTTCACAGACATTTCTGTCAATAGCTGCAAGTCATTTTTGCTGACATCTCACTTTTATCTTGACATTTCATCTGTCCCTGGCAGTGAACTGTTTATCATTAAGATTAGTCCTGATTAACATCAAAAACGGGCGTTTTGCATAAATGGCCTTTGCTGAGACTAGAATTCCGCAATGACTGTAGTCTGTTGGTTTGGTAACGAGGACCCCCATCCCCGGCGCTGCCTGGAGGATGCAGTGGCTCCAGGTACAAGTGAGTCATTAAATTAAACGGTGGCTGAGGGGTGGGGAAGGCAGAGATCTTCTCTTCTGGTGGATCTACAACAGCAGCACTGCAGTTTATAGACCGACACAAAATTCTTTTAACACATTTTCTCATTGGTTTGTCATCAGCTAGTAATTACTGCAGTTATACCGGCTTAACAGTGTTAGAACAGCGTCTGTGTTAACAAGAGCTGCTCAGTATCTAATAAAATCCTGGCTTCCCGACTGAGGTCTCCTTCTTCTGAGTAAAATCATGGACGGTCAACTGCATCCAGCAGTAGCTTCTTCTAAAATAAGAATGTTTTTTTCCTCCAGTGAGGAGGCGAGAGTTCTGGTGTTTTGCGGATTAATAAATTTTGACAGATGCCTCATTTGCGAATCATTCAGCCTTACAGAGACTAAACACTGAAACTGAGAAAAGGCTTGTTTTCCCTTGGTTTTAATGGGGATTTTGTAGTTACTGTGATTTTCTACACTCTTTTCCTCAAAACCCAGTGTAGTCGAAAAACAATGTTTTATCACAAAACAGAGCCAAAGAGACCTGATTTTTGGCATAACTCAGTTTTTATAAAAAATGCTGATACAGTGTTTTGCATTTGAAAGGCAACATTGATGAAACCATTCATGAAAAACTGCAATGTTTGGCTCAATACCTCATAAACAAACTATCACATCAAGCCTCACACCTTTTATGATAATTTCAGTTCAATGTTGGATTTCAGACCTCAGCCACCTTTATCAGCCCCTGGAGCCGTGAGGCTGAGGGCCCTAGAAGGTTCCGGAGAGCCACTTAGGAGAGCCAGCTGGACGGGTGACTTTAAGCGCATTGGATGGCATTCCAAAGTCTTAAAGCCTAATGATGCTGAAGCCATTTGGAATAAATATTTAAAGACCAGATCCACATACCTCATTAAACATAATTTTGATATTGTGTGTTTGTGTTGTCTGGATTTCACAGAGGGAAGCAAATGAGGTGAATTTAAGGTTATCTAGCCAATCCTGTTGTCTGGGGGACGTGATTCTATAAAAAGAGAGACTTCCTCAGTGCAAGTTGTACAATTATTATTGCATGGAGTCATCAGTCTGGTTTTTATGGAAAGATTTGACAAATTTGGCTTGGTAATGAATCCCACATTCCTGAGCAGCATATAAGTATACCCTGACAACTTCATTATACATTAATAACTAGCATTATATGATTGTAGACTTATAATGTTTGTTATTACTGGCACACAGTGTTAATCCACTCAGCCACACAGCGCCCCCTAGTGCAGAGTCTCTGAGAATGCCTGCAACATTTTCCACAATTGTTGTGTGCTCTGTGATAGTGCTCTTTAAATCACTCTCACCTTAGTTGCTCAGCAGTACCACAGCTTTCTGTCAGTGATTTATTAGCTCTGTTTTTTCTAAGGCAGTTTTATCTTCAGTGATGTCAGTTTTTTATACATATAATTTACTGTGTGTGTTCATGTGGTTTCTGGAAGTTTCTCATTGTCTTGGCTGAGCTGATATCTGATTGTCACGCAATGATTGTTTTTTCCGCTTGTTTTGTGTCTGTCTGTCAGCGTGACTGATCCCCCAAGCCTCAGGCTGCCAGTGTTAGCAGTGAAGGCCGCTCGCATGGGGTGGTCCCAGTGAGGTCTACAAGCAGCTTCCCTGATTGTCGGAAAGGTCACAAGCTGCCCAGCCCTCCCCATTTATATGTTGCTTGGCAGCTCTCCAGGGGTGTAACCCTGGCCTGTAATGTTTAAGCACCACAAGTTTCAATTCTTGCAGAAGACTAACACAAGGAAGCCCCAAAGACTGTGATCGGAAGGTGGTCGGTTCAAATCCCAGAGTTGGTAGAGTGATTTCACTCGCTTGAACAGGGCCCTTATTTGCTAATGGCACGGTCTGACCATCTGATGAATAAAAAAATACTCATAGTATTTCATGTTAAAGGTTAATGTGTCGTCTCCCAGTTGGCTACATGCCAACTCCCTCCCTTTCCCTGCTGACAGCAATGAGATTACTGGGATAGTTTAGTGAATCTAAGTACCAATAATGACTTCTGGCAGCCCCTGTATTATGGCCTACAGGAAAGTCCCGGGGCTTTTTCAGTCATCATCCTGCACCGACACACTCCCACAGGAAACTGACTGAACGTGTTCACACTCAGAACAAGAAGAAAACAGGGGTAGCATTGGGCAGCATTGGGCTGGGCGTGTGGTGCTGCTGTGACATGCCGGAATCCATCTGCCCTTAAGGATGACGGAACTGAACCCGGCCGACCCGCTTTGCTGTCCAATTAGGCACGTGCTTGGGTGTTTCCCGTGTGATAAAGATTAACAGGAAGTCCCACCCAATTGGCTAAACATCAGCCGCTCAGTGAATGTTAACCGCTGCCCTGGGGCATGTTTGAGGTCAGGCGTGAAAAGGCCAATGTTTCTGCTAACAAAGGACGTCCTGAAGGTTGGCTGCAGCAGCCTGGTGATCTGTTGTATCCTTCATTGTTCTTGTGGGTGAGAGGTCTCCTCCTTATCTTCACTTGTAGGCTTTTGTAAAGGACGCCGCAAGGAAATGTTTCTGAAGGACCCAACAAGTTCACGTTACTTTGAAATACTCCATCTATGATTTTTTTAAAACTCTTCTGGGAGGTGGTAATTCACTTTGAACAAAGACCTCATAAAAAGGTCCTTCTGACGCAGCAAGATTGATCTACATTTCACACAAGCTGTTGGTTTAGACACTTAACAGCACATTCCTGAACTTACCACTATATGACCCACTCAGGTTAAGCTATTTTCCTTGCATAGTTTTGTAAAGGCCAAGGCTTAAATATTCATGTAGTTATGGGTTATTGTAGGAGATGAATAGATAGTTCAAGCCAGCTGTGGTTTCATGTGTCTGCATTCTGCTCTGATCTTTGCATCTTCACAAGACATAGTGATGACAGAATGGCTTTGATGCTCACTTATGCTTCATGTCATGTGTGCATGTTTCATGTCATGGTGACATTGTGGTCATGCTGTGGTCACGTTGTGGTCATGTCATGGTCACATTGTGGTCGTGTCGTGGTCACGTTGTGGTCATGCCATGGTCACATTGTGGTCATGTCAATAGTGGCCTTAACGTGGTCACATTGTGGTCATGCCGTGGTCATGTCATGTTCACATTGTGGTCGTGTCGTGGTCACATTGTGGTCATGTAAATAGTGGTCTTAACGTGGTCACATTGTGATCATGTCGTGGTCACATTGTGGTCATGTTGTGGTCACATTGTGGTCATGTCAATTGTGGTCATATTGTGGTCATGCCGTGGTCACATTGTGGTCAAGTCAATAATGGTCTTATCGTGGTCACATTGTGGTCATGTCGTGGTCACGTTGTGGCCGTGTCAGTTGTGGTCATGTCGTGGTCACATTATGGTCATGTTGTGGTCACATTGTGGTCTTGTCAATTGTGGTCATGTCGTGGTCACATTGTGGTCATATCAATTGTGGTCATGTCGTGGTCACATTGTGGGTGTGTCGTGGTCACGTTGTGAGTGAATGCCTCAGACCGCAGTCACATCATGATCAGATTTCCATTGCATCTCAGCCCAACGTCGGACGCCTGGGAGTCCCTCACGGACCCTCGGGGGAGAAGGTTGCGGTGGTTGCTGTGGATGACTGTGACATCGCCATGGCAGTGCGTTTCGGCAGCCAGCTGGGGAATTACTCCTGCGCCGCCCAGGGGACTCAGACGGGGCCAAAAAAGTGAGCTGGCATCCGCTGTTTGCTACCTTTCATGCCATCCAAACCACACCACACTGCCGAGGTCATGTGACCTGGATGTTACGCCTCAGTCAATGGCGTTTTTGTTCTTCTATTATGTTGGTAGATGAAGGGGAACTTTTCTGGTGGGTTCTGCTAAATTATAGATGATTACCACTCGATATTGAACCCACCCTTTTCTCTGGCCCTCTCCCCAGACAAGATCCTTGTTTATCGGACGTCCTTAAAGGCCATAAACTAAAATTACTGTCTAAGTGTCATGTTTCCAAAGTTCATTCTTCTGATTTCACTGTCTGCGAGCAGGAACACTGACACATAGGCAGAACAATCGAACATAAAAGCTTTGGAAAGAGAACTCAAATCACCATGGATACAGTACCAATAGGGACATATACAGGGCAGGGCCACAGTTGAAAGCTGATTGGCCCCAGAGTGCCTCTTATCCTGTCACTCAAATTTTTTAAACATATCATTGGCTAATGATAAGGTTAGCCCCTCTATATGAATTATGGCCCCACTTATGCCCCCTATCTTAAAAAACCCTAGAATCGGTCTTCAGTATGAAGAAAACAGGGCCCTCAAACCTTAAAAGCAAGAACCTGTTTTTCTTTTAGTTCCTGGAACTGAATTTCTTTGTAGCCCCTAAACGGCAGTCATGTGGTCTTTTTAAAACTGCAGCAACAGTTTTGCTGTTCCAGCCTGGGCCATGATGTCTTGGGATATTGTTAAGTCATATGATTTCCGAAAAAGGCGATTGTTTTATAAGACTGGGCATTGCTATTGCCTCATTCTAACCCTTTATGGCGAGACCATCTGAAATTCGACTTCTGATGCTATAATCAGTGCAGTGACGTTTTACCTGGTTGGCCACAGCAATAAGGTCTAAGCCTTGTACAAAGGCCGTCCCTGGGCAGTTGACAGATGGTTCCGTCATCCCAGGTCCCTGGATCTGACTGGACCACTTCTCTTGGGTGGCGTGCCCAACCTGCCTGAGGACTTCCCTGTGCGGAACCTGGACTTCGTGGGCTGCATGAGGAACCTGACGATCGATAGCAAGCCTATGGACATGGCCAGCTTCATAGCCAACAACGGAACCACCGCAGGTCCAGCCCGGCCCCACCCCATCTTACATTGATCCTCTCGTGTTTCACTAGAACTCAATAGATCCTGTAATAATTGATTTTAACTTTTACCTTACAGGTAATACTTGCACTGTCAGTATAGTTCAGGGACACTTTAAATGCTGCATGCACAAATATTCTTATTTTAGAATTTATGTAATTTATTTGGTCAGAATATTTTTTCTATTTATCCATTTGAACAGTTTAAAGGAACTCTTAAGATGTAGTTTCCTTTTTACAAATGAACACCTTTCTGATGGCACTCCTCGTCAAAGCCGCTTCTGAAAGCTGTTGTCATGGTGACCGCCTGTATCAGCTGTGTGACAGGAAGCGCCTGACATCGTCCAATCCCGCTTTAGGCTGTGCCGCGAAGAGGGACTTCTGCAGCACATCTGTGTGCCAGAACGGGGGCACATGCATGAACAGGTGGAACACATATTACTGTAACTGCCCACTGAGCTACGGAGGCAAGAACTGTGAGCAAGGTGAGGCGTACTCCGGCCAGCAGAGGGCGCCCTTTTGGTATTTGACTCCACTGGATACATCACCTACAAAACCCACACCATGCTCACAACATCCACTATATCTAGATACCCATGTTGTGTTATTCCTTTGACTAAAATTTCTTCTAATAATTCAAACAAAAAGGTCAGTCTTAAGCATTTATACTGGAAGCTAAGATCACTGTATTAGTGTGGATTAAGGTGCTCAGGCAGAGCTGCTGGATATCCCGTGTAGGTCGTACCTCCTTGGCCAGCATGAGCAGCAGCAACTTAATGCTCCTGGTTCAGCAAAACTCTAAATGAGGCATATTGGCGAAGCTGTTGCAGAGGATGGGGAACATGCCCACAGCTTTTGGTACAATGCTGCAGCACAGGAGGAATGGGCGTCCCTCCAAGCGACTTTGTCATGTGACCTGTGACAATTCGATTATTGGGTCTGACATGACATCGGTATGGTATTCATCTTCCTGCTCATCCTGCCCTCAGCCATGCCGTCCCCCCGGCACTTCGACGGACATGCGCTGGTCTCGTGGTTCGACCCGGACATCACCATCACAGTCCCCTGGTACATGGGCCTGATGTTCCGGACCCGGCAGAGCCACGGGATGCTGATGCAGGCTAATGCCGGAGCCTCTTCCAGAGTCAATCTTCTGGTGAGTAAGAGTCTCCCGTGCGGTCGTGCCACATAACTGGGCAGGGATGGGGAGCCAGTGCGGCCGGGCTGACCTGCTCCTCAGGGACCTCAGGGCGCGTCCTACCGTCTGGCCTCTCTCTCCTCAGGTCAGTGCCCAGCACCTCCTGTTTGAGGTGTTCCTGGGGGAGCTCCGACTGGCCGCCCTCGAGCTCCCAGGGGTGCGGGTGGATGATGGCCAGTGGCATCACATCCTTGTGGAGCTGAAGAGCACCAAGGATGGGAAGGACATTCAGTACAAGGCCATGGTGTCACTGGACTACGGAATGTTCCAGGTAGAAACACGTTGAATGTGAGGTACTGGTTTTACTGGTGAGATGGATGTTCCACCTAATATCATGCATACCTTTGGAGAACTTTGGAATACAGTCATCAGATAATATTATAAAGTAGTGTTTCTCAACCTGGTCCTCAGGAACATGCAGAGAGTCCATGTAGCTGTGAGGGAGCAAAAAAGTGGATTGTCTGTAGATGGACCGGGTGGGGAAACACTGTTATATAGAACTGAAATATTCTAATTTTCCACAATATCGAACAATATTCAAACTGTGTGGGTTCTCGCCCACAGCGGGCCGTGGAGATTGGGAGCGAGCTTCCAGGCCTGCGGCTGAAAAGCCTGTTTGTGGGCGGAATTCTGGGGGACAACGGGACCGTCCGGGGCGGCTTCCAAGGCTGCATGCAGGTAAGGAGCTTCTGTTATCAGCACCACCTACAGGCAAATTAAGGACATTCCCTAGAAGGGGTACCAGCCTCACATACTGCTGCTCACGATTCCCCGCTATTGGTCTCCTCTCCCCCTGCCCTTTTGAACCAGCATACCTGTGCTCACCTGCAGAGGGCAGGTCTTAAACCGCACTGTCTCGCAGGGTGTTCGTATGGGTGAGACGGCCACCAACACAGCCAACGTGAACATGCAGGAGGGCCTGGCGATGGGAGTGGAGGAGGGCTGCTTGCCTGCGGACCCCTGCGCCTCCCACGTCTGCCCCGAGCACAGCCGCTGCAGTGACCTCTGGAACGCCTTCTCCTGCGTCTGTGATCCAGGTGCAAGAACCAAGACTTCATATCTAACTCCCGGCTCGTGCTCCAAAGCACCTCTGTAGACCTACCCCTCAACAATAAACCAGACCTACCCCTCAACAATAAACCAGACCTACCCCTCAACAATAAACCTAAACCGGGGAGATGTTTAGTGGTGTGTAGCTCAATTTTGACGGCCTGTGTGTCTGTCACTGGAAGGTCCTCAGCAGGGCAGCTACATCTACATCTACAGTAGATACATCTGTGCTGGGTTCTTGAGCAAAGCCCTTAGCCCCCTATACAATGTTGCTAGGGTTTTGGATAAAAGGCCGACCATGTGCTCAGATCCCAAGTATCAATTTCACCTGTGTGTATCTGTCTGTGTCTTAATGGAGAGCAAGATTGAAGATGGGTAGTTGAGGTCCACAAACAAAGAAAATGTTAGTCTGTTCTTCTGCTCAGGACTTGAACTACCCGCCCCTGGATGGGATGTGTGGAAACGAACACACTTCAGTGTACTGAGGACTGCCACTTTCACCCTGAAGAAATATGCTGCCCCCCCCCTCCCCCTGCTGAGGGAATTTTATCATTGAGGACCCAAGTGCGGAAGCAAATCGCAAAATATAGGGCAGCATCAGTGATTGTCATTTGTCCAGCTGCTGTTTACATTGGGGCTCCCTCTGTCGTACCTCCACCCAACAGGTTACTTCGGGATGGACTGCATGGACCCCTGTCAGCTGAACCCCTGTGAGCACGTTGCCAGCTGTGTGCGCAGGCCCAGCTCCGCCCACGGCTACACCTGCGAATGTGGACCCAGCTACTACGGCCAGTACTGCGAGAAGAAGTATGAGGCCGGCGACGCCCTCAGCACGAGTCTCGCGCTCGCGATCCCATCTCACACGCGCTCGTACCGCTGCCTGTGCCGCTGCTGCCGCAAGGCACTCAGCTGCCATTCCGTTAACTGTGCCAGGAAACGTGTGCACACCTGCACTCTCTCTAAGCTTTGTCGATCCAGCGATGTAGCCTCACCTGTGCAAATGCTGTCAAAGCCAAAAAATGACATGCAAGTAGTCGAAATTTTGATAATTAGTACCACATAGTGCCACGTGGTTTACATTTCTGTAGTTTCCGTGCAGTCATGCCTGTGTTTACTGTGGCTTCTTATAGTCTACAAGCGGGCGTCTGTGTTCACATGGAATGTGTTGTTTATGTAGTATGGGTGCAGTTATTCTTGTTTGTATAGACTCTCGACAGGCATTTTATGTTTATATAGCATTTGTGCAGACCAACACAGGGATTGGGGTCTGAGAGGGCCATCCAATAGCAGGAATTAACACAGGGACTGGGGTCTGAGGGGACCATCCAATAGCAGAGACTAACACAGGGACTGGGGTCTGAGAAGGCCATCCAATAGCAGGAACTAACACAGGGACCGGGGTCTGAGAAGGCCATCCAATAGCAGGAACTAATACAGGGACCGGGGTCTGAGAGGGCCATCCAATAGCAGGAATTAACACAGGGACTGGGGTCTGAGAAGGCCATCCAATAGCAGGAACTAATACAGGGACTGGGGTCTGAGAAGGCCATCCAATAGCAGAGACTAACACAGGGACTGGGGTCTGAGAGGGCCATCCAATAGCAGAGACTAACTCAGGGATGGTCTCTTCTGTTTGTATAATGTCTGTACATTTCTGTTCATAAATCCTCCATACTGAGTATCTGAGTTTTCATGATGGAACTTCTCTTTGATAGCTGCATGTCTGCTGCAAAGACTTCACCCGGTGCTGCAAATGTTAATCGCTTGTCGTTTATGTGCCCATTTTAAAATCCCCCTCTGGGTTGTTGTCTCCAACTTGGCAACCCAGCTCATGAGTGCAGAGGAAATGATTACGATCAACCTGTAGCGTTGGCAGAGTTTTTAGTGTTGATGCTGTATTATACATAGATGACACACCATGTTATTTTTATTGTGTGCCTTAATTAACCTTCGTACACGACTCTACTTCTGTTCCAAAATATTTGCTGTGAAATGATCCACTGCTTTTAGTTTGTTGAACAGAACCACTCTGCTATTTTGGTTTTGGCACAGTCTTAAATACCTGATATTTACCTAACATGCTCTGCAGGGTTGAGATCATACATGCCGATGGATCTGTGCTTAGGAAGATCACTGTGGTCTGACTGTTTTGAACTAAAAGTCTGGAATCTCATTTACTAATGTAACGGTTTTATTTAGACTGATATTGATCACTGGAAAACCTGATTTATAAACTAGAAGAGAGACGTGAGCAGCTTTACCAATCGGAGCCTGTTTATCTGATTCCTGCTAATCTCCAGCTGAGGGCTTCATACTCAGACATTCACGCACAACTTCTGGTCTCTGTGATATTCCAACACATAAATTCTACTTATTTTCCTTTGACAAAATGGATTATTTAAGAAGTGTCTCGGTTGCTAAAGGCAAAGTTTTCATTATACCCACTAAAAAGTTACTGTAGAATTTCTTTAAAAGTGTGGAGGCAGAATTTTACTACATGACTGAAGGATTTACACCCAGTACCTAGAAGGAGGTTATGGAGAAGCAGTCGGATCACAGCAGGAAGGACCTATGCGACTATGTCAGGTATCACGGGGTCAGCGACCGGCTTTTTAAAGTCTGCTCCATCCCTGCAGGGTGGACCAGCCCTGTCCTCGTGGCTGGTGGGGGCACCCAGTCTGTGGGCCCTGTAACTGCGATGTTAGCAAAGGATTCAACCCTGAATGCAACAAGACGACAGGGGAATGCCGGTGTAAGGTAGGAGTGTGTGAGGGGGTACAGAACATACATTAAACATTCCTTCATTGGACTACATCAGCAAATTAATTTAACCCCCACTTCTCTTAAAATTTGACACTGAATTAAAAATAGCTGACTGTAATACAAAGTCTGACCAGTAGCAAGCGCTAACTCGTGCCCATGGTGTAGGATAACCACTACAGGCCAGAGAGCGAGGATACCTGCTACCCATGTGACTGCTTCCCGGTGGGTGCCCAAACCCGCACATGTGACCCTCGCACTGGCCAGTGCACCTGCAAGGCGGGTGTCATCGGGCGCCAGTGCAACCACTGCGACAACCCATTCGCCGAGGTGACGGGCACTGGCTGTGAGGGTACGTGTGCTCTGTGGCACAGCTGCTTTGTCTACAAAGGCTCACGTTATTAGCTTATAAGCCTGCGTAGCCGAGAGCGTCTTCTAAGTTGAACCGTTTACATTCTCGCATGCCGTTGTCTTGTAATCCTAGCCACCTGCCGGTAATGATATCATGTTTTATTCTTTATTAGTAATTATATTTGAAGTACTCAAAATGTACCATTGGTAAGAAGTGTATAGTATAACACTGAATGTTCTGGTAACATAAGTAAAAGATACACCGTGTTTTTATTTTAAGCTGAAATGTCTTGTCAGATTGAGTTGCTTTTGATTGTTTGACTGTTGCCCACGATGCTACTGGGAATCTGTCTGTTTGCCATCTGCTCTGTCGTTCATCCGCAGTCGTTTATGATGGCTGCCCCAAGGCTTTCAACGCTGGAATCTGGTGGCCCAAGACCAAGTTTGGCCGTCCAGCAGCAATAGACTGTCCAAAGGGCTCGTTCGGTGAGATTTGCCAAGTATCTCTTGGTACATTTCAGAGCTGATATTCAGAAGTGTGCAGTTTAGTGAATAAGCAAGCACCCAAGAAACCAATAAAAACAGCGTAATTTTCCATTCATTGTTTTAGATTATTTAAACAGCCCAAATCAGGCCCAAAGATAGTTGGTTCTTGTCCTGTTCAAAATTTGCTTTCGGTCTGCCAAGACTTCTCCAGGTGTAAATAACACCAAATGCAGTGTTCTGTCCATATGCTTCAGCTCTCATTGACTGCTTTTCATTCATGTCAATCAGCCAGTAAGGTCATTGCCTCTGGAGGGCAGGGCTCTCATGTAAGCAGTCATTGTTGTCCATCTGGTCAAATGGTCTGTGAGGTACGATCATTATCACACATGAACGGGCTCCCTCCACCTTGTAGGCACAGCAGTCCGACACTGCAGCGACGAGAAGGGCTGGCTTCCTCCCAATCTCTTCAACTGTACCACCATGGCCTTCTCCCAGCTGAAGACACTGGTGGGTGCCTCACCAAGCAGAACCTTCAAGAGCGTCAGGTTTCTCCATGTAGATAAAGAGGAGATGTTGGGAACAGTCGCTATAGCTTGGAATGGATCTGTGATGAGTCCTCCTTCCGCTTTAATTTTATCACCCTTACGTTGCTGCTCTGAGGTCACCACATGGGATTCTCTATCTATACATCTCCACCCAGAATGAGGACCTGCACCGTAATGAGTCCTTGATGGACTCAGAGAAATCCAAGAGCATCGCCCGCATGCTCCAGAATGCCACTGAGCACACGCACCGCTACTATGGAAACGACATCAGGACAGCGTACCAGCTGATCTTGCGGGTCCTGCGATACGAGAACCAACGGCAGGGCTTCGACCTGGCAGCCACTCGGGACGCCCAGTTCAGCCAGGTACGATGGGCAGGGTTAGCTAGTTTGTGGAGAGGGAAATCTTACATGAAATTCTCATATCAGCTCAGTGTCTGGGACACTGATATATATCCGTGGTAATGCTGCAGAACATCATCAGAGCAAGCAGCGCCATCCTCGACCCAAATAACAAGGAGCACTGGGACCAGATCCAGACATCCGAGGGTGGAACGGCTCACCTGCTCCGGACCTTTGAGGAGTATGCCAACAACATGGCCCAGAACATGAGGAAGACCTACCTGAAACCTTTCACCATTGTCACGGAAAACATGAGTGAGTCGTATACCTAAGACAAGGTGACGTCATTCATGGCGCATTTGAAACTGTAGAGGGCTCCTCTGATATTTTTCAAGTATGAATAGAACCGCTTTAGTACAGTATGTGCATCATGCTGTGTAAAACTGGATAACACGAGCACATGGTAGGCATGTGGCTTCACACATCTGACGTCTGCTTGTACGTGGGGTAGCTTCCTCCCAGTCTGAAGGTTTTAGGTGGAAGATTAAGGACTAATTATATAGCGCTTTTTGGTTTTTTTGTCCAAAGTGACAAACATGTGAGGATAGCTTGGGATCTGAGTATGATGAGCCAGTGACCAACATCCCTAAAGCAGTTGAGGTTAATTGCCTTACGCTATGTCTCAGTGATGATGTAATCACTCTGCTATCCACAAGATTCGAACCCACAAACTTATGGACATGGGCACAGTTGGCTGAGCTACTGGCTTACCTTTGATTAGTATCTGTAAGTGACCTTTGATAGACCGGCACCCCGTCAGGGTGATCTTGTCTTCCTTGCACATGTTTTCTTGGTCCTCTTTATATATTTTTTCTCCTTTCTGGTCAGTTGTTGCTGTCGATTATCTGGATACCTCCAATCAAGCCCAGGCCAAGATGCCACGTTTCCAGGATATCCAGATTGCTTATCCCAAAGACCTGGAGTCTTCCGTGCGGTTCCCGGAATTCACTTCCAAATTCAACCAGGACGAAGGTAGAACCAAAAGACACGAGCAATACTGACATGTTTGGACCCTGTAGAGATGCTGTCCTGACTACTTACAGTGACATGACTTCCTAGCATTTTGAAGGTCTTGTCCATGTGGAATCTGAGCAGCTAGTTCACCTTCTCGCTCCATAAGCTCCACAGCATCTTCTCAACGTGCTTCTCCACAGTAGAACACAGAGGGGATCCTTCTCTTCAGACCAAGGGCCACACCAAGAAGAGACGTGATGCCGAGAAAATTGTCCCTCTTCCAGTTGCGATGGTGATCATCTACAGGTCTCTAGGCCAACTGTTACCAGAACATTACGACCCAGACCGTCGGAGTTTGAGGTGCCGCTCTCCTTCCATAGGGACATGGTGTGCTTAAGGAGTATAACTTTGAAACTCCAGGCAGTAATCAGCAAATAAGACCATCTGTTTGTGTCCAGGTTACCTACCCGTCCAGTTATCAACACCC
Organism: Mormyrus hasselquistii; assembly: GCA_026779605.1. Taxonomy (NCBI): domain Eukaryota; kingdom Metazoa; phylum Chordata; class Actinopteri; order Osteoglossiformes; family Mormyridae; genus Mormyrus; species Mormyrus hasselquistii. The sequence continues at coordinate 33,959,214 of JAODKE010000068.1, forward strand.
CCATTGTTAGCACTGCTGTCCACAGTGAAGGGGGAGTTTTGCCGAGCCCCCTGGAAAAGCCAGTCATCTTGGAATATACCTTGCTGAAGACTGAGGACCGGACCAAACCTATTTGTGTGTTTTGGAACCATTCCATTGCGTATGTGCCAACTCATACCACAAATGACAAATTTGAACTGTGTTGACTGGCGATGAGATATAGCATCGAGGCTTACATTGTTTAATTGCTGTGGTGCAGGATTGGAGGGACTGTTGGATGGTCCTCTAAGGGCTGTGAGCTGTTCTTCAGGAATGCCACCCACATCAGCTGCCAGTGTAACCACATGACCAGTTTCGCCGTGCTCATGGACATCTCTAAGCGAGAGGTGCTCTTCCTGCACATTACCCTACATCATTTAACGTAGAGAGTTCAGGATTATACCATAAATGTATTCCAAGGGGAAAATACTGAAATTCATAAATGCAGATTCTGGGGTCTTGTTGTGAAGGAAAGTCTTTCATGAAGACCCCCCTGGTCTAACACCTCCACTTCCCCCAGCATGGGGACGTCCTGCCCCTGAAGATTGTCACTTACACGGCGGTATCGGCATCACTGCTGGCTCTGTTCCTCACCTTCATCCTACTGGCTGCCGTTCGCAAGGTGCGATCCAACCTCCACAGCATCCACAAGAACCTGGTGGCAGCGCTCTTCCTCTCTGAGCTCGTCTTCCTCATCGGCATCAACCAGACCGACAACCCGGTGAGAAAACACTTTTTAAGAGATCCATCCGTTGGTCAGTCCATCAATCCACCCATCCATTTATCTACCCACACATCCATGCAACATCTATGCAGAATAATGGCTGAAGACTGAAGAAAGTCCCAAGGAGCACTGGCTCCAACACAGGTCCCATCCTGGACAGCTTGCTTCCACTCTTCAGATACCGTTAGCCAGTCTGCCGCAGGAACATCAGCCAAGGGAAATATTTCAAAGGCCTACAGAGAAGCTTTTTATACTTTATGAAACCACTGACCATTTATTTACACTAACAATACATATTTACACTAACAATACATAAGGCTCTTTGATCACAATGAGCGAACAGATGGCATTGGAGTGCCTGGACAAACCAGCCTCTCAGCTTCCAGCTAGCACTACGAAGGCGGGAGATTTTTCCCAAGATCAGCTCTGATTGGTTCCTTTGTGTTGGGGTCATAGGGCATCATTGACTCTCACCAGAAAAGGGGGGGGGGGCTGCAGTGGTTCTTACCCCATTATGGATTAGTCTTTCAGGGCAGTAGCAGCTCTCCATCTGAAGACCTTGTAACCATCCCTCCTACTCTCTAGTTCGTCTGCATGATGGTGGCCATTCTGCTGCATTACTGCTGCGTGTGCATCTTTGCCTGGATGTTTGTGGAGGGCCTGCACGTCTACCGCATGCTGACTGAGCTGCGTAACATCGACCACGGCCACATGTGCTTCTACTACGCCATCGGCTGGGGCGTCTCCGCCATCGTCGTGGGTAGGGAGCACCCAGCATGCTCGTATGACTATAATCACCCAACACGCTCGTATGACTATAATCACCCACACACTGGCATGACTGTAATATTTACCTCATAATGTGTTTTTCTGCAGCTAGATGCCACAGAGTGTAGAAATTCAGCTTTAAGTATTTTGGTGTACAACAGTGCCGTGTTTCTAAATTGATGGATCATGACCCCAACACAAGTGCATTCTGGCAGCATTTTCATTGGGTGCTCCCCCCCAAGCTGATAAATCCTGCTGCTGGCACTGTACTTCTGGTCAGCAGATTTTAGTGCCTGCACTATTTTTGTGAAATAAATTTGGTTCAAAAATTGAATGCTCACTAAGGAAGAATGTGGGTCCTGTGACTATGAACTGTGGAATTCTGCAGCGGATCTCTTTGTGGTTGTCAAACCTACGATCAGGTGCCTGTATTCAAACACAATGCGGTACCCCTGTGGCCATTCTCAGGCTGAGAGATCTCTGTGAGAAATGTGGTGTCACAGAATACCGTCTCTTCTGAAAGCCCCCCCCCTGATGGGGGTGATTGCCGCTGCTGATGTATGGCATTGGATCCAGCGTGGTGTCAGGTTCCTGGCTGGCGTGAGCTCAAAGGCCGTGGTATAGCGCCAAACTCCAGGGGCAATGTGGCTTTTTTTTCGTCCATCCCCCAGTAACAGGATGATGGTCAGATCCGCTTACAGTGTTGTGGTGCTGTTCCCTCACCATTCTTCAGCCCTTATGTTTTTCTGGACCCGTCTCAGGCCTGGCTGTGGGGTTGGACCCACAGGGGTACGGGAACCCTGATTTCTGCTGGCTCTCGCTGTATGACACCCTCATCTGGAGTTTGTTTGGTCCGTCCTCTCTGGTTGTCCTGGTGAGTCCTTACGGGTCCTTCTGCGTCCAGCTTGTCTCTCTCTGTTTCTCTGCTTCTTCTCCATTTTTTTGCCTATTAGTTCAAGTTTAAAATTTTATCCGTCGTACGGTGTGTGCTGAGTTGCTTAGCTCCAAAATATGGAAAAACGGGACAAGACAGAGACATCACATTAAAGGCGTGCAATCTCAAGCCTTACACTTATACATACTTCATGATGCAGATCAGGGGAGCTGAGACTTGTGCATAATGACTTCTTTCTCAGGTCAATGTGGTGATTTTCGCGCTGGCTTTGAGGGCAGCATGCGGACGGAGGCACCGGTCATTAGAAAAGTCGGGCATCATGTGAGTGTAAAGATACGCCATCGTCTACAGCACGATGGCTGATCCCACACCTGCAGATGAAATTCAGAATATATCTACCATGGGAGGGGACGTTTTTGTTTGCTTATCCTCCTCAGTTCGGCCCTGCGGAGTGCCTTCCTGCTGCTGCTGCTCATCAGCGCCACCTGGCTGCTGGGTCTGATGGCGGTCAACAGTGACATTATGGTCTTCCATTACCTCTTCGCCGCTTTCTGCTGTCTGGAGGTGGGTCCAAATATCTGGGTGTTTGAGTCAGCTCATATATTCAGACTCAAGATTTTGGTGTATAATCCTCCCTCCATTTTCTTTTAGGGTATATTTGTCTTACTCTTCTACTGTGTCTTCAGCAAAGACGTGCGGAAGAGTCTCAGGAACATCTTTGCAGGAAAGAAGGCCCTGCTGGATGAGTCGAGCACCACCCGTGCCTCGTTGCTGACTGTACGCTGTGTCTCTCCTTCATAATCCTTCATTCTTTTTCATCATCTTTTGCATAAACAGATTTGGGTTAATTCTGTGAAGGCTGTCAAAGAATAATCTAGAAAACCTATGTTTGTGTCTGGTGCTCACACGTCTGCCTACATGCCTCCATGCAGCGCTCACTGAACTGCAACACACTGGCAGAGGAGAACGCCCTGTACCGCACTCCGATCGGGGAGTCCACCGTATCCATGGAGACCAGCATCAGGTCAGCCAAGACTCATGCTCTCAGGTAACTAGGTGATGGGGACTCGCCCCGCCCACTCTGCCACCTCACCCCCACCCCCCACACCTCATACTTGCCCTGCCTGCATGCACTATGCCAGCCACCGCCACTGCCCATCTTTTTCCACAGGGATATGAGATTACAAACTGGGACTCCATAATTTTGTCCTGAATTTTTGCCCCATATTCAAACGATTTGTTTTTATCTTTTGAAAATATGCTGTTCGGTTACGGTCCGGTTTGGGAATCAGGAGAACAGGGCGTGTAGTTTTGGAGGGGGGGGCGGATACAGCAGCTGGGAGGAAACAGGAGACACAAAACTAAACCCCCTGGAAGCTAGAATCTTTGCCATCAGATCCAGCCCGGGACACAGTGTCGGCCATGAGTTGTTGTCAGTAGTGCACCTTACCATGAAATACAGTATCTGTTAAATATGGGCCTTTGTTGTACCTGCTGGGCCTCGGACAGCAGTGCCGTGACCCCCTTTACCTGCTGGGCCTTGGACAGCAGTGCCGTGATTCCCCTTACCTGCTGGGCCTCGGACAGCAGTGCCGTGATTCCCCTTACCTGCTGGGCCTCGGACAGCTGTGCCGTGACCCCCCTTACCTGCTGGGCCTCGGACAGCAGTGCCGTGACCCCCTTTACCTGCTGGGCCTTGGACAGCAGTGCCGTGATTCCCCTTACCTGCTGGGCCTCGGACAGCAGTGCCGTGACCCCCTTTACCTGCTGGGCCTCGGACAGCAGTGCCGTGATTCCCCTTACCTGCTGGACCTCGGACAGCGGCCGTGGCTGCCCTATCCTACTGGGGCCCTTCCCACAGCCTCCCATCTTTGTTTTTGCAGGGATGAGTCTGGACAGAAGCCTGGTATCTTCTCGGGCACAGCCAGAGCTGGACACACCAACAAGGACTCCTCTGTTTTCCCCCGGAATGGTACCAAGGGTGAAGGTACGAGAGTGGGGGGGGGGGGGGGGGGTACACTGCACGGATGCAGCTCTCCCTGAAATCCACGGGGCTATTCCTTCCCCCCTCAGTCTCTAAGACATGTTCCGATGTCTACGAAAGACCATGGGGAGTTAAGGGTTCGCCTGTGGTCTCACGGATTTTAGCGATAGATTTCAGACCTATCCTCCAGTTCGGGTTCAGCCCTGAGATCGAGAAGCTGGAGCTTGCTGATGGTGCCTCTCTGTGCTACCACAGATTCCGACTCTGACAGCGAGCTCTCTGCGGATGAGCACAGCATCTCCTATGCATCTTCCCCCTCGTCTGACAGTGAGGGGGATGAAGCGAAAGCCAAGGCCAAGTGGAACTCTAATACAACCAAGAACAATGAGCGCCAGCTCCTACGTAGCACCCATAAAGGTACTGTACCCTCCGCCACTGCCTACAGTGCACCCTCTGCTCAGCAGTACAAATGGGCTATGTACCGGGGCAGCATGTGGCTCAGTGGGCTAAGCCTGTGTGCCTGTAATCACAAGGTCGCAGGTTCAAACCCAGGCTCAGCATGTCTGCGGGTCTTTGAGTAAGGCCCTTAACCCCCAGCTCCCTGGGCGCCCCGACTGGTGGCTGCCCTTCGCGGACAGCTTGCTCTACAAAGAGCAAGTTGAGGGAGGTGTAAAAAGAATTTCCCCACGGGGACAATAAAGGGTTCAATTATTATTATTATTATTATAAAATGAGCACTCTAACAGTCTTGGTCATAATGCTAATAAGTATTAAGAAGTCAAAATGCTCAGTCTGGGTCATAATGTAATGAGCATTAATAAGTACTCGCACAGTCTGGATCATAATGCTAATGAGCATTTACAAGTACTCACACAGTCTTGATCATAATGGTAATGAGCATTTACAAGTACTCACACAGTCTGGATAATAATGGTAATGAGCATTAGCAAGCACTTGCAAAGCATCAGTCATAATGCTATATTCTTACTGTCTCTATCCCTAATTATAACAAACTTCGTCATCTTGCAAGAGTGAACACAGCTTTTGAAGTATATCAGATTCCAAAGTTTATTAGGCTCATACTGTAGGTTGCAGAATACGTCTTTACAGTGATTAAGCGCTAAATTAGACATTCTTACATATTTTCCAACTTAACTATTACTTCCTGTGTCTATTGATTCAGTGGATGTAGCATCCAATCATGTGCAGCCTTACTGGCCGGTGGAAGTGACAACAGCCAGTGACAGCGAGAGCCCCGGCAGGCCAGAGAAACTGCGGGTGGAGATGCAGGTGAATGTGGAGCTGCATCCCGAGATCAAACTGAACCACCTGGAAGAGATGCCCCAAGACCAGGAGGACCCTCCGCTGGACAACAGGCGCCAGTCGGAGCAGAGGAAGGGTTAGAGCAACCGTTCAGGGAGGGGTTTGCTGCAGTATTCATAAAGAGCATAATGTCTTAAACAGGGAGTAGCACGCCCAGGCATTCAACAAATCGAATCAGGAGGCTGATCCGATTTAGGCCAGGATGTTAAAAGCTGGATTTTCTGTCGCAGGTATGAGCCCAGATGCGTATGATTTGGAATAAAATCAGTGTTCTTTTTGTATTTCTGCAGGAATTCTGAAAAACAAGATCACTCACCCTCCTCCGCTTGCAGACAAGAACATGAAGAATCGCCTCCGGGAGAAGCTGTCAGAATACAGCAGCCCCGGCGTCCCATCCAGGGCGGCGTCGACGGCGTCGAGCGAGGGAGCACGCCCAGTCAGCCAGGGCGAAGGCCTGCTCATCAAGCCCCTTCAGCGGCCATCGGTGACCCTCCAGGAACCGGCCAACGGGCTCACTGTGGCGCTACAGGCAGACACTGTGAACAGGGGTGACGACTCCGACTCCTAGTGAGTGACCCTGAAAAATCCCTCCATCTTCCAACCGCTTATCTTGAGCAGGTGGCTTCGGGAAAGTGGGGACCGTCCTAGTACACTTAGGGCGGGGCCTGTCCGAGGCGTAGGCGATCCAAACTGCTTAAGGCCCAGCAGCCAGCAGGCCCCCCCATCTGATCAGCCTGTCAGAATGGGAAGGAACATGACAAATGACAACTAGGTCAATCATATTTCAATTAGGGCCCCAAAAAGTGTTGGGCCGACCCAAGGCTGGGGTACACCCTAGACGGGCCAGTTTATCAAAGAGAATATGCATGCACACGTAAAACACAAACTATATCTTCAGAGCAGACCAGAAGCCAGCCGGACAGATGCTAACATGCTGCCCTGCTTTACTCTTCACTGATATTAATTTACAGGTGGATATTCAATTGTTAATCATTTTCCTCATCCCCGCCCCTCTATCTTACTATGGCTCCTCCCCTTAAATTTTATCTTAGATGCTGCTTGTGCTCTGCAGAGTGAAGTGGAATCTGCATCTCACCTGTGCAGATGATTAGCCCCCAAGTGTCTCACTCCCTCTCTCTCCCCCTGCAGCGGCAGTAATGAAACCTCAATTTGAGCCGTTGTGAGGAAAGCTGGAGAAGCCACACCCCTCTGTCCTTCAGCTCCTATGGAGATCAGTATTACTGCAGACTTTTGCCTGCCTAAGTGAAAGGGAATGATTACGTATCTCTGGGTACAGCAGGACAGTGGTACGTTGCCAAAGCCACTGAAGGATGTGGAAACTACAAGACCCAGCATGCACCTGTGCACACACAGGGCAAATTCTAGCCATGGTGACTTTCAAGTCAAAAAGCATGCAGTTGAAGATTGATGCAGTGGCATTTTTTTTTTTAATTTTAGAGAAACTTTAAACCTTAAACATTTTGTCTGGGATGAATTTATGGACAGCTGTTGAATCTTGTATTCTATTTTTTGTGAGCCTTGTTTTAAAGTGTAGAATAGCAGAATAGCTGTGCAGTCCTACTTCACATCATGTTGGGTAACTAGGTTTACAGTCCGCAAGCATTCCGTCAGGATATACTTTGAAACACAGGAGTGTTTCCCCTCCCAGAAAACACTGACATGGAAGCATAAAATTTGGACTGTCACACATACATTAACAGATGTAAGGCCGTAGGACGTCTTCGGCTATGTGTTTGGACTTTGTTCATACACATGACAGGAGCTAAGATGCTGTGTCATGTGGTGCGACCTGGCCTAATAATTCATCATCTGGATCTCCTCTAAGGTGTTGTTCCACTTGTGTTGACACATCTGCAATTTCCATGGTACTTAAGACATTTATTAACCTTAAAAATGTCAAAGGCTGTGTTCCATTCCTGGAATACCATTTGAAAGTAGTAAAATGGTAAATAAATTATATTTCTGATTAATGATATTGCCATGGAAATAGTGATGTCATGTACAAATTGCCATATTCCCCTCTTCCTTGGAGGACCTCAAGATGACAACACTGCTGATTGAGAGGGGAGAGAGAGTGATAGAACCACCGGGAATGATCTACAACACAGGAAAAACTCTGCTGTGAGACAGCGGTGAATTTAAGCTTTCAAATGATACCCCTTCTGCAGTACGGGCAGATTTCCTGGGTGTCTATTCTAGCAGTACAGCCACCCCACGTTACAAAACCCTGTTCATTTTTCTGTAATCTATGACACTGGTATTGTTTTTGGAACATATTTATTTTGTATTGTTTTAAGGCTGCAGCAAGACTTTAAATAAAACAAAATTTGGATAATTTTTTACTTTAAATCCTTCTGTCCTTGTAGTTCTTAATAGATATAATGACAGAAGAGAATAAGGTCTCAGATTTGTGTAGAGCTTAAACTCTTAGCAGCGCTTCCTGGGAGCAAACGAGAGCTCATGCAGTGCAGGCCTTACTGTCATGATGACTTAAATATCCATTCCAATACCAGAATCCCCCCCCCCCCCCCCCCCCCCCCCCCCCCTCTGGGTGGGCCCGCGCTGCTCCCATCGCTAACTCGG
>JAODKE010000068.1:33982158-33999324 GCA_026779605.1 Mormyrus hasselquistii
GGGGGGGTGGGGGGGGGGGGGGGGGGGGGGGGGGGGGGGGGGGGGGGGGGGGGGGGTGGTTATGGAGGCAAACTCGGCCTTAAATCTCCTACTGTGTGAAAGTCACAGATGCAGTTGTGTTTGATCATTGTGATTGCTGACCCCTCAAGATAACATGTAAGAGCAGTTTAACTTCTAACACCAGGATAATTTAACTACTGGGCCAAGTTATAGAATTATTTATTCAGCCACTAAATTAATTAATATTATTTTTTGATATATCACATAAATAATTGAATAGTTTTTGGTTTCATCAAAATTTTGTCAATTTGTTTAATGTTTTTTTTTTTCCCTTTAACTTCCAGCCTTGTCCAGCTAAACGCTGCAGGGAAGGTTGGCGCAGTGAGATCTAGCAGAGTTTTTGTTACTGTCCCTCTGCTTTGACCTTAACGTCCACATTCGTGTTATGACCCCCTTGCTTGCTGTTTTTGTTCCTTGTTCTGTTCAGGCTTGATGTCAGTCATGTTAAGTTGAGGCAGAGGGAGCCAGTGTTGACCATGCTAAAGCGACTGGACAAAATAAGGTTCAGAGGTCATAAGCGAGATGAATTCCTGGATCTGGCCGAGTCTCCCAACGCGTCCGACAGCGAATGTAACGATGACACCCAGATGAGACCTCGGACCCCTGCCAAAGATGCTGAGGAGCAGCGAGACCCTGTAAGTGTGATCCGACCGCCCCCTAAACCCAACGCCGTCCCGGGAGGCTTTTATAAAAGGCTTTACCTTCTCTCGTGTCCAGAAGATGTCTCCTTGGCCTGTACCAGAATGTTCGCTCTATCCTCACATGAGGGCAAGGATTTCTAGCTGCAGAAATGATTGGGCTTCATTTCTTTATGCTATATTGCGGCCTTGCAGCACTCTCTGCAGTGTGAATTCACTTTTTCTCGACGTTGTCCTGGCCATTCCTGTCGGCCTTGAGGCGTGGTACGTCTCAGAAGCGTGGCAGCTGCTTCCGCAAGGCCTCCTGACAAAAGATCGTTTCACGCATTTGCACTGTGTTGTGTTTATTTATTTATTTATTTATTTTTTGTTCAGTCCGTTCTGCGTGACTGTGGCAGGAAGAAAATGTGTTGTGTTATGTGACATACGGCGTTCAGTCAATAGAAGCTGGGGGGCATTCGACAGAGCTCAGCAGAACTGGTCATGAAAGTACTCCTGGACAGCTGTTACATACACTTTATCACTGACAATTCGCTTCTGTGACAGGAATCACTCACCGTTTGCCTGTCGATTTTAAATTAAAAAAAAAAACCCTTTTTTGTGGTAGACAGTTGCCTCACCAATGTGAAATGCTTGTTGAGACATTATGGCTGGAGTCACCCCCGGCAGTGTCCACGCTGTCCCTGTGGCTCTGACTTGTGGCACATGACCTTATGTTGTCTTACACCCGCTAAAGAGAGCGGCGTAAGACACCGAGTGTGTGCGTCAGTATCTCACACACTCAAAACAAGGGGAATTTACTCTATGAAGTAGAAAAAATGTTTTCATCCAGTTTGCCACATGTTCTGGTGAATTAAACCTGACATTTAATTCTCACATTTCCGTAATAAGCCCCTGAGAATTATCTAGAACTAAGTTGTATTGTAGAACTAGGCACGGTCCTTCTCAGCATCAGCGTCCATCGTTGGATACAAAGCAGTGACCTTTGACCCCCGTTCTGGTCTCAGCAGCACTCGAGTTTGCTCTTAAGGTCATCTTGGATGTTTTTGGGTGACCTCATGGAACAACGAGTGTCAGATGAAAAACGAATGGATGTCACCTATTATCTGCTGTGTGTGTACTGAAGTGGCATTGCTGACAGGAGTACAAGTCTTTAACGGGAAGGTAAAGACTACTGTCAGACTGAAAGGAAATGCAGGGTTATAGCAGCAGCTGGAAGCCAGCGATGATGTTTGTTACTCAAGTGGCCAACAGTGGCTTTTCAAACTTATTCGCCCCAGTTCTTTGTCCAGTCATGTGATGCAATCAGTAGTGGCAATAGTAATATAATATTTCTGGCTTTATTCCATCCATTGTGTGATTGATATGTCATACATTGTACGCAATAATTTCATATTGTATCCATTTGTGTAACAAATTGCAGTTTCCAACCTAATACCGTGTACTCCTTTATTTCCATCTGTGGTGTCTTATTGTAACATGTATGACACACAGACATGAGACCATTTTTATGTGTTTTTTGCACTGTGGCCCATGAAGATGTGACTGTGTGTGTGACTCCAGCCTCCCAGAGCTGCGATGACGGTAAAATCGCTTTGACTTTTGACTTGGCGTTTGCTATCTGTAGCGTCACCCGGGCTGGGTTCGGCAGCGTTTGTTGTGCAGTGAGTGAAAACCTTCGATCTGCGTTCACGTTCACTCGCTCGCCTGCATCGTCCCGGTGCTTGGGTTCGCCCGCACCTCCCCCCCCCCCCTCGCAGTATCCTAGCGACCGCTGTAGCTGGCACAGTTAGCCGCTTACTCCTCTCTGACCTCGGCGATGCTCTTGCCTCCTCTGCACAGGCCCCCTAACGCTCCTTTAGTCGTCTCGTGAGCCTGGGTGCATTTTTTTCTCCTCTCCTCTCTCCTGTGCTGTTACAGGAAGCCCCCCCCCCACCCCCTTGGTGCCTGAGGGATGCACTCGGTGCCAGAACGGAAGTTAGTGAGCTGGGTCGCAGTGTCATTTCAGATAGCCCCCGAAACACAGTAATAGTGTTCAGTTTCTCAGAAGCTCATTATTTGACTCTTAGGTGAATAAGTGGTCGTTGGTGTAAAAAATAAGGAAACAGAATTATGTGAGCGTGTCTAAATAGGCTTTTTGCAGGAACTGGGTACTTCATCCCGCCAACAGTCGTTAGTTACTGGATCGGGTGCTGGGTAGCGCTCTCTCTCCCTTTGGCTTGGGCTTCCTGCCAGCCATTCAGTTTTAAGAGCCTTTATTTTGGCTGGTTTCCATGGCAATGGCTTCTTTAGCCACTTTGGTCTGGCATGACACTAATGTCACTGAATAAAAGGCGTTCCAAGCAAGACTGGGCTCAATTGTTTTGTAAACGCGCGCTAATATTTTTCCGTGTCCACTCTGATGGAGCTGGAACGGGGCGACTGGGTGAGGCTCCATCGATCTGGCTGGGGGCCGTTTCGCGGGTCCGCCTCATTTGAAGCTCCAAGTCTGTGAATCCTCAGCACTCTGAGCGGGCAGAGATGAGTGGCGCTTCACTTCCTTATGCCGATGGAGCGGTTTCACCTCAGAGTTAGTGTTGGGCTAACCGTCGTGTCATTTAAGCATTACAGAGGATGCCATTAACGGCCTTCCTGTTGGCCTCACACGGTTCTAGTTGCGTGGTACCCTGGTGGGTTTGCCTGTCCGACGTTTTCTGTCTGACAAACGGAAGGATGTAGTTGCAGGTGATGGCTGGTCACCGTGCTGACGGGTGTTCCTGATTAATAGGAATGTGACTTTTGCTTAGGCTCAAGTTAATTTGTCACATATGCAAACATGAAGGTCATACGGATTGTGAAATACTCCTTAGACTGTGCTTAAAATGCCTCATGTAATGGAAAATAAGCACATAGGGCTTGAACCCTGCTTCGTGTTCCACACAAACATTTTGGTGTCACGCCTTCGTCAGTGATCGCCACTGGATTTCGGATCCGATCTCTCCGTCATTCTCATTTTTTTTTTGCAGTGTCTTTGTTTAATGTGCTGGTTAGGTGTTGCTTATTCCAGTTGCTTATTCCAGTTGCTTATTCCAGTTGCTATCTCATGCTGCTTTGCTGGTCACCGTTTCTTGTATTGAATCCAGATGTTATTTGTCTGTTGTGTTCCTGCTCAGTATTGATATCGATTCCCTTCTGTTAGCTAGGAGTGGGTTTCCTGTGTGGGGGGGGGGGACTTCGTCCATCGCAGCTCTTCACCCTCTTTTCCGTTGTTCACGCCCAGGCTGGCTCGGGGGTCGCTACGGCGGGCGGCATGCAGGACTTCCACCGGTCCGAGTCCGACCGGCTCAACGAGGTGAAGGGCCACTTGGAGATCGCTTTGCTGGAGAAGCACTTCTTGCGTAAGTATGGGCTTGTCTTTGTTTGGAGGGGGGGTCCACCTTGCTGCAGATCACAGTCCTAACAAGATGAAGGGGGGGGGGGGACATCCAGTGATCAAGCTGTAAAAATGTTTCAAGGGGATTTGTGGGGGGTCAGATCTTGCGGGGGGGGGCGGTGTACTTTCATGACCAGTTCTGCTGAGCTCTGGCTGGACCCTTTGCCCAGCGAGGGAATCACTCCGATGTCTGTACCATGAGTCGCACTGTTGCTGTGACACGTCAATCCTTCCAAGACCATCATTCATTCACTCCTTCATTCGCCTGTTTTTCCGGGGGATACATCCAGTCCAGTGTGACCTTTCCTCTCATGTTTTTCTGCTTCACCTCATCCCGGAAAGTGCTGTCGGGCCAAGCGCTGATTGCCGGCTCCCCCTCTGTACAGGACGGCTGAATTTTTTTTTTCTTTCTTTTTTCCTTTTTTTTTTTTTTAAATCTGCTGGCAGCCCCAGTTGAATATTTAATTAGCTTTAGCTCATTAGCGCAGCTTCACAAAGGTTTCACTGTACCAGAGAGCAAAGTCATTGTTTGCCTTCTGTTGTACTACATTCATAAAGCAGCTGCTTTCTGCTTTTTTCCCCACATCAGTCTAAATCCCCTTTTGCTCTGTGCTGGTGTCACGGGGGCCCATAAGGTGGTTTCTACATTAAGCCCTTCGCAGCCGTTCTCCGTGCGTGTTTGAAACATAGTGCACTTACTGCCCGCTTTAGAACTGGCCTCCATTGTTAAGAGACCCGAGGTCGGCTTTTAGAGATCACCCTCGGGGCCTCCGGCTTCTACATCGGGGGTGAATGCTGCAAAAGACGCCGTATAGCGGGCGTGGGAATTATTTCTATGATGACATCATAGATAAACTGGCTGATGATGCGCTTAATGGACGCACAGACTGATCTGTAGATACCAGCTTAACTTCTGTTATTGAAATACCAACCCAGCAGGGCACACAGGTCTGGGATGGTATTGATTAGACTAATGAAGCCCAATTTAGTTTGGTCTGATACAGAGGAGGACTCGGGTATGGCAGACAAAGTGCTTGTTTCCGGCAATCGATGAAAATATCTATAGACCTTCTCATATATATCTATCCATTTTCCAGTGACTTATCCTGGAAAGGGCATTAGGGGAGGTCTGGAGCCTAACCCAGGCAGCGCAGGGCATAAGGCCACGCCACCCTGGGTGGGCCGTGTTCTTATGAATGAAAGGCCAGCCTATCACGTGGCGCGCATCCAGACTCAACCTATCACGTACAGTCACACATTACGGGCAATGTAGAGACGCCACCGGGCCTAATTTACGCGTTTGAAGTGCTGGAGGAAAGTGGAGAATCCGGAGAGAACTCTCACAGCACAGGGAGAAAGTAAACACTCCACAAAGTCAGTGAATCGAACCCGGGACCCTGGCTGTGTGGGGCAGAGGTTCTGCACCACTCATGATACGCTTCATACTCCCCCCCCCAGGCTCTACTTGGTTTCTGCTTTTTCAAACACCTCTCCCCTGTTTTATAGAATTATTCTGTCCGTCTTTTGGTATTTCCAGGCGTGTTTGACAGTGTTCCGTCAGCCAATTCGTTTTTCTGGTCTCCGTTTCTGGCCTCACACCAACGGGAACATACAGTAAAAGGTGATAATGATGATAATGATAGCTACGGCTAAATCGTCCACTTCTGGTTTCCGCAGTCCCTTGTAGGTGTAACGACAAAAATGTAAATTAGTTTGACTAGTCTGAGATCTCTTTGTTCTTGATTGCAAACTCTTCCCCGTCCTCCGTCCTCCTGGGACACACCTAATGAGGTTATTTATGCTGTAAATGACATTTAACCCATACAGTTAATTGTTTCAGAAAATCACCCTTTCTAAAGAGGGAAAGAATGAACTTTGTAAACGATCTGTGTTGTACTTAGTCAGTTCATGTGTATGTATGTGTGTGTATAAACTGTAGTATATCTACAGACCTTTTGATCATCACTGCTGTAATAATTTGATCGCCCTGCCACATGCTAGCGGCTGATATGGTGATGTCACTCTTGCATCACACATTTGTAGCCCATATTCTTTCTCAGAGAGAAGTCAGCCGTCTTATTACTGTAAAGCTAAGAGAACGAATAAACATGGTGCCAAGTGATAAGGCTGTAAGCTTTTCTGTGATTGGTCAGCTAGCTTTTCTGTGATTGGTCAGCTAGCTTTTCTGTGATTGGTCAGAAGGTGGTCAATTCCATATTTGCCAACATCAGTGATCTCCCCCCACCCCCTTCTGTCCCGGAGTCTGTGTTCAGCAGCTGATCTGCCAGTTAGCAAACAACCCCTTCTAGTCCATCTCTCCAATTCCTAACTAGTTTTATTTTTAATTTTTAATTTTTTTTTGAGGCAAAAGTTCAGCTGCAAAATAAAACTGTATAATTTTAAAACACAAATTCTAGTTTAAATTTAAATTTACCTAAAATAAATGTCTCATTGATATGGATGCTGCACAACCAATCAGAGTCTGAATTATTCTAGTTAGTCCAAGCTGCATGTCTCTAAGTGGTTAAATGTATTGTAAGTGTTCCGGTATAGGTGCCCACGTTTCATATGATGCCCCCCCCCCCCACCCACTCACTTTCCACGCACTTTCCATATGAGTAATGTAAAATGCCTCCATGGTGACCCCTGTAACCGACACGGGATGCTAACCTATCGAAGCGTTTCCATAGTCCATGTCTGGCTGTAGGTACGATTCCTGAAGCTCATGTGAAGACTTTGCTGTGTTACAGCAACTTCTTTATTTCCATTGTCATTGATATTTCTTGTAATGAAAAAGTTTTTATCCTATTTTAATTTTCTTCATGGCTATGTTGATTTTGGCGTGTTTGAGCAGACTCTGTTTATTAAGGTTTTGCTTCACACTGAGGTGCACAAAGCGGGCGTGTGAAGACGATAAGGCAGCGTGCGATCCAGGGTGGGACAAAGTCATGTGACAGACTCTTCTTCCACCCGCTTTCTGTCTATCGCATTTCTCTCCTGTCTCAAACTAAATCTGCTAACTCTTCCATAAACTCCACATCCGTTTTTTTGTCCCTGTGTCCTCCCCCCCCCCCCAAGGCCCAAACAAAAATGATTTGCTCTTGGGTCGCTCCTTTCCTAAAAATCCCAAAACTCTGATAATATCCTTGTCCAGTCCTCCCCTGCCTATGTCACACGCGTCCATTTTCCATCCCGACAGATGTAAGATTAGCGCTGTTGAATGTAGGTCCTTGAGCACAGAGATAAGTTGCATGTTTAGCATGGGAAAGCCAGCATGAAGTAATATTTGTGAGCTAGATAACAGTTGCTGTGGCGGACCTTCCCAGAATAACCGGCTGTTATTAACCCGTTAACTCCTGGTGGGGCACGTTCTTATCTATAAAAGGTCAAGATAACCGCCGGCTCTGCTTCTTTCTAGTTAAACACTATTAAGCTGTGTCTCAGTTTCTGTTCTTGCCAGAGAAAACTACATTTGCGTAAGAGGAAGATTGACGCTTATCAGCACTGTGACTTTTAAAACTGCTGTAAATCATTTGGTAATAATTGCTTTTTAAGCGGTGTTTCAGTTTAGGAACTATCTTCCCATGATATAGGAAGTTTCAGGGTGAAAGTTGGATTTTTCTTGTTCTCTGTTCTCTAACAGCCTGCAGCTTCATCCTGTGCAAATTTCACAACTTGCATGTACATCGGTCAGGGATGTGGGACTGTGTGCACCGCAGTGGGTTAGGGGTTAAGTGCTCATGTCTGGGTGGTTATAGGTTCAAATCCTGTGGCCAGCAGCACAGCCACTTCACCGTTAGCCTTGTGTGCAAGGCCTTTAACTCCAGGGACGCCATCTGCCCCCAACTTCGCTTTGTACAAAAAAATCTCTGTTAAAGTAAACGGATATGCAGTCTCAGGAGGTGAGTGCTTTCTGTGCATGGCCGCTTTGGCATAGGTAGGCCTGATAGCATGGCCGCTTTGGCATAGGTAGGCCTGATAGCATGGCCGCCTTGGCATAGGTAGGCCTGATGGCATGGCCGTGGGCCCTTGTCTCTGCTTTTCCGCTCTGATTGGCTGTGGCCTGCTCCCGTGCACGGTGTCCAACTCGGCACCGAGCCCTGCATAGATGGCTGAGTACGGTCAACCTGCCCTGCGGACAAACAGTGAGCGTCAGGAAGTTGGAAAGACTTCTTTGCGTGAAAAGTGGTTCTGTTTTGTCTGGATTCTGGAGGTCTGCCAGGCAATTGGCTCTTCCTTCCTCCCGGTAACTGTAATCCCCCCCCCGGGGTGGGGGGGGTCGTTGGAGCACCATGTTGTCACTGAGAGAGAGGTTCAAGCCCTGCGATGTCCCTTAACACGGGAGGAGAGATTCTTTCTGTAAGTTTTCTCTTGTCGCTGGTTTCTGATGTTGGGGGCAGGGGGGTTTGATTTGATTTGCCAGTTAGGGAGGTGCAAACAGGCACAGGTGCATTATGGGACATCTCCTCACCATGATAATATTCAGCCTCGTTCTGCTCAGCTGAGAGTGTAATAGGTTTGCTGACATTTCTGGCAGGATCCCAATCTTCTTAGTGGTAAAATTATTATCACATCTGTGGCTACCACAGCACGTCATATGACTGATAAAACCCGAGGAGCACTCCACCACAGGCGAAGGGGCACCCCTGAGATGGGGGAACATTCCTGTTCTGTGGTCAGGAAGGGGGGGGCATAGCAGTAGTGGGGTGTGGGCTAGTTTTGCTGCTGACAGACAGGATGCTTAACGTTCCCCTGAGCCTGAATAATGTATGATCTGGTTCTCAGGTTTGGGGTCACGCCAGGGTTGTGGCCGCAAGCGGGGACGAGGTCTCCTGTGTCGGCTGTGCTGCCCTCCGGGGGGGTCAGCGAGGCTGCGTGAGAGGCTTCACCTCCATGCCAAGGGGCCCAGTGCCCAGCATTGTGCGTTCCGGCTTCGTGGCCGGCATGATGGACGGCAGCCACTTGCTAGTGGTTTGACTGTGAATGTCCATTTATGAAGAGTCTCCCCAATTAAGGAATATAAAAAGACCATTTGACAAATCACCCCCTCCCTTTCTCCGTGCAGGCAAATTCTGGTGCCACACCCATGGGTAGAGAGGACATGTGAAGTTCCTTACCCCCCCATGGGTTTGGTGTCTGGGTGAAGTTGGTTTCTATAATCTTGGCTAGGAATAATTCATCTTGGAGAACCGAGGACCCTGTGAGCACCAATATTTCATATCTTGTAGCAGGTCCAACCTGAACGGGCCGTCTTCATCTCCCGAATTCCCGAAGAACTTTCTTTAATGGGATGGTGCTTCTTAAAATGCACTTGTGAATCATGAATGTCGCAGTGTATATTATATACAATGTAAGCCTATATTTTTTCTAGAAAGATGTAGCTAAAGGTCCCTAACATTTGGTGACCTGCCTTAATTTTTCCTTCTCTCTTGATGGACGGCAGCAGATGGTTTATTTGGGGGGTGGGACTAGGGGGTGACATGTGCCTATGACATTTCACTTCTTCTTCAGGAATTGCCATAAGAATTGCACATACACCTTCTATTAATTTATTATTATTATTATTATTATTATTATTATTATTGTTGTTGTTGTTGTTGTTGTTGTTGTTAGTAGTAGGCTTATCTTATTTTTATTTATTTCTCTTCGTAATATCTGGATCTTTTGTTTGTGTCAAGTGCACTTTTAAAATTACTTTCCATCTTGCTTTCTTGTTTCCGCACCTTCACTGGTTTTGCACTTTTCGTACCTCGCTGCTGAAAACACCAGAATCTCCCCCGGCCCTCGTCTCGTTTGGCTTGCGGTGAGGCGCGGTGGCTCGTGGGGAGAAAGCAGGCAAAACTAGACATGTTTTTTTTTTTTTGGTTTACTGCAGCCAGTGGCAGCACACAGTTATTCCAATCATGAGTTCTAAGATGCCCTTTGTTCTAGTACAGATTAGCTTGAAGTCTGCACTTCAACATTCTCCAGTCTCTGTTTAAAGAAAAGGGCGTGTGGTCCTTAAACATTTATGTGTACATGTCTGTCATGCCAAATTCCTGCTAACTGGCTGGCTGAGAACTAATTTACATGTAAATTGGGCTTCCGTAGCCGACACTCGCGTGTCGGGCTGGGGGGATAAACTCGAGCCATCTTTAAATTAGTAACACAGCGGGGTTTACAGGATGCGTCTGTCGTGTTACTCTCTCAAACGGTCCTCAGTGTAGTACGACCTCTGTGGTTAGAAGTTTCAGAAATGAAGCTTTCTAAAATAACACTGTGAACCAACAGCTTTTTCGTTTTTGTTTTTTTCCCCATCAGTTAAGGTTTGTCTGGTTGGCTTCTGAGCCTTTCTGCTTATAGCTTTTGACACTTTTTTTCTTGCTGAATCCTGATCTCTGTGTCCTTAGCTTTTTAACAATATACCACATGACATTGTTGTTTTTTAATGCTTAGCTGGGATCCGGGCAGCAGTTTTATGGTTGCTAGGTGCCATGATACCGGTCTTGCTTTAATGTCACCGAATCCTTATTCGTCTGGCGCCATGACATCCGGTATGCCGTGGGCTCATATGGACACCGCATGACATCCGGTATGCCGTGGGCTCATATGGACGCCGCATGACATCCGGTATGCCGTGGGTTCATATGGACGCCGCATGACATCCGGTATGGCGTGGGCTCATATGAACGCCGCATGACATCCGGTATGGCGTGGGCTCATATGGACACCGCATGACATCCGGTATGGCGTGGGCTCATATGGACGCCGCATGACATCCGGTATGGCGTGGGCTCATATGGACGCCGCATGACATCCGGTATGGTGTGGGCTCATATGGACGCCGCATGACATCCGGTATGGCGTGGGCTCATATGGACACCGCAACATTTTTAAAATCCCGGAGCAGCACATCTTGGGTGATGCATAGGAAATCTGCACAAACAGCGTATGCTTACCGATCTGGTCGTCCATCAGTCTTCTAACTGTTTATCCTGGTCAGTGTTGTGGGATGTAACCCCCTCCAATACATAAAACCAGCCAATACAAGCCCCTGGTCCCAGTTTAAATGATGGAGACCTCAATCCCCCAGTGCTTAACCCAAAGTTATGCCCTCGGGCCCTGAGCGCACCCCAGCCAGCATAGGGTGCCAGGCTGTGGTCCATTGCGTGTGTAACGTTTGTGTGTTTCGTGTTTCCCCAGAGGAGGAGCTCAGAAAGGTCCGCGAAGAGATCAGTGTCGAGACGCTAAAACAGGAGCTGGAGAAGGAGCGGACGAAGCGACTGGAACTCGAGCAGAAGATGAACGAGGTCCTTAAGTCCAGGTGGGCGGGTGCCGCCACTCTTCAGCATCACTGGAGCCCGTTTACTTGCCCATCTCTGTCAAGTGACCCTCCGTACTGACATTCAGCCAGGATCTGGCTACTTTCTCCAAGACTGCTACCTGATTTCCAGTTAGCACAGTCATCTGAGTCACAACAAACTTTCACCTAGAAATACAACACGAATAGACAGGATCTTCTATAGTGGCGATTTTTATATAGAAATATTAATGATTTATAGTGATCAATAACTTGTGCCCACAGCTAAGGAGGTGTGTTGTGATTGGCTGAGTTGTGTGTGTGCTTCTGTTGGCTTTGTGGCTCATTGGCTGTCGGTGTAAACTGGCAAAGCTGCAGCCACAGTCTTATCAGACACGGCCCTCTGTTCGTCTGCGGCCCTGTCACCGTTCATTTGAGCTGAGGAAGAGGGTTTTGGTTTCCTTTCCTTCCCCCAGAGTCGAGGACTCGCCGCCACGGCCTCCACGGAAACCGGTGTCACCTGCCACCAACGGGACGGGTATGTCAGCGGTGCCGGAAGGTTTGCCCTTGGAGCCACATTAGCTGGCTGCTGGCTAAGACTCCAGACACAATCAAAATTGATTTCAGCCACCACTGCGAGGCCAGAAGCTAATGATATGCAGAATTATTTAAACAGATTCTGCACCGGCCGCCTGCAAAATGTCAGCTTTTTAAGGGAAAAACGAGTCCTTGGGAGTAAATAAATGATAAGTACAGGTCTGTGTGCAATCCCCAGCTTCTGCCAGGGGCGGTTTGAAGACTGTCTGCAGCACGTTTTCATGGCAACAGCATGTTCATTATAGCAAGTCCTACAGCAAGTGTGGAGAATTAAAGGAAGGTGTTTATTTTTCTTTGTTCGTTTCAAGCTGACCGTGTACGTCAGTCAGGGAATAAGCAAATGTGTACATATGGTGGATGTGGTTTTCCAGTGAGTCTACTGGGTTTGCTTCTGGGGAATTGGGGGTGGGGGGTGCACACATTATTTCTGGAAATGGGTTGAATTTGTAGATCAGACCACGTAGGACAGACGTTCCCTCTGCGTTTTAATCCGTATCGTGCCCTGCTGGTAGCTGCAGATGTGCTTTAAGGCAGGATGCGTAGGACCAGGGCAGCCAGTGAACGAGGGTACTGGGTTTACAGGTGCTTTCTGCAAGTGCTAACACTGAACCTTAAGGTCATTATGCCTCTGTGCTGACAGACAAACAAGGCCGCCAGCTGTATTCCCGACTCTACCAGTGGCTGTATGACAAGCTGGCCGTCTACATAGAGGACTTCCGCTTCCAGCCGGAGGAGAACACCGTGGAAACGGAAGAACCGCTAAGTGCTAAGAGGTGAGACAGCCTCCATAGTCTCACCTTGGCGGTATTCTGGAGAATTCTGTTACAGAAGCAACGTTCCCTGTAAGTAAAAACCCTGTAAACATTCAGTGCTGGGTAATAATCCTGCCACAGAAGCTTCTCGACATTCTTGGTGGGATTTGGTATGAAACCTTCTGCCATGTAGGAAATGGGCTGTGATTTACTGGTGAGAAGCACTTGAATGGAGCTCTTCCTTGTTCTACTGTTAACAGTAACTGTGCAGAAATGTCTGTTCCTTCCCTTGAATTAAGTTGATTTTTGCCTCTGGGAGCCTTATTTAGCATTGCTGTTTCTATTATAGGATACATGCAAAACACGTTGCCTTTATAATAATTTGCTTGATGCCTGAGGTGAACAGGCTGTTCCACTTGATTCTGCTGTCCTGGAAAAATGCAAATTCTGTGAACTACTGGGCTGAAATAGTGACATATGCCTTGCTCTGATTGGCTGCACTGGAGGGCCAATCAGAGTGAACGTATTTGGATGCCAAAGGTACAGTGAGAAAGCAGGATGTTCTCCTGTGCCTCCATCTGACCCCTGGTGGCTGCTCGTGGGCAGTGCAGTTCTGTGGGTCTCGGTTGAATGTTGCGAAAATGACTGCGGGGATTATCTCAAGGCAGCAGCTGTGTCATAGGCCTGGTTCAGACACTCCAAGCTGTGTTTTGTTCAAACCAGCGTTTGACTGTCCGTGTGGTCCCCGAGGACCGGACTGGAAAATACAACTTTAAACTGTTGCTTTTTTTTTTAGGTTGACTGAAAACATGAGAAGACTCAGTGAGTATGACGTCATGTTGCACTTTATGTGGAGGACAGTCCACTTACACGCCTGTGCCTGTAGATCAGTAGGGTGGGAGGTCACCTGACCCGCGTCCGTGTCCGTTCCTTGTAGAGCGAGGTGCCAGGCCCGTCACGAATTTCCTGAGGAACCTGTCTGCCTTATCGAACTGGCACTCTGTCTACACGTCGGCGATCGCCTTCATCGTAAGTAGCCTGTCCCCCTTCAGTCAGGTGCTGACCTTCGTTCCTCCTTAGATCTCGGGCCTCATGACTATGGCACTTGACATGTGATGCCGCACAGTGGAGGTGAGGTGCTTTGCAGTGGGATCCCACAATTCCAGTTATTATACAGCAGCATTATTCATGAATAATTCCACTCAACGTCGTTCTGCAGTGTTCTTGCAGTGGATGTTATTCATTGAAGCTTACTCCTTGGCTAATCACGGACGAGCGGTTTAGCCGTTCTTTATCCTAAATCCTACTTTTCACACAATATAAACACAATATAAATGTGCCTGTCATCAGAAGGTTGCTGGTTTGAATCCCTGAGTCGGCACAGTGGTTTCACTGTTTGGCCCCTGAGCGAGGCCCCTAACCCGCAGCTGCTATAGGGACAAACAGGAATCACTTTAGATGAACGCATCTGTTATATAAATAGATAAAATGCAGTATAATCTATGGTACTTTAATAACGCAGGTGTTTGTCTCTTGCAATATAGACAGTTGCTATTTTGTGCTGTATTGTAAAAAAGATTGAGTCGCATTGGTTGGAAACGTGCTCTCGTCTTACTCGTCTTCTCACCCTGCATAGGTGTACATGAATGCGGCCTGGCATGGATGGGTCATCCCCATGTTCCTGTTCCTAGCTATCTTGAGGTTGTCCTTAAACTACCTCATCGCAAGGTAACCCCCTTCCCAGTTGCACATGGCAGATTTTGACTGGACAGTCCTGGGTTTCCCAATCCCTGTCTGTGTTACAGTAGTTCTCAGAGAGGGAAACTCGTAAATCCATTAGCTAACCGAAGTTCCTTGGGGGAGGTCATGGGGTCATCGCCGTGGTGACAGCCTGCCTTTCCCGGGTTAGCTGAGGACAGGGGCTAACGTGGAAGTTGGGGTGGGGCCGTGATACTGTGTCACATTTGCACACTATCAGAGTTAGCGGCCCGTTTCTGTAGCATGTCACTGCTCTCTTGGTAGAGGCTGGAGGATCCAGTGGAGTATCGTGCCTGAAATCTCAGAACCGGAGGTGAGCAGCATGTGGGGGTGTGGCCCTGCCTTCTGCACAGTGTTTTATTTACTGCAGAATTTTTTTATTTGTTTTTTTTTTTTTTCCTTTTTTTTTTCAGGAACCTACGAAGGAGGACCTGACAGTGTCTGAGAAATTCCAGTTGGTTCTTGACGTTGCCCAAAAAGCACAGGTGACAATGATGGTCTCAGCCCACAGCAGCAACCCTGTAAAATCTAAAATTAGCCTTATGTACTGTTATATGACTGAGACAAAGTGACTGGTGTGTTGGTGCATGAAGCAGCAGACAGGCGACAGAGCATCGACACAAGCCCTTATTCAGGGCAGCAAGTCTTGTGTGAAACACGGCGTGTCATTAAAGGCACAGTGTTCCAATTTAAGACAACGAATTACCCTGGAGCTCCGGCTGAAGTAGATATCCAGTTAGCCTCATAACAGAGCCAGAATAGATATAAGCAGCCTTCTGGAGGTGAGTAGGGTAACGTCACCGATTCGGCAGTCTTGAAGGTTCGGTGGAGACCTTCAGGACTCCTGCTGTAGGGGGTGAGGGTCATTTCATCACTCAGAAACATGCCAGGATCTTCAGGCGGAAACCTTTTAACACAAGGAAGGAGACAGTTTGGTTTTTCCGCATGTAGATGATGTTTCTATTGAGTCAGTGCAGTGGTGAAGGGATGGATGGGTTTGCCTCTGGAGGATCTCGACTGATTTGGAAATAGTGCTCTTCAAGGCAGGCCAGTGAGATATGTGGCAGTGTGAGTTTGACACGTGGATATATACCTCAGAGGCATGTGTGATCTGATCATTCTGTCTGACCACCTCTCCTACTGTTCTCAGAACCTCTTTGGCAAGATGGCGGGCGTCTTGGAGAAGATAAAGAAGTATGTGTTCATTCAATGCCATCGGGGAAAAGTGTTCTCAGCTTGACAGACACAGTGTACGAGGATCCTGTGTGTGCATAAATAAATGTGGCTGTGTGTGTGTGCCTGTTTTTCAGTCTCTTCATGTGGGTGCAGCCTGAGATGACTCAAAAGCTCTACATAGCTCTCTGGGTGGCCTTCATCTCCTCCTGTGTGCTGCCTTTCAAGCTGCTGGGCTTCATGATCGGTGAGAGCTTTCAGGCGCTGTGCCGCATGCTCAGCTGGCCCCCACATGCCGGCTCGTGCAGCCACATTCCCTAGCGTGGGGTGGAGCAGTTTACCGTGGACTTACCTGCCCAGTGTGAGGACAGCTTCATCGCCGGGTTCTTTACTCTGCCCTTGTGTCTATTCCTCGCTCTCTCCTGCTAGCGCTGTACGCCGGCATCAAGTTCTTCATTATCGACTTCTTCTTCAAGAGCTGCCCCAAACTGAGAGACAAGTACGACACGCCGCACATCATCTGGACCAGCCTGCTCACCGAGCCGCAGCTAAAGGAGCGTGCCGGTGCCGCCATGTCCCGGCGGGTGAGCTACTTCGCACCGGTGCTCCACTACTGCATGCTTGGGTGCTGGAATAATATTCATACAGCATTCATGTGGCAGTGTGACCCCCAGATCCCGCAGTGATCATGTGGCAGTGTGACCCCCAGGTCCCGCAGCATTCATGCGGCAGTGTGACCCCCAGATCCCGCAGTGATCATGTGGCAGTGTGACCCCCAGGTCCCGCAGTGATCATGTGGCAGTGTGACCCCCAGGTCCCGCAGCATTCATGCGGCAGTGTGACCCCCAGATCCCGCAGTGATCATGTGGCAGTGTGACCCCCAGGTCCCGCAGTGATCATGTGGCAGTGTGAGCCCCAGATCCCACAGTGCATCAGGCTTGTTTAAATGTTCCTTTGCAGATTTCTGATGCCGAATTTAGTGGTGAGGATGCAGGAAAAGTTTTATTCTGACAGATATGTCCATCTTCTCTACTTCTGTGTCTCTTTATATCCGAGTTGCATGTGTCTGAAGTTGTGAATTTTGCAGTTGGGCTCCATGCCATCACAAGTCTTCATCTCTCCAGTAGGCTTGGGCGATGCGTACCTAAAGGTCCAACCCTACTCTCCATGAACATAACTGCTCATGGTCCCCCAGACACGGTGGACTCATCAGTAGCTCTCTCCTCACCCTCCAGATCCAGCCTGTGGTGTCTCGCAGCAACCAGATGACCAACCCCCAGTATGGCGTCGCTCGTGATGAAGAGGGCGGACGAGCCCATAGCACCAAAAAGGGGCCCTTTCATGAAATCTTCAACCTGCAAGAGAATGAGCGCCCCCTACCGGGTATGAGAAGAGATACAATTTACTGCCAATGGCCAAAACCATAAGAACATAAGAAATATACAAACGAGAGGAGGCCATTCGGCCCATCAAGCTCGCTTGGGGAGAACTTAACTA
>JAODKE010000068.1:34028250-34046342 GCA_026779605.1 Mormyrus hasselquistii
TCTTTGATCCCAGCTGTCATTTTTGAAACCCAAAGGTCAGCTGTTGGAGAACGATACTAAAAACTGCATTCGATCTCCTCAGCTGGATCAAGGGTCACACCGACAGTAAACTCAGAGTCCAGCTGGCACGCCAGGTGCCAGTCATAATTTATCTGTGAAAGAGGTAAACATATGAAAGTTTCCATGGACGGATAAAAATTTAAAAAACAGCCTGACATCACCAGTGGAACTCAACCTAACAACCAATCAGAGGATGATGACAAGTGCATTTGTCCCGGTGACGTGACAAAGCCCACATGCAGTCTGGTCTGAATGTTCTGCCAGTGTTCTGGAGATGAGCACAGTGCTTCATACTATGTGAGAGGAGGAGGTAGAGTGTTCCTGAAATCCTTCCTGTGCCTCAATCCCTCTGGCAAACAGCTGGATCAGCCCACAGTGAACCCTGGGGACACAAAGACCAATAACCTTTCAACTCAAAGCTAAGAAAGAACATTGCTGGTTCTGTTCTCAATCCCCTGACATCCATCTTCACAATGACTGCTGTGTAAAACGGCAGTGTAGTATGTATCTGTGCAGGATACAGTACGTGTCTTTCCTTTTAGCCTAATTCACGTACTACAGTATTTAACTATGCAGAAAGGCGTCTGTTTCCTACAAGTAAGATTAACGTTTTTTTTGTTCTTTTTACTGTCTTTAGCCTCTGTGTCCTCATTACTTATCTCTACAAGCGAGTTGTTTTGTTGACTCACATCAGGAACAATTACTAGAGGGGAAAATGCAACGAAATAATGGATTTCTTTCTTAATTAAATGGAAGTAAGCTTTTAACAGCAGGAGGCCTATTAAATTAAATCCATCACGCAGCCATGCATCATTGGCAAAATACAATTCAGTGATTGGTTACAATGGTGCATTAAAGTTATAATGAATTCTGGAGTGAGTAGTCATAATATACAAAGGTTTTGTCAACCATACGCAATTAAATCATTCTTTATCGGCCCTGGTATCTTTACAGAATATTTAATGAGAACCCTGACTTGTAAAATCATAGTAAACAGCTGAGCAACCAGTATTCCTGTCCAAGAGCATGGAATGTAGATGCCTGTTTTTGTTTTCCATGCACATAAATGCACTTAATAGCCTTTGATCAGTGTTTTGGTCTTGAGACTCTGACTCGCACAGGTAAAACTAACAGCTGCACAATGGCTTCGTCATACCCGACTTCGATGGTCGCTTGGTGGAGGACCTCTCCGTCACAGTTCCACCTGCCCCACGTGGGCTGGCATCCATAGCTTGGGCTGAACTGTATCGGTCTGGCCCCCCTCCACTGTGGCACCCGGTCATTCCCGGGGACAAAGCGAAACCGGCGGACGCGGTGAACTTCCACGAAGCCCAGGTCGAACTGTGGGGTGCGGGGGAGAGAGGGGGGAGTGAGTACCCTACTGTGTCACACCAGTGCCTCTGATATACCTGAGTACTGGAGTTGGAATACATGCATTACACTTGAGTAGGCTGTGCTAGGAATATCTGCATTACATCTGAGTACCATACTGGGAATATCTATGTTACACCTGAGTACCATGCTGGGAATACCTGCATTACACCTGAGTAACATGGTGGGAATACCTGTGTTACACCTAAATACTGTGGTTGGAATACTTGCATTACACCAGAGTACTTGAGTTGTGATAATACCCGTTTTACCCTGTGTTACTGGTGAGAGTGCACCTATTAGTGGGAGGGTGACACACACCTGGTCCTTTGTGTTGGTGTGGCGGTACAGGTGCCGGAGGAAGTTGAGACGGGAGCAGTCACGGACAAGAATGAGGTCAGTGGTGCCGTCAGACAGGTGGGCAGCAGGGGACAGTCCCTCGGGGCTACGGGGACATGCACAGCTCATGCTGGCCGCATTGATGGCCAAGAACTTTCCCTGAATCATTTGCCACCCATGATGGTGATCTGTGGGACAGACATTAGAGAGGAGGGTGATTCACATGCTGGGAAGGAACAGAGTTCCACACGAGGAGAGCAATGGGTCACGACCTAGGAAGGAGCAGGGTTCCACACAAGGAGAACAATGAGCTACGACCTGAGAAGGAACAGCGTTTCATACAAGAATACACAAATCTGAGAGCAGTGTTCATAAAATATATTGTTGTTATATTGTTGAAAGCAGAATGGTTTCAAGATCACATTTCAGTAGCATGAAAGTGTTTTTATGTGGGGGACATAACTATTGGCAATAGTGTGCATTTCATTATTTAGGATTCCTGCGTTATTATACCAACGAAATAATCCCAGCCAATCAACAAACAGTGAACATATTAATTAGAGATGGGTTGTATTGGTTTCAATGATGTTTTTTTTGCACAGAGAACACATTTATTGGATATTTAAACGAGGAAAAACAGGATGGAGCTTTGATGCACATTAGCCCTTGGCCTCTGAAATGGCACATTTGCATTCTGGGAAGCTCATTTGCATGCGCGCTGCCAGAGCCGGGCCTGCAGTGTCTGCACTCGTGATATTTTCATTCCAAACAAGTAACAGCAATGGCACTCATTCGGGCAAGGTTTGAAAAAAATCAGAGAGAAGTTTGGCATCACTGCCGCCTTCCTGATTAAGACGGGCCTCTGTGCGCGCTCATCGCCCCTGGGGGAACATATCAGCGGGAGCCGGAAGAGGCGAGCTCAATAAATTAACATGTAAAACTGCCAATTAGGGATCAGGGGTGTGATCTGTTGTTTTCGGTAAACACAACTTATCTGCTGCTTAGCATAAGCGACTGCAAATAATGTTTACCACATTCATGTCACAGTTCGAGCCCCCCCACCTCTCCGGAGGGGATGGGCTGCACCGGTGGGTGCTGAGCAGGCGCGATATTGCAATGAGTTATGGTCTGATGGAAGAGAAATGCCCCCTAATGCACAATGGGAGTGCTGACTGATGGGGGACCGGTGGGAAACAGACATGGGCGATAGACATGGGGACACGAGAAGGACTTAGGGAGACATGGGGACAAACTCAGGGACAGGCAGGAGACAGATGTAGGGGATATTCGCAGGGAGAGACAGCAGACAGACTCAGAAACAGATGAGGACAAAATCTGAGACAGAAAGGAGATAGACACGGGGACAGATGGGGATAACCTCATGGACAGACTCGGGGATTGACAGGGGACAAACTCAGGGACAGACTCTGGGATTGACAGGGGACAAATTCAGGGACAGACTCTGGGATTGACAGGGGACAAATTCAGGGACAGACTCGGGGATTGACAGGGGATAACCTCATGGACAGACTCGGGGATTGGCGGGACAAACTCAGGACAGACTCTGGGATTGACAGGGGACAAACTCAGGACAGACTCTGGGATTGACAGGGGACAAATTCAGGGACAGAAATGGGACGTTGCGTTCCTCACCAGAAGATGTGCCAGTGTGCTAGTGTGACCCATGACGGGGTCATGATGGGATTTTGTGTGGGGTTCGGTTGCAACAAAGAGTGAAAGAGAAGATGTCCCACCTTTGTTAGGAGTTTCCTTGTCCTTCCCGCTGTCACCAGAGAGCGGCCGGCCATCCCGCTGACAGAGAAGGCACCTGCGTGGGTTGGAATGGGGGGACATTACACATAAGCATCACCGGCTCGGGTTGCCATGTTGCGATTTCCCTGTCAGGCTCTGGTGGCTTTAATAAGTGAGGGGCCTGCCGTTACGTAAAGGTGTCCGTGTCCCGCTGCTCTCGCTGGCACTTCCTGGCATGAAGATATCACACAAAAAACCCGCCTTCCCACGCTCAGCAGGCTGATACTCTCTGACACGGTTAAACCCCGGCTCCCGAAAGTCTGCAAAGATGCCAGTGTGGCAGAACTCACCCAGCTCGACACTTGGTCCGGTCCCTCGGACTCCCCGAAACATCCATTGCCGGGAGGAAGTATACCGTGCCCTCGTAAGAGTGATGTGCGAGGAAAGTGGTGAAGCCTGCAGGCAGGGCGGCGTAGGTTATTATAGCACGCGGGGTCCGGGTGAGAGTGCAGGGAGGCTAAGCGCATGCTGACTGAATGCACCTGAGACGCTGTATCTGACAGGCCCCATCCACCGCTTCTTCTCGCTGTCCATCAGCACATCGCCATAGAAACCGTAACCGAGCATGGATACGGAGTACCTGAGGAACTTGTTCCTGTGGTGGACCGAGCAGACGTCCAGAGCGTGGGAGTCTCCTGGGGGGGGTGAAGATGGGTGAACGTCAGGCACCTCACATATGTCACATCTCGTCCTTGTCTAGGAATGTATATGGGGGGGGGGGGGGTGGGTGGGACCGGACCCCTGTTGACAGCTGATTGGCTCCCGAAGTGCTCCCTTCCCCATCACTCACTGATTCAAACCATATCATTGGCTGATGATATGAATGGTGGCGCAGTTTATGCCCACCACCATTAAAGGACGCTGGAATAGTCCCAGCCTCAGTCATGGCGTAAAAGTCCTTACCGACGATGATGTGCAAGGCGGAAGTCTCAGGGTCATTGGTCCCCACCGAGGCGTAGCAGATGCAGTCGGTAGAACCTGGGAAGGATGTCATTGGGTCCAGAGATGAGCAAAAATACATGTGACACAAAACATAAAATTTTTAAGTATATCAAAATGAACTACAAAATGCAGCCACCAAGCAAAAAACATAAAAATACAAAAATACAACCACATACTTCTGTTGACTCAAACACAAACAGTACAAATATGAACCCAAGCAAAATATCAAATATCCCAAAATATCTTAAATACATCCCAATTGCTGACGTTAACCCTCAGATAATGGTAACAATAAATGCAGAATGTTTTTTTTTTTGTAATTTAACTGACAAAACTGCTCCTATTTTGCAACGGAGATGCAAATAACTCAAAACAACAAAATGACAAAAATGCTTCACTCAGCTACACCATAAAGACTCTAATAGGCCTAAATGGATCTTTTAAGTCTTTTGGTTCAGCTATAGTCTCTAATGGCCATTCAGTAAAATGACTGAGAAAAACCAAACTTCCGCCTTGTGTACACACAAACATTTGCCGCACACGACGTCATCACCCGTACGGGGAAACTACAAAACTGTATTTTTATACAAATTATATAATTATTCTTATGAAGTTAGTCCAATTAAAACTACAAAATGCAATGCTGTATTTGAATCATCTATTTTAAATACAAATATCATAAATTCTGGTTCCGTCACTGTCGACACGCAGCACCCAAAACGAGGCTCTCTGCCTATCTGCCCTCAAGCGGAAACATTTTTAACCACTCTGATTAAAGGTCTTCTGTCTTCCGACGATTAGCTTTTTCAAACTGTAAAAATGATCATATCGCGGTCCATAACGCTAATGCTCTAAATTTTCCTGAACAGTGGGGCTGTTCTGCAGCCTTATCAGTTACACGAAGCCTGATTACCCTTGCAGCGATATCTCCCATCCCTCGGGGTCTTTAAGGTCCGTCCAAATTCTATTTCAGAATAAGTATGTAATAACCACCCACGCCCTTTCGCTCAAAACGCCTGCAAATAAAAAATGACTGTCGAAACTGGCCTGTGATGAACAGATAAGCAGGGGAATTACTGAGATCACTTATGATGAAAACAGGCGCTTTATGACTCCCTTGGTGAGTACTATACTAAAAATGGCTGGCTGATATACTGTTATGTGGTTAGCATGGCAGCCTTCAGCCTCACTGACCTTTCAACAATCTGCCACAGATTAAATCTTACTGATTCTTCCTGCCCATCTGTGAATGACTCGGTGGCCTCTTAGGGGAGTACCCTTCTTTGAAGTTCTCTTTCACAGTGTGAATGACTCGGTGGCCTCTTAGGGGAGTACCCTTCTTTGAAGTGCTCTTTCACAGTGTGAATGATTAAGTATGGAGTGAATAACAGGATAAACAGGATCCTGTGAGTAACGTTCAGGAAAATTAACCCGATTCGATCTTTATTTTAATTAGGCAAAGAGACACGAACGCAAGCATACATACAGTACGTACAGTGCCGAAATCGCACAGATGGCACGTGCGGCAGATATCGGAAGCGAAGGCTTCTGTATTTAAGCTCATGAATATGTATCGTGTACCTGCCAGCAGGAGATACAACGCAGCTGTTTATCGGAATTAGACTCGGTCTCAGCGTGGAGTCATCAGCTTCCCAAAGCGGGGTCTGGCCAGCCCCCCGCTGGTGCCAACTCAGTTGGGTTGCATTTTCCAGCATCACATGACCCATTCGGACGCTACGATACTTCAGCGGCGCCGCTGTCCGGGACGTCTCGCATGTCAAATCGAAAAAATATACAGAACCCGTTAGCGTTTTCTCAGGGGCTGCGGAAGGGAGACCTCTCTGTGGAGTCATTCTCAATCTCAGGCATGCAGGCGAAGTGTCAGCGGAGTGAGACCAAAAAATGCATTAGCGTTTGGACAGCTACATCAGCGCCAGGCCGGGGAGCTCAGGGCGACAAGCAGACACTGGAGCCGGGCCCCAAATCTCCAGCGATGGTAACAAATCACGTTATCCAATTTACTCTCTGTTTCTCCTATTTACAATGATTTAAAAATGGGGCATCGCATGCATAATGGAAGGGAAATCTGAATGATGGCCCCGTCGCGCTTCCCTTGCCATCACGGCGAGTGACGGGGGCCGTGCCGTTGCCATGGAAACGGCGGTGGCATGTGCCCCAGCATGGAATTTTAACTTTAATTTGACGCTGCCTCTGTGAATGTACTGCACGTCGCTGGTCGGATTTTTGCATTACTGGTCTATTCAAAATCTGGAGAATTCCCAACTCTGGCCCGTCAGTATTAATCCGACAGCTCACCTCGAAGCATACACACACACGCGCGCACACAGGCTGAAGACACCTGCGCTTCCCCACAGCTGCAAGCCATTGACAAGAACGCCATCCCATAACAAACTTCGCTCTCGTCTTCCAGCTGACAATGAAGACAGTTTGATATAGTGAGGATCGCTACCCAACATCCTCTAAGGTAATCTAAAGTGTTTACATCCGCAGTCCATCTGTAAATGCCAAAATATGCTATGACAAGTACTGTTACCATAGTGATGAAGTTCGACCTTACAAAGATGCAATAAAGATTAAGCTATTAACGGCTTTATACAGCATTCCTGATTAGTATATGATTCCTAGTATTCCCAAAAATGACAGGCTAATTTATATCAATCACACAACTTCATGGGATGATTCCCAGTATTCCCCCCTAAATGTGCTCTCTCCCAGCATTCCCAGTTTTAAAGTGGTTTTACTCAGACTGAGGCAGGGTGGTTCACTCTGCTCCTGGCTGGTGCGATTACCTGCGGGGATGATGCCAACTCGAAGTGCGCAGGGTGCCGGGTTCTGCTCCGCGCTGTTCTGGTCCACTCCAGCGTCTCTCTGGGTCCTGGTGAGCAGCCCGTGAAGGACCTCGCTGAACATGCCGTCACCGCCGACACACACCACGCTGCCGGGTGCGAGGGGAGACACTTGCATATCACCTAGCGACACTGAGCCGGCTCATAGCGACGCTCCGCAAAGGTGAACCCTATAAATATACGACGGAGCGGCCGAATCCCGCCAATATCCCCAAATCCCGCCGCCGTTCCGACGTCCCTAGCTAAGCCGTTTGTTTACCGGCTCTGCCCCAAACCAAGAGACTGGGGAAATGATCCGCCAGCAAACAAGTTCATTTGTGTCCTACGACTATTGTGATCCCTGGTCCGGGTGCAGACTTACCCGTCGTACTTCGTTAGGTCTGCATCATTGGCCAAATGGTCCTTGGCATGATCGCTGCGTTGAGTTTCTATGGAAACAAATGAATCACAAATGTGTCTCGCCTTGAGGCATTTGAGCTGAAGCCAAAATGTCTTATATGTCTAAAAATATAGGATACTTTTGATAGCTTTTGGCTGACTTTAGGAGATTATGCTGACGGGAGTCAGACAGTCATTATATAAAGTATCTTACTGCAAAATGCCTTATGGATGCAGCTACTTTGCTTTATTGCAGTCTGGTCACCATCACCTCAGGGTCAGCAAGCTAAGCGTTCAGGTGCACCTGCGTCTGGATTTTTACTGACTGCTATTCATTCAGCGTCTCCGAACATCGCGGTGACATTCGCTGGAGGGGGTGTCCACCCCACGCTTCATATAATTGCCAGGTGCCAGTGATTAGTTGGGTCCCTCTTCAAAGATTCCCTTGGATCATTACGGTTATGGACTGTCACAGTCCTCGTTATAATACTTTGCCAAAGTCATAAATAGTGGTGTTTTTTTTCCGGGCCGGACCCTGCCGCCTAGCAGCGGAGATCATCCGTGGGGCTGCAACGGCACCGTGTTTCATTAAAATGTTAATGCGCGGCGTCGACTCACCGATCACGTGCGTGGACACAGAGGCGCGGGAGAAAAGGGGGGCCACTCTCCGCTCGTAAATCTGCTTGGCTTGCCGTTTGCCGCTGTTGGGGTTAATGTAGACCAGCAAGCGCTTGGGTCTGTGGTCTAGGAGATAATTAGTTATTAAGTCTCTGTTCACTCTGTCTATAAACTCTTTCTGAAGCACAATGAACTTTCCCAAGCTTCTCTGTAGATAACTTCATCACAAAGCTGACCATCACAGGAACAAAATGACGTGAGAGCCATGTGGGTATTGGCGCAGAAGAGGGAGAGGTGCTATTCATCTGTGGTTCACTGGGGTGGGGTCTGTGCTACAAATTCTTTACCATGGTAAAAATGTGTTCAGTGACTTACAGGTATGTAGGTAATGTGTAAAGTGTTATTGAGAGACATGTGACCAGCTGAGGGCGAAAGACGCTTTGCAGCACAGGAGCCTTACTGAGAAGGCTGATCTGCTCCCTGATGGTGTTGACCCAGAGGCGACAGGTGGAGCTTTCGGGCCAGTGGAAGGTCACGTCACGTGACCGCCAGTGGTGCTGACCCTCCCTCTCCACGTAGGACACTAGGAGGACAGAGGGTAGACTCTGAGGGGGTGTCTGAAGGTGACGGTGGAGATGGGGCTATATCAAGGCCACGCCCCTCTTGATGTACCACTGTTCAATCCCATACCTGTAAAGACACCCTGGCACGTTTCCTCTTGCTCCTGGGTCCATCTTTCACGGTTTTTGATCGGGTAGATGCCCTGAGCCTCCGAAACAGCTATGATTTCACACACGGGTACAGAACCACTCTCTGTGGAAGCAGAAAAGCGCAACATTCTCACTAAAAAAAACACACACAAACGTCCATTGATAAAGCAGGCGAACACACTTCAGGTTTCACTAGATAAAACCATTTGGAGGGACAGAAATCAATAGATGAATCACATAAACCTTTAGACAGACAACAAGGAAACTATCCATCCATCCATCCATCCATCCATCCATCCATCGTTTAAGCACTGTTAAACCACGGTCAGGGTTGTAGCAAAAGTAGAATTATAGTAGCATTAAATGGTAAATAAGCTGTATTTATGACTGGTATGTAAAAACAACTGTTTGTTCATACCAGCTGCTGGATTGTATAAGAAGAATACCTCCATCGAATATTTCTACTGAATATTCTGCAATTATAGAATTAAACATTCAGTCAAGTTCCTGTCAAGCAAACTACACTCACCCACTGTAACTGTGGCTCAGAAATGAGTGACGGGGTTTTAAAAGTAGTTTGAAATAAAAGCTTTTATTTAACTTTGTTCAGACTTTATTACAGGATGCCAGGACACGTACTTGGTGTCTCTGAGTACCACTGAATGGCTGTTTTGAAAGTACTTCTTCTCTACAATTGTTGTAATCTCTCTGTAGACTAGTAACACCTTCAGGAGACGACAGACCTTTGAACTTTATAGCACAGTTAGCTGACAGTCGAGCACTTTAGCAGGTTAAAGTCCCAGGGAACTGCGGTCCAAGTGGCTGCCGAACAGGAATGCTAATGGCACTTTCCCTAGCTTGATTAAAAGCGCAAGTTAGCCATGCTACGTTAGCCATGTTACATTAGCCATGCTACGTTAGCCATGCTACATTAGGTATGTCTCTAGCTGAGCAGCTTGGCAGAGGATCTCAAGAAAGAGGACCTTACAGAGAGCACTGAGGTCTTTTTATCGCTGTGAAACAGACATGGAACTGCAAGTGAGCTGATAACAGCATTATGGATTACGGCCCCATTATTTGCATTAAAAAGAAATAGCGTTGTCTGACCGAATGGAAACTTTTAAATTAACAAAGTGACAGATGTTAATTAAAGTTCACACATCACTTTAGGGAGTTTAAATGAAGGGAGAAGAGAATTTTGAATCCGCAGGTGACACTTGGACACATTCAGAGTTACACTTAGCTGGTTAAGATGGGTTTAAAGTTTGTGAATCCATGCTTAGCAAAACTGTTTTTATTTATTCCTTGATCCAGTGAGAAATTCAGCGACAATGAGATGGTCAGAGTGATGTTTGGAAAAAGCTTATAGGAAATAGCTTAGGGCTAAGGTTCTATAATGAAACAGCTAAAATCTATGAGGCACAACTAGCAAAAGATCCCATTCAGTAATAACGCTCATCACATGCAGAATGCATTGTCAAGAAGTCACTGTCATCGTCAGCTGACAGAACAGAGCAGGCTTCAAATTGTTGCCTGGAAAGTCATGTGCTCTAAACTGAGGTGTGATCTGTTTCAT
Source organism: Mormyrus hasselquistii (assembly GCA_026779605.1). Taxonomy (NCBI): domain Eukaryota; kingdom Metazoa; phylum Chordata; class Actinopteri; order Osteoglossiformes; family Mormyridae; genus Mormyrus; species Mormyrus hasselquistii. Next base: position 34,038,924 of record JAODKE010000068.1, read on the forward strand.
TTGAATAGTTGGAATAGAACCAAGAGTACAGAGGAAAAGCTATTACTATAACTCTGTCTAACTGGCTAAGCCTGTTGACAAACCGGGTTTGTATGAAAAAAGATCTTGGTGTAATTGCGCGCTTATTGATGTTTCTGTGGAAACCCTCTGTCAGGACCTGCGTCCGATGCAGCGGAGCATTGCAGCTCATCCCCTTCTTGGCAACGTTTTGTTTAAATCCTGACCTCCAGAGAAGCACAGAAGAATAATCCCCCTACTACTAATGTGGGACCGTTCTCAGGCCAAACCGTGCCGGTTCCCAATGACCTAATGAGATCGGAGAGGCTAGAAAATCCTACACGCATTACAGGAAAGTTCACAAAGTTATTTCCCCGTGGCTGGTTCTTCCTGTGTGCTATGCAAAACGCAGCTCAGATAACTGCCTTTTGCTGGTAATCTACCATGGAATCTTACAGTATGATGAAGGCGTAGGTCACTAACTGTATCCCATTGTAATGAAAATACTACCCTTCCAAATATAGAACATTTTCCTAACAGGGAGCACTTTGATGGGGAAAAGTGATGTTTCCTCTCCTGGTAACTGAAGCCCAGTCCTTATTCAGCCCATGCAAAAAAACTGACCACACATGGTTGTCAACTTTGCTCAGCTGGCTGGTGTGAGATTTTCAGCTTCAGATAAATCTGCACACACATGTATACATGCATGTAACAGTTTTGTAATCTTGTAAATAGTCTGTACGGTTTGCAAACTACCTCAAAGCATTTGATGTAGCTAATTTCAATTTATAATGTCATAATACAGATTCGCTGTAAGATTTCTTGCGTAAGTCAGAAAGCGTAAGTGTCACGCCAGATGCGTGAAAACAATAACAGACAAAAAAGTAAAGACATACAGTCTGCATCTTCCACACACCAACCATCGCATTTTGTTTAGAGATATGAAGTGTGTCTAAGCATCCAGAGATTCCAGCTTAGAGACTACATAACACATAGTCTGTCAGCATACGACCATCAAAGTGACTCAAATGGTCTAAAACTGGCGTTTTTCTGGAGCAAAGGCTTATGCTTCTGTCCCCGCAAACAAGTAAAGTGCCCTGAACACCACAGTGACTCTGAAAGGCTATATGAAGAGCTGCTCCTGGAGAACATAGTCGGATCATGAAATGTTGGTGTTTAAGACAACGGCATAAAAAGTCCTGAAGTTTTATCTCAGCTTTGACGAATATCCTATCTGCTACACATGTCCAGGATTAATATGGGACTCCATTATTTAGCCTAAGCAATGTGCGTTTTCACTTAGCTATGAAGGACATATCCTCCAATTATGAAAATGACGTTGTACGGGACCTTGGAAATCTTCGATCACTTTTCAAAAGTTTTATTATTGTTTTGAAAAATGACGGCCAGTGAATGCTAAGCCTATTACGTTCACGTCTCATTAAACTGTTTTTTTTTATATATATTTTCGTGGAGAAAGTATATTATTGCTCACACTTGCGTTTAAGCAGTGCGCCCAGCTTAAGTTACTCCAGCAGAAATATACCCAGCCAAAGCGCACAGGTACAACACTGCACATCAGCGACTTACCGACTTTAAATTGTTTGCTTGTATTATGACTTCCAGAGAAAGCTTTCGTCTGTAGGTTCCTCCACGTCAGCCTGATACGGCTGAGGTTCACCTCGAAGATGGTGCTTTTCAGGAAAAATCGGGATGACAGCAGGCTCTCCGGCGTCTCCATCGCCGCTCATCAGCTGGAGGTCGGACTTCAGGATAATAGCGCGCCGATCGCACGGTCCGAGTCGCCGGTCCCTCAAGGCATATGCACATTCACCAAGCTGCACACCCGTCCTGTCGGATACTCCCACAGCAAAAGAGAAAACACACCTTACTGCACCACGTGTGAAAACCTCGTAATATCGCTTTGACTGAACAAAAAAATAAAACCCCCTAAGCCTTTGGCTGTAAACCATTATTGTACAATAACAGATGTTATAATTGTTATAACAACTAAAGAGCACCGATCCCGGTGGACCTGGCTTTAATATTTATTATACGCCTTTTAATTGCGCGTCAAGGTGGATATTAAGTACACTGCAAACTATGTGACATCAGTAAAATTACGTTTTAATGTGTTCGTACGACCATTTCGATAAACGATCGATTTATCCATTTAGATATAACCCAAATGATAGCGATCGAACAAACTTAAAAGTAATAATTATGGCATAGTTTTGTTATCGATAAAAACTAATTAAGTTGTTTGCTGGGGTGCCCACGGAGCTTCCTTATGGCTGGTTTCGCAGCGAGTATTTTACAGTACAGTATTTTGATTTAATTTGATTTTGACATTTTCATGACGGAGACTTGAATCACGTTATAAACAAGTTACACCTTCAAACGAGACCAAAATGAGTTGTCATCAATAAACGTATGTCTTCAAAGCAGAGTGAAAACCTTTAGAAATTTATTTGAAAAAGCACTGACCAAGCTGGCCGATTATTTGTATAAATCATGCTTGCATTTGCAACAGTTAAACTTATCTTTCAAAATCTGACGTCTTTAGAAAATTAAAGGGTGGCATTTGATACAAGGGATTATTTATCTTGTTTTTTTTTTCTTCCTTCGTTTGATCATGTAAGCTACAATTAACAGCCACATTTTGTACCCACAAAAATAATAGAAGACAGACACACACACAAAGACAGGCAGATAGATAGAAACTCGCCGCCATATTATTTCCAGATTGTCCATATTAACACAATTACTGTTACCCGTCATGTATTGACAAACGCAATTTGTAATCCAAAGGGGCTGTCCTATATTAAGAAAAAAACATCATGTATAAATACAATTTGTCAAGCACGCTGTAACAGAAAGATGCTGACAGAGTCACACAAAATGCGTGTGCTGCCATATGCTTAAGATAATTGGTCTGGATAAGATTTACTATTAAAGGGATTAATAATTCTTATTTTAGACTGGCACAGATGGCACAAGCCATATGGTCTCTCAAGTGCAGATACGTGCAAACATTTTCCAAACTGCACTGATGCCTTTAAACCAGTTTGATCGTATGCTAACTTTGAAATGAGCTTTGATTAATATTTCGTGTCTACCTTTAATTCCACTTTGATCAGACTAATGCGAAAAAACCCGACTTCCTTAGCAGCTCTCAGTTTGTCTTTGATAATGTTGTCCTTTAAAAATATGCATGTGCAAGTACCAGATGGATTTCGGACCTGTAATCAACTTCCCTTTGCCGTCTTTTGTCATTATAGTACTGTACAAAACCTTAACTGGGTCATAATGTAAGGAGTGTTGTTAAATCAATGTTAATTAATTTGTTGCATCGATCTATATAATGACAATAAATATGATAAATTGAATTGCATTAACCACCTGTCTTCCAAAGCCACAGAACCCGTTCTCTCACAGGGCTGCCCTCTGAGATAATTTGGATCATAAGAGGGTCCTTCCCTCAACAATTCAATAAGAGATCTCCAACGAGAAACCCAACATGCCTGTTGAATGGAAGTTATGAAGCTCAACACTTTCACAAATGTATAACAAGGGTATTGGACATAGGGTAAGTGTCCTGAAGCTTTCTTAACGCTTCGTTGTTTGTAAGTTTGGGAAACTCACCATAGCCAGTACACATGTGTATGGGAACCCATATGAAACGGATGTTTGGCCTGGCTCACATTTGGTTTCTAAATGTGTCTTCAGTCGTGTACAGATTCCTTCTCTGAGATACATCAGTGTTTGCACTACAAATGGCATATGTGGTCAAATGCATATCAGACCACCTCAGCAGATCACAATTTGCCTTGGTGGTCGTTTACACTTAAATTTATCGCGGTCCACTTGTGATCTGATTGCCCAAGATACATTTTAAAACCAAGTGTAATGAGGTTCATAGATCATAAGGTACTGTATTTGTGACATAAAGTTAAATGTAAGCACGAGGTAGACTGCTGCAAGTACCCATTTTACATTACAAGTAAGGAGGTTTTGCAGTCAGACTAAATATTTTCAGTTCAACTTGACAATAGAGGAAATCATCAATTTTCTTTGGTCTGCTGTGCTGTGACTCCATACAAAAAATCCACTACTACATACAGAAAAAAGACAGTTGTACGATTCCATTTTTATTTTAGTTTAAGTGTATACATATTGCATTACTTTAATGTTAAAGTACAATTCCCAAATAATTCCTAAAACAGACAGTGCTGACTCACACACTTGCGTATAAATAAATTTCCACGTCAATAGTGAGGTGATGTAGACTGAGTTGGAAGTAACACTGTAGTTCAAAAAATCGACGTCTTTACGTATAGGTCACGTACATTTGTTGTTACTTCTGATTGGGTAACAGCCGAAGTTCCTCAAATCAACCAATCAGAGCCTCGCTTACTCATAGACGGTTGAATCAACATGGCGGCTGTCTGAGTTTAAGGAAGAGGCTATGTGTAAATAAAAACACTGGTAACGATCTGCACATTTGTTTTTTTTTTCTTGTCATTTTTCGTGCTTAATGAGATATTACCCTGCAAATAGAAAATGTCAAACGACGGCAACAAAAAACAATTCTGGAAAAGAAACACAGCCAAGGTCCCTGGCAGGTATGTGACGTGCTAATCCAGCTACCTTTCACGGCTAGCAAAGTAGTTTTTGCTTTCAGAAGCAACCGATAATAGCAGTCATGTGTCATGGGATTTTATTTCTGTGTTACTGCTTTTCTACAGCTGGAAACGGAAGGGAAAATGTAGTGGCGTGTGTTGATTGCTGTACACAGTTAACTATGTATCAGGTGTGTCTCTGGCAGAGTAATGAGGGAAAAAAACTAAGGTACACCTTGTTGGAGAGTGACAGTCCTGTCGCTGCGGAGTACCTTCTTCTGCCGAGTTTGCCGGGGCTTTACTCTATCCCATAAAACGCTTTTGCGTTGATAAATTAACTAGGAACCGCTTTTCCGCTTCATGCTAACTGTAGAGGCTGAATTGCAGAGGCGAGTCCATTCGCCTTCCTGGGTGTCAGGTTCAGCTTGCACAGAGAGCTAACTGAGCTCCCAAACCATTCTTACTCGAACTTAGGAGCTCTTCTGCTCCCAGATCATAAACGTTGTAAAGAAACCGTAAAATTGATTCATGTCACGCTTCAAGTTCAATGTCTTATCGTTATAGTAGTGCTTAAAATCAGTAATTGACATGCCAGTTGTATGGCATAATATGAGATATGATATGATATGATATGATACGATCTGATATGACAGGGTAAAGTCCCCCCTGGCTGATTTGCATTGACGCCACGCTGATGTAAAGATTAACCTGTCATTGCTTCCTTCCCCTCCAGCATACAACACGTTTATGGAGCACAGCACCCCCCTTTTGACCCTTTACTACATGTCAAGTAAGTTTATGGCTTGGGTTGCCCCCTCTGGTGAATTCATATCGTCTTCTGTTTTCTCATTAATTCTGATACCTGTGGAGTTGACTGATGAATAACAAAGTTTAAAGATGCCGCCGTCTCTGTACCAATTTAAGGAATTTCTGTTTGCTGCTTATTTATTCAGAAAGTACAGTCTTGGTATTTTAAGACATAGAACAGGTTATTTTTCTGATGTCACTTCCCTGACTCAGCTTAAACTATGCTGGGTGCTCAGATGGGAGCTACACAATGAGAGAAGCATTACACCAAGATACAGTTCTGTCATGGTTATGCTGCAAAGCCCTCTCTTCTCCACTTCTGTCATCTTGAAAAGAGATTTTTTTTGCTGCGGGTCTTTAAACAATAGTTTCCTTTCTGTTCTTTTTTCTGAAATGTTTTTTTGCTGCTGTGTCATTTCAGTTCACCTTCTGTTAGATTTATTTTTAGAATCGGCACAGTGCAACAATTCTCTAATTTTAAGTGTTCACTTCAATTACATAATTTAAATTTTTTAACATGTCTCTTTTAACCAAATCTGACTAAGCACATCAGGTGGTATGAAGTGCAGGCTGCATTTCTTTAGCTGTGTGCACTTTGCCTAGGATCAGGAGTATATGCAGTCTGACCGCCGTTCATATGCTTCGCTTTCAGTATAGTGAAAGCAGGGACCAAGGGAGCAGCTACACCGGGGAAGCCCAAGAAGGCCACCACATTCCAGGAGTTTGAGAGCATCACCAGTGACGCCTGGGACGTAGGGGATGACGACGACGAGCTGCTGGCCATGGCCGCCCGCAACCTGAACATCGAGGTCGTCATGGAGACGGCCAACAAGGTGATCGAGAACCATAGCAAACTACAGAAGCAGCAGGAGGGCGTGGTGGATGAAGAGGAGGAGGAGGAGGAGGAGGAGGCGGAGGAGGAGGAGCGTGAGTCGGCGGTGACGGAGGAGGCGCAGTGGCGGGCGCTGCCGCTGACCGAGGAGGAAGGGGAGGAGCAGAGTCCAGGGTCGGTCCTGTCGGAAGCCAGCCCCGGCGGCAGGATGGTGAAATCGCTGAGCGAGGCCCACATCGGCTTCTCCAGGGGTCAGTGTGGTGCCCCAAAGCCCTCCCAGCTCCCTGTCACGGTGCCTTTCGCATGCCAGCTTCCATCTGAGGCTCTTTCCAATGAGTACCGCCTTTATTCTCACTCCCACAAAACCGAAAAGCTACCTTTCATGAAGCTTAGTAGCGAGGAGCTGTTCTCTGTAACTTCAGCTTATGAAGGATTTTCGATTTATCATTGTTTGAGAAGTTGGGCTCCGAAATTTACCGGTTGCCACCGTAATGGTAGAAATTTCAAACATATACCCCATATATGGGTACCAATCAACATGGTATTAAAAACACAATAGAAACTATGAATACAATGAATATATAGCTGTGGATATTCATTTTAAAAACTCATTATTATAAAATTATTGCAAAAGCCCAAAGCTTGTTCCCCTTCCTCTTTCCTCTGTGATAGCCCTCCCTCACCTCAGCCTATGTTATCATGGTGATCACTCATTGGCCTCAGCTGCGTTAGGTCCCTGGAAAGAGGACTGTCGCGATGTTGGTTTTGTTTCTTAGAGGGTATTGAGGAGAAGGCGTCCCTCCAGCGGCAGCGCTCCCTGCCACAGCGCCCTGTCGTCCCGCTGGTGGCACGCATGGCTGACCAGAACACGACCGGCACCCCCGCCATGACGGAGAGGGAAGCGTCACGCCTGGACAAATTCCGGCAGGTCCTGGCTGGACCAAACACCGACCTCGGTAAGATGCCCTCATCGGCAGCGCACATGAGATGATAGGCATGTTTGTCTTTCAGGTGGGGGGGGGAGCAGTCTCCAGCAGAATTCCAGTACCATCTCTGCTTACAGCAGGGGTGTCCAATCTTATCTGCAAAGGGTCGGTGTGTATGCAGGTTTTTGGGATAACCTGTAGGTCAGCTGTTCAAACCCAGGTGTGAGGACTCTTC
>JAODKE010000068.1:34095145-34112185 GCA_026779605.1 Mormyrus hasselquistii
TTATTCTGCCTCCATCTGTGCTGGTCTCGGTCTTATTCGGCTTCGGTCTGTTCTGGTCTCGGTGTTATTCTGCCTCCATCTGTGCTGATCTCGGTGTTATTCTGCCTCCATCTGTTCTGATCTCGGTGTTATTCTGCCTCCATCTGTTCTGGTCTCGGTGTTATTCTGCCTCCATCTGTTCTGGTCTCGGTGTTATTCTGCCTCCATCTGTGCTGGTCTCGGTGTTATTCTGCCTCCGTCTGTTCTGGTCTTGGTGTTATTCTGCCTCCGTCTGTTCTGGTCTCGGTGTTATTCTGCCTCCGTCTGTGCTGATCTCGGTGAGATTCAACCTCAGTCTGCTGGTCTAAATGTGATGACACTGGGTGTGTGAGTGCATGTGGGTGTCAGTTTACCTGCTCTCTCAAGTGTCCATTAAACATTCCCTTAATGAAGGCAGAATGACCCCCCCCCCATCCCACTTGTCTCCTACATGGTGACTGATGATCTTTGCGCACTCACAGCCTGGTTGCTCTTAATGGCTTGCCATTCTCGCACACACTCACCTTATCTACCACTCCGGTACGTCTTCCTTGCCAGTCGCCAGCTCGCTGTCTGCCCTTATCGGGCCGCCGCGGGAACTCGCGGTCTCCACGCCCTGAAAAAAATTCAATCACCTAAGCAGATAAGAGAGCAAATTGAAAGGGAAGCCTGGGAGGAGGGGGAAGAAGTAATTTAGGAGACCCTGATTTACCTGATGGTGATTAGAAGCTGCTCCAGCTTTAATAGGCCAGTGAAGGAGCCTCCTGTATCCAGGATAATTCCATGATTTTGGAAAATCGATGTGGGTTAAAACACTCTTGAGGTGAAGGAGCACATGGCTGAACTGACCCAGAAAGAACTGGAGAGACGTGTTTATTTTCTGCTGTTGGGAAGGATATGTTCGTTTAAGATGAAGCTTTAATGAAGGTCTCCCTGGGCAGCACATTTAACTACAGTTCTGTTAAGGTAGCCATCAGAAAAGCCCGAGGAGATCACGTCCGCTGTGTCTTAATTCGACGAAAACCCCACTTCAATCTCCTTTAATGGTCTTTTGCGAGATCATTCAGGAGTTTCTTCGCAGTTGTGAAGCCTTCACTTGTTAAGAAACCGCAGCCACCCTCAGGTGTGTGGGAAATAGTCATGTGACCGCAAATGCCCGCCTCTCTCCGAATGACCCTAAAGAGAAAATCTCTACTTGTCCATTTTCTCCCTGTCTGTTGTTTTTTTTTTCTACTGGCCAATGCATTGTTTTATATCTTAATGCCTCAGGGTCTGGTTCGCAGACGGTTGCTTAACGCCACCTCATGTGCTTAATAGCACGCGTATGTGCTTTGCTAGGCTCATGTAGGGTAGGTAAGCAGATGTCTGACTATGAACAGTCTGTACTGGTCATCTGAGACTATTAGAGTGACGGGGATGTATATTCGTAGCAGTGCAGCAATGGGAATTTTGCTCAAACAGATGATAGATTGAAATCCATCGTGGAACCGGAGGGTGTGGTGCGAGGTTGCCCCCGCAGCCACCATCTCCTCGGAGCACCTGGACCATTTCACTGGCCCACGCTGCCATTCCACTTAGTGCCACGTCACTTAATTACCCGTTGGTTCCGCAGTGAAAGCCGTCCGTTTTGTGCAACTGAATAGCGGAAGCCTGCAGGTGGGCTTGTTTGGAAAAGGCTGACCCTTGCTCACTGGCCTATTGAGGGAATTTACAAATGACCGGCACTTAGCCGCCAATGGCCACTTGATTATTCTTTTATTATTTTTTTCAAACACTCTCCTTTTATGGGCAGGTAATTGCTACTCCGGCAGGATCATACGGCTGCAGTTATTACATCTGAAAAGGGTTCGAGCGTTACTGCACAGGGAATGTGTATTACAGTGCAGTAATTTCGACTTTCTGAAGCACATTCCACTTCGTAGCTCTGAGGACTGCTAGCTGGTCCGCTGGCCTGCTACATACCTCAACGCCAACCCCTTCTTCACAGCGGTAGTGTCACATCAGTTGCTGTTTCTTAAAAGGATGGCCTGATATTCTACAGTATAGGAATATCCTTCTAAATAAAAAAATTTAGAGGATGACTGGTTCTAATGATCCAAATCTAAAAAGTTCAGAGGTTATGCTCTCCTGATGACCCAGGTCAGCTACATTCAGAGGTTATGCTCTCCTGATGATCCAGGTCAGCTACATTCAGAGGTTATGTTCTCTTGATGATCCAGGTCTGATAAGTTCAGAGGTTATCCCATCCTAAAGATCCAGATCTAGTAAGTTCTAGAGTTGTGCTCTCCTAGCGATGTAATATGAGTTAAAGTATTTGATGAGATTCCTATGCTGAACTTTGGAGATACATTATGGGAATAATTTATTATATGGTACTCTGGACACATTCAGGCAAATGACCATTGTGCCGTTGAATTAGTCTTTTTGGTCTGGGAACGGTGGGTCCTCCTGGGGAAATTCCAGATTAAAGTGACATTCTCTCTGCTCACCGTCTCCAGGACCTCTTGGATCTTCTGAAGCTTTGCTCAGTGTGACCGTTTAAACAGAGCCAGGGACATTTCTGTCATCCATTACATGAGTTTCAAGATTTATTGTTGCATACGCTGGAAGGAGCACAGTTGAAAACCTTATGCCACGGTTGCAGGGGAAGACAGCGTTTCAGGGGGGTCGGCAGTGTGGACAGCCGTGCAACAAGAGTCAAACGGGTGACTGTTTTCTCTCCCTTAATTTGCCGTTAAGGCATTTCCCTTATTATTCTTTTTAGTGAACATTTTAAATGTAGCTGAAGGACAGCAGATCACCTGCCGTCAGACTCCACTTTCAGCAGGTCGTGTTAATGCTCCCTCAGATGGTCCTTGACCAGTGAGAGCGACCTGCAGCTTCTGGTTGCTGTGGATTGGTAGACCTAAAGTCCTCCTACCTGACTAAAAGGTCTAAGACCCACCACCCCCCTTGCATGTTCTGCACCCCTGATTTCTTCCATCATTGACACTCTTTAATACTCCACCCCCCACCCATTAATATCTCCTCCCAAAGCCTTTGATATCTACACCATCACTCTGCTTTCTGGATTGCTTTCCTGACGGACAGCTTCTTTCATTTTTCTGTTCCTGTTTCATGTTCTAACTACTTGGGGCTCTCTTAGATCGCAGCACGTGCTCAGGTTATGGGGCACTCAGGATCAGAACTCAGGATCAGAACGCAACAACCAGTGGTGTTGGAGATCAAGGGGTGGCACATTTTAGGACATGGTGCCACATTGTCTCGCGGTGGGTCTTCTGCTAGGCCTTGGCATCAGAAAGATCAGAAGAAGATGGAGACTGGCAGAGATGGGTTTTCACCAATGGACAAAGAGACACTGAACAGGAAATATATACCAAGAATTTTAATTATTATTTACCCATGGCAGAAAAATATCTTTGTGCTGACATAAGTCTGACGTATATGATTATGATAAGTCTTCGTTTGTGTTTGGGGTGATGATGAAGATGACAAAGCATAATGCGACGCCTCTCTAGGTGACGCACTCTAGGCGACGCCTCTCTAGGTGACGCACTCTAGGCGACGCCTCTCTAGGTGACGCACTCTAGGTGTAGGTGGCAGCTCAATGCCATTACAGTACATGTTGTGTTGCTGGCCATGACGGTGATGAAGACACACTCATTAACACGTCTGTTAATCCAGGCTTGGTTGCTTCAAGTTTCTTGGTCTCACTAATTAAGATCAGAGAGTTTAGCTCATTTCTCATAATAATTCAAGGTTCCGAACTGTTTTCCTTATTTAATGATTTACGTCAGATCTTTAGTTACACAAAGCAGCCCTGCGGGATACAAAAGTCCTCTATAGTTTGAGCCAGAGCAGAACAGTCCTGCATGGTTTCAACAATTGAAGCGTAGCCCTCTCTTTTCTGGTTCATTGCAGAATAGTCGCCTGTGGTATTATCATAGGGTAGTCGTCGTTAGTCTAGTCTAGCGTGGAATCATCCTCTATGGTCTCATCAGGCAGAGAGTAGTGATCTAGCACAGAATTGTCCTGTATGGTCTCGTAGGTCAGGGAGCACTTGTCGGTAGTCTAGTCTAGTGCGGGATCATCCTTTGTGGTCTCATCACAGAATCGTCCTCTATAGTCTCATAGGTCCAAGAGTAGTTGTTGGTAGTCTGGACTAGCGCAGAATTGTTGATCTCAAATTTCTTTCTTCAGCTATTGGTTTGCCTGCAGTCCTTCATCACAGGCTGTGCATCTCCTCCGTCTTCCCATGTTGCCCCAGACAAGACCAGCTGGCTCATAAATGCTTGATAAATTAGTTTCTCTGTGGAGAAAGTGTGCAGAGACCCTCTGTGTTTTTGTTTGTACTCTTCCTCCCTTTTGATAGACAGATGTGTAGAACATCTGGCTCTCAGTATGCCCACATCTTGGTGGGATTTTGGGTTTTGTTTTTGGTTAAAGAGCGACATGTGGCTCTCAAATCTATTTAAAATTGAAAAGACTAATAATTCAAGCTGTCTTGAATGTAATTTGCTGCAGTGGCGTGGCAGCGCGTGAACCTGTGTGGGTGGCGCTCTGCGTCGTTAAAGTGAAGGTTTGTTAAGATGCTGTGCCGGACCGGAAAGTCATGGATCGAATCCCAGGCTCAGCAGAGTGGTTTGAACATTGGGCCCATGAGCAAGACCCTTAACCCCAATTACTTCTGGTTTTTCAAAAAAAAAAAAAATGATGAATCTGCTTTCAAGAATAGAGATGTCCGAAATCCAGCAGAACCCAGGCGGAGTAGAACAAAGCTTCCGCGAGATCGTTGGCGTGATCCTACCCCCTCGTTGTCACTGCCCAAATGGACATTACCTACCCTCCCTTTGTGCGTCTTGATGTCTCTAATCCATTTTTAACTTTCGGGGCCTTTATCCAAGCCAGCATGTGCCGCTGGGCTGCAGGGCGATAATGGGGTCTGTAAATACCCCTATTGCTGGTTCACAGTGGACTGTAATCAAACCCCAGTGAGAAAAGGTGCCTTTTATGTGCTCGTGAAGCTAATTAATGTGGAGTGAAAATGGCTTCAGGGCCAACATTTTCTCACCGAGAACAGGGTTGAATTTATGTTACGTGGGGACCTGCTCTCAGGCTGAAAGAGTTTATCCAGTTGGTCTTTTCATGTTAGATGCAGTTTCTGGACAGACTTTTGTTTTGGCAATGGGCCGGTGACCCCCGGCCACGTCCGGGAGCCGCCCAGTTCTTACGGGTGCGTCGGAGGGGCTGAGGCTAAGAGGAGGAGCATCTTGTTGCTGTGGGCCAGGCTGACGACGCGGTGCCTTTTCAGGGGTCGTCTAGAGGGCAGGCAGAGGACCGGGGAAAGGTACAGAAATGCCTGCTGAGTCAGACCCCAGGGTTCAAGGCTCCATAGCATCACGGCTGCCATCTCGGTGTGGCTTGGCCGTCACACGCACCGCGGTCACTGGGGGCCTGGAGGTCTCTTCTTTTGTGGGGGGCCTCAAACACCTGACTTCAGTGAGAGAGTCACATGTCAGCTTCTCATACAGAACGTGCTGTTGTACCATCGTATTTTCATGTTTTATATGACAGAAATCCGTCTCATCCCAAGTAACCTGTTAATAAATGCTGGAGATTGGCTTCAGTTTTATTCTCTTATTGTTATTATTATTATTCTTTGACCTGGAGACGCCTTTAGTGTGACTTTAGTGTTCTGTAGCTTCTCAGGTTAGGTTTTGCTTTCTAGGGTCCTCTGAAGGGTCTCACCCGGGGCTGGATTTGGGTTTGGCTCTGTGGCTGTAAGTTTATATCCATAAGTGCCTTGTTTCTCCTTTGGGTCGCCTGGCTGCAGCCACCGCCAGAGGGGATCGATTTCCACGTGGCTGGGCTGCCCTTGTTTCTGTGGCGACGGTGTTTGTTCCCCGCCAGCTTCAGAGGTAGAGGACACTATGAGGGCTTTGGGGAGCTACCCCACCCCGCCAGGCATCCATCTCACAGGCTGATCTTACTATTTCTCCAATGATCGGTCTTTTGTTTTTTTCCCTGAGAAGGTCAGTCCTTGCTTTGAATCCACGGTGTCACACCGATGGCAGACCAGGACAAACATCCCGACTCCGTTTAGCAGGCTCTGTACGTCATTAAAGCCATTTGCACCCCCCCTTATGCTTTTAAGTGTTTTTTGGATTCCCACCCCGAACCAGCCACTGAATGGCTGTCCATATTTTGTCAGAAGGGGGTGTCCGCCCTGCCGTGAGCTCTGCCTCTTTGTCTCTTGCTAATGGCCTTCATTCTCTACTTTGTTTCCCACAGGGACTCATGATCCTGTTGCAGAACCTACCCACAATGCACTGGGGCAATGAGGAAGTGAGCGTTCTCCTGGCGGAGGCATACAGATTGAAGTTTGCCTTTGCTGACGCTCCGAATCACTACAAGAGATGAGGCTTGCCCCCACGCCCCCCCCCCTCCGTGGTACTGCTGAATTCTAGGTGTCGTCTCCTTGCCTCTTCAAGCTGCACAGCAGTAATAAGATTCAAAGTGTGCTTTTCTGGGTTCTGTGTGAAGGTCTTATCGATGCCTTTCAAGTTCCCTGTTTTTATATATATATATATATATATATATATATAATATGTATGTGTGTGTGTGTGTGTGTATGTATGTATTTCAAACATGTTCCCCATCATCTGAACTGTTTATTCAAACCAGGCTACCCGAAATAGATCCCAACATGCAAAACCACAGCTTACGTTGGTGCAAATCAACGCTATGGCACCATCCGCGCATTAAGGAGTTTCTTGGTAACAGTTTGCGAGGATTCTGACCTTGATTGGCCACAAGAGTGCAAAACATGCTTATGGGCCTGCGCTCTGGTTGGTCAGGATCTGCCGTTACTATGGGCTGTGTCTGTGGCCGGCTTTGATTGGCTAGCACTAATCGGCCCGCTCCTCTGTGAATGCAGTGATGGCAGTACTATCTGATCAAGCGGTGCAATCGACACCTCCACCAGAACCTCCATTAGAAACAGTTTTGTGTTCAAGTGAATCCTTTGCAAAGGACTACCTCAGAATCGAGTCAGGACCCACCCAGCGATACACTGAAGGGGGCGGCGGTGACGTCATCCTCATGCCAACCCCTCCGCTGGCGGACGGCCGCTTCACTTTCGTCTAACCTGGCTGCTTTATTCATGGTCGCCATGGAAGCAGACATGCGATCGTCTCGGTTCTTCGTAGCAGAAACGAAACCGATCGGCTGAGATCTCTGGTCAAGTAATCCTGAAACTGGACACGTGAAGGAGAACTCACAGCTGTGTGAAGATCTGCCGTGTGTCCGAGCAGCTTCACTGTAGGATAGTAACATTTTGAGTTTTGTATTATGGTTTAAAAAAAAAAAAAAAGCAATTTTGTCATCTGGTTTTGAATTTATTTACAGCTTCGACTAATTTTCCTGTTCATGGTGGAGAGAAATTGCACTTGACAAGATTCTGTTTTCGTCTGTTTTTTTAACCAGTTTCATTCTGTTGTTTTTTTTATGTTATATACTGTTTACATGTATCCTTATACGGTGCCTGATGCCGTGATGTTGCATCGTAGATGATCTTTACGGTCACGTGATGCGGGCTCATTGAATGAGAAGCGCTCAGTCTGGTCTGAGAGCCTCTGCATTCTACTCCCGGCTGGACGAGTAAAGCAGGCGGGTGCGACGGATACAGGATCCTGAAGCAGACGGTGCCCGTGAGGACAGGGCCCGGGTTTCCATGGCAACGAGAAGCAGCCATCTCCACGGAGCCGACCTCACGTTTGGGCCCAGAGGCTGACATGCTGCTCAGAACCAGAACCGGAATCCCCCCCCCCTTTTTAAAAGAAAAGAAAAAAAAAGTGTTTTTCCTGGGTTTTAGGTTTTTGTTTTGTTTTGTTTTGTTGATCTTCGTTTTTGACTGAGCCGCATTGAAACATAGATGTTTTGGGCACCATTTATGAAGAGGCTGTTTTCAGGAATGACATCATGAGTTTGGCTTACGCTGAGGTGACCGCGAACGGCGTCCCTGAATGGGCGTGTGTAATGGGCCGTCTGTACATAGAGTAAATGTGTAAATAAATTCTATAACACGAACGGGCTCACGTGCTGCCGTCTTTCTCAGAAACAGAGGCTCTGAACACGGGTTGCAACTCTGGGTTCATTTGGAGACGTACAGCTCTCTTGGGCTGCAGATCGCGTTCTCGTGAGGCCCCTTGGAAGTGTGTGACCATGTGAGTAACCTTCATGACATCTGAATCCAGCCTCCCTCCCTGAAACGAGCATGAGCCCTGACTTGTGAAAAAGTCTCCATTCATATAAAATAAGATCCATCCGTCTTCCAAGCGGTTGTCCTCATCGTGGTTGGGGAGCGGGCAGCTCGCAGATCACACGCACATCACAGGACAGAATGTATATCTGTCCATTTGGTATAAGCAAAAAACAGTCATTTTGAACGTGCAGAGCTTTCTTCCGAATCCCGTGGTCCCATGGGGGGGGGGCAGCTTTGCCCAATTTCCAAACGTTCCCGGGAGGGATCTGTACACTGTCTGTTTCAAAGATTGATTTCTTTCCCTTTAATTAGGGTGTAATTTACTTATATCTGTAGTATATGTAGGATGTACCTCTCCTTTCAAAGAAATGATTTTAACTTAACATTCAGTACATTTGACTTCTCTAAGAATACAAACCAGCAAATGTAATACACGGTAAAGCTTTTAAGCTTCTAAAAATACCAGACACCATAATTATTAATTATTTGAAGAAAAACTCAAAGGAGACTTATCCTTCTACAATATACTGAGCAGGAGAGACAGGACAAAATCCAGGTGCCGTTACATTTGTTTACTTGGGTATTTTTATTGATTTTATAGCTCCAAACCTGTTACACAAGGCTGCTCAGAGCATTTCATTTGCATGTGTGAATATAATTTTGTTCCTAAAATAGAATATGCAAAACAATGAATATGTGCTTGTCAAAAGGAGAATGTACCATTGTTTGAAATTGAGTGTTTTGGATGCTGTGTCAGTACTCTGGGCTCCGTGGCTGTTTGTTGGGTTCGCAGTGTGCCGACGTGGCCACTGCCAGCTCCGCGGGCCTTAATTGACCCGATCTCCCTGGTTGCGCTCTGGGATGGCACGCTCCGTCGAGAGGCAGAGGATCCCAGCAATTAGTCGTGATTTCCCGCGCCGGGGGAAGTGACAGATTGCATCGCAGGGACGTCGCTTGCCTACAAATGTCACCCCTCCACCCGACGACCTCGTTTCCCGCCTCGAGTTCCCCTCGCCTGCTAATTGTGCGTGGAGCAGATTTAGCGAGCGAGCCCTGGAGGAGGGTGAGCAGGGGTGAGTGCTGCGCTCAGGGAGGCCGCTGCCGGGAAGTGGGCCGACCGCACGATCTCCCCCCTCCGGCAAGGCCGTGGTTCCACCGACGGGCCTAAATGGACCAGAGTGGAGCTGGACTGGAACAACAGTATAAGCTGTAAGTATAAAATGCCTTTTTCCCGTGAGCTTCGTAGTTTGTTACAGCAAAATCACAGAAAGGCCAACGGTAGAAAACTCTGTGGATAAAACCATTCACTGCATGGGGTGGGGTACATTGCTCGCTGCTCTCCTCCACTCCTGCAGCAGGAGGCGCTGTTTGCTTCATTTTCTCTGCCGTCAGCATGTGTACAGTTAATATCTGGGAAGATTGTTGTTTATGCTTACTCCAAGGTCTAATTAGTCTAGTTTTGTTTTTGTCTAAACTTTCCTCTGGAGAATATGCTGCCTTGCATTCAGTAATCAAGGCTTCTTTTCCGCTGTGTTTTCCAGCTGTTTCCGTAGAGAGTCTTACCTTTAGACGAGATAAAAGCATCTTGTCAGCGCTGCCACAAAATATTTCCCAGCCTTCATTGATTGTAATCCTCTTGCCGCATCGCTCTGTCCTAACCCTCTAATAAATGTCAGCCTTTATTGATGGGCTCTGTGCTCATTAAGTATGGATTTTTAATTTAATTAAGCAGCCGAATGAAGATGTCTCATTGTCTGAGATGTTCCTTAAAATCCTCGGAAGTCCTCGGGGTTGGTCTCCTACCTGCTGTGACCGCAGGATTCAGGAATACAGCACTCAGACTCTAATGTCAAGGTCATTTTTTCATATACAAACACCGCGGTCTTATTTACTTGTGATTTGCTAGTTCTTCGTGAAGCTGATGTTTTGCTAGTGTTCCAGGTATCAGAGCTACATTGACCGGTGCTGCTGTTAAGGTTAAAAAGAGTAAATTCTCTTATTCTTGTGGGTCAGTTAATACAGCAGAATGTTTACGGTGGAGAAATTCCACCTGAATACAGTGTCGAGGGTTCAGCTGAGCTGGTGGCCTTAGGGTTAGTGTCCTCAACTTTGCGATATTTAGTAATTACTCCACAGCCAAACAGAGACATAAATATGCAGTTGTGACTTTTTTTTCCATTTTCAGCGATTGTCAAACGTTCCTGTTCGTCAATCCGGGTTTCTTCCCGCTCCCTGTCAAACAAACTAAATAGGCCAACGACCAAGGCTCACGAGGTCCTGGTCTATGCAGCTGGACCCCGCTGAGGTCAGCACTGTGCCACCTAACCGGCAGTTTGTGCCAGTCCTCAGAGACATGGCCGTGTTTGATAAGTGAAACTGTCTCTCCCGCAGCAAAGGTCATTAACCTGAGACGCAGCTGAATTAACGACGCCCAGATATTTTATGCAGCTTATTGTGTTTACGGGCATTGCTGATATTATCTGTCCTCCTGCCACCATGTTTGTTTTCCTGGAAAAGCCAGAAGCATTTAGTGATTCTCCTTAAACATTATTGTCTCATTAAACCCTCCGGTTGCCAAACTCTGGGATTTTGTTGGTCAGCTAAACTATCCCTTTACATGATTTGTGTTCAGAACAAAATGCCAGCCTTCAACTTCTAAACGGGGGGGGGGGGACCTCCAATAGGAAATTGCCCCTGTTCTCTGAGATGTAGCTAAATGATTTCGCACAGCTGCATGATGAAAAACTTTGGCCTAATAAGAATTAGCTATTTAAAGAAGACGTACGACTCGCCTGCGTATTTCAGAGACGATCACGCAGGAGAAATCGTGACAATGCTTTATTAAAAGCACTTAAGCGCAGTAGACTTGGATCACTGCGGTTAAAGCTTGCTCCATTATTTAGAGGGTAATAAGTCGTCCGCTCCCCACTCGCTCGTTGCCTCGTTCAGAGACCATGGAGACTCTGAATTGTGTCCCCGATCCCATCTTTTTTTCTTTTAAAGACGCAGCGCCACGGCATTTACGCGGCGTGTTTATACACCCCGGCCCTCTCCTTCCCCGTGAGACTCTGCTAAGCGACGGCATGTTAACTGTCGGGCTGCGCTAATGTCCCTGCACGCATGTGTCCCAAAAAACTCAAGTGGCTTATATTTACTCTGAAAAATTGCTCACTGGGGAATCGGAAGCCAAAGTGCTTGCGGTGACCGTGAACTGTTGGCGTGCGCCGCCGTAATAATTTAAAATATCCTGCGATGGTGTTTATTTATTGCTCGCCATCCTGGACCAATGTGCGCCCAGGGACTCTCCCAACTGCCCTTGTGCAACCGGTCTCCTCAATACTTGTAAAACTCTGCGGGGCGGAACCAAGTCGACTCGAGCTCCCTTAAAAGCTGCCTTTCAACCATTTATCTGCAGATCCCCTGTGAGATATTTTTTTTTGTTCATCTCCTGGGTTGATAACAATTATTCTGCGATTGAATTCCGAATCGGAGACCTATTCACCAGGTTAGACTCCCGGGTAGCAATTTTCGGAAGCCGTGAAATCCCACCCTGTGCTCTTTATGGCCAAATGAAATTAGTCTTTTTTTTTACCGCGATAGTAAAATGGCCGCTTTAATGTGACTTGTCGGAGGGTGCTTTCTCCCCTCCTGGGGAGTCTCTGTGAGAGCTCGCTGATGGCAGTGGTGTCTCTGCTTATAAAACTTTCCAAAAACGTTCAGGAACTTGAGTCTTTTAAGAGTTTGGCTGATGCCTTCTGAGCCCATGAAGTAATTTTGACAGGAGAGATCTATTCAGAGCAGCGATTCCAGGGCATCTCCACTCCATGCCGCACCCACTGCAGTCAGAGTCACGCCCAGCGTATTGTGGCAGTGCCTTGAGTGTGCTTTGGGATCCTCCTGGTGATGACTCCTGTGCTGTAGATATGATCGGGGCCGGGTATGAATCTGTGCCGTGCCTCAAGCCCCACCTCTTTTTAGGAACAGAGACCAGTCTGGAAGAGACGTGACCGGGGAAATAGATTACGCCGCTTACATTTGCTGTGTAACAGCTCACCCCATTCTGGATGTCAAACCTGCAGCCTGTAGTTAAGGGGCCCTTTGGTTTTACCCCTGTACTGCCCTGCACAGGGACAGCGCCCCCTCTGGTGGGCACATGGCGGTGACATCCGCATTGTTATATAACGATACCCGTCTCATGTGTTATCGGAGGTAAACGCCAAAACTGGGAAGATGGTTTCTTACTGTATTTCTACTCAATCCTTATTAGCGGCTTGTTAGTATATGTTTTGTAACTGCATTTTTTTCCCTGAACTGTTTGTCAGATGAGACCGGAAGCTTCCAGAAACAAATCTTCCTCCTACGGGGAGGTGATGCAATGTTGGACCCCCGTCCTCAAGTAATCGTCCTTGTCTGTGTCCCTGTTCTGTCCCATGCCGTCCCTGTGGTTCTGTTTTTTCCGGTGGATGCCGGTCTCCCCATTCATCCGGTTGCCGGGGCGCCGTCCCTATGGCGACGCTCTCCTGCTCATCTCACTTCTTTCCAGTGGCGTGATGAGCATCCTTCCTGGGGTGGCTTTGCTAGGCTGGGGGGTGTAACCCCGAAGGAAAGTCAAACAGTAATGGCTCCAAGGCAGCCAGCTGTCTCCGCTAAGCTACGCCGCTGGTGTCTCCCGCTAGCATTCATGTGGAACGGGACCCAGCACTCTAGTGCACCCCCACCACACACACACACACACACACACACACACTTTCCTTATTCCTCTCTTTCTCTCTCTCCTTATTTCTTTGTTTCTCTCTCTTTATTTCTCTCTCTCTCCCTTTTCCCCTCTTTCTCTCTCTCTCTCCACTCATTCTTCTGTTTTTTTCTCCTTATCTCTCTCCCTCTCTTTCTCTCTCCTTATTCCTCTGCTTCTTCTTTCCCCCCCTCTCTCTTTTTTCCTCTGTTTCTCTTCCCTTATTCCTCTCTCTCTCTCTCTCCCTCTCTCCTGATTCCTCTGCTTCTCCTTTTCCCCCTCTCTCTCTTTCCCCCCCCTCTCTCTATTCCTCCATTTTTTCCTCCGTATTCCCCTCACCCTAAATGTCATTCTGGTAAGTAGGTGGCACAGTCTCAGGGGCATCCCCATGTCAGGGTGATTTAAGGTGATCTCTGTAAAACACTGCTTCCCTTCTCATGCTCACCATGTACCAGTGTAATATATTAATTAATGTTTGTTTTTAATTATTAATTTATTGATTCAATGAATACTAATGAGAATATTCTGAAATTGCATAATTTGCAATGCAAACAAACTCATTGCTCAGTAAATTACTAAAACTTGCACAGTAATTCTAATAAATGGAACAGTTTTGGTGTGAATTTGATGTAAATACCACAAGCATTTCAAATGAAGAGGTGATTGTGTCTGACACGCCTGTGCTGTCCCAGCATGCTCAGGGGCTGGCCATAACTTAACCTATGGATTTCTTTTCCCAGCATTCTGAGGGGCTGCTTAATTTCCCAGCATGTCTTCTGCTAGCTCACACGCTCATCACCAGGTTTATCTTCCCAGCATGCCCCGGGTTTTCTCATGTGTTCACCGGCACGTTTAATTTCCCAGCATGCCCAGGGGCTGTGTGCACGTTTACCGCCGGCTTTAATTTCCCAGCAGTTCAGCTTGCTGTCTCAGATTTATGTTGACACGTTTTCCCAAAAGGGAAAAAAACACACACGCATTAAGTAAATAACCTTTTTTTATTCTCCATTCTGCAGTTGACGTGCTGTACCTCGCTCCAGAAGCCTAATCCCCTGTGGACCTTTATAATTTCTCACAGGCTTTCAGCTGTGATGTAGTAACATCAGGACATGCTCAGAAATGGCATTATCTCTGTAGCTGAGCACTCCTTTGTACCCTAACCCCCGGGCCTATTGATCGACGTTGCTGTAATTTATGGAACCAAAGCCGACCTGACCTGGCTTTCGCTCCAGGTGATGCTAGACAATGAAGCGATTTGTGTTTCAGACCTTGTCCTGTGCAGCTTTCCAGAAGATTAGTGTCTTCATACTGAGAAGAATAACTTTTCATCCGCGATAAAAGAGGAGTCTCGCACGGACGTTTTGAGTGACTGGCGCCAAAGCGGCGGTGGATATTGTGCGACATGCTGTTTGGAAAAAAAGACGAATTATACGTAAACCTCATTACATCAGACGCTGTCTGTACAAGGGTCCTTGTGTAATGTTCTCCAGTTAGCTGGGTTGCCCGGAATGTGAAATTATTCCATAATAGGACCCCTGCAGGGCATTGGGGTAATTATTTAATTATTATTGGGGTAATTATTTTATTGCTTTAAGAGCAAGGGTTAGCTGTTGCTGTGAGCTGACAGCGGCGGAGCGCGGAAGCGTCTCCCGACCGTTTGCAAATCCATGACGGTGCCGGAGAAGTAGCTCTCTCACCCGGTCACGCAGGTAAAGGATCCGCAGCAGGAGCATTTCCATGACGACAAGCTTCTGCGAATAAGATGTCTCCACGCTGCATCCTGGGGCATTTTAATGATGATTGCGATCTGCCTGCACTTCATGGTTTTTATACTCACAGTTATTGAGTTGTGTTCAAACCTGAGCTGGGAGATTAAACAAGTGCCGGCCAATCGCAAGACATTCAGGTAAGCAGCAAGGCATTGTGGGAAGGTGTACGGCTGTCGGCCAGTGCCCGGGTCCGGCAGGGACGGGTCGGTGCTCCCTGAAATAAATCCCAAGTTGGTGTGAAGGTGCCGGTACAGAGACTCATTTTCATTCCCCGATTTGCCTCTTTTTGGTTTTGTCCCTGGTGACCTGGATGGTTTGTCCCTGCTCCTGTCACATGCCCCTGCCTGTTACTCATTAACACTGACGGCTATTTACTTCATGCTGTATAATCCCCCACTGCCCGTCCCCACCCCCACGCTCCTTGGAATTTAAAATTCAAGCTATTTTTATATGGT
The DNA here is from genome assembly GCA_026779605.1 of Mormyrus hasselquistii. Taxonomy (NCBI): domain Eukaryota; kingdom Metazoa; phylum Chordata; class Actinopteri; order Osteoglossiformes; family Mormyridae; genus Mormyrus; species Mormyrus hasselquistii. The sequence continues at coordinate 34,110,383 of JAODKE010000068.1, forward strand.
AAGTATTTCCTGACGAGGGGAGATGCTAGCAGCTTCTGGGTCTGTGAGAAGGACACGGCCGAGGAATCGTGGGTTTTATCTTATAAGATGAGGGGATTGTCACAAGTGCAAAGTAAACATACCAGCGCCATTAAGGATGTCCTGATTGCAGTGTGAGTGGCAGCCAGCCCGTCGGCGGGACAGCCAGCAGGAAAACGCGCCTGTGTCCGAGAGAAAACGACGACTGCGGTGTAGCTAAACGGCGGTCACCTCCTCCCGCGCGGGGCCGGAATGGCCGTCACAGCCTCAGCTTCGCCTTTCATCGGCCTTATAAATGAGTGTGCCACCCTCTGGACACGCCCCCTTGGTCGTTAGCGCGCCCGTCCACGCCGTGACACAGAGCCGTTAGCCTCCGATTCTAATTAACAGTCAGGGACCCGTTAGTATTATCGGGGTCATAATTCAATCAGGCGTGCGGAGGCCACACGGCGTGGGGTTAATGAAAACGCTCCAGCGGGCCGTCGGCGCCATCGATCATCCGCGCTGTCGTCAGGGCCGCAGTCGCGGCTTGGGAGTCGGTGGAGATCAGCTTCGGCGAGCGGTACGGGGAGCGTCGCCGCAGAACCGGGGCTGCCGTGACGGAGCCCTCCCCGCTGTAAAGATAGGGCCGAGCTGGAGACTCATCTGGAACATCAGCCCGCATTTTAAAGCTAATTACCCCTACTGTACGCTGTAGTCTGCGTCCGCTCTTTCAGGTCAGAACATGCAAAGTGGGGGGTGTTGGGGGATGTTGAATATGAACGATAACTGGCTCCATCCTGGGAGAAATAGGTAATGAGTTTGGGGGGGTTACGACGTTGCTTCCTCTTTATGACTTGCGTTTCTTCATGTGCGCGTGATGCATGCGCTTTTGATGCACGCAGTTTCATCTGAGCGTTAATGCGCTTCCACCCCCTTTTTTCGACCTTTTCCTGCCTCCTTCCGACTTGCCCTGGCAGCCATAGAAGCTGCACTCCGCAGTCAGGCCGTCACGGGAGCCTGGTGATGCGTTGAGCTGAAGTGGGCGAGGGACTGTAATATATGTAACCACCAATAACCAAAGGAAGCACAAGCAGGGTGCCTGATTTCACTGTTGCCTCCCTCTATGTCTTTGACTTTCCTCCTCACCGGTTTATTTACCGGTTAAGTTGTTTGACTTTACGTGACTCTAGAGAGGTACAGACACCAAAAAGGTCCCTGGAAGCCAAAGTTGAGCAATGGTACCGGCCCTTTAAACGATGCGTGGGAGGCGACCACCTGAGGTAAGTGTCACCCCTCCAGGTGGGGCAGCATCGTGTGGGGGGGGCCCATAAACTCACACCAAGGAGTGTGATGATTCACCCGTCAGCTTGTGGGGAGTCAGCTGGGGCTTTGCATTTTTCTTAAAATGCCCCATTATGCCTGAATCTATCCCTTTTTCATCCAGTTTCCCATTGATGTTTTAACCCTGTGTACTTTTTGTGCTCTATAAGAGATCATGAGGGGTCGAACAGTGTGTACGGGGAAAGATCACGGTGTCTTCCTTGGTCGCAGTGAGGATGCCTGCAGAGGGAGAGATGCCGATCAGACATCCAAGTGACCCTGACATCTTTCATGAAATCAGAGTGTGGGCAGCTCTCACAGGAGTCTTTCATGAAATCAGAGTGTGGGCAGCTCTCGCAGGAGTCTGTCATGAAATCAGAGTGTGGGCAGCTCTCGCAGGAGTCTGTCATGAAATCAGAGTGTGGGCAGCTCTCGCAGGAGTCTTTCATGAAATCAGAGTGTGGGCAGCTCTCGCAGGAGTCT
>JAODKE010000068.1:34112285-34135520 GCA_026779605.1 Mormyrus hasselquistii
TCATGAAATCAGAGTGTGGGCAGCTCTCGCAGGAGTCTTTCATGAAATCAGAGTGTGGGCAGCTCTCGCAGGAGTCTGTCATGAAATCAGAGTGTGGGCAGCTCTCACAGGAGTCTGTCATGAAATTGATGTGTGGCAGCCATATTATGCACAGCTTAATAACTCACGTTTTTCTGATTTATATAAATGCAAAGACTGGTATTGAGGAATAACGTCATCGAGCAGAAGCATTGTCAGGAGCAGGAGAGGTTTACACTACACATACCCCCACCCCCCCACTCAGTTATATGACCCCGTGACTTTCCAGTTCTTTGACTTTGTTTATAATTCGGTGTTAATGCTACATTTCCTACTCCGCTCCGAGCTGCGTGAGCTAAGGCTGATGGGAAAATGACTGGGAGAGTGTAAAAGTAACAATAAGCCACGTCGCCCCCTGTAGGTGAGCTCACGTCGATCCAGTTCTACATGACAACCACTGAATCTGTTCTTTGCACGTCCATCACAGTCTAGTTCATATCAGCTACTCAACGAGACAAACAGACTACAAAGGGCAATCGGCACCGAAACGATCACTGGCCCCTATCTGCCCCCCCCTCCAGGACCTGTACGTCTCCCGAGTCAGTAAACGGGCAGGACCAATCATTGCTGACCCTTCACACCCAGGCCACAAACTCTTTGAATTGCACCCCTTTGGGAGGTGCTGCAGATCACTGCACACCAAAACAAGCCAGCATCACTGCACACCAAAACAAGCCAGCATCACTGCACACCAAAACGAGCCAACACTCCGAACTTCTATCTACTCACCGTCATGCTCAGGAACAGCTAACTGGCTACAGCCTGTAATGGTTTTTACTTTACGTATCTCTGCACATAATTTATATATATAATATAATATATGTGCACATATGAGGTATTACCTTGGCAACGACGATATATTGTTTAGCATTAGCACAGTAACTTAGTGTAAACTAGTAATTCATTGTGTGTAATTTCTCTGTGAGAGAGTACAACTTCCAGAGTCAAACTCCTTACTCATACTTAGCCAATAAACTGATTCTGATTGTGATTTTTGATCCTGGGTGGACAGCTGTGCAGAGGAGCAGCCAATGATCTGCTGGTCTCAGGTAAGGTAAATTCCTAGCCCTGACATGGCAACTCACATGAGCGTCTGAATTAGGTTTTTAGCTGTATCTAATTACTAGCACCATCATGCCGTCCAGACATGCCATGGGATGCATTGTTTTGATGGCATATTCAAAAGCAATGCTATACTATTTTTTAAAAATTATTTTAAAATTTGCCAACCAGGGAGGGCAGGTATGATGGCACAATAAGTTTTGTCACCAAGATGTCAAAATACCATTAATATTGCGCTCATACCACCCAAACCTAGTATGAATACTGACTGTGCTCTTCAAATTAGTATTGCATGGATGTTCTGTAGTGACCTGGAGAGTTTTTAAAGGTGTACACACACACACACTAATGCAGATGCTGCCACTCTGAAATAAGGGTGTGTGTGTGTCTTTAGTTAGTATTATAGGAATCATTTTAAAGATATCTGATTGGTGGACACATTTTTGGGGTTTGCCTACACATGCTTTGGGTTGAATCAGTATTTTATTACATGCTGCTTATATAACGAGAGAGACCCGCACCCATACCCTATACCAGACGTTTCTTAAAAAAAAAAACTCGAGACTGGATGAGAAGAGAGAATTTGGGCACTGATGTCAATCCCCTACTTACACTTTAAAGACATTTGGATGTTTGATGCTCACATACATTGGGTGCTCGTTATAAGAATCATATTAGACATGACAAAAAGAACATTCCGGAAGCGAACAAAAAAAAAAATAGCCATTGGAATAAATGGTAATTGACTTCATGAAGCTTTAATTTTGTATTATTTCATTTTCTCTCATCAGATGAACTACGGCTGATTGAAACTGCAGTGAATTAGCAGGGGGGATTTTGGAGGGCTTGGTCTCTGTGAGCTGGTAATGGGACAGAGCGGTCCGTCTTAAATGAGCTGCCGGCCATTAAGTGTAATGTGCAATTAAATATTTATTTGACTTTGTCGCCGTGTTTAATTATGGTTACTGATGGGGTGTCAGGCGGCCGCCATATTTATCTCCTTGTTTACGCAGGTTTATGTGAGCATAACTGTATATCTCTCACAGTTCCCTGCATCTCTGACGAACGCGCTCTGTATTTACGAGTCCCGATGTCGTCCTTTACACATTTGGGTGCCTGCTTTACTGCCGCTTTGAAAAAGTACAGAGGGTCCGTGAAAAACTAGGGTGAGTGAAATCTGACGTAGATTCTCCATGCGTATTTTCCAAGGCGGGACCTGTGAGCGGTTGCAGTCATCTGTCCAAGTGCGATTGGCGCGTTTGTTTGTTTTGTGGACGTCAGGCAAAGCCGGGAGCTGAAAGGTCCTGGCCCATAACCAAGCAATGGGCCACCAGCAGGCAACTGGGGCATCTGCAGGGTGGAGGCCTTGGTTTTACCACGCTATCATCCGCACAAGTTCTGGAGAGCTGTGCACTTGTGCATGTTTGTGGGTGTTTTTTTAGATGTAGTACCTGCAGCTGCCTGTGACGGAGCTGTGGAGCTGTGTATGTCCAAACCTCTCTATTATCCGCAATCCCCATCTGTTCTTCGATGGCGCCTAAGATGTCTCTGACATGGAGAAGGTGATAGCAGAACCATGTGATGTTTGTCAGGGCAGAGGCTGCAGACATTTGGGACACCTCAGATGGATGTGATAGGAAGGTACAGTGGACACCTCTTGGTGGGTGGAGTTTAGCCTGTCACTAACACAAACGGTTCCTGAAAACAACCCGTCATTGTTGAGCGTGACGATGTGTCCTTACCGGGACGTATCCCGGGAATGGAGACCTGTTCTGTGGCTGCTAAAGGATCAGCTTCTAGTTGCTTTCATTTACTGGAAGCGAGTTTTCTCCCTGGGAAAGCTTTGTGTAACACACTGCAGGCGTGACATGCGATTTATCACTGAATTATCTTGCGTTGGATGGGGCTCTGCATCGGTGATGATCGCATTAACTAACGTCACCTGCTAATTCACATTTGCTGAGCGCAGTACAAAAGCCTTTCAGAGTGCTGCTGCGGAGATGGATTTAAGATTAAATGTAACTGTAGGCCCGTCAAAAGTCGGACAGCCCCCATAATCCCTCAGTGCTGTCTTATGCCTCGTAGATTTTGGCGTCAGTAGTCGGATTCTGCCTCTGGGTGTCGGATTCGCCGCGTTCCTGTTACTGCGTGTTACTCATTTCCCATAATCCCTCAGCGCTGCAGGGTTTCACTTCATTCTGTCACTGTACGAGCCCTTAAAGGGCCATGTTACTTCTTATTTAGGTGGCTCTCTGCTGCTCTCAGGCCTTTACGGCTGCATTTGGGTCCCATCCTGACAGACCTTCACCCCACGGCCTGACCTGTGCCCTGACGGTCTCGTTTAGTTTGTGATTTATAAGCTGACCTCAATTTCAGAGCGACGCTCCACTTGAGGAAACGTGATTCATTATTTAAAGGGACTCCGCTGGGTTGGGGCTGTACCAGTCCACTGTGCGACTGAGGCGCCAGGTCACTAAGCCACATTAACTCACTCCGGGTCTGATTTACCGATCCACTGTATTTCACGTGACACATCGCCGTGGAACGAGAGCTTAACTCTGAGTGACGACCGGCGAGCTTGTCGTCTCGACTTCACAGGGCTCTCTGTCTGTGTTGCCCCCCCACCCCCCCACACAGTTCTAGAGCTCTGATTGACCTTTCACAGAAAGCCACGCTGAATGCAGTGGGCACGTTGCTTATGCCATAAGGGGTGCAAATATTTCACTGTGACCTGAAAGACAGGTATGTTTGAATTTCAGCAGCGCCTGGTGTTTTCCAGAAATTTCTGTTACACTGAAGCATTTAGAGAAAAACACAAGTTTAATATACACAGAACAGTGAGCCTTTTCAGTGTGGTATCTGATCTTCTGCTTCTGGTCGTATAATTTGGTCATTATCAATTCATTATAAACTCTTCTATATTAATTACTCTGAGTCGTTAAACATATCTAAAATTCTTTAATCTGTCATATCTATTAAAATACTGCCTGTTTAACCTTTATTAGCTATCCCAACAAATTAAGGCCACAATAGTAGACTGAGTAAATCTGTTTTCTGACTCTTTTACTGAGATGGGATCAGTTTATGAACCAAACCAGTAAATCCTTTGAAGTGAAGAAAGAAACTTGTTTGAGCAAATATTACAGTTTATACGACCCATCAGGGTTTTGTTGGCCTTCATTTTACTGCACATCCAGAGCCATATTAAACTTTAAAACTGGAGACCAGGCTCATAAATGGACAAAACACTACTGACGTCCTGTCCAGGGTGTCCCCTACCCTGCCCCTGTGCATTCTGGGAAAGCTTCCATGCCCAAGGCAACTCCGCAGTCAATAAGCAGTTATTAAAATTAAGTAATTGGTGAATGAGTGGCATGTATGTATATCGGCAGTAGTTATCCTTACTGGGCTGCTTGTTTACATCCAGCCAAAGGTTAAATTTGCATGCCCTGCCAAGGATGTCTGTAATGATTATTCAGATTCTGATTCAGCTTCTTAATTATCCGTCTTCCTTCAGCAGGGCAATGTCAAACCAAACTAATCTGTTACCATGTGGTCTGCCTGTGCTGTTAGGTCTAGATTGTACAGATACACACCCTGTTGCCTGTTTGACAGTGTCCTCATTAACCCTTTAATAAGCTGTCTCATTTTCTCAGGGCTGTCCTCTGGAATACTGTTACAGCCCGGTGTGTGCTCCTTACCTTATAGACTACAGCTCTAAGAATTCTTGCTTGTGTGTGAGGACATGTTTCATCTTGCAGTTCCACCACCTGGCCAGTAGCGGCCGACGTGCTGAATCCAGCTGCTTTTCCAGAGCAACGAGCCAGACTCTCTCCTCAACCCCGCGTCCTTTAGTTCTGCTAGTGCTTTTTTTCCCGACATTGTACAGCTCAAACAGCCACTTGGCCTAAAAATATATAAATATTTTTGATTTTTTAAAGATTTTCCCTGTCAATAAAGTTTATCTTATCTTAAAAAATCCTCTCCTCTGAAGGGTTTCAGATTAGTCTCTGAGGTCATGTTGGGACAGTCACTTTGATGAGGGCGCTATAAAAAAAAACGAATGGGAATGATTCAATCAGAGTGAGATGGAAATAGATGAAATTTGAAGTCTTAGAGGTTAACGGCGTTGATGGGCCTGAAAGGCCAAGGTCCACGCAGGACCCCGTGCAGCCTCCCAGAATCACTCTGAATATCCTCCTCAGTGTTTCTTTTGGTCCATCCCAGAGCCGCCCCGGTTCTGCTGAAATACCGCCTACCAGCTGATCTAATCACGCCGTAAATCCACGAGAGCAGCCGCCGTCCCCCGGCTTCCCGCTGTCTTCCTTCTAACCACTTTACAGGTCATGTTCAGAAGCTTATTGCGATTATTACTGAGCTCTGCGTTTATCGGCCGCCAGTCTAACCCCGGAGACGCCGCGAGAGCGCCGCTGTCTCGCACGATAAATTTCCTTCTAACAACCCTATTTAATGTGCCCATAAAACTGATAAGTTTCTCAGTGCTTACTCAGTGACACGTGTCATAAATACCCCCACTGTAATCTTATATTTATGGCCCTGTCCATAGAGCATTGTTTCGAAAAGCACAATGTCACGAGACGCCCCTATAGGACTCGAAGAAGCCTACGGGATTTTCCACCCTGGATAACTGGGATTGCACTTGTGTGACCTCCATTTCAAAACGATCTTCTGCTCCAGGTCTCATGTAGCAGTAAAACTGCACAATAGAAACATCTTCATCCTTATTGAATCATCTGGTAGTGAGATTGTGCCGCATGACACATCCCAGTGTCGTACGTTAATAATTCATACCACTGTTGATTAAAACTGCACAGTTCTCTGTTTAAAGCGTTTTGTACGATGTGTTGAAATAATTACAATAACAGCTTTCCCGCTCAATTAGCGAGAGCAGAGCTGCCAAATGTTCCTGCTCCAGTCTTGTGAAAGTCTGCCTCACAGCCCCAAAAGCCCCGGCGAGACGGAACGGCTGCCGGCCCGAATGCCGGCGGCTCCGCAGGCCGATGGCGCTGCCGCTACGGCTCGCGGGGCGGCTTGCCGGGTCTTACGAGGTGGGTGGGTGGCGTTCACGCACGATGCATCCGTGGGGATCTGACCCATTCTCATTTTTCTGCTGCTTCTTGGAGTGTTGGGACCGCCTTGCGAAGAGGACAGGGGGTCTGTGACACACAGACACGGAGCAAAGCAGGAGGGGGGCAGGCGGCTCTCTCACCAGACTCATAATGTGGAGGGGGCTGTGTTTAGGGCGCAGCCTGTCAACGTCTATGTGAAGATGTAGGGGGAATGTGTGTGAAGGGGACTGTACTCCAGGATGGACTGATGGACTAACGGATGGATGGATGGATGAACGGATGAACGGATGGACGGACGGACTTACCCTGACTCACTCGTGTAAAGTAAATGAGTAAGAATCTAAGAGTAAAGACTGGATGTAAAATTCTAAGTGTAGTATTTTTAAAGGTAGATAATGGTAGTGATCTCTTTAATGTCAGATCAAAGTGTGCTCAAATGTGCTTATTATAAGTGAAACAAAAGCAGTGACTATGCATTTCTAATTCATCCCGGAGTTAATTAGATGGCCTTTCATCAACGTAAAAGCAGGCTGAGCCCCCAGACAGCTTTCAACACGTAAAAACAGCTCCTGTGAACGGCAGCAAGAACTGCGTCTCTTTCCAAAACCGCCATGTCCGATAACCCCTCTGCAATCCCCCAGAAAGCTTGACCTACAGAGGGCGCTGTCCCTTTGGTGCCTTTCTTCACTTTCACATTGCATGTCCAATGACATTTGCTATTTTATAGTCTTTACACAAACCACCAGAAGGGGTATAATAAAACGTGCAGCCTCACAAAAAGACTGGGGTGACCTGGAACTGCAGTTAATTTATTACAGAAACATCTACATCAGTATTTTTCAGCTCGGTCCTCTGGGACCAGCAAACAGTCCACAATTTTGCTCCCTCCCAGCTTCCAGCACAACTGAACCAAACAATCAAGCAGTCAAAAGCACCAAATAGCTGGTACAGGTGTGCTGGGAACTGGGAGGAAGCAAAAATGTGGGCTGTCTGGGGTCCTCGGGAACTTGGTTGAGAAACTCGCCCTAGAAGTATCACCGTAATTCTGGAGCAGATCTGTGTTCTGAGGTACCTGAGTCTTAGGAAAAAAAAGTAATCAAGCCGTTTTAATCACTTGTGTTTTACTTTTCATGTCTTTTATCTGTATTTCATTTTTAAGATATTGTGAACACAGATCATCATATTAATTTCAGAGCATTGGTATGGTTTTAACAGATCTGCTCATCCATAATTTAATATGCACAAAATATTCTGTCAAACAGGGGGGTAAATATGTCAGGAAGCTTTGCTATGTGACAGGCAAAGTCAAGCTAAATCCACCCAAAACCATGCAGTTAAATCTGAGCTTGCAGGGAGATTTTCATATATATATATATATATGAAATACTATCATATATATATATTGAAGTGTGACTTCGACACTTTGACAGAGTAGGCCAGCGGATTCAGCATGGTCAGACTGGCTGAAATGGCAGTGAGCTTTTATTTTTGGTTTGGTTGATGGGTTAACAATATTAATAATATTAATAATATTAATAATACTACACTATACTATACATTAGAGCACAATTCAGCTCAATCTGAGTGTGTCTATATAAATGATTTTCTTCAAGACTAACCCTGCTGCCTTTCAATTAAGAGCCTAAAATGTTCCGGGATTCATATATTTTAATGGCAGGACAACTGTAATTAAATCATAATATGACAGACTTGTTGATTCATTGTTAATGGGTCAGAAGTACGTCAACGTGCTTCCCTGCAGCAGTAACACAGATTTATTGCGCAAGAAAATGGCAGCCATGTTAGCGAATTTTCGGTGTGACTTGCTGACAGATACATAGCGAGATTCGGGGGGGTCAGAGGCCATCGTTGGAAATGATTTGGACTCCCCTGCAAGCTCGGGCCAGCTCCGAGAGCATCTCCTCCCCCGTAATATTTACTCAGGCTTCAGCGCTTCCTCTCTGGGAAAAAATGATCCCAAAATGAAGAAGCTGACTGATTACTGGGAGTCTCCTGCTGCAGGGCTGAATACCAAGCAGGCCTGTGTCCCGTCGCTGCTGTCCCTACTGGGGCCGTGCTTGGAATACTATCCCAGAAGACTTGGGAAGCACATGACATTAATTTAATAACCTCCGTGGCGAAGCAGATGGTGGACGCCTCATAAAACTAAATCACTAGATCAACGTTCCGAGCTTCGCATGAGGTGCTGCTCTCAGCTCAGCAGTGAGATGCCATGGACTCAGAATGTCAATGTTGTTATAGGGTCACTGATCTTTAGTGTTTAGAATGGCAGAGTATGACACTCAGAGTATGACACTCTTATTGCTCAAGTCAGAAAATAGCAGTTTTTATGAACAAAGGGGCAACCTCCCAGTCTGGAAACTGGTTCAGTTTGGTGGGACAAAGTTACATCACCGCTCCACCGCCTGGAGTTCTGGTTCAGTCACTTGACGCAAAGTTTACCCCTGTCAGGTGCGTTGAAAGTAAGGCAGAGTGGCATGAAAATTGCACGGGTGCTGTGAGAGCTGCAGCCCACGTTGAGAGTTGATGCCAGCAGAAGGGAGCAATGCTGCAATGGCAGGCAGATACTTAATGTGTTTCCTGTGTCCTGTGATCTGTCACCAGCCCAGTGAAGCTGACCATACGAGCTGAAAAGATGCGCCGACATGGCCGCCATCGGCTGCAGCGCAATGCCGCGGCGAGGAACTTACTGCCTCTTTGATATTCCAGTTTCACTTCCATCATTCTGCTTGGTAATTATCTGCAGTAATCCCACCGAAACGCTCTACAGAAACTGGGTTTTCTTCAAGACGTGGCAAAGTGGCTGCAAACCAGTCTCATCATTTAACCTTGATTAAACTCTCGAAATAACAAAAGCCATTCAGCGATGTTTTAAAGCTCAGCCCTGAGTGGAATTCCAGAGTAAATCAGCACCCAAATCGAGCGAGCGTTTGTCTGTCGGCTAATTCAAAGCACACCTTACAAATGGACTCCCGTACAACAGCGCCCCCTGGGGGTGCCAGCTATCTTCATCTGCCATTATTTCCTGCTGCCACTGACTACAGAGGGACAAATCATGCTTTTTGTTACAGTTCCGGATGAGCTGGGGGACAGGACTGGGAATCGGCAATGAAGCTGAAAGTTGTGGGGTTTGATCATTAGTTTCCCGTTTCTTCGCATTACCTTCTGCACATCCTCGCATTTCGCGAGAGCTTCAAAGGAATGGAGAGAGATTTCACCTTGATTCCTGTCCTGCTTTTTACGTTAAATAAACAGCTCCTGGTGTTTTTCCTCCTTGTCAACCCTTTGAACAAACACTACTCCCAGCCAGCGAGATTGCTATTAGTCATAGATCAAAAATGGACACAGTATTATGCTTCATTTTCCGCCGTTTCTGTCTTCTCTATGTTCCTAATGTTCTAAACTTTAAATTTCGGGTCGCATTACATTTGCACGACCCTTGAATCTTACTGGTCGTTACCACATCTGTAATACATAAACTGGTTGTTTTCGATCTGCCATGGATTACCACAAATGGAGCCTTTCATGTGTCTTTGAAGTGCACTTTTGGATGGCCTGTTAATCAATACGTCTTCATCAAAACAAGACATGAAAAAAGTACATATTCCCCAAGGAATATCTCTGAGTGGCACTTGTTCCAGAAACTACTCCTGAGCCCTGCTAGAACCTCTAACTTCTCCCTTAATAAATCACTGCCTCTTGAGCCACACCTGTCACTCAGCGATTTCACTCTCTCCCTGTAATTACCCAGCATGCCAAGGTGTTCCGCATCGCAGACCTGGCCAGCCATCCATCATTAGGTGATGTTTATTTTTACATCACCGTGCAAAAGAGGATTGTTCAGAGACGTGCTAGTGGCCATCAGTGGTGTCAAATGTTGTGGGTCTGCGCCAAGAGCGATCAGGGTGGCATATTGGGGCAGTTAGCCAGCTTGGAGTCAGACAGCATGGTCCTGTGGAAACAAACTCTCTGGTCCCAAAGACGCTCCTGGCAGCTGTAACCAGGTTCTGGGTGGGATGGGGGCGGGGCTCGAATCTCCCTGGAGACACCTGTGCTTCTTGGCACACAGTTAGCATCTCCCCCGTTAGTCCTCTTACCTGTAAATGCAGACCTGCTACAATGGGGTAAAAACTCGCCTCCTCTTTTCTGAATCATGCCTGTTGTTAGAGGCTCTTCTGAGAAGTAAAAACGGCCATGAATGAGCTCCCCTTCTCTCTGCCCCCACACCCACAAATTGATCCGACCCCCTTCTTCTGTGAGGACTGACAAATAGCCGCGGTTATACAGTATTACACCTCAGAACAGACTCACGCTTTCACTTTAACTGCCTGACGTGTGACGGCTTCTCTTCCCCTGCGCCCCCGTCTCCATCACTGTGAGAACTTTCTAGAAGAGTCCTGCGTTAGTCATAATGAGAGTGACTCTGCCGTACGCAACATCCTGGAGCTAAAGCTCCTCTAAAACAGCCCAAGAGACACCCCTGACATCACCAAAGCCGTCTATAAGCGCTTGCGGCTAATGGGCTGTTAGCTAAACAAACAGCCGCTTTACGCACCAGCGGCTGTGAGTTTCACCGCAGCAGCTGCCCCCCGTTTGTGGCTAATAACAGAGATGTCAGGGGGAGCCACAGACACGGGCAGTGGCCTCCTTCCCTCCCACTCGCTTCTTTTATGGCCGTTTCCCTTTGGGGAGACCTAGCATCTATGCACGGGTGACAGTAACAGGAAGAAGATCTGGATCCGCCCTTTGACCGGGGCTAACGGTGCCCGCTGGGCTCATCGTCATCACTGCAATCGACGTTTAGCTTCTGTGGGCCGGAGCGTAAGGTAAGATATTGTGCTCCTCAGGTGGAGTTTAACGTCTGAAATCACTTTCTCTGCACAAATGCTGGTTCGCTGTAAATGCCTCTTTAGGCCCGTATGAAGAAAACGATATATTTTACATCATCATTCTCCCAGAAGCATGTGCTTATATATAATGTATTGTAATGTATTATTACCCTATCAGTAAAATACATAGCCTGTTTTATATTTTTAAATTGTAAGCTCCAAAGACACATCCATCTACTCTGCTAACATTTACATTCAGTTATTTATCTATCACAAGCAGCATTCAGCCGCGCAGATGGATGTTGGGACGAGTCAGAGTAGGAGCCTTTTGAAATGATCAGACGGCCCTCGTGCTTCTACGCGCCGTCGAAACGCACGCTCTACGGCGACTGTCCCTTTTGTGATAAACAGCGGAATTAATGTCCTCTTCCCGGCCCCCAAAAAGAATGGGAGACGGCAGCTATCTGAGCGCAGAAATGTCACGTTCTCAGTCGCAATGATAATAGAATGTAAACATTGTGTGTATGATGAGCGCTGGATGTCGAATGTGTAAATACACTGCGTATTTACACTGCATATTTACACTGCGTATTTACACAGGGCATTCACTCGATATGTCTGCCAGATAGACAGACCTACAGCTAGGGATTACACTCAGGCTTCCTGTGTCACGAAGAGGGCAGTTTCATTCAGACTCCCAGACTTCATTAACTGGACGGAGTGTCACTGGTGTGACAGGAAGTGACTGGGCAGGGAGTCAGCCGGCCGGTCTGGAGGAGCAGGTAGGGGGCGCTGTGGCCTGCTCTCAGCTCAGTGTCAGTGGTTGCTGGAGTGATGAGAGGTTGTGAAAGGGCTTGTTGGTTCTCGCTGGTGACGGGGGGGTCCAGTCCTGCCTTCCCCTATTCCTGGGTCTCTGTGGGGCTGTGAGACACCGTGACAGTTCACTCCACACTCCTCTCTGACATGTTTATTTCTCTGTGTTTTCTCTGTCTACAGATAAATTAATCTGGTCAGTTTTCAGCATCTGGAATAAAACAGAGCTAAACATAAATAAATAAAGCATACAGTTGAGCTTGGAGCTGCTGAGGTATTTTCTTTTCTCCTTTGCTTCCTCTCCTCCATTGTCATCTGACTTTGTTTCTTTCGTTTATCCCTTCTTCCCTCTTCCCTCGTTTTGTATTATCCTGTATACATGATTGTAGTAATGCATTAAAACGCACCCATGTAAATGCCCCTTTGGGCATCAATGTAACTGCTCAATGCGGTCGGGGTCACGGGGGGGAGGGGCCCAGGTACCATCCCAGCCTGGGGCACGCCAGGCCATCGCAGGACATGTAGACAACCATGCAGTGCAAGTAAATCAGAGACGTGCACACTCACAGAGCAGAAGTGGGATTTGAACCCATAACCCTGTGTGAGGTGACAGTGCTATCTGCTTTATAAATATCTTTGTTTACATAAAATTTATCTTATTTAGCTCTTGTCCAGAGATTCAAATGGGAAATGTGGTGTTTAAGTAAATATGCGAAGGTCCACCATACTGGATTTTTAAAAGGTGCCGTATGTATTTTTGACACAAGACTTCATAGAATCTTATCATATATAATGTGCTAAAATGCAGCATTACATGCCTCAACCATGAACAAACAGGAACCATAAGGTGAGAAGCTCATTAACAGTCTGTATCCACACCCGCAGCTGAGGACAGGTAATATCAGCATTTTAAAAAATCCATTTCAACCGGGGCCAAATTTACCACTGCCGAGAGCAGGGAGCGGCAGTACAATCACGCCGGCAGCGAGCCCCCCGCCCAGTGCGAGGAGATGCTGTTTTAATTAGAACAACGGGGCCATTGGAGGTGGGAAAAGACCGAATTTCTTGTACAGCGCCGCGTCTGGTAATGTCTTTCACCGCCGTTAATCGAGCACCGCAGGCCTCTGGTTTGTGTTCTCATTACTGACTGCTTTAAGGGGACATGCTGCTGATAATGGATCTGTGCACCCCGGTGCCCTCACTGCCCGTCCAGAAGCAAGCAGGAGGCTTGTCACGGCAGTTTGTACAGCGTCAGTGCAGAAACGGACCGTCGCATTCACTATCGCTCTGAATGAAGTTATGAGCTCTGCTCTGCTGCAGCTGCTGTCAGATTAATTTCCCGGCTGTGGTCAGTGGCTCAGTTTGATAAGAGGCTATAGCGGTGTTCGAAACGTCCAATGCTCCCTTACTGACTCGCTCACCGTGTAGTGTTCCCTGCATAGAACACTCACTGTGGAATAAGGGCAGACACCGGTAGATAAATTTCTGACACTAGGTGGATGTTAAGCTGCGACTTAATCATGTGCTAGATATTCATAATTGTTATCTCTGCTGCATAAACAAATGCCAGAACATCCACTACAACATTAAACAATACTGTTAAAGAATGCACTCTTTATTTTTTTTTCCATGTTCATATTTGTTGTTCATTATTGAAACTAAAAAAAATATGGCAGAACATGAAAACATGCCTATTTCTGAATTAGTACACGCTGTAATTGACACGTTTTGCGATGTTGAAATGAAAGTGAAACACAAATCTGCACGTTACCTTATTTACAACACACTTGACTGCACTGTGTCCACCTACACAAGCACGATGGGGACTGCAGCTGTAGCTATGGTATTTTTTACTAATATTCAATAAATTGTATTAACTGTGTATTAACGTTACCCATGTACATCAAAATAACTTTGAAGTTTGATGAAAAATAATGTTACTTCATAAGTGAGCTACTTAACTGTTCACGGTTACAGTTCAGACTGATTAAAGTTTGTCAAATATGGTTCCGACACTCTCGCAACTGGCAGCAATGCATGATGGTCTAAGTCAACCGATGTAGGATACAGCTTCTCTACGCTACGTCTTGCTGTGCCTCGTGCCATCTTTGCAGTGCACTATGCAGTGAATGAAATTGGCAGCTGAGAATTGAAACAGTACTATAAATTGACCAGCTCTCTATACAATGCACTGTATGGAGAACATTTCGAACACAGCCTATATCTGTGACTGGAAGGTCGTTAGTTCAAATCCCATGATCTGCAGAGTGATGTCACCGTTGTGTCCCTGACCAAGGCCCTTAACCCCAAATTGCTCCATGCAGGAACTGGTTGACCCCACTTTTTCAAAAATGTCTGTCTGTCTGTTTTGGATAAATAGATGTAAAGCAATTAGCATGTAGCGTTTAGCAGCACTGGCTAAGCATCCCAGGGGGTTGGAGACTAGGCTGGTTTTCGGGCCGCCAAGGCACTGCTCAGAGGCTGCCCTACCCCCCCTGTTGCCCCCCTGCCTGGACCCTTTAAGATGTGTAACTCCAAAAAAGTGAAAGTAAGTCTTCTCTCCAGAGACGTTAGCCTCTGTTAGCATTAGCGCTAGTGGGTGGGGTGATCAGTGGGATGGCGGAAAGGCATTTCTCATGCTGCAGGGGGTTTCCGCCAGCCGTCCGGGCCCAGCATGGTGTCACTTCCAAGCAGTCAGGTTTACCTGCGTACCAGCCGCGTGTTTTCTCTCGGATCTATGGAGACAGCCAAGGGGCTCCTGTCTATTAAAAACCGAAATAGCCCAGAATCCCTGTAATCCACACGGCACTGATTCTTAGAGGAAGCGCTAAAATCCTACAGGAAAGCTCTCGCCGGTACGCATTCGGATAAGGGCCACGGATCATCGGCTCAGACTTTTAAATCCGAGTGTAGACAGAACCCCGCGTCGATCCAGGGCCTCCATGTTGGTGCTCAGCTTGTGGGGAACACAGGTGCATGCTTGTTTAATATGGGATGTAAATCACAGGTTGTATGTTTTCAGGTTCTACAGAGACCGAGCCGTGCAGATGCTTCTCTGTACGGGACACATGGTGAGATTCCTTATTAATGATGAGAAATGGGGGCGACGGAGCGAGCGTGGTGTCTCTCTAGCGAGCGTGACCTCCCCACCCCCTCGCCCCTGGTTATGATGGGGCAGGGGTCCGGCTGCTGGCCCTGGAGGATTCTCCATGGAGGAACCATGGGGCTTGTCTTCAAACTCCCAAAGGTGACATCAGATTGGCCACCTTGCCCCCTGCTGCTGTTCTCCTGCCAAACTTTTGCAAGCCTGGTCATGCCCTGGGCTTCCTGCCGCGCTGGAATGAGAGCTGAAGGAACACGCTTCATAAACTGCACTTCTGACCAGCACGGATGGTAAAGTCTGACTTTAGTGTCTGTAGCCCCAGTAGGTCAGGGATCTGTGTGGAAGGTCATGGGTTTGAATTCATGTTGCACGACACTTAACCTTGCTCCAGGGAAGGCGTGCACTGCATTCTGGCCCCAAAACTGTTTCTGCCACTGAGAGTGAGATTATGCAAAACCCAAAGAATTCCTATGTAAAATAATGGTAAAATTTTGTAACAAAAAAAAAATTTAAATACTGTAGATATAGGAAAAAAAATCAGCCTATAATGACTGTGGAAGGTTCAGCAAAAAGAATCTTCCCAAAAAGAACTAATCCTGTTTGTGGTTGTATCTCCACCAAGCTGCAAGGCGGGACCTCATAGGACATTCAGGATCCCAGTCGGCACAGTGATTAGATTTCACTGGCATTGTTTACCTGAGCATGAAAAATAAGTAGTTCCGGAGGAATTGTATAAGATGTTACATATGGGGATAATTTCCAGTTATTTTAATGACGGCTACAGAGCCATCAGCCCAATATGTCTGTTTGGTTCGGTGTAGGCTATTAAAAAGTGATTAAGATGTTAGAATTCATTATGTACTGTAGAACTTGCTTGGATTTGAAATTAAATTTTGCCACCAGTTTTTGCTACTCATCACCGGGGTCCATGGGAAAATTGGTCTTCTGTGCTTTCATTGGTTGACGTCAGTTTTACCTGCTTCCGTTTTGGTTGCATGGTGCACCAGCCAGTTTTGGCTGTCCAATCAGCTGCTCCCTTTGCCCTGGTGTTGCTGCATCAACTGATGACATCACTACATGCCGTTTGCAGTGCTTGAGGCCAGTCCTGTACCTTAGAGCCAGCCCTGCATGTGGAACAGAGAAAATTACGGGACTTTGGGAGTGCTTCTCGAGGACAGACAGCCCTCCCTCAAAAGATGTGACGTAGAGCGAAGAGGGAAGTATAGCCCCCCCCCCATGTACGAAACAGGTTCCTGTAGATGACAGACAGGCCCCAAATAAACCAAATGTAATTATGGGTTTTTCATACATTTCGTATTTGAACAATTTAAAAATACACATTATCATTTTTTTAGATGATTCCAAAAACCAACCAATTACAATGAAAATTATACTAAAAAGCAATCATGCCAAAATCAATTAGCATTCTCTCAGTCACTGCCATTAAACTTTAACGAATTAAACAAATTAGATGTCTACATTTTCGACAAATTAGACATTTTCCCAGAGATGAATAAAAAAGCCCTCAGTGCAACAATAACATAATGGTGTCGTGATGGACTCAAGCAGCAGGCATGTGAGCTGCAATACGTCAAAAACAAAGTTTGTTTTCAGTTATATTCTGTCTTTTAATGCTGAATCTAATTAAGCTTATTCATTAAATCTATATAACGATCCCCTGCTGCTGAAATAAAAGTAGATTAAAGGGAGATTAAGCGGGTTGCTCAGACAGGTTTTCACATGCCTCCTGTTGACAGATACATGCTGCATTAATCAGCAGGGGTGTCATCTTTGCTACATATCAATGTTTTTCGCCACACAACATTCTGGCCTTTGCAACAGGCTAATTACTTCTTCAGAACATTTTTCATATCTTGGCATGGTGGATGTTATTAATATGCAGAATATGCTGAACTCCTAATCCGGGTCACAGTGCAGATTACAAAACGCTGCAAACAAGGCATGAGAGAAGGAACCACGGGCCTCAGCGGGCACCCCAAGCATGGCGCCTTCCGCGGCCGGCCGCCGGGGGTACGGGACAGAAAAATCTTGGGGTGCGATGACTTTTGGGATTGGTGCTGCTTGAAAAGGATGCAGCTGATGTGTCCTTGATATTTCGGGACGGAGAAAGAATGACATCCAGGGATTTTTTCCACCCTTTTTTCCCCTGTTCTTGGTATTGGGACTGGTCTTTGGCAATGGGAGATGACATACACTGGGTGCACGAGAACACAACTGCGGTCAAGTACACATACTGAGAAACATCTTCTGGCTCTGGGTCCTCCGTTAAGTGTAACTCTGACAGGCTGGCATTACAGTCGCGTGACAGCGACGATCGCATGTTGCCAAGACGTCACCTTCCTGTCTAGTGCATATCTTCTTTTTTAAAGTCTCCTTTGCCTCTAACAGCCTGCCTGTTAAAGCCCAGTCCGTGTTCACATCTGTCTCATCGTCGAAACTGGAATGCTGTGGCACCCCTAGACACAGCGACCTCTGAGATTACCCGTCAAATCTTGTCCGTGGTGCTTACAGTTCCTGAGGATGATGGAACTGTGTGATATGTGGGGGGGGGGGGGGGCAGCAGCTGTCTGTGGTTATGAAGCACATATCAAATGAAATGCCATGTTCCGTCTCTGTGTTTGTGGTTAAAATGTCTGCAGGAGTGGCCCTGGTACTGCGTAACTGCGAGCCCGTGTTTATGTTTGATAGCTCAGGTTGGGGAAAAGCCAGTGTGTAAGCAGAGGACCCAGATTTCTGATGGCTAAATTCTTCCAGAAGAAATGAATTTGTCCTCTGATTTGTGAGACGATGGAGAAAAAAATGGAAAAGTATGGGTGTTTTTTATTTTGTGGAATGCTGCAGGATATTGCAAAATAGGTTTTCATTTTAAACGAATTACACCTGCGAACGCAAACACAAGGCTCATAAACTTCATTGGTTTGATCAATTGTGTTTTCGTTTACCAGACACTGTGTTTTCTCTGCAAATCACCTCTGCATTGGGGTTGATATATTCTTCTGCGTAGAATCTACGCCGTTTGTAGACGCATTGCCGTGTACCTTATGCTACGTTTTTCAGCCGGTCTGCCGTGGCAGAAATAAGGTTGGGAAACACTGGCATAGGGTACAGGTCTACACAGCTAACTACAGTGTTGACTCCATAGAATAAATCAGCCTGTACAGTGACAGAAAAAACTTTCATTTTAGCTTTTAAATGGACTTTTTTCGTAACAGGAAGGTCTTTGGAGATGCAATGTTAAGACCCATGACTGGTACTTTTCACTGCTCTGCATGGCTGAACCAGTTATTCCCTATTAAAGGCTTGGATGAGAGTGTTTGCTAAGCAATGAAATATTAATAATCGAAAATAGGAACTGTAAAAAATGACAGCAGACAGAAAGTAGCAGGATGGACACCGTTGCAGCTTTAAGGCTGTACATTGTTTTAGACTCCTTAGAGAACCAGCACGAAAAATAAACAATTAATGCCTTTCCTTCAGCAGGCTACTTTATTTATCACTGTTATTAACACCTACAGCAGAACAGTAGAAACGCTTTCGGGGTGTAGTGTTGGTTTTGCGTTTGCTGGAAGAGCACGGGAGAACGCTTGGGGTATTTTTAATTAGGACCTGTAAATACTAGCACTTCAATGGCTGCCTAAGAGGGGGCAATCTGAAGAGCACCCCCCCCTCCCTCCCAGGGGTGTCGTTGCAGATGTTGGGGCCCCAACACAGACCGATCATATTAAGTTCCAGATTTTTTATGGCCTCTGTTGCTTGGCATCATTGCATCATAGCACACGGGCCGGCCTGGTAATTTAGCATTCCTCCAGCAGGGGGCATAGTCACATGTGGCACACACACAGAATATGGGAATTAGCCCTGAGCACAGGTACATTCAAATCTTTTTGTGTTATTTCTGCTTTCCTCATAAAGCACTCAGGGGAATGGAGATGAAACGGCGACTGCAAAGGTATACAAATATAAATAAATAAGAAAAAGGAACAAACACATAACGACAGAAGGCAGCACAATAACAGGATGCACTGCACAAGTTACAATGTTTTTATGTCATTTTGAAAACGCAAATACTGGATTGATTTGATCTGTAGCCCCAGTACTCACTTATTTTAAAGCACTATAAAAATTCACGTATTCCTTCAGAAAAAAAAGTGATGTCACATTTTTATTGCCATGTAAAAATCTCCATCGTATACGCTCTCTCTCTCTCTGTCTATCTGCCTGTGTCTCTCTCTCTGTCTCTGTTTTTCTCTGTCTACCTGTCTCTCTTTCTCTCTGTCTGTCTGTCTTTCTCTCTCTCTCTTTCACCGGGTCTTTCCTCCCATTCCTTTCTCCCGATGCGTGTAATTGAGGAAGTTACTAATAATATTTGATAGAGCTCTGTAATACGAGCCATTCTGCTCACCGCCGACGGCGGCAGACAGCGTTTCATTATTCCTTTGTCCCGTCAAAGGGGAGGCGCGACAGGCTGGTGACCTTGCCGGTGGGGGCCTCGTATTAGACGCTAATGAGGATGACTCTGCTGCTTCTTTGACACACGGGCGGGGGGATCGGTCTATGCAAACCTGCCAGACTACAGGCACACAACTTTTAAAATTATACCCAAAACAAAACAGAAAAACCCTCAATCAAAAGGTAACTAAGAAACACAAGTTTTCTTCTGCTTGACACTTGGGAAGCTGAACTGGAAATGTGGATATCATATCTTACGAAGTTCTTTATAAGTAACTCTACCGCAAGGAAGGAGAATGATTGTCCATGAAGCCATATATTTCTTTGCATTAGGGCTCCTAAGTACTGCAGGACAGTGGCAGTGCTTACTATAGCTCAACCCATGCATTTGTGTGGGGCCCCTGAAGTTTGGGCCCCCTCTGTCGGTGAGAACACGTTCTTCATTGCTATTGAATTCCCAAGTAGCATGACCCTCTAACCATCTTCACTCTATGCACTTGGCTCTTTATTTTTTACTTTTGAAACATCAGTTTATACCATAATAGACCAGAACGTAAAGCTCCATGTGTGACATGTTCAAATGTCAGCATTTTTTTTGACCCACTGCATAAAGTACATGAATTGCAATTTAAGAGTTGCTTTTGTCGAACAAAAAGAAGCCGGTCTGACATGAACGTCAAAGGAGAAAGCACATTATTTTTATGTGGCAATAGTAACATTCATTTTGTCTAACATGCATGCGTGTGCTTAAATTTGTTTTTAGCATCTTTGGGATAAAAGCAATTTCTGCTAAGGTAAAATTAGCATAAATATGTGACCTCGTTCGCTGTCATTGTGTGTGACAGCCGGTGGCGGATTCATCTCGTGCTCTTAATAACAGCCTTATGTTTGGTTATTTATGTGGTTGGTACTGATAGGAGCACAACAATTATCACATATATGGGCTGTTTATTCTATTTTAATATACTTGACATTGACAATGTATCATATTATTTTTGGTCACACCCCTACATGGGGGGGATTACAGTTTTGTTCTCGTAACCTCGAGTTTTGAATGACAATACATTTTATCTTATCTTGATATATGGTTTTATGGAGTTGACATTACAATTTCAGCTTGTGCGGGCATTTCTCAGGTGCCCACAATACTGGGTAGTAGTGGCTTAACGGTTAGGGAAGTGCACCTGTAATTGAAGGATTGCTATTTCAAATCCCCGACTAGCAAGGCACCACTGAGGTACCCTGAGCAAAGTACCACCCCCAAGCACTGCCCCCTGGGTGCTGAATTAGCTGCCCCCTGGGTGCTGAATTAGCTGCCCCCTGCTAAGTCACATATGGGTTAAATGCGGAGGACACATTTCTTTGTTGTGTATTGTGGTGTGTCAACAAAGACCACTGATCACCAAATTCTAGAAACCTCAATTTTATAAAAATCTGTGACAGAAATCCATCCATCCATCCATCCATTACTTACTGCTTGTCCGGGGTTCTAGTCGCGGGGGTAGCAGCTTCAGGAGAGATACCCTCTCCCGTTCCCAGGCCAGCCAAGTGATATAATCCCTCCAGCATGTCCTGGGTCTGCCCCAGGGCCTCCTCCCTGTAGGACATGCATGGAAAACCTCTCCAGTTGGCCGCCAGGAGGCATCCGCACCAGATGTCTAAACCACTTCAATAGGAGAGCCCAGACACCCTGCCGTGAAACCTCATTTCGGCCGCCTGTATTCACGATCTCATTCTTTTGGTCATTACACATAGCTCATGACCATAGGAGGGTAGAGACGAAGATGGACTAATAGATCGAGAGCTTTGCTTTCAGGCTCAGTTCTTCATTAGCCACAACGAACCGGTTAAGTGCCTGCAAAACTGCAGACGCTGCTCCGATTCGTCTGTCTAGCTCCCAATCTTGCTTACCCTCATTCGTGAACAAGACCCCGAGATACTTGAACTCCTCCACTTGAGGCAGAACGTCTTCCCTGACCTGAAGAGGGCAATCCATCTGTTTCCGGCTGAGAACCATGGTCTGGGAATTGGAGGTGCTAATCCTCATCCCTGCCGCTTCACACTCAGCTGCAAACTGCCCCAGAGCACACTGGAGATACCCAGCAGATGAAGCTAACAGGACAACATCATCCGCAAAAAGAAGCGAGGCAATCCTGAGGCCACCAAACTGGACACCCTCAACACCCTGGCTGCGCCTAGAAATCCTGTCCATAAATATTATAAACAGGACCGGTGACAAAGGACAGCCCTGGCGGAGCCCATACCACACTGGGAACACGTCCGACTTATTACCGGCAATGTGGACCAAGCTTCTGCTCCATTCATACGGGGACCGAATCGTCCACAACAGTGGACCCTGAACTCCATACTCCCAAAGCACCCCCCACAGAGCACCTCTGGGAACCCGGTCGTAAGCCTTTTCAAAATCCACAAAACACATGTAGACTGGATAGGCAAACTCGCAGGCCCCCTCCAGTACCCTTGCAAAGGTATAAAGCTGGTCCAGTGTTCCACGGCCAGGACGAAAACTGCATCATTCCTCTTGAATCTGAGATTCGACTATCTAGCTCACCCTCCTCTCCAGTACCCCAGAATAGACTTTCCCAGGAAGGCTGAGAAGTGTGATCCCCTTGAAGTTGGAACACACCCTCTGGTCCCCCTTCTTACCCCGGTCTGCCAATCCAGCGGCACTGTCCCTAACCTCCATGCATTGTTGAGAAGGCGTGTCAGCCACGACAGCCCCACAACATCCAGAGCCTTTAGGTACAACGGGCGGATCTTGTCCAGCCCTGAGGCCCGGCTACCATGTAGCTCTTTAACCACTTGGGCCACCTCAGCCTCAGTGATGGGCAAGCCCCGCGCCCCTGTGCTCTGTGCTCTCAGATGTCTCAAAGGCAGTGTGCGTAGATGTATCTGAGGCAGCCGGGGATCGGACCGCCAGGGCCTCTCTTAGCTGCCACCCAATCCACAATGCACCGAACCCCTTACATTCCCCTTGCGAGTGGTGGGCCCACCTGAGGACAGTCCCGCGTGCCTCGGTCAGGCTATGCCTACTCACCAGGTACTTGCCAACGGGTCCCTCCCCCAGGCTTGGCTCCAGGGTGAGGCTCCGGTGACTCTATTCCGGACGAGGGAAACTTGACTTTGATTGTATGCTTTATCATAGGGTTCTTTTGGATTGCTCTTTGTCTGGCTTCTCCCCTGGGACCTTTTTGCTATGGGAGACCCTACTAGGGCCGTTACCCCTGACAACATGCCCCCAGGGTCACTGAGGCACACAAACCCCTCCACCACGAGAAGGTGACAGTCCAAGGAAGGGTGTGTGACAGAAATCAAAAAACTAAAAATGCCTAACACCTTGTGTTTTGTTTGGTTACTTCTGGTTAAGGTTAGGACTGGGTAGGGGGTGAGGTCTTCATTGTTAGGATTTGGGTGATACCTATAGAAATGAATAGATATCCCCACAGTGATATTGATACCTGATATGTGTGTGTATGCCCTGCGGTACCTGCCATCCTAGGTTGCCTGGTATCCTGGGTATACCTTACTGTTGCCTGTCATCCTGGGTGTACCTTGATGTTGCCTGCCATCCTGGATGTACCTTGTCTGCCATCCTGGGTGTACCCTGCGGTTGCCTGCCATCCTGGGTGTACCTTGCTGTTGCCTGGTATTCTGGGTGTACCCTGCGGTTGTCTGCCATCCTGGGTGTACCCTGCGGTTTTCTGCCATCCTGGGTGTACCCTGCGGTTTTCTGCCATCCTGGGTGTAC
>JAODKE010000068.1:34138228-34151490 GCA_026779605.1 Mormyrus hasselquistii
AGCTAGTGACACAATTTTCTTAATTAACAAAAAATATGCCGATAGCATTACAGCGGCTCTGGGGACGGCGCACCCCCCCCCCCCCCCCCCCACTCACCCCCCCACCTCGGCCGTGTGCGCTCCCCGCGTTAGACTCGAGTTTGTGGCATCTGGCGTCTTTGGTGTGGATGAGTGGATGTGTGTGTTTCAGCACAGAAGACTCGCTTGGCCCAGTGGAGCATGCCCCCCCTCGGGGATTTTGTTTTTTTTTTTCCACATTTACAGCTGAAACTGTGACCACGAGAGACAAGAAACACTGAAACTTTGTTGAGGAGCAGTTGGCATGGATACATCAGCCATAAGAAATATACCGCCAAATAAATCAAAATCCTTTTACTTAAGCATTTCATTTATTTAGCAGAGGCTTTCATCCAAAGCAAGGGCCAGACACTGACATTACATCACTCTGACAACTTTGGGATGTGAACCAGCAACCTTCTGATGACCAGCACAGCCTAACCCACTGAGCTACTCACCACTTTAGGCCTGTAGCTGAAAATATATTTCGGGGGTTGGACAACAACCTCTGAGAGGGATCTATTGATAGAATTTGCTGGTTGGGGGTGGCAGTCTGCTCAGGCCGGCATGGTACAGAACCAAGCCCCAAGCTGGGGGGTGTGCCTCAGGCAGGAGTGACTTTATCAGCCCAGGGTGATATGTGAGAATTGCAAGGGATTGCCACAGTAACATGGCAAATACAGGACTGCTTTGCGTCTCTCCCACTCAGCGTCTCACTATACCGGCCTTCACCATCTCTCCCTCTCTCTCTCTCTCCGTCCATCCATGCGTCCCTGTCTCTCTCACGTTCCCCGCCGCCAGTCTGTCGCCGTGATTAGTGGCTCGTCCTTCTCGCTGCTCTCTCTCTTCACTGCCGGCACTGCAGGCAGTTTGCGTTTGTTTATAGTTTGCCGAGGCTCACGTTTCCTGAATCATGCTGTTTATATTCAGATTCTAACTTCTCACTGGTGTTAAGAACAACGCCAATTATTATCACTATTATCCTCCATCTATCCATCCATCCATCTTCTGTAACTTATTGAGGGTCGCGGGGGATCCAGAGCCTATCCTAGAGGTTATGGGCGCAAGGCAGGGAGCAACTCAGGATGAGGCTAAAACCCATCACTGGACACACACACACACACACACACACGCACACACACACAGACACACACTCTATCACACACACAGACACACACACACACTCTCTCACACACACACACACACAAACACACACACTCTCTCACACACACACACAGACACACACTCTATCACACACACACAAACACACACTCTCTCTCTCACACACACACACACACTCTATCACACACACAGACACACACTCACTCACACAGACACACACTCTCTCTCTCTCACACACACACATTTATGGGCAATTTGCTAGTGAAACATGAATGTAACAACAAATGTTATTCTTTTCTGATCAAAGTGACTTTTATGACACACGTGATTTTTTTTTCAGACAAATGTAATTGTTTTCTGATGATCATGGTCTTTTCAGGCCAATATCATCCATTTCTGACAAGTGTGACTCTTTTTCTGACGACGTGCCTCTTTTTTGACCAGTGCTATTCTTTTCTGATCAACATGACTAATTTCTAATCAATGTGACCCTTATGACAAATGTGAATCATTTCAGGCAAAATGTGACCATTTTCTGATCATAATATTTTCAGGCCAATATCATTCTTTTCTGACAACGTGCCTCTTTTTTGACCAGAGCTATTCTTTTCTGATCAACACGACTCTTTTATGACAAATGTGGTTCTTCTCAGGCAAATGTGACTGTCTTCTGACCAATGTGACTCTTCTGACCAATGTGACTCTTCTGACCAATGTGACTGTCTTCTGACCAATGTGACTCTGACCAATGTGACTGTCTTCTGACCAATGTGACTCTGACCAATGTGACTGTCTTCTGACCAATGTGACTGTGACCAATGTGACTCTTCTGACCAATGTGACTCTGACCAATGTGACTGTCTTCTGACCAATGTGACTGTCTTCTGACCAATGTGACTCTGACCAATGTGACTGTCTTCTGACCAATGTGACTGTCTTCTGATGAATGCACTTCTTTTTGGGCCAATGAGAGTGACTCTTTCCTGGCTGCCTCTGGACACTTTTGGAGGCTCCTGTGATAAAAGGCTTTGGCATCGTTCTCTTTAAATTTAATCCCGAGATGTATTTTGGCCCCCATTCCGTCTTTGTGTGCCTCCCCCTCCGTTGCTCTCTGACTTTCACAGTCCGTCTGCAGGCTCCCTCTTTATCTGCACATTCAGCCTCTCCATCTCTCTCTTATTCTCTCATTATCCTAACGCCCCTCTTTCCCTCCATCTTCCTCTGTTTGCCCGTCACTCTTGCACAATGTCTAATGGCCTCCGCTTTCTTCCTCTGTCTGTTTGTCGTTTATTTTCCCTCATCGCTGTGAGCCTTTTGTTAATCTGTCTCTCCTTACAGAAATCGCTGACAGGATTAATACCTGTGAATTCCCGCCCCTCCACCAGATGCATTTTCGGCAAAGTGAATAACTGCCTTCTCACTCTCCTAATCACTTAACACACTGGCGGGATAATGGCTACGTGCCGCCAGATATTAATAAGGGGCCACTTTCTACTGAGATGATGCCTTTCTGCGTTAAATTTCTAATGGAAGGTCTGTTAATCTTCTTCATCTGGCCTGATTGGTTTACAGAAATACATCCCCCACCCTACCTCGCCAAGGGAACCATCGCCTAGGAATCGAGGTGTTCACGAAACAGCGTGGGAGAGAGAGCCTCACCTCTGCTGTCTGCGCGTGGTAATAACCGGGGATCTGACCTTCTCCGTGAAGGCTGATGTATTTTTCACAGTGATAAATAATACAGTCTTTTAAGAGGTGCCACGCGGAGCTAATCGCCGGGCATAAACCTGCTATAGCGTCATAATAAAATTAGCATAACTGATGAGTAACCGTATCCAAGGCTGCACAGACAGGAGAGAACCTGAGACTGAGCCCCTGCTGAAGATCTGAGGCACATGATTCTTCATTTTAGCCAAACACAGGTGTATGTAGTGAATTTCATCATTGCTTTCTTACTACACACACCTCTTTAATACTGTACACAAACTCCTGTGCTCGTCCTTACAGCTGTCGAGTTCTTTGTTTTTCTCTTCTAAATACATGGGAAGTGACTCTTCGGGGTCCATTCCCACCCCATGCTCTGTACATGTCTGAGTTTGCATGTTCTGATATGAGTTCCCATGTTCTGATATGAGTTCCCATGTTCACCCTGTGTTCTTGAGGATTCCCTCACAGGGTCCAAAAACGTGCATTAAATAGAATGATGAATCATTGAATGATGCTCGTGGTGGTATCCGTAGAGGTGCGTCAGCCAATTCTGACGTGGGTATCCGTGATGAAATCAGGGTTCTGAGGTGGTGCCGTCATGTTGGCAGAATGTCACATCATACTGGGACTGAAGCAGCAGGGCCCCCTTTTGACCCCATGCAGTACTGCAGCCGACCCATGGATCCTGAGTTGTCACCGTCACGGCGGTTTCCTCACTGCTGCCCCCGGTTCTCTTTCCCTGTTTAAGGACGCAAGGCCCCGAGGACGTCATCCTGCATGCCAAGTGTGAAGCCCCAGCCAGACAAAAGCCAAACAAAGAGCCACAGTGCTGGAAACAAACTGCAGGAAAATGCAATTACTCTTGAACAGAAAGTCATCAAGCAAAGCGGGTAAAACGTGGTGGAGAAAAATAAGTTAGGAAGTAAACATCACACGGCCATCTCACCTTTGTTATAGCTTTGGTATTATCATTAACGTAGGAAAAGCACTTCGAATGAGAATCTCAAGGTCCGTGTTACTGCTTCCGAAACAATGGACGTTTGGAACTTCACGTTCCCCTCGATGACTCGCAGATGAGTATTCAGAGGTTGGACTGTCCATTCCAGTCTGGTTCACCTGGGGCGCTAGCTGCCATGAAACTCCACAGCAGACGTTGGGAACCTGATGTCTGTGGCCTTCGGCAGCTGAAGTGGATCAGTCTCTCCCCCCCAGGTAACAGGCAGGCCAACACAGAGGACAGGAAGTCGTACCCCTTGCGCGAAGCCCCTCGCTGCTTGCAGGGCGACAGAACACCACCTCGGATGACCTTCCGATCGTCCTGCTCCTGGAACGTCGTTCAGTATTTCTGTACGACTGCCTGGATTTTTTTATTTTATTATTTTTTTTAATGACCTGGTCCTAAATACAGGGGGAGGATTAGTGAGGGGGAGTGTGCTGCCCCCCCACCATTCAAGTGAATAATACAGCAGACATTCCCGATTTATCCTGATTTCACCCATGCTGCAGTTTATTCCCCAGCGCTGCTTTTACAGGAATCAGAGCGAATGAGACGGCAGGCGCTGAGGCGCTGTGTGGCTTCCTGTCCGCACATTGATTTCCAGGGGAAAGAGCAGCCGATGTTGAGCGTCGCCCCCAGGACCTGCTACGCTCCTCACAAATCATTACTGTCCCTATATTCCCATAATGAAAATGTCAGCTGGAATTGCAGTAAACTTATTAGGCTCGTCATGTAGGAAATCATTGATCTTTTGAGGTTATTCTTCTTGAGGAGAAACACACAGCTTAGCTCAGAGTTCAGGGGCGGTTCTGGGATTTTAGTGGTGGCATTATTCATACAGAGGAGCTGACCTTATCATTATCCAATGATATGTTGGAAATGAGTGAATAACAAGGGAGGGGCATTCGGAGGGCCAATCAGATTTCTGCTGGGGCCAGTGCCCCTGTAGCCCCGCCCCTGTATACACCCCAGTCAGAGATTGACCTTCACTTTGACCTCGGCCGAGTGGCGTAGCATGTCATCCTGTGTGTGCATGTGTACGTGTCTGTCCCGGTTAGCCATGCCGGGTTTAGTACTTCGGTGAATGATGCCAGACGGCCTGACCAGAGCTTTGGGTCCTGGCAGGCTGAACGGCAATCAGATCTCTCTGTGTGCCTGATGGGGTCCTGGACACCAGCCCGACAGGCACTTCAGATGCCCGAACTGCTCATAGCACTCTCCTGTCACCAGGTCACGCATGTGAGGCAGGGCCGGCTTAGTGTGCTCACAAGTTAGTGATTAGGAGTGGCCTTATAGTGAGAAAATGGCCTTTGTCCATTTGTACGCAATCCCAGAATTCATTACTTTAATCAGCTTTTATGGGTAACTGTAAAAATTATGCGTTAAAATAAAATAGAGGCCCTCGAGGTCTCTATCAGGAAGTATGCAGTTAAAATGAGAGCCCCTGATTTGCCGCAAATCTGGCGGCGCACACAAGGTTCACTGTGTCCCGCCCCTCCCACTTCACCCGCTGGTGCTCGCTGAGTCTGCTCAGGTGTGTCACATGACTCCTGTCAGCAGCAGAGACGGGCATTTTGGTAAATAAGACGGGCTAAAATTCATACAGAGGTGCCAACCTTATCATTAACCAATTAAATGTTTTGGATTTTGCGAATGACATGGAGATGGAGCTCCAGAGGCCAATGAGCTTTCAACTCAGGCCACTGCCTCTGTGGCCCCACCCCTTTATACACCCTTGGAGGTGTTGTACTGAAGCCTTCGAGTTTGAAAATAATGTCTCCATTTGTGTCCGAAGCAATTTCCCGGAGTTAAGAGGAAATGGCAACAGACTATTAGATACCATGCAGAGGTCACCGCCATGCCGGATTCTGATGGACGTTCTGATCAAAATGTAATTTTTACCCTGGACATGCTGTTTTTTTTTTTTATTTATTACTACGAACACCTTTGTCTGTGTACGGACTGGATCACTCTCCTTGCTGCTACGGCTGGCAATGGCTGAGTACAACAAGTTGCGTTTGTTCAGTTGTACTGCACTTGGAGAAGCACCATGGAGGTGTTCACCTGCAAAGATTAGAAAACTATTCGATAGCTGTTTTAGACTGCCTTCCTTTGCTCTGCATGAAGGGGATAAAGCTGATAGATACTGATGAATATTTAATAAATGGATGTCTGTATTCCGCGCTTGAGCTCATGTGCCGTACAACATCCATCTGAAGGATCTACTTTGATTTATTTCTGACCGCTTTGTATTTTATTCTGTTTCCTTTGCTGCTTTATTGATATGGATTCCAGCTCGGATGTGTGAAATCTGTTGATGCTGGAGAATTCGTCGTAATCTCTTTCAAATTTTATCTGTTCCTCTTTTCCATTGAGCAATTTTATTGTCACGCTGATGTAACAGAAAGTTATTCAATGATACGCACGCAAAGCATATATAAAGTCTGTCCCGTCTGCCATTTAAAATGCACGTCGCAGTAATTAAATCGCATCATAAATGAACGAAAGACTGCGCTTCTGTAAAAAAAAAAAAAAAAAAAAAAAAAAACGCATTAGCATAAAGGCTGCTGGAAAACAAGCCGCGCTTAGATGCTTACTCACAAATACCAAGATAATGACAGGCCTCCTGCGACAAGACATGAATATTTATTAAGCATTCCTGGCTGCAGTAGCATCAGCTTCATGAGGCAGGAGAACAGGAAGTTCGGCCCCGGTGACACCAGTGTCCGCCTGAAACTTCATTAACTGTCTTAATGTTAGTATTTATGAAGTTGTCCAATCACAACGGCCCAACCAAAGGTCTGAATTGAAACACCGCAGGTATAGCAGCATCGCAGTTTGTACTTCCTGACCATTCTGTACGCTTGATTTTTTTTTTTTAAAGTCACGCATTCCCCTTGGATATCTGTTGACCTCTTGGCCTGAATTGCTAATTCAGTCATCACCCAATGTCTAGCCCCAAACAAAAAGTCGACGTCTTTATCGTGGGTTGATCCAGGGAGAGAGAGATGGGGGCCACTGTCATGCTCGGTGTGGGTGATCTCCTTTTCCAATCACCACCCCCCCCCCCCCCCCCCCCAAAACCCCCCTTCCAATTTCCCTGGAGGTTGCCCTGACCTTCAGCTGTGACCGGCATGTCATATTTGCAAAAGCGCAGAGACTCTGGGAATTATGTGATGTATTGAGCTTGAATGTCTTGAAAGAATGTGTGTCTAGAAAAATGACCATGTAGGAAATTAAAAAGAAAAAATGAGAGGGAATGCTTAAGGGGGGGGGGGGGGGAGGCGATTGAGCTGTCGGAGAGGGCAGAGATGACAGCCAATTACAGATGACAGGGACATATCGAGTGTGGTCACAGTGCCGTTAAAAGACTTGTGCATCCTCTGCCAATGGGCTAGGGAAATGCTGAATATACGGGGTCCCTAAGGGACAGCAGAAAGGGACAAATGACATTGGAAGCAGCCCTGATACTGTCTCCGACAGCCGTTTGGGGGTCCAGCTACTTGTGTGTGGCTCAGAGCTCAGGCACCGGCATGCGGTTGGTGAACATAGAGATCTGCCTCACGCAAGCGGGATGTGAGAATCACAGCCGGAATCGACAGCTCGGAATCACAGCCGGAATCGGCTGCTCGGAATCACAGCCGGAATCGGCAGCTCGGAACAGTATCCGTGCGTTTATGAGATGCGCCTCTGAATCATGGGAGAGAAAGCTGTCTCACTTATCCCTTTACCTAGCCGAACAGGAAGACTTACACGCTAAATGCCGGCGAGTAGACGCAACCCTTCCACACCTGCCTTTGGCCCTCTGGGTGCTGGGAGAACCTTTGGTACTATGTTTGTGAACTTGCTGTTGAGGTGGCTTTATCTGATTCGTGAAAGGCAGTCATGTGGAGAAAGGTGGTAGTCAATCATACCAATGAAAAGGTCTTCTGCTTTGTCTCCCTGAATGTGGCCTGTGTCCTTGAAAAGCCGACTGGTGTCCAGGCTAGCCGACCTGTGGCAGTTTAGCTTCGATGCCGTGTGTCAGAGGGCTGATTCGGGGCCGGGCCAATCTCACCGCAAGTGGGCTTCCGCTCATTCCAAACGGCGCGGTGGCCACGCTGAGATGGGCCGGACCACCATCTGGACATGCCATGGGAAGGGCGCTGGCTCCGCCCGCCAGAGGGGCAGAGGCCACGGGAGGCATGTCGCTTTTGGCCCGACAGCCTCTCCGAGAGCCTCAGGCAGGAAGGGTGGGGAGCAAAATCATATCGGGGCCCCCAGATCTTGGCTTATGTTCAATAGACCATTCTCCACCTTAACACTGAATGGACTTTCGGCCTTTGATGTAATAATAGACTAACTTGATGGAGAAATATGGCTGATGGTACATCCAAATCCTCAACTGACCCAAAAGAAAGACCCAGAGATGATCGGTCACGTTGGAAGGCAAAATGGAGCGCGAGTCGGGCAGATAAATGCTGGACAGAGAAATTGCCCATTTACAAAACGTCAGATACACAATACGATAAATGTGTGGATAAGGCTTCTGTGCTAAGAAAGCAAATTCAGTCTTGGTTTTCTGAGTAATATATTTTGTGCTGTTGAGCCTGTCGAATGGTCAAATGTTCTGCATCGATGGATACATTTGGTTTATTTGTTCAGCCCTGAGTTTTCCTCAGCCAATGTGGCTCGGTCCACTTTGGCTTGTCACTCACCCCCCCAGCCCACCCCCCACATGAACAAACAGTCGGAGCTAGCTTACCATTAGCCATGCATATTGATGTCCTAACTACCCCCTTAGCATTCATTGGCCCCTGGAACTCAGCAAGCATCGGTAATTGTTGTTTTCCTTTTCCATCCCACCATAGCAGGTGAGGCCAAGGAAGCGAAAACCCTCATTAATAGGGAACTAATTGCCGCATATTATGTGCTCAACGCCTTTGCATTCTAATCAGCTCATTAGC
This sequence comes from Mormyrus hasselquistii, assembly GCA_026779605.1. Taxonomy (NCBI): domain Eukaryota; kingdom Metazoa; phylum Chordata; class Actinopteri; order Osteoglossiformes; family Mormyridae; genus Mormyrus; species Mormyrus hasselquistii. Next base: position 34,147,058 of record JAODKE010000068.1, read on the forward strand.
ACATGTACCTTAAAAATGAGGCGTGTTAATTAGCCTGGGCAAGCTAAAGGAAAAGCAACCGTTTAGCTTGGGCTACAAACATGGTCAGCAGGATAAAAATAACAAAATAAATGAGAAGCATGAAACCTCAGCGATATTAAACCCAACAGAGACAAAGAACCCATCACTGTAAGAAAGACTCTTTCTCCATATTGGGCGTCACAGGCCTGCTCCTTGTGTTATGTTCCTGTTTGCTTGTTCACCTTCATGTTTATTTGCCATATATTTTTGTCCACAGCACAGCTTGAGGTCAGAGAGAAGCATCGGCCAGACGTAAGGGCCTCACTCAAGGGCCCATGTCTGGTACGATCACTGGTGCAATCACAGGACTCAAACCCACCCATTTGAAACCTGCTGAGCTATAAACCGGCCAATTAACAGTGCCATTGACTAAGCTGTTTCTATCTTAATCTAAAGAAACTCTAAATCAAAGAATCAAATGTGCACTTTTCCCGTATTTTAGAGCCACATCTAAATGTCCAGCACGTATAAACCAAATGTTACAAGTGGAGGAAATTCTTTCTGGGATCTTTGACAAAACTTACTGAAAAACTTGACTCTACATCCTGGGATGCTTTGCTCAGGGATTGGCAATTACTGCATGCCGGCATTAATTTCGAAGCTAGCAGCTTTCATGGAGATAAGTCAGCTGAGGGTGATTCACAGGGTTTATCACTAACTGGGTACAGGCTCCTTTCACCAGCATAATTGAATCTGCAGAAAGAAACAGGTATTTCAGGGGGGGCAGCAACTTCTCAAATCAAGTCTTTTATTTCGAGTCAAGTCTGGCTTGCACAGGTAGGCAATTTTCACCGTCGACATGGAATAATGGAAAAACTGCTTTGGCGATCAGAAATTTTAACGAGGCCCAACCCACCAGCCAATAAAATCCTTTTCAGTGACCAACTTGCCTTTTATTCACCTGAGAAGTATCCCTTCCCTTCCACCATGCCCAGCTTCAAATTGGCCGGCCCTCTTTGTGAACGAGATGGAGGCAGGCTTTTTAATTACCCAGAGTGAGGCTGAGCCGAACAGGGGGCCCATTATGACTCTGTGGGACTGTCTGCCAGGAGGGTATCTTTACGGTTCAATCCGCACTCATCTTGAGTTGTTAACAGCGCATCCTCGTTCACCGAAAAGGAATCTGCCAGTAATTCATTCCAAGATATTCACAGGGCTGTCGGGGTTTCCCAGCTCATCACCGCAAGGGTAATTGTAGCGAATGAGGGGGTGTGGCTCACTGCATAGACACGCCCCTCATGGTGAGCAGGGCAGGCGCTGCACGGCTGCCCGCCCTCAGCCTGCCGCTGTCTTATCGTTCACGCCGTGGCCTCCTGTTATGTGCATCAATGCTTATAATAACTCAGATAACCCCCCCCCCATCTTATTCTGTTTATTAGATCATGTTCTGCTCTCATTTGCATGATTTAATAGCTTTTTAGTTAACAAATGAATTGGGAATTTTGAAGGAAAGTTTATGTAAATGAGTCTAGGACCTTATACCTGTGAACCCAAAGCACATAAAGCAAACATATTATGGGCTTAATTCCTTTTGCAGACTCATTTTCCGGTGCACGGCCATTGAGAGTGTCACTTAACACAAACGGTATCATGGTTCATTGATCTGGGCTAGAAGGCTGGTGTGTATATCACGGGGCTGACAGGTGAAACTGGGCTGTTACGTAACTGTGTAATGTGCCACACGTTCTGTTCCAGCTGTGTAATGGCATCTGACAGGGCAATGCTCCAGAACCCGCCCCAGAGAGAAAGACATGGGTGGTCCATAGAGGCTTATAGGACAGTCCCCTTGGGAGAGCCAAGACTTTTGGGGTCGTGTGTTTGCGGGACCCGGGGCCCGGAGATATGGAAGGCCTGCCTGGCAGGAAGTCAAGCTGGTCAGATGTGGCACCGGGACGATCCGCGGGTTGTGTGCTCTCATCTCTGCTGGGCATGTTTTTGTGAACTCAAAAACAGCTCTGCAAAATGAAAAAGAATCGTTCTGACCAAAAATAAACAGTGGAAGCTGATGGAATGAATTTGCCCATCGATGTCCTCATCAGCCACTTGAGGTATAACATGAGGATCAAAGTGAGAATGCGGATGCAATTGGCTAGAGCGATGAGGGCAGAACTAACATGAATCACCGGCATTGCTGTTATACCCTTGAGGGGTCCTTATCCTGAAATATTCCATTTAAAAGACATTGAATAATAAGGGGAAGTGTCAATGGATTTGGACAAAAGTATCAGTTAGGCAAACAATCACATTGTTTGTGACTGTAGAGTAGGGCTGGGTAATGCTGACCTAATTGGTATATGCTGATATTTCGAGTGAAACATTGCATCACTAAAACATCAACACAGTGAAACATCACAACAGAGACACATCGCAACAGTAAAACATTGCTACAGTGAAACATTGCTACAGTGAAACATCACAACAGAGACACATCGCAACAGTAAAACATTGCTACAGTGAAACATCACAATAGTAAAACATTGCTACAGTGAAATTTCACAACAGTGAAACACTGCTACAGTGAACAGTGCGTACTATAACACGTCAGTCCTTTGAAACATTGCCACAGGAAAATGCCGCTACAGTGAAACATCGCAAAGGACGCGGGGGAGGGGGGGGTTGGTTCATCTTGTAAAGGCACTATAAATTTTTTATATAGTTTCTTTTGCACTTTTTAAATGACTATTCATAAATTCATTAAGTACTTAATTACTATTAATTTATTACTATTGCTATTTTTCGCACATTTGAGCCCGTTCACCGCCCATCCTCCCTACTCGCCTGCTCTTCCCTCACTTTTCCTGTGCACAGTTTGCTGTGAGTTTCACACTGTACTTCAGCACCTAAGCCTGCTATTTTGAGTACGTCAGTGAATATGCTTAAGCACTCAAAAGGTGGAGCCTATTTAATCAAATTCAACCAGGCAAATTTAGTTGTTTTGTTTAGTTTCTGTAAGATTTAATAAAATAAAAAAAGTTTTACACTTTATTGTGCAGTAAAATCTTGACTGTTAAAATTCTGTTAATTGAACTTGTGTGAATGTAAAATGGAAATTCAGAGTTTTATCTACATCAATATAATAATGTGTAAATATTTGTTTAAGACTGCCATAGCAGTTTTAATCCTTACAAATAAAGACTCACCCCCTGATTTACTGAAGCAGGTGCAAAACAGGTAGATTTAAAAATAATCTTTTTCTTTTGGCATAGCAGAGACACTGGGAGTGTTGGTGGGGATGGTGGGGGGGAGGCGATGTTGGCTGGCAGATGATGTCTGTCAGCCATCAGGAATGGATGATGGCATCATCCATTGGCCCAGCTGTACCGCTAAGTCTGTCCTAATTTAGCTCCTTGTGAGACTAGGAGAGCCCCAGCCACCCATGGAGTGAGGAGGTCACTTACGAGAAGCCCACAGTGAGGAGGCCACCTCTGAGAAGCCCACAGTGAGGAGGCCACCTCCGAGAAGCCCACAGTGAGGAGGCCGCCTCCGAGAAGAACACAGTGAGGAGGCCGCCTCCGAGAAGACCGCAGTGAGGAGGCCGCCTCCGAGAAGACCGCAGTGAGGAGGCCGCCTCCAATAAGCCCGCAGTGAGGAGGCCGCCTCCAATAAGGCCGCAGTGAGGAGGCCGCCTCCAATAAGGCCGCAGTGAGGAGGCCGCCTCCAATAAGGGCGCAGTGAGGAGGTCGCCTCCAATAAGGCTGCAGTTTATAACCACAGTGCTGTCACCGTGATGATTTTTTACCTGTCGGAGTTCTTTGTACTCTCCCCCACGCTGCTGCTTCACCTCTCTGACCCCTGACCTCTGACCCCCTGGGCAGGAGCCCGGGCCACCTGCTCTAATTGGATATTGCCCTTGTTGCAGAAAGACCAGCCCAAGGTGAGCAAAAGCCACTATAATCAGCTTACCTTCGGAGCCTGTGGTGTTTCATTATTCAAGGTAATGACCTGATTTCCACTTAGTCAATATTCAAGCTTGGCCTTTGTTTCACCCTCGAATTTAAGCCAGTTTTAAAATCAGGATATGTTGCTTTTGTTGTGTTTTATTGCCTGTAGTGTCTTACTTGCATCTATTTCAGTTCTTTTTTAAACTCCTTTTTGCTGTGGTTAAGCTGCCCACCAAGGCTTTATTAGGTGGATCTTGGTGTGATCAGATATATTTTAGGCCGGTGTTTCTGTAGGGCTTGTATTTTATCTCCAGACAAAGGGGGATAAACAGACCAGCAGCTACAAAACTGTCTAGAATCACAATGAGAATGAGAGTTGTGAGACTGTGAGGGATCAAGACCTGTAACATCACATTGAGTGATCAAGTCCTGTGAATTCATGGAGAGCAATGAAGACCTGTGACATTACAGTGAGTGATGAAGACCTGTGAC
>JAODKE010000068.1:34153029-34166614 GCA_026779605.1 Mormyrus hasselquistii
GAACTTAAGTTAAAATTGTGTTTTATACTGTTTTATACGGCCCTTCCCACATTCCTAATGCTTGAAAAATGAGTGGACCGCCATACTGTCATCGCCACACCAAGTCTCTCCCTCCTTGTTCCGTACATATTACCTTGATCATCATGTGTGGCTTACGCTGGGGGGGGTTCGTTCTCCCTTCTCAGCTAGCCGTCAGTCTGGTCGCACTGCGTCTTTAGAGCTGGGGGGGTACGGGCTGCTCCTACATCGCGGCAGGGGCCGGGAGAGTGAGTGAGTCACCCCAGAGCAGCGAGCGAGAGGCGGGGCACAGGGACTGCAGGATCGCGGGAGGTGGGGGTCACGTCGGTTGGGGTGGGATCAGCGTTCAAGGGCTGGAAGTTACCCTGTCAACCTCGGTTACTGACCCCCACCCAGCCTGAACCTTAACCACCAGTAACCAAACAAAATATAAGACTTCATTTTTAGTTTTTTGATTGCAGTCACAGATTTTTTATAAAATTGACTGGAAAGGTGGTCCCCACAACGTTAAAATAATGGGTTTTTAGCACATTGTGGGTATATTTAGTCCCCACATTGTCATGCATAACCCATACACACGCACACACCAAATCCCTCGTTACACAGAGATAAAATCCCTGGTCTGTTTGATCCTCATGTCTTTCTGAACAAGCCACACACAACAGATCAATAAACCCAATTTTACCCCATTACATACCACCAGGCAGCAGGTATTCAGCCGCTGTCTGGGTCTGTGCCGCCTCTCTGTTTTTCACTGCAGTGGTTTCCTCCCACCTTGCTCCCCGTGGGGAGAAGCAAACTCACACCTGGTGTGGGGGGGGTCCTTCATGCACTACATAATCGTTCTGATTGGCTGGAATGGCTGGTCTCACGCTCCCCAAACTCTTCGAAACAGAACAATCTCACAGGGGACCGTGGAACCAGCCAGAGCCGAGCGCAGTCCCTCTGTAGGCACCCCAGCAGTCCGAACTGATTTACCGAAATGTGTCTGGGCTAAAGAGCGTTCCTTGTAGCGGTGGAATGCTGTGGAATATTAAATCTATTTGGTCCTGGCAGATTACTGATTGTTACAAGAGCCTCTGGTTCTGTCTGCGTCGCAAGCCTGTGTCGCGCCTCGCCGCCACCCGCCCATGCGCGTTTCTGTTCATGTGACCAAAGACTTTAGCATTGTCTTGTTTTTATGGGGGGGTGTCAATGGCAGCTCTGGAAACATCGCTGCTTTTATCCTGACGTTCCTGAACGGGCGGGGGGCGGGGCGCCTGCCTAGGGGCCCCAAATGAAGAGGAAGTGATCATCAGTTTTCCTGGTGGGGGGGCCTCCCAAAGCTTGGCCTAGGGCCCCTGAAAAGGTATATTTGCTCCTGGATGAAGGACTGAGCAACGTGCTCCTCAGGATCACGTAGACGGCCACTTCAACATGTCGCCTTGGTGATTTTTCGCTCTCTCTATCACCTTTTCTTACCCCTAAATTAACACCACCGTCGCCATTTCCTGTTTTACTTTCTTACCTGCTATTAACCTGTCACCCCCAGCCCCAGCCATATGGTCCTGGCTGACGTTTGCAAATATGGCGGCACGTCGGGTCGGAAAAGCCGAGCTTGGTGTTGGAAAGCCTCACGAAAAGGTCTAGAAGACTGACGGGTTATTCGCTCTTACGTGGAGTGACGTGCCGTGGCAGGAAGCAGGTGGCGGACTGCTCCGTCGTCATTGTCACCATGTCATCGCCATCTCTCATTGTCCCCAGAAAGGATCACGGCTGGCAAAAGTGCCGAGGGACCCCGCCGATACCGCCACACCTGTGCTGAAAAACACCTGCGGGAGCGCAGCCGCGCAGAGCTGCCTGCGACACTAATTAAAGCGGCCGAGAAATGCGAGTCTCACTAATCCGATTAGCCGTCTGCCCGCAGGACCGCAGCGTATGCAAAAACTACGAATTTTACTGGATGTCTGCGTGGAACAGAGGCTTAATATTCACATTCATTACATTGGTACGTCTGGCTCTCTGTCCTCTTAGTTGTGCATATTCAGTTAAATGCAGAAAAGTGTGTAAGTTAATCAGTAAAACTACTGGCTAAAAGCTACTGTACTATACACTATACTACTATATATACTATACTACTACACTATTAATGTAGAAGTAGCATAGAATCTAGGTAAAGTCATTTAAACTTTATAGTGAATCGGCCATTTTGTGGTGCTGTTCGAATTCTCAACTGTAAATGTCATTCACAAAGTCAGCACGAGGCACAGCAGAATGCAGTGTATGGAAACTGTACTCTACAGTGATCAACAGTCAGGCACTGCAGCCATGAGTGCTTGAGTGTCAGAAGCATATTTGAAAAACATGGCTTTAAAAACAAATGGCTATTTTAATTTAGTTTTTGATTGCTTTACATTGGTAATGTTAATTCTCAATTAATAGAATACAGCCGTGGCCAAAAGTTTTGAGAATGACACATATTAATTTTCACAAAGCCTGCTGCCTCAGTTTGTATGATGGCAATTCGCACAAACTCCAGAATGTTATGAAGAATGACCAGATGAATTGCAATTAAATGCAAAAGTCCCTCTCTGCCATGAAAATGAACTTAATTCCAAAGCAGCCATTTCCAGTGCATTTCAGCCACATCAGTTTAGTGATTCTCTCGTTAACACAGGTGAGAATGCTGAGGAGGGCAAGGCTGGAGGTCAATCTGTCATGCTGATTGAGTAAGAACAGCAGACTGGATGCTTTAAAAGGAGGGTGGTGCTTGAAATCTTTGTTCCTTATTTGTTAACCATGATTACCTGCAAGGAAACATGTATAGTCATAATTTCTTTGCACAAAGAGGGCTTCACAGGCAAGGATATTGCTGCTAGTAAGATTGCACCTGAAGTTGATTCAGCTGCAGGATCAGGGCACCATCAGTGCAGAGCTCAGGAATGGCAGCAGGCAGGTGTGACTGCATCCGCACGCCCAGTGAGGCGAGGACTTTTGGAGGATGGCCTGGTGTCAAGAAGGGCAGCAAAGAAGCCACTTATCTCCAAGAGAAACATCAGGGACAGACTGATATTCTGCAGAAAGTACAGGGATTGGACTGCTGAGGACTGGGGTGAAGTCATTTCCTCTGATGAATCCCCTTTCCGATTGTTTGGGGCATCTGGAAAAAAGACTGCCCAGAGGAGAAAAGGTGAGCGCTACCATCAGTCCCGTGTCATGAGAACAGTGAAGCACCCTGAGACCATTCATGTGTGGGGCTGCTTCTCAGCCAAGGAAAGGCGCTCACTCATACACAGCCATGAATAAAGAAACATGGAAATCAATTAATAGCTATTAAGTACTTAATGAATTTATTTGTTTAAAGTGTAAAAGAAACTGTATAAAAATGTATAGTGCTTATACAAGACAACCCCCCCCCACCCCACAATGTCTATCATGGTGTTTCACTGTAGACATCGTCCTATGCCAGTTAGGTAGGCATCGCCCGGTCCTTCACAGGAGGAGATAAAGCCATCTGCCCACCCCAGCCTGCCTAGTGGCTAATGGCCCCAATACTTCTCCTAAAGCAAGACCTGAGCTCCCCTGCGTCTCTGTTCATTTACCTTCTTTACTTGTTTGTTGCCTTGGTCTCCATCACCTGTCATATAAAGCATAAGGCTCTTTCCAGCCTACGGCCGATGGCTGACAGCCATTGTTCAGTTGGTAGCCGATTATGAGAAAGACCTTGGTGTGTATGGTGATGCTTCTACGGCATGTCCCACTCTCACCAGTGTCGGGAAGCAATAGGCCAAAAGGACGTTGGGTTACATCTCTGTGTGTGGAGTTTAAGTCAAGAGGGGTGATGCTAAGATTATACAATTCCTTGGTGAGACCCCACCTAGAATATTATGTGCAGGTTTGGTCACTATACCTTAAAAAGGACATTGCTGCCCTGGAAAAGGTGCAACATAGGGCTACGAGAATGATTCCTGGTCTTAGAGGAATGTCTTATGAGGAGAGGTTAGCTGAGCTGAATCAGTTTAGCCTCCAGCAAAGGAGACTAAGGGAGGGACATGATCCAGATCTATAAGATTCTAACAGGTCTGGATGCTTTTCAACCAAGTAGATACTGCAATATTAGTTCAGATACAAGAACTCGTGATCGTAGCGGAAATTAGTGGGAGAACATTTTAAACTGGATTTGAGGAAGCACTTCTTTACACAGCGTGTAGTTAGAGTATGGAATAGTCTTCCTGCTAGTGTAGCGGAAGCTAAAACCCTGGGTTCCTTTAAATCTGAGCTAGATAAGATTTTAACAACTCTGAGCTATTAGTTAAGTTCTCCCCGAATGGCCTCCTCTCGTTTGTAAATTTCATTAGTTTTTATCAGTGGTGTTACCTAAACCGGTGAAGTATCTCCATTGCGTAACTTTAGGCTGATGAGTTTTTGGTTTTTGGATGAAACATAAACCCGCGTCTTACATAACCTGTGACCTGCGATGAGGATCCTGATTCATTTGGGCAGAGTTATCTTGAAGTAGGGGTCTCAAAGTACAGGTTTTATTCAGCCTGTAACGTGATTTTTAATCATCAATAAATACCGTTAGCCGATCGATCAGTCATTTTACAGAGGATATTAAATGTAATGCAGCATCATTCTGTTAATCAGCAGTAAAAACTCTACCCCCCCCCCCCGGCAACAAATTTTACTGTCATCAACCCTCCCTCTGGTGGGCAGCTTTTAAGGTTGGCTGTTGTACCATTTTTATTTAATTTTTTTCTCTTTTGGGTAAAAAAAAAAAAAAAAAAACTCAAGTGACCTGCGTGAGCTGAGAACCTGGCGAGTAGCTTCTGAATTATCTGCTTTGAGACCCCAGATACAGACTGACAATTAGGGCGCTGACTTCATTTCACATGGCATCTAGGCGGGAAGAGGATCCTCATTCTTCTCTCCTAACGTTCTCACCTCCATGTTCTGGCTAACCGGACACGCTTTCCTCTGCTGACATCAGACGTGTTTTTTTTGCTTCTACCCAGGCTGTTGGTTTTATAATGGGCCTAATAGTAAACAAGTGAACATCGTCATTCCGCGACAGCCAGTTCGTTACACTTGAATAACGTTAATTACGCCGTCCGAGGCGAAGATGCAGATGATGCGTTGTTTTTGCCGCCCGATTTAAGCGCTGTTTTTATGAATAACACGCGTAGTTACAACACAAATTTCCAGATGAGCAGCCATGTCTGGAACTAATCCTTTAGTAATCTGCATTTTCAGCGTGCAAACCATGCACGCTCATTCTTCAGGTACTATCGTTACAAATATATATTTGGTGCGTCCAAAATCACAAACTTGCAAGGTACATACGGAATTACGTTACAACCCCATTACTCGGCCATTGTGTAGTACATACTGAACGTATGCATGTCAGGCCTGTAGGCATTATCTGTTAAGGGAGTGTGAAAAAGCAGCCCGTAGGCTGGGTTAATGTTCCAGTGCTTTAAGGAATTTCCCTTTAGGAATGAAAAAGTATCATGTCATATTGAGGTCTGCTTTGATGTAAGAGATTAATAACCTTTGTGTCATTAAAAATGGCCGTCAAAAATACAGTGAGCCAAGGCCTCCTCCTTGTCCTCCTTGGGGAGGAAGTAATATCAACAACGCCCGGGTTACTGGGACGGACTGGCCTCACCTTCATGCCGACACGACCGCGGGAAAAGCGTTCTTCAAGCCGGCAATGTGCATGAGGAACGACCTCATTTTTCTGAACGGAATCAGTCTCTAAACCAAGGAACATGGAAAGACTGGGCTTATTCACATTATCACTGTATTGTATCTGGAGATTTCCTGTAAGCGTATTATATCCAAAAGAGTACAGTATTTAAAAAGATATGTGTGCTTTGCAGATCAGTAAAGTAATTAGCATCACAATTTGCCCCGTTAAATAAATCCATGTTTTTTTTATCATGGTTTTCCAAGTGCAGAGAGGTTAGGCTGAATAAGGCGTTTATATACGTGAACATGTGAGTCCCATATGGGAAATGCGATGTGGGAACGAGGGGGCCGGGGCCCGGGGCCCGGAGCAGCTCCATTGAGCTCAGCGGGGCTCCCATTGCTCTTCACAAAGCAGCCCCTGCTAACGTTTGCACATTTGTCTTCATCAAAGCTGGGGGCTGATGCCTGAAGGCCGCCTCAGGCAGGACGAGGTCCAACTCAGCGGGGGGGGGGGGGGTGCGACAGTGGCAGGATGTGGCCCAACACGTCAACACCCGCAAAAATCGCAAACTGCTGGATGACCAGTAGGGGGTGGAGGCGTCACATAAAAAAGGGGGCTGTGTCCATATTCATGACAAAATCCATTGTTTCCAAAATCTGGTTTATGCATTTTGTCAGTGCAGCCTGATTTAGTACCTGCTAAAAATCACGGCCCTTGTCACATGACCTATCAAGCCCTCTTAATGCTGGTGTCACATGACCAGGGTACCGTGTCGCAGAGGCAAACAGGCCAGCCACATGATCTCCTGCAGCAGAATTACCACCTTCCAACTGATGGGGCACACGCAGCAAAGGCATCGGGAAGATTGGATTAACTCTGCTCATCATTCGTTAGTCTCTTGGTTCCCATTGGGTTAGACTATGATTCACAGATGGTAACCCTTATCAATGCCCTTCCCTCACTGGCATGTCCCATAAACACAGATAGATAGATAGATAGATAGATAGATAGATAGATAGAGGTGCTTATGTAACACATCAATGCTTTGACAGTTTGCTGTAGAAATTCACATAAATGGCTGTCTAACGGTACAACAGACGGTCCCTTCTGGAAAATCCTAGCAGTTAAATAGGATTCATAGTCAGTGGCCTGTAGTGCCCAGCCGCTGACCTCGGGTTCCTAGCTAGAAGTTGACAACAAGCCTTTCTGGCGCAGCAGGCCTGGCAGTAAAGGTGGGGGTGTTGCCTACACGGCGCCCTCTGCAGGCTGGGGCTTTGTGTGGATCCCTACGAACCCTGAGCCGCTGAGCAGGCATTTTACAATTCCGTCTCCCATATCCCGACCGTCATCTGCAAGTTATCAGAAGAAAAAGCGCAGAGCCATGTTTCAGCATTTTTGATACTGGGAAAAAGCTATTCATTACCATACAAATTGGTTTGGGCTCATCAGCGAAAAGCCCTCATCGCTCTTCATTTTGAAGTGTCTAAAAGCAATTAACGGTGCCTCATTCACAAAAATGGGAATTGCCCACAGACAACTGGCATTATTTGGATCCCATTAAAACTCTTCAAACAGTCATAATAACATTAAAAATAAAGAACATTGGGGGCTGACCCCAGCAGCATGTCCAGTCTGGCCTGGTCCCCTTAACGGAAAATCCAAACCCTTTCATTTAACCGAAACAAGCTAATATCATGACTAAACATCCAGAAATGTTTATGAATGTTACTCCTCAAAGGCCCTTTACCAAGCTGAGCACCAAAACTGTTAACCCCCCCCCCCCAGTGGGAGGTACCAAGTCACCCAAAGAGGGCACAGCGGCCTAATTTCTAAAGGCCGGCTGTATTAGCAAAAAGAACTGGACAGAGCGAGGTGCACCGTGAGCCGTCCCGGCCTGCGGCCAGACGCCCGTGGGGCTAAGCTCCGCGCACACCGCCATAAAGAAGCCGGCGCGTTTTCCTCGGTGCTGCTCAGCCAACGCCGCGTCACTTACCGTTTCTTCACCATTGATAAGCGCGGCACGCTCGCCCAGCATCTTTATTAAATTGTCGCACCTGCTGAATTCTGTTATTAATATGTCACTGCTGCCGTTACATTCCAGATCGGCATCACGCTTGGCGCCGTGAAATAAGAGATCGGACTTCCCGGGAATCGCCGGTGCATCCCCGTGGTATAAGAAAACACATACTTGCGATTGATGATTTTTGCTGATTTTGTGAAACCGAATCAAGGCTCGTGCTGTGAGAGATTGGAGAGGTTTTAAATGCGAAGCGGTCGGTGTCTCTCTGCACACGACATCTAGAGCCTTCTGCCACTGCTGGCCGCACATGCTCTCCCTAGAGCTGCTCTGGGTCCCTCCTGCCGCAGGCCCAATTATCCCTGCAACCCAGAGAGGGAATAAGAGTCACCTGTGGCCGGCGGGCACGCAGCTCTGCTATGCAGTGGGCACTAACGGGCACGTCTGCACACTCACCACCGGGCGCCCAGGCAGCCGTGACGGGCAGCTGGGGGGCAGGCAGACACCAAACGGGCTCAACATTACTGTGTAACATTGCAGAGGTACAGAGGCACATCTTACAGTGTGGGGGGGTGCCCCCCCCACCCCCAAACCTGAGCTCTGACTGTAACGATCAGCGAAGCTGAGTATCTCTGTTTTTATGCCCCCCCACGGCAATAGGACATACGACAGGGGGGTGCCGGATTGGTCCCACAGGCCAAACTGGGGGTCGTTTCTGGTCGCCGAGGGGCCATGACGAGGAAAACGCCCCCCACCTGCACCCGCCCCCCCGTGGCGGAGTTTGATAAGCCCCCTGCTCCAATCCGCTGCTTCTCCGTAGGATGCTGTCACTCTCACGGTGAGGCTGCCCGCAGAGTTTTCCCGTCTTCGGCCTCTTTGGCTTATTTCAATAACCAGAATCCAAATCGGATAGAAGGTGGGCTTTAGACGCAGGTGATGGAGGCTCGCAGCCGCATGCCTGACTGCCCGTGTTTCTTGCGACCGCATCGTGATGCGGACATCGCATTCCCAGACAGATCTTTTCAGGTATGCAGCACGCAGAGCTGATTTTTAAAAATGGAGCATTCACTGCATGGTATCCAACTTCAAAGGTGACCCCCCCGCCCCCCTAAACACACGGCGTACTCCCACAGTAGTGGTAGAGACACGGCCCTACTGTCCGTAGCCAAATCTATGACCTTGCCTAACTTAGAGTGAGTAGCTACTGAAAGCTTGAAAACCGCTACACAGAGTCCTGCGAGAGCCTTACAGAAGCATGCAAATTATACATGGGCCTGACAGGTGCATCACGAGCGTGCTAACTGTCAGGGGTGCTAACTGTCAGGGGTGCTAACTGTCAGGGGTGCTAACTGTCAGGGGTGCTAACTGTCAGGGGTGCTAACTGTCAGGGGTGCTAACTGTCTCTCAGTACTGGTGTTTATGTAATCGGCCTGCTTTACACGGCGATGACGGCTATGCAAATCACAAGCGTGTGGTGTGATAAAATGCCGCAAGGTGCATTCAGCTTGGGAGGATGTGTCTCCATTAAAGGAGAGTGTGGGTAACAATCGCGAACACACAACTCATCCGTGGCATCAAACAGAGCGGGATTAGGTGCGCAAGCGGTATCTGGCAGAGTGGTAAGATGGTCAAGAGGAAACCTCTCGGGGAGGATGTGCTGTGGGACCCCAGTGTTGCTGTGCACCATAAACTGCGGCACCCCCTATTTGTCTGGGGGTGCAAGAACACCTGAATGTTTGCCGTGAATTTCATACTGGCAGTAACACAGCCCAGAGGCTTTGTAGATTCTAGGTTATCTGCCCCCACCCGCCCAACTCCCCCTCCGCAGGCAAGATAAAACTTATTTCCTTTATTTTACTGTGACGTGTAAATTTACAATATTAACAAAGAGAGTTTAAACACAAGACCTTTATTGTTCACTTTTGGTGAAAAATACAATTCACAGATAAGGTTGATTTGTTACAATTCATTATGTAATCGGCCTCCCCACTGTAACTCTCTCCCAGCTCCGGGCCCCATTGCATATGCAGCCTGTCCGGTCGCTTTGCCTCTGACAAAGGCAGCATGTTTCAAGTACATTTAAATGCATTTACCAGGTTAGGTCACAAGGGCTGGTTTCAAGGTCAGGTACTCCTTTTCTATTATAGTTAAATATGTATTCAGAATTGATATTTTCTCTATAAAAATATTTGCAGATTAATCAAAACGGGCAGTAGTTGTTATTCCTCTTAAGCTTGCGTAGTTATTTTAAATCTTGAGAAAAGACTATAGGTTGTCCAACCCTATGAGGAAAAGGAATCGAGATACTTCACCAAAAACCGGCACACTAAAACCATTACCTTAAAAACATAAGTGAAACTGTGGTTTCAAACTAAAGAAGCCGATTCGGGACGCAAATGCATTCTCTGCGTACGGACGCTGCTTGGTCGGGTTGTGACCACATAACCCGAGTTGACACACATGCGCATACGCCTTTGCGACCTGTGCAAACCCCCTCGCAGATGGCGCTCTGATCGCTTTATCTTGCGTGTCTGGTCGTCATAATTACAAGGAAACAAGGAGTTAAGTTTGTAATAAGGCTCTGGCACCCCCGCCTCCGATTCTTTTGCAGTCTCTAAACCCACGAGCCGGTCTGTCGTGGCAGTCTCTATCTAGACCAGCTTGATCACCCCGGCGTTTCTGTGGCGCAGTCATTGGGAGGCATTTTAAGTTTGTTCGTAACTCAGAGTCGGTGAATCCATGCCATTTGTTGACGGTTTTTTATGTATAAATATAAATCGTAATGTGATACTTCAAGCCATCTGCGGTCGGATTTGTTTTTTTTTTTTTTTTTTTTTTTTTTTTTTTACAAGCGAGAAGAGCATTGCCAACCCCCCTCCCCCCCATTCCTTTTCCCACCCCACCTCCACTCCCTCCGATGTCTTGGCACCGTCAGGCATCGGTTCTCCTCCCGGTCCAGGTGTGTCTGTGATCTGGGTCGCGGTTTGCGCGGCTCACTGCTGCCTCCGAAGACTGAATTTCTCGCCTTCCTCTGTTTGTAGGAGTGAGAGTCGCGGCTCCCTCCACGGCGCTCAGGGGAGGACTTTCCGGACCCATTTCCGCGCATATAACTGAACGATAGTGCGAATTTCATACTGACTCGTAGGATAAGGGGGAAGCGTCCCGCATCGGCGGCTGCTGATACGCATCGGTGCGGATCTGCGCCGCGGAGCGTAGAGCGACATGTCGCGCATTCTGAGGATGGCTTCTGCAGGGATTACAGGTGGCTCCATCCGACGGAGGACCAGCTGCTGAAGCTGACACAGCTCCTTCTGGCTTTGAGAGAAGGAGGGGGGAAGCTGCTCCCGATGGCTCCGTCTCCCACTTTCAGTAAGAGGAAGGATGGCGCTTGCTGGCCGAGGACGTCCCCAACTTTCTGGGCTGTGCTGCTACTGGCGAGCCTCCTCTTGATTCACTGCAGTAAGTACCGCGATCCACCCGCTCCCTTGCGGATTTCCTGTGCTGCGAAACGCGCTTTTTCCCGTTTAAATGACCTTCGCCGGTGCCAGAGGAGCAGGTCCGGACGTGAAGGACGCTTGTGTGACACCTCCATCACTTTGCCTTGTGTTTCGCTTAATGTCATCGCGGACTCAAAGTGGGCTGCGTGTGAAAGTGCTCTACACTGTGGAAACGTGTATTTGTAGGAGGCTGCCGGTACCTAACGTGAAATGTTAAACAGGATATAGTTTGTGGAGTTTAGATAGAGCAAGCAGTATCCCCCCGAATCCCCACCCAGCACCCCGCACGGNNNCCGGGTATGATTTCCGGGCAGCCTGTCTCCGGGTATGATTTCCGGGCAGCCTGTCTCCGGGTATGATTTCCGGGCAGCCTGTCTCCGGGTATGATTTCCGGGCAGCCTGTCTCCGGGTATGATTTCCGGGCAGTCTGTCTCCGGGTATGATTTCCGGGCAGTCTTTCTCCGGGTATGATTTCAGAGTATGAATTGATGGCTTGGAGATCTGGGTACTTCATTCCATCGTTTTCTTTGATGGATCCGAGCGCTTTGGCGTGGTGCAACTTCTGTGTTTAAGCTGCCTATGGCGGACTGGGGTGATACATAAACACCCAAATATCGGATGGCACAAGAGATGAAGGATGCAGTGCGAGGAATCAAGATAGGTACACCGCACTGTCCTCTCCAACATGCAGGGTGACTGCACACGTCCCTCACACAGGACAGAGGTGTCTAGGGCTGTGTGGACGTGTCTTCTGTCACGTGACTGAGCATGTGGATAGGCCAGGGCCATGGCATACTCACAAGAGCGGATGCCACGCTGCCCCCTACCCACGCAGAGACTCACTGCGGCTGTGTGATGATCGATCCCTTGTTTGTGACTAATCAATGAGCTCAGCTCCTGTATCTGGTCAGCGATCTGAAGGAGATGCATTCTCCTCTATCCAAAACGGCTTTTGTAAGTTCTGATATTGGCCTCTTTCTCCTACTCCTCTGTCTGAAAGAAATCTGGAAGCTTTAATGCATCCATCCATCCATTCATCTATCCATCCATCCATTTTCTTCAACCGCTTGTCCTATTCAGGGTCATGGGGGTCTGGTGCCCATCCATGAGGCTATGGGCACAAGGCAGGGAACAACCCAGCATCGGGGTGGCAACCCATCGCAGGGCACATTCGCACACCATTCAGTCACACACTCACACCTACGGGCAATTGGGTAACTCCAATTAGGCTCAGCATGCTTTTGTACTGTGGGGGGGATGGGGGGGGGGGGGACCGAAGTACCCGGAGTACTCAGAGTACCCGGAGGAAACCCCACAACGACACGTGGAGAACCTGCAGGCTCCACACGCATGGAACCGTGGTGGACAGTCAAACTGCAGCCCCAGAGCCATAAGGCGACAATGCTTACCACGTCCTGCCTGCGTCCTGCTTCAGTTCTTAATATTTTTTTACTGGTCAGGATGGTGTTGCTGTATTTGCGTTACCCGTGATGTCAGACCTGTGCCTGTTATAGTCAGCAGCAGCGTGACTCACAGCTACAGGATGCTGCACATGAATCTGCTGCTTTTTTCTGGTCTGGAATAATAATAGCATTTTTTTTTGTCCTAACAGGACCTGTGACACATTTAATTCATTTTCTGGTTCTGGAAAAATTGTTTTTATTCAGGTGTTTTTGTTGAAAAGGAAGGAGCAACAGAGAGAGCAACTCAACGCCGATAATGTTACCTTCTGTCCTGCAGCCTGCACACGCACACACACACACGCACGCACACACACACACACACACACACACACACACACACACACACACAGCACATTTGATCCCTTCCCAAGGCCCTGCTGTATTTCACAAAGTGTCTCATCGGGTCTCTGGGAATGTCCAATTCACGGCTTTGTGGCAGGGAAGGGGGCGATTTTGGCCCTTTAAAACCTGTCTCTGAGAACGGTGTCAGGGAGAGTTAATAGATGACCTGATTATGTCCTGTAGAGGGATTCGCTGATAGGTGCCCATAATCTCAGATGTATAATGGATCATAAAGGTAGACGGGCATCTCAGTGCCCGAGGTAATTTTTCTGTGTGCTGGCTCCCCCATCTGGGTGCAGCTGGAACTGTAGTTGTAATATTCCTGTTGTTATTCACACCGGCTTCTGAGAGCCTGATGAAACCACAGAGCACACCGATAGGCCACTTGTGTGTGTGTGTGTGTGTGTGTGTGTGTGTGTGTGTGTGCGCGTGCGAGCGTGTGTGTGTGTGTGTGTGTGAGAGCGTGTGTGTGTGTGTGTGTGTGTGTGTGTGCGTGCGAGCGTGTGTGTGTGTGTGCGAACAGGTTTACCTATCCTTATGGGGACACAATGTCCCCATAACGTGATAAATATCCGTT
>JAODKE010000068.1:34171969-34190396 GCA_026779605.1 Mormyrus hasselquistii
TGGCTGCCTGTGGCATTGTCACGGTGTAAAGATGGCTGCCTGTGGCATTGTCACGGTGTAAAGTTGGCTGCCTGTGACATTGTCACGGTGTAAAGATGGCTGCCTGTGGCATCGTCACGGTGTAAAGATGGCTGCCTGTGGCATCGTCACGGTGTAAAGATGGCTGCCTGGACACCTCGTGGTGTTATGAATGTTTGAAGAGTGCTCACACTATCTTTTCCATGCTCATTTATTTCAGTTCTGTCTCTGAGTTGTTTTTGCTCTTACATTCAATGTCTTAGCTGTTTGTGTGATTCCCGTCTGTAGCTTGCTGATTCTAAGGCTCTGTGTTTAACTTGGGGGGCAAGCAATGGAGCTGATATACCCAAAGGGGCCCTGGAGCTTTTCTCAGCTGGCAGCTGCATTAAAGCCACCAATCAGGTGTTGCGTCTCAAAGATGTAGTCAGGTAAATGCCCCCCTCACCACCAGGGTGCTGGAACGTTGTACCTGTCCCTGAAGTTCATAACACAAACCTACTTTCTGCCTGAAATAGGAAATTCTTGCATGCCCGTTTGAATCGATCACTATTATTTTATTTAATACTTATGTTTGTACCAGTTATTTTCAGAATTAATGGTTGTATACCTTGAATTGGAGTTAAATGTATTAAAATACCAAAGATTAGCTACTTCACACTGAATGTACTGCAAAGTTATTGTATTATAGAAAAGGAGTCGGTTCACATCAAATGGCTGAACCTTCTGAAAGATTATACGTCTCATCTGAAAATACATCGCTTCATATAATTCAACATACCCTGCTGCAAGAGGGACTATTAAAATCATTTTCTTTCTTTGAAGGTTGACAGAAGAGTTAAGAAGTGCATTTCCACTAAATTAATATGTTGCACCTTAAACATTTTAACCTGCTGGAAACACACGTTTGATTCTCTTGGTGAAACTGTTGTCACCTGTGTGTGGTATGAAAAATGCAGCGTGGACCTGCCCCCCTGGCTATTTCAGGAAAGTCTTTATTTTTGGCAGCAGATGGTGACCTGGAAGTCGTGGACTCACGTCCTCTGGGTCTTTCTGTTGTACCCTTGAGCAGCGTTGAGTGGGGATTTGCTCTAGTGAACCACCCAGCTGCAGGAACGGAACTCCTGTTTTAATTTGCTTCGGATTTGTCAATTAAGCGTAATCGAAGCAGGGGAGCTGTCATGAAATATTTCATTCCTTCAGCAGGACCTGATGAGACGTTTTCGTGGTTCAGAGGATGTGTTGTATTCATGTGGCTTCTAGAAAATATTTCTAATTTCTGCAGTATCCCAGAACCCGGTACCTTTAGCATTTAGCCTTTCTTGCCGTCTGCGGGCTTCGATGCCACTGTGCCCCGGGACCCTGTTGACAGGCAATGAAGCCAAATCTCACTTTCTGTCACCCTTATAACTCACAGAACCCAAAGAGATTAATTCAGGCAGAACTGCGGCCGGTTAATTTAAGCACGTGGAGAAGGGTTTGGTTAAATTTGGCTGGTAGCTTCTCCTGCGTTTAATCTGGCCTTGCTCATGGGTTCTGTGATGAACTGTTTTACCGTGGCTCTGACATTACACTGTGAATCATAAGAGACCCTGAAATGTGTATTAAAGCACCACTGCCTCAATCGTTTTAATGCCTGTTTTATTATTTAGCCAGCAAAATGAATGCAATATGCGGGAGAATAATCTAATTAAACCACGAATTACAGCTTGCCCTGGCAGGTATTGTAAGTTTTCCTTTTTTAAGAACATTTATGTATGAATCCTTCAGCGAGCAGAAACAGTATTTTGTAATTTTCCTTTCTTCCCCCCCTCAGATCCAGTCTTCAGTATCAGAACCGATGTATTATGCATGATGTCTCCTTCATGTATCACACACACAGAAATGATATATTTTGATCCCTTTTCACCACATTAATATTGATGAGATTTAATTCTTGGAGCCTTCTTGAGCGTTTTGACATCTTGTCGTGCCGAAGCTGGGATGGAGTCTCTTTCACTCACAGCTGACGCGCTCCTGCACCCTCCAGGCTGCGACCCCCCATATCCCTCCATGCCCAAAGGGCATAAGCTGGGGTTTAAGGGCCCACAGATGTTACTATTCTGCCAAGGCCGGGGCTTGAACCCGCGACCTTCCGATCACTGGTACAGCGACTTACCTGCTGAACTGCTGCCCACATTATTATGAAGCATTGATATTATAAGGTACTGATGGACTGTTTCAGCCTATACATTATGTGTATAGGATCATTATTATTACTGAAAAATATTGAATATTATTATAAGGTATTGATTTCAGTCTCGCTTCGTCTCTTTCAGCATATAGCTACAATATGCAGAATTTAATTTCTGATTTATGTTTATTTTCTCATAATACATCAGCGCCCTGCCGGACGGGCGGTGATGAACAGCGCTGGCAGTCGGAGAGGTCATTAGGCAGAGAAGAGCGGCGTAAGGCGGAGCGCGGCGGGCCGGCTTTTGGGCGCCGCCCCCCGGGTCGCTAATGCGACGCCCCCGTTGCTCAGTTCGTGTCCGTCTCACGCACGATACGGGAGATTTATCGCTCGGCTTTAACTGTATGGTAAAATAGCACATTAAGCAGATGATATTGAGGTGTTGAAATTATTATGCCTACTTGCAGAAAAGTGGCGGAGATCTTAATTAAATGCAAGGTCTCAGTTATACATCACTGACAGCCTTGCACAGTCCACTTACCAAATCAGGGTGCCGGCCGGTTTTTTTTTTTTTCTTTAAAGCTACAGACTGAGCATCATTTCTGCTCTCCCCATTTTTAAAAGCTTCTCATTAAAAGCTTCTCCTTATTTAGTTGCCTCACTGATGGTTTTAACCGAAATGTTTCGCAGTTCTTTTAATGCGGCGATTTTCAGTTAAGCGCCGATTACTGCCGGAGACCTGACGGTATTCGAACTTACGGGCTCCATTAAAAATGGTTATTGGGTTTTTTCTAGGTAGCCTTACTTATGACATATCCATGTTTACTGAAGCCCTGATGGATTCACGTTCGAAGTGTATCTCAAGTGACGTTAAAGTGTGGGAGGTGCAGTTTTATTTTTGGTGGTTAATAAATTACCTTCGTGTTTCACTGCATGTGGCAGATCATTGGATAGTCTTGGTAATCGTTGTGATGCTGTTAGCGGAGTTATTGGGTTATTATTAGACTGGGTAGATTAGGTGAGTAATAATAGGCCAATAGTACAGGTGCCTGAACAGTAATTCATTCCTTTATTCTATCTTCTACGGTACACAGTGTCCTGTGTGGGGTATTTACCTGTCTTCTGTATTTTTAGACATATATTCATCACTTTCTTGTCCAATAACAGTTTTCCTAATCAGGCACCTAATAACTTTTTAGAGTACAGTCCGCTCCAAGGTGATTTGCTTTTTAAGAATCATTTAATTTCAGTTCTTCTGCGTCCAGCTCTGCAGATTTTACCTCAACCTGAATCCTGAATGAAGTGAGACCATCTCAGAAAGCCAGGCTCTGATCACAGGTATATCTGGAGGTGAAGGGCAGAGCCACAATGGGCTGGGGATGAGGGGCTGGTAGGCGGAGCCCCTGAATGGGGCGGGGCCTGGCGTCTGCGGCGGTGAGCGAACCTCAGGGTCCTCGCATGACGAAACAGAGGCGGGTGTGAAGATGGCGAAGGCCTTCTGCGGCGTGTGTAAATCACCGCTTCAGCCCGCCTGCGGATCTGCATGGTGAGATGATTTAACAAGCGCTCCTGAAAGCGCTACATAAACGCCACGCCTGAGCTGTGACAAGTCAGGGAGGGCTCCCGAGGCGGGGGCCTCACCGGCATTTACCGTATCGCTTTTCCTGTCTCCAGTGGCATGCAGTCAAGCAAACCGGTAACTGGACTGCCTTTTGTGAATATGTGTAGACTGGGGATGGATGGATGGATGATGGATGGATGGATGGATGATGGATGGATGGATGGATTTTGTCTCCCACCCACTCCTTTTCCATCTCGGAGCTTTTAGTTTGCCGTCTCACACAGGTGAACCTTCATTACAAGAGAATTTACTGCTCCCAGACCACTACTGCAGTGCCAGTGACAGCTGGTTTACGGCTCCGCCCCTTGCAGTGCCCTTGTCTGCCTTGCATAGCAGAAGAACCATAGGTGCATTTAACCGAAATCGGGATAATTACATCCTTGCTTGACCTCTACTGCAGCAAAAATAAAAAAAAAAAACAAATACATGTATATTTGAATTACCTGTTGTGTTCTCTACCAGTTCTTTCAAGTTCCATTCTCTTTCCTTTAATTATCCTTGAATTATCCTTTTAATCAATCTGTCCATATATCCTTCCTATAGCTTTCAGTCAATAAATGAAGTATAAAGTCTGTGCTGTATCAGAGCCCTGCGTGTAAATAATGTTAGGGTTTGCGACACACATGTGAGCTCCTTTACAGTAGCAATTCTCAGCCCATGGGTCACGACCCAGGTTTAGGTCACAGCAAGTTCTGAAAGGGACGCGAGGCAGAGTGGAAATGTTTTTTTTTTTAAAACAGTAGCTCCTACTCTGATCCACGATCAGATCTCCCAGCCCCAATCCTTCAATTAGCCTCTATAAATGGGTCTTGGGTCTGCAAATGATTAGCGTAAAACTACCGAACACTCAACCAATCAAAGAAGCCAAACCAAAGATGCTTAATTTAAAATTCACTGGTACATCCAATCAGATTCGTGCGACGGGCATTGACTGGTGTGAATTTCAGAGTTCACCGCAGGCTTGATCAGAGCGTTAATTTAAACCACAGCTGAGCTGGCATGAAAAAAATTGGGTTCCAGTGCAGAAAAGGTTGAGGACCACCGACTTAGAGAGCTTGTGTCATTTGTTCGGAAGTTTGTCTTTACTTGAAAGCTTCAGGCTATACTGGGTTGGATCCAACTTGCCTCTTTTTTTGCTGGCTGTTGATTGTGACGTTTGCTGATTCTCTGCATGACAGGAGACAGGGTGGGAATTGCCTTGCTAGTGCACCCAGGTGGTAGTGAGGAGCTGTCAGGGGACTTTATCCCCTGCAGTCGACAGGTTGAACATGCTTTTCATTGGCTACTTTATTTGTCCAATAGGGCGATGACTGGCAGCAGTAGGTAAATCGCAACAACCACTGATTTGAAAGCTCTGCCTTCCCCATTACTTCCGAACGGCACTTTCTCCTGCGGCTTTATGGTGTAATAGGCCCGATCAACAGCATAAGACTGGCTAATGTTCCCTGTACTAGCGAGCGTTTATCTTAATGCTTTTTCCCGGTGTGCTTTTGTCCTGCCCACTTGATCTTCCATGTTTTAGAAGGTCACTAAGTGGTGGAGAATGTGAGCAGACACAGCAGGAGCACAGACGGTGCCACCACACCACGCCATCTCCTCAAGAAATTAAACCAAGAAGCGGCTTGGCGCTTTGAGGGTCGTGCTGCCTTTCGGCCCCTGGGGGGCCCCCTCTCCGCCTGCGTGTTATATTTAAGCCGTCCACTTGCTGTAGTGGCTCCTCTCTCACACAGGAGAAGGGAAATAATTGGAAAGAATAAATGGAAATTGCCGGTACACTAAGGGTGAATTACTGGCTGGGAATCGGAGCTCTGTCTGGTTCTTGGCAGCCGCTGTGGCTGTATCCCCGCCTACGCACGGGGGAGGGGGGGGGCTGGGACTTCCCTGTGAAATTGACAGCGTTGCTAGCTGGAGGACTCGTCCCTCAGTTGGTTCGCCCGCCTGAAACATTTAACCAGGAAAAATCGGCTAAGCACAGAATGGATCTGCAGCCGTCATGTTTCTGCTGCATCTCCGATTGGTCTGTCTCAGTTCATCAGTCTGTCTCGGTCCGAGGCTGCGGCCCTCCATCTTCAGCATTTCGGAGGCGGCCGCAGTCCGCCTCGCCCATTGTTTTGGCTCTGAGAGCTGCCGTTCTGCTCTGATGCCACGCCATTAGCATTCTGCGTCTGCCAAAGGGGGCCTGCATCCTTTTGATGTGCTAGGTTGTTTTTTTTTTTTTTTGTCACACGGGACTTAAAGGAGCCCCGATCCTCCCCCCACGACACATCTGATGTACTGGTCTGTGAGGCACCTGGCCCTGTGTTGATAAAGGACAGCTTGAAGGTCCCAGGATGTACCTGGCACAACGGCGACGAAGGGCAGGCTGCATCTCCCAGCATGCTGTGCGGCAGGGCAAGCGTGCTGTCGATGGCAAATATCACGTCTGCTCTGGCATGATGTGTGCCTCACGTCCTCCATGTCGTCCCGTCAGCCTTCCTGCCAATTCAGGGGCCTTCCCCCCACCCCCGGCCTCGCTGCCCCTTCCCCTGCGGGTCCACATACTCTCCATGGCCAGTAGCATTGATTGTCAAGTCTTTGCCGCTCCAGAGATTGTCGAGGTATTCTTATCAAGCCCTTTGAGCTCATTGGGTTGCATCAAGAAAACTTCATCAAAGCTGCTTGGTTTGGCTCCGCCCACGATCCCTTCAGCCTGCTTGGTTTGGCTCCGCCCACAATACCTTCAGCCGGCTTCATTTGGCTCCGCCCACGACCCCTTTAACCCGCTTGGTTTGGCTCCGCCCACGATCCCTTCAGCCTGCTCCGGTCCTCCGGAGTCTTGGGGATGGCGACACTATCATAAGATGCTATCGCGGGCCCCAGCACATGCCGCTGCTGTTATTTACTGGGGGGAGAAGGCGCGTCCTCTTACATTCTCGATCCTGACGCTAAATAAAAGCCCGACCCCCCCCCCCCAGCATGAGGCACCACAGTCACGAATGTGTAAGATCAACGGCTCAGTCACTTTTATTTTCATATTTCTTTTCAGAATGGAAAGGAAATATTGCTTCATTGGAGTCGTGCTCTCGGGGGAGGGAGGCCTGACGCTCCAGTCCACCGGCATCCTGTTATATTCATTTGTAAACACAAAGCAGCACGGTGGTGGGACCAAGGGAGCAGCGAGTGGGTGGGATAAGCACACCAATAAGGATTTGCTGACATTACAGCACATTTCTTTTGGGGAGGGGGGGGCTTAAAGCAGAGTTAAGACCCTAACGGCAGTGAGCCCTGCTCTGTACAATAACAAAGGGTTGTACTTCAAATAATTGGTGACATTGTCTGTTTAAAGGGCACGTGCGTGATGTGCGCGTGTTTTTTTTTAACCATTTTATTTATTACTAGAGTCATTATCATAAAGGCATTGTACTTTTTTTCTCTTTTATGAGCAGTAATAGTAACAATCACCAGGATAAGAAAATGAGAGCTGGAGCACAGGATGAAAAACAAGACAAGGGCTTTTAAATGGCTGTGTGGGGCTTTACAGGATGGGGTGTCAAACTGGATGGAGGGGGGGGGGTGCAAAAAAATCAAAATAAATACCCTAAAAGTGCTCTCAAAACTTAGGCTTCCCCCCCAGAGTCGTGACACCACCAGTGGGGGGGGCTGCAATGTGCACCTTACATCTACTGATTTTTTATGTCCTCATGGGAATGGGGGTGGGGGGGGGTCCTTTTATCTGGTCTGAATCGACCGCCAGGCTAATGTGTTCCCTGCACAGATGGGACTGCCTTCGCGCTCTGCTGCCTCTCCCGCATGCCAGCCAAGCCGCCGACCGCGGGAAAAAATCTGCATGGAAATGTTCTCTTAAAAAGGCAATTTACACATCAGCGCGGTTTGTTTACGTTTCATACATTACCGCACGGGAATAAACAAACACGTAAACAAAAGCGGGCTGGCGTGCTCGCAGGCGGGGGGGGGGGGGGGGGAGCACGGGGTTTCATATTTAAATGCGCGGCGCTCTGCGGGGGACCCGCCTGCTCATCTTGTCCCCGCGGTTTTCAAAGCGCCCCCCACAGGCAGAGCGATGGTACGTGCCACCGGGAGGTGCCGCGTTTGTTTTTTTTTTTGGATTTGTGCGACACGTCAGGGCTGGCCATCTGCGATGAGAAACACGCAAATGTGGGATGGAGCCATGGTGCCACAGAAGCCTCTTCCCAAGACCTTCGGCTAGTCTGAGCCAGAAAAAGGTCACCGGGCCTGGAGGTGTCAATGGCTTTGGGGGCAGAGATGCACTTTCTTCAAGGGCTGATCTAGCATGAGCTGGCTGTCAGTGAGCTGCTATGCAGGGATAGGCCACCTGTATGTCCTCCACCTTCTGATGGAGTTCACGGTTTAACCACACCTGCTGGACGCTTCTCCTCATCACTATCTTATACGACAAATTATATTTTGAGAATGATTGATTATAGCTCTGCTTTCTGACTCATAAATATAGTGTGTAACGACAGGAGTCTGCATACGCTTACCTGCTGAATTCACAAGCGTGGAATATTTTGCTGTTGTTCTGGCTTGCCCCGTGGCAAAGAGGCAGTGGTGGGATCATTATCTCGCTGAGAAGGGTGTTCTCCCCGACACCATGGCCAGACCGAGCCGCCGGCTAGCGGCAGATAACCAGCTGGCCGTACCCCGATTTCCGTAGCCGGCTTCCTCACACCTCATCCTGAGAGACGTTTACCGTTTTCCATTTTCCCACATCCGATATACCAGCTCTGTACCGACTGCTTTTCACCAAGGAAATGGTCGGATTCTGTATCCACTGCAATTTCATATGTTCCTATGGAGACAGGAGCATTTCCATCCCAACCAAATCTAAGATGCTTCTCCTGCACCCTTATGCAGATGCTTTTTTCTCATTCAATCAAAAAAAAATAATAAAAATAATAATTAACAGTTAAGTTTATAAATACTGTTGCTGGTAATTATGGCAATGTTTGGAGATAGCAAGGAGTTAAAAGAAAGGAGAGAATTTGGGTGAAGATATTTGATACCAGGATTATTACTGGTTGGAATTCAGGATTCACTCCTTATCTGATGCATCCCGGGCGATTCTTCGGGGTCTGGTACAGCCCCAGTACGGTGCCACACAGCAACCCTTATCGAGCCAGACAGATGGACATGAAGCCTCCATGTTTATAGAGAAAATGACAGGCGGTGGGGTGGTGTGGGGGGAGCTGCCAATCAGAGCAGGGGTCAGCGGGGTCACGGATGGCACCAGCCGGAGAACATGTGGCCTGACCACCTACCTTACCTGCGGGATCGTCCAGAAGTTTCGGGAATTAAAGGAGGGTAGCTCAGGAAACAAAGTGTGGAAGATCAAACATTAAGACAAGGAGCCTTGAATTCCTGTGACGATGTGTGGTAAACGGCCATTAAAAAGCTTGTTTAAGTTAATTATATTCCAGATTAATATATTATTAGTTGGAAGAGCTTGATTAAAGAGGCTTAGTTTTCTTCTCAGGTGTTTGTAACCTAACAGTACATTATGCTTGTAAATCACTTTTTTTTCAGGACTGGGGCCTCAGTGATAGAGGACAGCGTCTGTAGTCTATAAAGCCCTCATTTTCATCCCTGCAATCTTAGCTGTTCAATTTATTTTTCAATCTTTTGAGACCTTCTTCTGCATGCTCTCATGCATAATTTAGCATTGCATGAACCGGCTGTTTTGAGATTTCCCTTCGTCTCGGGCTTTTCCTGAACCGCGGAATGGCGTTCCGTTCCTCCCGAACTTTTCCCATGCTATTCCCCTTTGAGTTAGCCAGGTGGAGGATTCTCGGGAAAGTCTCGTATCTCAGGATTTCAGGCAGCTCGCTCCTCAAGGCTCTGATTCCTGGTGTCCCTGCCTTCTGTGATTTGCATATACTTCATGTTGACATCTTGACTGTGCTCCATTATCCTCGTTAAGAGCGTGTATGAGGTTTGCTTTCATTCTTTGTCCTGAGTATGTGTGGTTTAATCGTAATGCATTTATTTACTATTTATTGTACTGACTATTTCTGGCCAACAGGGGGCCACAGTCCTCAGGGGCCCCATACAAATGCTTGGTTTGAGCGGTTGTCTGTCCTCTAGAACTGCATCTGGTGCTCAAATGACCCAGGGACAGGACAAAACTGGAAATCCATGGACCATCCATCCATCCATCCATCCATCCATTCTGAATTATTTGATACATGGTTGTGTTGACAACCAATTCTGTTTAAGCGCAGTAAGAATCAAGAATGATCTATAAAAATTTATCCTATTAATCCATGTCCTTAAATCATAAGGGATGTCTGGAATATCCATTGAGATGCAACCTATTATCTGATTGAGGGTCCCGGGGAGTTTGGGGGGGGGGCTATCCTGGAGACTACAGGTGCAAGGCGGGGAACAACCCAGAACAGGGTGCCAGTCCATCACTGGTCCCACTCTCACACCATTGTGGGGGGAAAGAGGAAAACCCATGACGATACGAGAAGAGAATGAACTCCACACACATGCAGCCATGACAGACACTCGAATGCTGGTCCCAGGGGTATGAGGGTCCCAGGGGTACGAGGTCCCTCCCTCCCCGTGATGAACACTCTACGCCTAATTACCAAAAACATGAACTCACTTTAAAAACATCCCCAAATATTTATTGTAAAGGTAAACCCAGCATCTCCGCCAGAAAAATAAAACTAACATACACTAATCATTACTTCCAACAAGAAATGAGAAGTAGATTTCATAAAGGTTTGTTTCATACAGGAGTAAATTTAGAAATAATTACCTCTGTTTCTGTCCTCAGGAGAGTTTCACCACGAAATGGGAGAAGGAAACAGAAACACTTACAAAATACAAGCTTCCTAACTGGAATTACATCAAATTTTAATTAAAAGTATTCCCATTCTAATTTAAAGGAAATATATCCAGGCCTTTGGCATATTACATGGGAAGGAAGTACCAGCTGGTCATTAGAAAGTTGGAAAAATGTTTGCTGTGGCTTTAGAAACTGTGTGCGGCATTTAAATGCAAGCAGTAACACAACTCTGGGCAATGATTAAATGGGGGAACTATCAGCCACACGCAACGAATCTGTCTGTCTACATCAAAGCATATTCTACACAGAGAAATATCTTTTCTTGGACTTAAATGGTATAATTACCCAAGGACTAGCTAAAGCCAGAGAGCTGGAGGGTGGAGGGATCGTGTAATTGACAAATATCTCGTTGGCTTAAATACTTTAAGTTTAATCAGCTGTGTTTTAAGATCCTTTTCTGCTGTCATTCTGACAACTGAATCGGCGTGTCACTGAAAAGCACATGACAGCTTCATGATTTTTGGTCTGGTCTGGCTTCTCTGCTTTGCTTTTTTATTTGAATCTATGTTCTTAGTAGCGAAGTGGGGTTTGAAGCGATGAGACCACCAGGCTGTTTGGTAACGTATCCGGATAGTTGTCATTGTTAACATACACCAATCAGCCATAATATTAAAATCACCTACCTAAACGTTACCAGCAGATCTTTATGTCCTGTAGGTTGTGAGGTGGGACCTCCACGGATCGGACTTGTTTGTCCTGCACATCCCACAGATGTTCAGTCTGATTGAGATCTGGGGAATTTGGAGGACAAGTCAACAACTGGAACTCTTTTTCATGTTCCTCAAACCATACCTGAACAATTTCTGCAGTGTGGCAGGGCGTATTATCCTACTGAAAGAGGACACGGCCACTGGGGAATACCGTTGTCCTGAAGGGGTGTTCTTGGTCTGCAACAATGTTTAGGTAGGTGGTTCATGTCAAAGTACCATCCACAGGAATGGCAGAACCCAAGTTTTCCCAGCAGAACATGACCCAGGGCATCACACTGCCTTCTTATAGTGCATCCTGGTGCGATCACTCCCCCAGGTACATGACGCACACGCACCCGGCCGGCCACATGATGCAAAGAGAACGTGACTAATCAGACCAGGCCACCTTCTTCCATCACTCCATGGTCCAGTTCTGACGCTCACGTGCCGATGGTAGGTGCATTCGGCAGTAGACAGGGGTTAGCATGGGCACTCTGACCGGTCTGCAGCTACCAAGCCAGATACAAAGCATTGTGTGTTCTGACACCTTTCTATCACAGTTAGCATTAATTTATGCTACAGTAGCTCCCCTGTGGGATCAGATCAGACAGGCTGGCCTTCACTCCCCACATACATCAATGAACCTTGGGCACCCATGACCCTATGACCGGTTCACCGGTTGGCCTTCCTTGGACCACTTTTGGCAGATACTTAGGTATCGACCACTGAAATCCAAGACCAGCCCACAAGACCTGCTTTATGGGAGATGCTCTGACCCAGATGTCTAGCCATCACAACATCCAACACATCAACTTCAAAAACTGACTATTCACCTGACTAATATAAAATGGCACCTTTACCAGGTGCCATAGTAACGAAATAATGTTATTCACTTTGCCTTTCAGAGGTTTTAATATAATGGCTGCTCGGTGCTGGTATCTGGGATTATCTTTACAGTATATGCATTGCCGTGTTTCACAAACGCACATTTTCTGTCCCGTGAATCCTCGTGAAAGGGCACCTCGCGTTGTTGTAGTGAAAATGTACAGAAGCCTCATTTTTAACAACATTTTAAAATAAAGGCCGCATCACAATGAAACAAACCGATCCTATGTAAATACAGAAATTCGAGGAGATGTCTTGGTAATTGCAGGATGGCAGGGATAGCTGTAAAAGCTAAATTCAATACCTAACACACACTGTCACCATCGCTGTACAAATAAATGTGTTTTCATTGGACACAGTTTTAATTATGTTCAATATCTGTTTTGGTAAATGGAGACATGCTATTCCTCAGCTAACTTTAATTTCATTGAAATGCCCTAGTGACACTGGTGTTTGTGTTGTGTATTTTACAGTAAATATCAAATTGATGCTTTAAATTGAGGTTTTTCTTCTTTTCAAGCTATAATAAGGCAAGTGGTTGAGTCTTCTGATCGTGAAGCTGTTTAAATCCGCGTATATCGCTTCGTCAGTCATTACAGTATTCAGGCGGGAAACACACCAGGCCAGATGTGGACCCAAAAACAACCGCGTTTCTCAGTACAGCTGGACGTCATATATCCCTACCTGCTGTTACCATAGAAACAATAACTCACGTGAAGTCAAACCCGATTAAGCTGCTCAAAATGTAACCGCCGTTTATAAGTGAGACAAACCCCTTTCAGGTGTCCCACCCCCCAAGCCTCTGTTCAACGAACTCCACTGGATAATGGAAGAACGTAAGTAAAAGAAGATTCCATACCAAAATACTACTCAAGTAAAAGTAAAAAAGGTTTTGGAGTACTTAAGTAACAAGTACTATGCATTAAAATCTATTGTATCTTATAAAAACCGACCTAATCTTTTAAATTACTAAAGACTGACATTGTAAGCTACAGTGCAGCACAATAAGGAGAACTGACTCGCATATATATAATTCCTTTATTCAGAAAAGCCGGTGAAACTTGCCCTGCTTGCTGGCGCAGATTAGCAGAATTAATTTTATTCTGGTGAAAAACCGGAAAACGACTAGATCATCCAATGCTATCACCATGAGTTCAGTAGTAGCTCTAGTGCTGCTAACTTCGAATATCGATAAAGTTATCGAATATCGATCCGCCGGCAGTTTCGTTATGTTGCCCAATATGTCGTGCATCTCTACATATTGTTTGTTCCATAATCATAAAGGCAATATGTAATGCAAGATAATAGTAATAGAAAGAATGAAATATTTCTCCAGAATCGTGAGAGAATGTCGGAATCTAGCGACTCATAGACTTATTTTAAGCAGATTCGTGCAGCCCTGATCAGGTGCGTTGTATGCAATAGTAAACTACACATATATATTTTTAATTGTGAGAATTACAATAGTCGTACAGAAGGTACTAGAGTAAAAAGTTGTTATTCATTTAAGAAATATAACGAAGTGAAATTAAAATTTGGAACAACTAAAATTACTTAAGTGCAAGTCTGTGAAAAAAAACCTAGTAGTTCTGCACTGCCGAAGTATTCGTGCTTCGTTACTTTACACTATCCTGTGGGGAGGGGGGGGGGTCCATTTCACTTGATAGAGTTTGTGCTGTGAGCTCACCTCTCAGAGACAGATGACCTGGAGCTGGACCTAGACCTTGGTAAGGATTGTAAATCCTCCTTAGGCAAGGAGGCCGCTATTATGTGAACAACAAAGGGATGAAGGAGTTTAGAGGAGAGAGAGAAAAGCCATCTCACTCACATAATGTGCTATATATGGGCGGCTTTGGTGACAGACAGCAGCATTTGCCATCGTTCTGCTGCTCTTTGCAAGTGCTGAGGTTCGATAAACATGTTCCTGAGATACAGGTTCGCACTATAAATTTAGGAGAACATTGCGGTCCATTGCTGGGACATGAGGGGAGGCCCGGTAGAGCGCCTTGTAAAAATACTGACCCAGTTGCAGCCTCTGAGGGTCCTTCCTCGCCCATTGCCCAACGACGCTTGCATTTATTTTCAGAAAGCCATCGAGATATCAAGTAATTCAGCCCAAGCCGCAGGTCAACAATCCAAATTTAATGTTTACCGAGCCGATCTTTGCGGAGAAATGAAAAGTAAACTCGTTTCGATTTTTATTGCTTTTATATTTCTGGAAAATTGTTATTGTAATGTTAAAATTGCCACAAAACGCAGGTAACCTTTGACTGATAAAGGACTCTGGCGAAATGTTAAATTGAAGGCGGCGAATGACAGGTCGTTGATTATACGGGCTGCCAAGTCCTTACGGTATAATTTCTCGTTTGATAAAAGCCAGCCTGAATAATGAATACTGCTAGGGTCCTGAATTTAACCTAAACGCATCTTATTCTGTTTATTTGATTTATCTGCATCATATCGATAAATTGATTGATTTCCCCATTCCTTAATGTAACCTGTCGATGGGACAAAGTGTTTGCTAATAAAGATTTAAAAGCAGTGTGGATTTTTATGTAATGTAGTGCAATGTAGACAGTTTTGGAACAGTAGTAAAAATATATACGAAAATCATAGTGAGAGAACTGTTCTTGTTTTCTGTACAAACTATAACGTTAGAAAGTTCTGTAAAAAATAACTCCTTAATATAATTTATTATTGCAGCTGCTTAGACTATATGAGACTCATCGTTTTAAATACAGCGATAGTGTATTGGGGTGCTGCGCGGAGTATAATTGATTTAAGAAAGAGGAAACCGGGAAACGTCGCCCACCGATTTTATGAAACGATTTACCATCGCCGCCCCCTCACCCCCACCCCCGGGGTGCAGCTAGGGGGGCGATGACGTCACTGCACGTCCCCGTCTGCGGCTTTTGGGGAAAACGGGCAGGTCTGCGGAGATGCTGGATGTTGCCAGTCCCATCTGACCCAACACTACAAGTTGCTGTTAGTCTCGGATCCCGACACCCTGCAGGCTATTCCCGGGGCGGCACGGGCGTGATGCAGCACTGTAGGGTTTAAACCTCACTTTCCCGGGTATTTTTCATGGCTTTAAATTCTCACATGAAAAAGAAAACACAAAAGGACGCGTCTTACCGAAGAAATTTCAATGCGAGAGAGCGATCACCGAGACCACAGCGTGGGGATATGCAAAACGGCAATGCGTGCTGTATTGATCACGGTTTTTTCTCTTAATGGACAAAATGCAGTACATTTAAATTAAAATTCACGTTTGAGGGGCGCACTAGAGATCGGCGTGACATTGCCGGACAGTGCTGAGTCTGTGCTCCCGGGGAATGAGAATCTGCGCAAACTGAAGGTGAAGCTGACATCGCCCTGCTCCCACCCAGACCGCTAAGTTTCCTGGAAAACTGGGCTCTGGAGCCGGTGGCACATCGGAAACCTTTCCCACTTTTTAAGGCGGGATCTTGCGCCCGTTTCTGGTCCATGGATTGTCCGCGTCCTGGTCGTTTCCCGGTGGTTTACAGAGGGCGCCGCTTTGCTGCGGAGTATCGGTCTCTCCGTGCGCACTTTTCTTTGGTGAAGACGCCGGACGGGATGGATGTCTCACTGCTTCGCTGAAGATCGCCGGCTCCTTCCTCCGGCTTTGCCCGACTTTCTCACCACCATGCAGCTGCTCCGAGTTGCCTGGGCTTTCGCCGGAGCGGCGATATGTTGCTTCATTATTTTCCTCTTCCACTCGCACTTCATGAAGGAAGGTAAATCGTGTATTTTTTAATCCTTCCCATTCGTTTATATGCGGGCATTTCGGGCGCATCTGTGGCGTTTAACAAATGCACGGCATTAATGTTGTATTTATATGTCGCCCCGTTGCATCGCCATTGCGTGCGTCTTTTGCGCAGTGTATAATGAACACACGCCTGGTCCAAGCATTATTTCCAGACCACTTTTTTACACATGTAGAAATGTAACGAAATACTTACGGAATGTGAAAACTGCGTAATGCCTATCCCAGGGGCTGGAGCTCTGCCTTAAAGGCGGTGTATTAATCTCAACAGGTTACACTTAATCGCCCGGGTACAGCAAATGTTTCAGTCCTTTGCGTTTCGCCAACGGCAGCCGGACTAAATCGCCGCTGATATAATATTACGTTTTGAAGTTTAAAAAACGGCAGCTTTGCAGCAGAAAGTGCTGATATATTGTGTGGGTTTTCAATAGATGGCACTAGAGTCTTGCTGCGGGCCAGTGTCAGGGTCAAACTGTAATTATTTTCCTCTTTTTATCCGTGTTTCTGATGCATATTCTTGGCGCTGGGTAAATTTAAGCGGGCTTCACACACACGCGCGTAACAGACCTGTATAAATCTCCCAGTAAAATAATTACGATGGATAATGAATTTCAAAGCTTCTAAAGATCATTTACTTTTATTTATATATTTTCGAATTTAATATAACCACTAAAAAGTGTCGATCCGGGTAATTTTTTAAATAATGTGCATATTGCACAGGCGCGCTATAAATAGGGTAAATTCAATAACTGTGGCATAAAGTAACGTTATAAGAGCAATGCCGTGTCATTTTCAGTAAATTTCGGGTGCATACCGATCTTACAAAACCGTATCAACAAAAACTGAATGAGGTACGATCTGTCTCACATTAGTCTGTGTGGTTATTTTGTAACTACAATAGTGAAAGTATTTTTTCACGTGTTTACAAATATTTTGGTCTCGTTTCTTTTAGAACGTTTTTATTTTAGAACTTAAATTAAGTAAATTTAAAATGCAATGCTTTTCCCGACACCCGGGTTGGCTTTTCCCGCACGCATGTCTCTGTAATGCTGCCGCTGCTGGATGCAGGCGAGCCGGTTTGCGGAGATGAACAATCGTCGCTTGTTCCCGGACCAGTGAGGGGCCTCATTGAAAGAGACCCCCGCCTGCACACTCACTGCTTTGTCTGCGGCTCCGGGTCAACCTGTGGCCAAACCAAGAGCCCTCAATACCCGGAACCCACCTTGTGGGGCGGAAAAAAGGAAAAACGGATCCTGGAGAGAGAGAGAGAGACCCCCAACTTCATCAGAAGCGTTTCACATATCTCGCAACGTGATGATAAGTGTTGCTTTAAATGTCACCAGATCGACTCGCACTGTCAATGAACCAGATCGCATATAAATAACACGTATGAATCTGTAGATACATATACGTGATCGCCCTCCTCCCCTTTCTCTCGATTATACATTTTGATTTGATTTTTCTCACTCGTCGCCTCTGCACACGTCTGTACGTGCCGGGTTTCGGCACATGGAACCCCTCGCCGCCAGGATGCCGAGGCGCCTCGCCCGTTTTCCTGGATCGCGGGATGGAGCGTCGCCCCTGTTTGCTTCGGCTCCGCTGTGCGCGCTGGTGAAATCATGCTTAAGTGGTGTTTTAATTACAAATGAATCAGCTTTGTATATTTGTTGTGTCATTAAAATATATTGGTAGGTTATACAGATTTTCAGTTAAGATTCCAGGGAAATCATCCCAGTCCTTATGTATAATCGATGTATTATTTCATCGGCTTTTATTCAGAGCCACACAGGAATGCGTGACCGGCCAAATATAGCTCTTGACGGCCACGGACTGAGATTCTCCCTTATTTTTATCTTACCTGCAAATAGTTTCTTTGATGCTATTATTCCTTGGGTGAGTCACAGCAACCTGAGGTTTGAGGTGCAGATCAGTCACCTGTTGGAGCCAGTTAATGACCGGCTCATAAATACCCTAAAATCCATCTCCCCGATGTTACAGCACCCCGAGTACATCAGTGACCTGAGGAGTAAAATGTACTTCGAGATCATCATTTACAAAACACTCTGATTTGTTTGATTTTAGTGGGCACGGAGGGGGGGGGGGGGTAAATCTATGGTTTACATGGAGACCTTTAATATACATCTGGGCCCAAAGGCAAGGCTGGAGGAGCTGGAGGAAGGGTGCAACTATTCCACCACGATTAACACCATTTGTAATAATCAGAAAGAGCCACTGTAAC
Source organism: Mormyrus hasselquistii (assembly GCA_026779605.1). Lineage (NCBI taxonomy): Eukaryota > Metazoa > Chordata > Actinopteri > Osteoglossiformes > Mormyridae > Mormyrus > Mormyrus hasselquistii. The sequence goes on from JAODKE010000068.1 coordinate 34,190,253, forward strand.
GGAAGGTGTTAGCGTCCGCGGCGTGCTAATGGCGTGATGTCAGACGACGAGCGGAAACACCAGCGCCTGTAGCAATTATGCTTCACCACTGAAGTGCATTACTGACCCACAGTGCAGGCAGTCTTACCGTGGAACGACGTACAC
>JAODKE010000068.1:34207242-34220204 GCA_026779605.1 Mormyrus hasselquistii
AGGGTGTCGGACATGTTGGGGACTGGGTATAAGGGACATGGAGACAGGATATTGGGGATAGGGTGTCGGACATGTTGGGGACTGGGTATAAGGGACATGGAGACAGGATATTGGGGATAGGGTGTCGGACATGTTGGGGACTGGGTATAAGGGACATGGAGACAGGATATTGGGGACAGGGTGTCGGGGACATGGGAACTGAAAGTTCTGGGCTTCCTACATATTAATTTTATTTTTGAAACAAAATGGTAAATGACACGTTTTTATGACTGTTTAATTTTTACAAACAAACTGCATCTCTGCTTGACAAACAGCTCTATTTAAGTCCTGCTACTCGCTCCTCTAATTAAATTACCCTGGTAACAGGTGAGGCCACAACAGAGTTTAACTCCACAGTAAATGAAGGAGTCTGCACATGGAGTGTTTTCAGCTACACTGCCTTTTAACATTTGCATGTTTAAAAATATTGTGAAGAGTGTGTGAAACGCAGGGAGCTGAGGCTCTTCCAGGAAATGCTGAGCGCTTTGCTTGTTTATCAGTATGTTCGCTGAGGAGGGTCACCGCAAGGTCTAGCATGGCCGTAACGGCGTGTGATGTCATCGTGCTTCCCTGTAACATATGACAGCACCCCAAAGTGATGGCGCGGAAGCAGGGCCTGTTCTTGCAATGCTCCTAAACATAAAATGGGGAATGGATCCCATTTTTGAATACTCCCATATCTGTTCTAGGAAACGGATCCTATTTTTGGAATGTTCCCATGTCTATGCTGGAAACAGGTCCCATTTTCGGAATGCTTACATTTCCGTGCTGGTAATGGGTCCCGGTTTCGGAATTCCCCTATATCCTTGCCGGGAAATGGATCCTGTTTTCGTTGCTCCCATATTCTTGCTGTGAAAGGGATCATGTTTTTGGAACCCTGCTATATCCTTGCAGAGAGAACGGGGTTTTTTTCCCTTTAATGGATCCAGACATTTTCCAGACAGCGTGCGTCGCTGCGCTTAGCAGAGTGTGACATCGGCGAGACGGCAGGTTATTTAGCCAAACATCAAACACAAACACAATGACGCCCAGAAGGGGCGGAAATGCATGCAGGCGACATCCCACCAAGCATCCGGCCCGGTCTCATCATGAGCACCAATAGTATGTTATCGGACACGCGTGATGTCTTTCTCGGATAGAACGGCAGCGGACGTGCGCATCCCGCTCGCAGCGGAATGGAGGGCTGAGTCACGTGATCCCTGAAACTTCGCAAGCATGAAAAAAGACCATATCATGGTTTTAATAGCCCTAATTAAAATATGACAGGCGCCGCCTGTACACTGGAGCTCTTGATGTGTTGAAACCCATCATGAGTCGGCTGTGTTACATATCGTATCTTCGCGTGTTATTGTCATCCAGTGCGGTCCCTGCCGTCATTCCAGAGAGATCCGGCCCAGTCGCCGCTCTTTCGGCTCTTGGGTTCTGTGTTGCTGAGGCATGCAGTGCCCCCTACCCACCCGTTGCTAATGAGACTGTCCACCCCCCTCTCCCTCTTGTCTCGCAGCAGGACGTCTTGAGCGGCGGACAAGGTTGGCTCTGGGGGGGGGGGGGAGGAGGATGGGGTTAACAGTTCGCCCCCCCGCTGGTGGCCTAATGGCGCAGATCAGCCATGAATCATGTGAACGCCTCTTGGTCGCCTTTGCTGCCATTGACCGGATGATGACTATGGGAAGTGGGGGGGGGGTCAACCTGTCCCCTGTCCAGTCAGGCCTGCCGATCAGACTTCACCAGCCCCGGCGCTGTCACCCTCACTTGCAGGAGAGGGGGGTGCAGAAAATTCCCCATCAAATCGACAGCGAGGCGATTCCAGCTGCATGAGGGAGGCGGGAGGCCTGTCACTGTCATTACACCTGTCATTAATATTAATGGCACGTTTGCACAGAGCTAAAATAATATTAATGAGCAGCTTCTCCATGCCGGAGGGGCAGTAAGGCTGAGAGTAGCACTTTAGCTCCCTGTCCTCTCCTCGCGCTGTTTAGCAGACATGAGGGTGCTGCTTCGCCTGCTTTGTCACGCCTGTGTTTCCAGGCACCAGTTGGCTACCTGCAGGTTAAGTGTGTATGGACAGCAGCGCCCCTTCTTTAGGAGTCTGTCAGAGCCTTAACTGCAGTGCCAAACAGCTGCAAACATGCTATGACCGACAGACAGGCACCTGAGCCCAGCGTATGTGTGTGTGTGTGTGTGTGTGTGTGTGTCGGTGAAGCTGAATGACTCCATCGGGCTCAGTACCTCACACCACCGAGAGGCGCAGTTACGTCACACATCAATGCTAAATAAAGAAGGATGGAGGGTCTTGCCTGAAGGAGCATTTCACAACACGGCCGGCCTGTATGATGAAACCCTTTTCCACACACATGTTTTTACTCTTCGGCGTGTAGGTTACCAAGGTTGGGTGCATCTTTTTATAGCCACAGACGCAGCACAGACGCTGGCTTGATGGATCGTGATGCACTTGAATGTAGCATGAACTGTGAACCTGAAGCTCTTACTCAAGGCGTCCTGTGGCTGGTCTCCCACATTATACAATGTTAAACTGGTTTATTTATATGAATAAGGCAAATATTTACCATTTGAAAAGCATGATGTTGCAACACAGCTTCCCTGAAACAGGCCTTTTGTGTCACTGATGTTTTCATTGCTTTGGGGGGACATGTACAGTATATACAGTATATCAGAGATGTTAAAACCAGTATCGTCTACAAGACGCTTTTCGGATTGCAGGGAGATGTTTAATGTCAACGTCGTGTACGAGGCGCTTTTCTGATTGCAGGGAGATGTTTAATGTCAGTGTCGTGTACGAGACGTCTTTCTGATTGCAGGGAGATGTTTAATGCCAGAGTTGTTCACAAGACGCCGTTCTGATTGGAGGAAGATGTTTAAAGCCAGTGTCATCTATAAGACACCTGTCTGATTGCAGGGAGATGTTTAATGCCAGTGTTGTCTACGAGATGCTGATCTGATTGCAGGGAGATGTTTAATGTCAGTGTCGTGTACGAGACGCTTTTCTGATTGCAGGGAGATGTTTAATGCCAGCGTCATTTACAAGACGCCGTTCTGATTGGGGGAAGATGTTTAAAGCCAGTGTCATCTATAAGACACCTGTCTGATTGCAGGGAGATGTTTAATGCCAGTGTTGTCTACGAGATGCTGATCTGATTGCAGGGAGATGTTTAATACCAGTGTCATCTAAAAGACACCTTTCTGATTTGAGGGAGATGTTTATAACCAGTGTCGTGTACGAGACGCCGTTCTCATTGCAGGCAGATGTTTAATGCCAGAGTTGTTCACAAGACGCCGTTCTGATTGGAGGGAGATATTTAATGCCAGTATTGTCTACGAGATGCTGTTCTGATTGGAGGGAGATGTTTAATACCAGTGTCATCTAAGAGACTCCTTTCTGATTGGAGGGAGATGTCTGAGTTTCTCCCTGGGTGATGCTGATACATGTAGTGGAGGAGCGACCGTCAGGAAAGACACCACTGTCCATTTAAGGGTGGGATCAGGTGTGAAACACCTTCGGAAACTCAGCTGGGGGAAACGAGAGGGAGAGTTATTCCGTCTTTTTTGCCATGACAGAAGCTCTGCGTGTTCATTGGGCCTCAAACCTGCTGCCATATCCATGGGTGATAAATGGAGTATCGATCCGCTGTTCATCAGCCGGAGGACTAGATCTGTGGTCTTCCGTGACGGACCGCTAGAGGGAAGGTCTTTGATGGAGCTGTTTGGGGGTGGGGCGGAGCCGTATGGGGGTGGGCGGGGCCGCATCTGTTAAGCCACGCCTTGACACTTGTACCGCTCATCTGACATTCGGGTCACACTCAGACTGAGCCATTTCACTCCGCGGGAGCTGCTGTAAGCTTCTTAAAGCTCCAGTTAATATTTGGTGTCTTTCCTTGTTGCAGATGGATCACAGCTAATCTCCTCATCCACCCCACCCCCCCACTGATATTTAGCCCTTGTTAAAATGTCACCCGAAATGTCCTGAAACATGACTGATGCCAAATTCACGGCGTCAGCCTGATCGACTCGGGTCCATGATGGCGCGGTCTCTGTTTAGCGCCGGCCAGACCCTGGGGGGACATTTCTGTAAACGGCGGTATTGATTCTTTAAAATATCAGGCTCAGTGCCACAGCTGCCCGCGTGCGCCGACCTTCTGTTAGCCCGTTAGCGGCTGGCCCTGGGAGCTCCAGGACCGCCCACGGCTGACTGTCAGAATCAGTCGGCGTGCTGAAAACCGCGTGAGGAGGTGTGCCATCAGCCCCTCCCCCTACTTCTGAGGTCCTGTTAGCATTTTTGTGCTTCATACGGACGTCTGGAGGTGCTATTTACGTGGTTGCCGGCGCTCAAAATTGACTTGAAGACTCCTAGCTAAAAGAACTGGGCTTGATCGGGCTCCTCTATGTTGAAAGTTGTCAGTCGAGGTCAACGGTTAAGAGACTGGCTTTCTGCAGCAAAGATTCCGTTTATGAAGCAGAATAGGAAACATAACGCCATTCAAACTGGCCATTTAAACTTCCACGACTAGCTTTAAAACGTAAAAAAAAACGCTGCATCGTTCGCACATGATGGCGTACTCAAAAGGCAGACAGGCAGAAAGCGCCCGCCGTCAAACCCTCTGCCAGCTTCTAGAACGATGATCCGGGAGACGACAGTGTTCTTAAACTCAGCGTTTCTGAAGAACGATTGCGTTCACCTGCAGCAGCGCCTTCCTGAACCCAAAAGCCCGGCACCGTCAGCACCGGCATGCGGGAAGCTTAGCGGAGTATTACTATAAATATATAAATAATGCCCTCCGCCGCTTCTTGGGCCGCTCATTTATTGTCTCAATAAAGCCTGTCAGCTGGTCTGGGTACCGGCCATCCGTCAGAGCCTGCCAGCCTTAACTAGGTCAAGACCACTGGGGCCCGGGAGACCGGTGCCTCCACTCGGGCTCCGCAACGGCGCCGGCACGCAGCTGGGCCTGGCACGTCACTCACATTTAATTGAGACCTCGCAAAATCAGAACCCGAATGTAGCTCGTTTAGCGGTTTAGTGATATAGCACAGAGCAGCCCATGCCTTCAGTCAGCCAGGAGTGCTTGCTAAAGTCTGGGTGCTGCTAACGGCACGTACAGCCGCGGCTGCCTACATTTTGCGTCTGAGCGTAGCTAAAAGCAGCATTATTGCCCCCTGCTAACTGCGTCAGTGCCATTAGCAATATGGCTAAGGCCGCCCGCTAACTTTGTCTGAGTTAGCTAAAGGCAGTACAATGACTGCCCACCAACTGTGCCTGAATGCCACTAATATGCAGCCTCATCTAAACACTTCTAATTCCAACACTATATCCATTAGCTGTGTCTGAAACCTGCTAATGGCCTTGCCGCTCTTGGCTGCTAATTGCATTTGAACACCAGTAATGGCAGCACTGTGTTTGTTAACTGTGTCTGAACGCCCCTAATGATGCTCCCACTGGCTGCTGATGACAACACTGTGTCCATTAACTGTATGTGAATGCTCCAAATTTTCTTTACATTCATTATAAATGGCAACCAACTGCATCTGAATACTGTTAATGACAAAACTATGTTCCTTAACTGTGTTCGAACGCCTCTAATGATGCTATCACTGGCATCTAAACACTGCTAACGACAACACTGTGTCCATTAACTGTGTCTGAATTCTGCAAATTTTATTTACATTCATTATAAATGGCAGCTAACTGCATATGAACACCGTTAATGACAGTGCTGTGTTTGTTAACTGTGTCTGACTGCCTGTGATGCTATGACTGCATCTGAACACTGTTAATGACAGTGCTGTGTTCTGTGTCTGAATGCCTCTAATGACACTACGACTGGGCGCTAGCTACATCTGAACACCATTAATGCCAGCGCTGTGTTCATTAACTGTGTCTGACTGCCTGTGATGCTATGACTGGGCGCTAACTACATCTGAACACTGTTAATGACAGTGCTGTGTTCTGTGTCTGAATGCCTCTAATGACTGTTTACTGTGTCTGAAAGCTGCTAATGACCATGCCGCTAACTGCATCTGAACAATGTTAATGACAGCATTATGTTCATTAACTGTGTCTGAATGCCCCTAGTGGCAGTAATGTAATATGACTGTCCGACTAACTGTGCCAGGGCATTGTTAATAGAATCACTATGACTGCCCAGTAACCACATCTGAAGGCCGCTAAAAGCAGCTTTTTCAGTGAGCATTCGCTGAACCCAAACACGACTATCAGTAGTGCCGTGATTGCCGTCTAATTGCCCACACACCGGTACTGCTAGTGTTGTGACAGGCCACTAATTGCATCACCAGCAATTCTCTGACCAAGGTTCCCCAACTCTCAGAATAAAATGGGAGAATGTTTCATTTCAATTTTATAAATCAAGTATGACAGTTTATGCTTAAAATTCAAGGAAAGAGTTTTTCCAGTCATGGATGACACATCTTTCTTTGTTCGATTTGGTTTGCTCTCTCTGCACAATGTGGAAAACGCCACAAAAAAAAAAAACAGTATCCAGTGTAAAAAGGGAAACGTTATCATCGTTACCGTACACGGATCCCACTGGAGGACTCCCCGTCGCTGTCAAGTTCAGGCTGGCATTGATTTGAGGATGCCTGATGCCAAAGGAAGCGCCCCTCTCCCTGGTCTGACCTGCTCCGCTGCTGTTTGACGGGCATTCAGACTCTCAGCGAAGGAGCTTCATTAGCACAGCGATGGGAAGCGCGCACTGCCGGTGTGTCCATGAGCGTCGAGCCGGGTCGTCTCTGGGTATATCCTGTCACGCCTGTTACTGTGGGGGACAGTCCGCTTTCGTCAGATGCCGGGGTAAAATTGTTTGGCTTGCTCCAGACAGAGAGCAGGAAAGCAAGTAACGTCGGGGAGATTTCCCCAGAAGGAGAAGCCTGTGTGATGACGTCCGTGCGGTTCCTGCATCCCAGAGCCCGAGGCGAGGGCTTTTATCATGACTGGGTTTACATGAAGAGAAACAGAACTGATGATGGTACATTCTGACCTTGTAATAGAAGAACCTGAAATTAGGGGTCATGAACACATCCTGAGCCAATTAATGTTCACTAGTTTCTCGTCGGCTCAATTATAATCATTATTAATCGCATTAGTACAGTGTAGCCAATTAATCAGTGTTTTTTCATGAGATATGACTAAGACTATTGAAGGTATAGCTGAAGACAAGGAGATGGATAAGTATCGATGGAGTTCATGGAACATAGAGGTGAAGAGACGATCCCGACTGCCACCCTCTCAGAATATAGAGCTTATAGAACGCGGAGGCGCTCAAGGCATAGAGAGGGGCTTCAGCCATGTGGAGAGCCTGGATTTGCTTGACATGTCAGCCTGAAGAATGGTCCGCCCCCGGCGGAGGTCAGAGGTCATCCTCAATAGGATTCTCCTTCAGACACTTTTCTCTGTATGTCTGTCGTATGGCGAAATGGTCCACAGGGAAATGGTTTTGACTTATTACTGGGTAAAAAAGTCAATGTTAATCAATATGGCTGTGATACCCTTTAGTTAAAAGTAAAAAGGGGATAAATATGTCTTTGTGGATCCTTCATCTTTAAAAAGCTCGTGTTTTCCTCAGCTGCTTTTTAACCCATGGGGCGGTGGGGGGACAGGGTGAGGATTAAAAAACATCCGAGGCTTTGCGACTGCCCCCCAGTCGATATTTGTCACCAGAATAAAACGGTCCATTGTGATGATTACATTGTATAATTTAGCTATTTAAATTTAAAAAGTAGGAGCTGTTGTATTTAGATGTACAGTAATGTAGCCAAGCTATTAATAGAATAACACAGTAAAATGATTGTTCAGGCCTTTTGACAGCTAATATGTTATACTGAAAGAGCTGCTTGTCGAAATTAAAAAAAAAAAAAAAAAAAACGTGTTTTGAGTGTTCAGTGAAGCGTTGGGTAATCTGAATTCTGTGTTCAGTACTTCAGGAAGAAGCTTTCAGGCTGCGTACCATCATCAGTTCACAAGTGTGTAATTAGTTGGGTTGCTGTCTGTTTCTACCACACTGTTTAGTCTTTACAAGATCATAAATGGGCTTTTGCAAAGCAGCAAAGCTAATTGGCAATGCATAAGCCTAATAGAGTGAGTCAGCGTGTAAGGAGAGTTTGTTCCCAGACAATCAGACGTGCTGTTTCTAAGCGTCTCCTGGAAATACCTGGAATACTCCGTATTTATGTGTAGGGCTTGTGTATGCGTGCGCAGAACAGACAACCTTGCTGAAGAAACAGGCTGAATATAAATTTTTGCTGTTTAGTTGGGCTTATGCCTCACTGTAGTCAAAGGATTAACGTGACTCATGGTTTTACACATTAGGGGCTGTTAAATCTTCAAAATCAAAGAGAAGTGTAGAGGCAACAGGGACATTTCTGGTTGAGATTATTTTGAAATTTGAACAATGCATAATAGAATTTTATGTTTAATTTATGGTTCTGAACTAAATGCATCTAGAACTTCATTGTGAGTCGTGTTCCTTTGATGAATCAGGTTGCTAAGGAGGCCTCAGTCCATAATAATCAGAGGTCTTCAAGCCCAGCCGCGTGCAGCACAGCCTGCTACGCCGCTAAGCTGCGGGTATTACCCGGGCCTCCCAGCTGCTGACATGGCTGTGATGTAGGATTTCACAGAGTCCCACTGTGGGTGTGACAGCGATGTTCCTCGCTTACACCTGCAGGATGGCCCGCGCGCAGTCACTTTCCTAGAGGTGCATTAAAATCAGGCAGCTTTTATTATGATCCTGAAGAACTCATGAAATGTTAGCTTCCGTGTCATTTCGTACCTTTTCAACATGGCTGCCGGTGGTATCTGCAGGGTGTTCACCGCCCTCATGTCGTGCTGACGTCATTAGCCTCGAGGGCTAACGCCGCAGGCCCCTTCCACGTGCATCGTGAGCCAGATGTATGAATTAATCCGATTTCTGGGCCATAAACACAATCCTTAGTCCTGCTTTATGGTAAATTGGATTAATAACCAACAGGCTTTGCTCAATCACACCGACGCCTGAAAAACAGCCGAGAAGGACACATTACCTCGTTAAGCTACCATATAACGTTTAATTCTCTTTATTGTCCTCTGCTTTCGTATCAAACCATAATTAGGCTCAAGACATTGGAGGCCAATTAAGGCAGGAAATGATTCAGCCTTCTCTTTATAGATCCTGCTCGGACTTACTTGGGCTTTGGAAAATCAATCAAAATAAACCTTCGGGTTCTTCCAGCGGGGGGGAAGGGGACAGTCTGGGACAGTCTCTGACGGCGAACCTTTTTTTAGCCGTTACCTGTCAGAGAAGCCTCCGAACGTTTCAGAGGGCCAGCTGGCTCTGTAGTACAGACAGAGGTGGACGGCACAGCCAGCTGGCTCTGCTGACGGCTTCTGGAGGGCCCTCCTACTGTCTGCTCAGGCGGCAGCTGTTACGCTCATGCTCGTTTGTTCGACTGTTGATGCGCGGTTAAGCACAAACGACGACCAGGGGAAGTGTAGCTCACTTGGAAGCAGGTCAAACCGTCTCACGGAGGCTGACGAGTTAATCGCACCTGATAAAGTGTTTTAAAAAGTATTTTTTAAATCCAGAGTTTGCTTTTGAGTAGTTCAATAATTTGAAAGCAGAAATAAGCAAAAAGTTTTTCAAAAGTGCATCGATGTAGTAAAAACAAAAACAAAACACATCGGCACCTGAGTCTAGCAAACGTAAACGATATATGATGCAGGTCTGGAATTTCATGTTTGCGGCGTTTAGGATCATTGTGCATCTTGTTCCTTGGGGAAAAGAAAAGGAGCCCAGCTTAACTGTCTCAAGAAAGAAACAAAAAAAAACCGACATTTTAAAATAATCAGGAGAATACAAGCCAGTCAGATGAAAGTGTTTTGTCGAACAATGACATAATTTTCAAGCTTTTCATCCGTTAATACGCTTTTATGCACGGTTAAATGAAGGCATGTTGGTTTATACACCAGTACTGACCCTGTGCAGTTTAACGGAGATAAATAACATGAACAGTTAAACTAAGGAAAGACTGCTTGATGTCCTATAACCATCAGGGCCATAGACATCAAGTAGGGATTGGGGACGGAGACAGCATCTTCTCTCACACCATTCGTCAAAAACCTGCCAATTAAACTATCGTTTGTTTCAGGGGATGCAAAACTCCTCTTTCTAGCCAGAAAAGTCCTCTGTGCCAAGCAATGTTAAAACGTCGACTTCATGCTGGGGAAATGAAGCTGTCTGCAGAGCGGGAGTGATTTATCCCTCAGACTCATCAGACCAGGGAGACCTCATCCCAGTGGACATCAGGATGGCAATAACTCAGCCTGTCAAGCCTTTGCCGCTGCTGTTCCCCGGGAAATAACGGAAATCAACATTAAGGTCGTGATGAGAGTGTTATTCATGGTTTTAAATCTTTCTGATGTACGACGGGCTTCCAATTAGCAGGGGGTGTAATGGCGGGAATGGGGGCTACTCTGGAATGTTTATGCGGCCGTCAGTTTCAATCAATATCTAAAATAAGTACGAGTGCGTTAGATTTGCCAGATAAAGCTTCACGCCAGCCACGATATCTCACTGATGCCCGCATCTCCCGTCTGGTCGAAATATATTGAGATACACGCACGTATCTAATCTGGCAGAGCAAGAGACAAATGGATGGTTATTTGCATAATTACACAATATGTGATTTTACAGGCAGAACTGACTGAGCTCAATAATAAGGAAAAAAAAAACCTGTGAAGGCGAGGAGATGTTAAGACTTTATAAAAGGATCATTTGTGGAGACATGCTGTCCGTCGGAAGAGGTGCACGGTATTACGAGTCAAGGACACGCATTAATAATCATTTAGGGTGATCGCGGCGGTTTTCAAAGGGGTTCTGTTTCGAGCGTGAATACCAATCGGCTCCGTGCCATTAAATGTGAGAGGAGTAACCTGCAGGATCAAATTAGAGAAGAAATATGGCTTTGCACAATTTTTAGACTGCCTGACGCTGGAGTATATGTCAGTCGGCAGATAAAAGCAGGTAAGGGGGTGTGTTTGCAAGCCAGCTATATTCAGCTGTGAAACGTGTATAAACACACTTGCTTGTGCAACAATCCCTCTCGGTTTGTTCCACGTCACCTGTTTCTTTCCCTGGTGGCATTTCTATATCGGCTTAAATTTCTCCTAATACAGACATTTCTGAACCATGACAAGAGATGCATGCTGGGGTGAATTTATTTTCTGAAACGGCTGTACGCTAACTAAGTTATGCACTCCGCTACTGGTTGGATATTAGGTCTCTTAATGCTAAGGAGGAATTAACTCAACACGCCCTCAAGACCCATGTTAAGCAGCATGTCTGGCTGTGTGCAGCATCCCGGGAGATGTTGGGGAAGGACTCAGCGCGTAGATCAAGGACAGAAGGCTGTGAAGTTACGCACGTTTCGTTTCAAGCCATTAAACAGCCTTTGGGCCCAAGGATAATTAGGAGTGATAAGTTATTATTATACCATTTCTTTTTAGTTATTCGTTAGTCTCAGTGACATATTTTGATTTAAATATATTTTTAAAGAGCCTTTTTAAAATGTGCAGCGATCTCCGTCCTGCATTGGGTCTCCGTAAGAGGGCTGTATTTCATGTTGTCAGTTTAATTAACATTGAAATGGTGTCTGATAGCAGTAGAAACAGACTTAATTCCCTTCAAAAACGCTCTCTGTTGTGCTTTAATCTCCATTGTGCTAATTCTCAGCTGTTCCTCCATGGAACGTACCGGAGGCTGTCTAATGTGATACTGTGTCCTTCAGCACGGTTTCAGATGCCTCACACATGTTTTATTTTTAAAGTACATTAGGGGGCAAAACACAAAATATGGAGGCATAACAACTTCTCATTTTGTCGCAGAGTAGACGACATTTGCTTGACATGCAGATTTATTGTAGGTGTGAGATCGTGTGGACTTTGGGGTCTCTAGTGATCCCAAGGCGTCTGTGTCCGATGTCCCATGTACGGGTCTGGGTGTGGGTGACTTCCTCCTCAGCATGCCATGCAGCGATGCTGCAGTAGTTGAATAGAAGCAGCGGCATCCTATGCATGTGTATAAACACCCGGCTCCTGCCAACAGCTAGCTCCGCCCCCAGTCAATACTAGCCCCGCCCTTGGCAACATTTGCCCCGCCCTTGGCAACAGCTTGCTCCCTCAAAACAAAAAAAAATGAAGCCTTGTAATAAAAGTCCCATCCAACTCTCCTGATGTGCAACCAAACTCAACTGAGTAAATGTCCTAGATTTTTATAAATAGGTATTTGAGTGTTGAGGATATTAATGTTAAAGCTGAGCTCCACCCTGGTCTAAGAGACTCTTATTGGACTTTGAAATCATGGTTAATATTTTCCTTCCTCTTATATCCCAGTTGTGCTTCATCTCTACTTGGTTCAGTGAGAGTTAGTGTTTGTGTGTGAGCAAGTGTGTCTGTGTTTGTGTGTGAGCAAGTGTGTCTGTGTGTGTTTGTGTGAGTGTGTGTGTCTTGGTCGGTTTGTGTGTGTTTATGCCGTGTGTGCATGTGTGGTCTACATGTGTGTGTGTCTGTGTGTGTGCATGTGTGGTGTTTATGTGCATGTATGCTGTGTTTGTCTACATGTGTGTGTGTGTGCATGTGTGTGTGTGTGTGTGTGTATCTACATGTGTGTGTGTGTATCTACATGTGTGTGTGTGTGCATGTGTGGTGTTTATGTGCATGTATGCTGTGTGCATGTGTGTGTGTGTGTGTGTGTCTACACGTGTGTGTGTGTGTGTGTCTACACGTGTGTGTGTGTGTGTGTGCATGTGTGGTGTTTATGTGCATGTATGCTGTGTGTGTGTGTGCATGTGTGTGTGTGTGTGTGTGTGTGTGTGTATGTGTGGGTGTGTGGGTGTGTGTGTGTGGGGTGGGTGTGGGGAGG
>JAODKE010000068.1:34233699-34255028 GCA_026779605.1 Mormyrus hasselquistii
GGGGCGTGGGGGCAGTGGTTGGTTTCCATAAAGTGACGTGTCCAGGCTGATAGATTTAAGTTGTCTTGTAACTTGTTGTCTGGGCCACTTTTTATATGACTTTAAAAGCACATATATCCCACTACGTACCAATATGAAAACTAAGACCGATATGAAATCAAACAAAACTTCATTTGCCATTTCTGCAAGTGTGAGTACAGATTGGAAGTCTTTCGATTTCACATATCCCATCATGCTCTCCTTTTTAAGGCTTACACACATACTCAGGCAAGAGTGACGCATTTCGGAGGGTTAGGAGTCTTGCTCAAGGACCCAAAGAGTCATCCAACCTAATCTGCCAAGGATGGCATTCGAAACTGACAACCTTCATTTCACAAATACAGTGCCCTGAGTTTTATGACACAGAACAATTTGGGTTTTTTTGTTAGTTCTGTGCAGTGAGCTGAAAGTATTATGAGAGAATGACACAATGACACAAACTCAGTCTGGAGGCTGTAGGGTCACACCCAGCAGGATTGGATGCCGAACCATGTGACACAGGGACAGGGGAGATGGAAGAGACACTCTATTTGGGTAGAGATGGGGGACGGACAGAACACAGCAGAGAGCCACTTCAGGGACAGCACAAAGTCAAAGTTTTATTTGTCACAGACAGTTATACTTCAGTACAATGTGCAGTGAAATGCCTGGCTACCCAGCTTCAGCCCAGTGAAACATAAAGTATGAAAAGACCAGACATTAAAGAGTAAACATTAAACAATAATTATAAATATCTGTAGTGTGCACCTGGTAGTAAAGTGACAGGTGGAAGTGCAGAGAGTCTAAGCATAAATAAGCATTTACATATGTAAGCATACCTGTGTAATTTGAGTAGGCTATTGAGAACATTGGTATGCAGGTCCTGAACACTTTTAATGCTGCACAAGTCTGAAACACTGTCAACACGTCGGTACACAGGTCTGAAACACTGCAAACATGTCTGTACGCAGGTCCTAAACACAGTGAACATGTTGATGTGCAGGTCCTAAACACTGTGAACATGTCAGTGTGTAGGTACTAAACACTGTGAACATGTCAGTGTGCAGGTCCTAAACACTGTGAACATGTCAGTGTGCAGGTACTAAACACTGTGAACATGTCAGTGTGCAGGTACTAAACACTGTGAACATGTCGATTTGCTGATCCGAAATATTGTATTGTGAACATGTCGCCATGCAGGTCCAAAACACCATGAACACATAGGTGTCTAGGTCCTACACACTGTGAACACATCGATGTGCAGATCCTAAACAATGCAAACACGTTGATGTGCAGGTCCTGAACACTGTTAATGCATTGGTTTTAAATAATGTGAATACATCGGTGTGTAGGATGTGCAAGTCCAAAACACTGTGAACACATCAGTGTGCAGGTCCTACATACTGTCAATACATTGGTACGCAAGTCCAAAATACTGTGAACCCATCGGTACACAGGTCCTAAACACAGTGAACATGTCAGTGTGCAGGTCCAAAACATCGTGAACATATCGGTGTGCAGGTTCTAAACACTGTGAACACGCCAGTGTAGAGGTCCAAAATACTGTGAACACGTCAGTGTGCATGTCCTAAACACAGTGAACACATTGGTGTGCAGGTCTGAAACACTATGAACACGTCAGTTTACAGATCCTAAACACTGTGAACAAGTTAGTGTGTAGGTCCAAAACACAGTGAGGATGTTGGTGTGCGGGTCCTAAACACTCTGAACACGTCAATGTCCAGGTCCTAAACATTGTGAACATGTCTGTGTGCAGGTCCGAAACACCGGGAACATGTTGGTATGCGGGTTCTAAACACCCTGAACACGTTAGTGTGCAGGTCCTAAGCACCATGTACATGTCGGTGTGCAGGTCCTTAACACTGTGCTCATTAATGATCCAAACGGCCTGGGGGAAAAAGCTCTTCCTCTTGAGTTTGCTGTAGCTGAGATGAGAAACCAAAGCCAGTCACAGGTGTGGAGAATGAATGAACTTGTCACCTTACGTCACCCCTACCCCACATGCCAAGGGCTGATCTCCATAATTATTGATTTTTTTGAATGATCTTATTTTAATATATGGCATAGATGACATGTTGCTATATAAAATCTGAATAGCATTATATAGACATTAGACTGAATAACAATACAGTGTGTCCTTCAACCATAACATAAGATCGAAGACGGTAACGATTTTTCTAATGACCAAAGGCTGTCCTAAAAGGGACTCTCGGACTGAAGTTTTAAATCCTGCTTCTACCTGTCTAGCCCACTTATAGTGAACATGGGGAATTGTGATTTTCACATGGTTTCAGATGTGACATGATTGTGTCATATTAGAAAATCTTTTAAAGTCTCCTCAGGTGAATGCCCCCAGATGATAACATATAAATGAGCATAACTGGCAGCAAGGATCGTCCTGACCTTTCTGTGTGCCACGCCCCCCTCTCTACCTCGTGTGGAATGCCCCTGTTCCCAGCTGTTTCATATACTGTGATTACTGTGGTGTATTTAAGTCCGTGCTAGAGTCTGTTTTCCAGGTCCCGTCATTGATGTCAGTTCGTGAGCCTAAGTGTGTTGCTCCTGAATAAGCCCCGTGTTCACCCGACTTTTTAATCCGGGAGGACGGAAAAACTGTTCCTTCTGTACTGGCTGGTTGCTTCCTTTATGCACGCGTGTGTTAGTTGGGAAAATTTGTTTACAAGCCCCCGCCGAGTCGCGTCATTCCGGCACGAACCTGATCGTGAAAAGCAAACTTTTGGGGGGCGAAAGGATCGAACCGTCACAGCTGGTGCCGGCGCCACGCGACGCCTGAGGAAAGGGGCAAGGCTCGCGCGTGCCTTAGCGGCCATCAGAGCAGCCGGTTTGAAGGCGAGCGGCACATTGTGCACTTTAAATGCGGGGGGGCGCCTTTAATGTGTCTCGGCAGTGAGGTTCTAAGTGTAGCGTTTTCATAATGAGAGCAATGGGAGATTGACCTCGTTCGTCTGCTGCGCTCGCTCCCGTTTTCACTCGTTTTCATCATTATGCCGCAGTTTTTAAAATGTAAGGGGGAAAATGATGAAAATTGTCCTTATTACAGTCCACAAGGGACATGAAATACTATGCTTCAGGGCTGCTTTTTGTGGCTACAGTAATTTTTAAATGTCTGCATAGCATTATACACACACGCACACACACACGCACGTATATTAAAAATATATAAATATGTGTATGTGTGTGCGCGTGTTTTGTTTTCTGGGCGATCTTTCATATACTACAGAAATTTCAGTTGTGAGCTGAATGGTGGATTTTAACCGGTTCAACCTGGTTGTTGCAGCTCTCTCTGCGAGGATACCTGCTCACTGGAGGTGCCTACCTTGCAATAATATACCCACTGTACGTTGTATAACTGGTACAATTATAAGCAATTTGGATAAAAGCTCAAAATGGTAATTATCTGTCAATCAAATGCATCTGAACAGCAGTAGCTGAAAAACACTTTTAATTCCACATGAAACAAATGATGAAGAATTTATTTTTGCATATCACCTTTCTCTAGCATGCTTTGCAATTAACAAAGAATCCCTGGGTATTCAAAGTCAAATCTCTTAGGATCCAAGGACAAATCTTAGGGTATCCAAAGTCTTAATGAATTAAGGAAGAGCCACAAGTGAAAATATTGTTTTTCAGTCTGAAGAAAGTCCATCAGGAGGCCAAATAGTTCCACATGTCACAAGGACAAGAAGACGTCAGAGGGATGCTATTTGGGTGCAAGAGAGGGGAGAGATTAATCACAAAGAGTCTCAAGTGAAAATACCACTTTCTCCACTGAAAGCAGAGGCAGAGTCATTTAATTGTCTCTAGTCTGAAATGATGATGGGAAGTACAATTGGCCCTTCATTTCCTGCTGGCATGATTGACTTCCTGTGAGGTCATTTACCCACCACCTAAAAAAATTGAACTTGCCAAGGTTGTGCCTCGTACTACTGTGAAATGCAGGGAGTGTGATACTTCAAGGGCAGGAGCTTTCAGGCTGCTTCCCTGAGCCACGGCAGTCTGACACGCTGGCGCTCATCCCCGTGTCACGGGGGGTGTTCCGTATCCTCCGCCCAACAGGCCACCTCACATTCAAGTCTTCATTACTGTTTGTGCCACTCGTCAAGCGCCCAAGTGTCCACTTTAGCTAATTAGTCATGTAGATGAACAATATTTGCATTAAATTTTGGCCTCTGTCATGGCGCGGAAGTTGTTCGAGGTCTAGAGACACCTGGAGAAGTTCCGCAGATCGGAATTGGGCACCTCGGTGTTACGGCGCTCAAGAAACATGGAGCAATTAGCCGTCAGACAGTGTTATGCGGAGGTGGGTGAACACGGTGAGCCTTTTACCCATAATCCTTTTAGACAATGGGGTAATTACTGAGCTGGCATAATCAACGGTGCCATGTGGCTTCCCCTGCTGCCATTCGACCCCATGACCTGCAGCAGCCTGGTCCCCGAATGGCCTTGCATGTGGTTTTCAGGGGAATTACTCCGGAAGGGGTGTCTGGCACTACTGTGTCTCCATCTCCCGTACCTCTATGTCTGTAGGTCCAGGGTGCCCCCTGCCTCGCTCGCTTCCCTTCCAGGGACAGCTTCCAGGTCAGTGTGACCCCATACATCACGAGTTATTTCTGCTATTATGAATGTAAGAATCTATCCAGCAGTTTGAAATAAAGGTTGTGTGCGGTGAAGTATAGCGCCCTCTACATGTTAGCAGGTAATAATGCAGCCACGGACTATGGTGACCATGTCTCTGTTTTTGCAGCCAGCTCCTACCTTGCAGCTGATCCGGAAACTGACCCTGCTTTTTCACAAAAACACGACCTTTTCCAAAATAAATGAATAAAAGCACTGATTGTACAATCTACATAAAATAATTCAGATTTTTATAAAGGTAAAAGCAGCAGCTATATCAATAAAAATGACCATTATAACCAAAATTCAGTGTAAACAGGGCACAAATCTGCCAAGAAACGATTTAGGCTCAGATAAATTTTAACTTTAATAAAATAAGTTGAACTTTACCACAAACAATTAAAAAAAACTGGAGGTAAAAGAGAGCAAAGTGACCGAAGCCCCCAGAGTCAGCCTCTGCACCCCACCTGGGCCGCTGTCAGGCTGCCGCTTCTCTGCGCTCCTTTTATTTGCTTTCCTTTGTCTATCCTTTGTTTGTCTCTGTTTTTTCCTTCGCCTGGAGATTCTGACGGCCAATAACGAGCTTTGATTTCCTGTTCACTTGATCATCTCGCTGTGGTCCTCTCCGCCCGGAATGCCCCCGGGCGCAGTCCTGACTTCACAGACCTCTCGGCGCTAACAGCGCCCAGAAGGGGCGGCGAGACGACTCCGAAGCAGATACGCCCACCCCCCATATCCCACACAGGACACGGCACCTCCCATAGCGTGTTCTGCCCCTGTCCTGGCGCCAGGCTTAACTCTGAGCACGTCCATCGATCTGCCGGTGTCCCCATGCCAGTCTTGACGTGTTCGACGGCCACTGAGATGGTCCATTCCGATGGTTTTGGGTTTGGAGATCCCCTAAGAGCCATTCAAGTAAGCAGTGCCACTGATAGGCCACTGCAAAACCACTCAAACCACACGCTTGCCTGGGACCCCTGAGGTTTGAGAGCGGGGCACAAAGACACTTCTTGAGAGTGGCAACCTTGCAGAACACCCTGTAGAACACCAGTTCCTCACACTCCTGAGCTTGTTTATGATGGACACCATAACGGAAGGAGACAGTCCATCAGCGAGAGCTTTTTACGCTCATGGTAAGATGTTAATTTGCTACACTGTCAACTCCTTTTATCCAGTGACCTAGAGAGCGAGTCTGGTTAATCCACAGAAACGGGAACGTGGTGCGTGATTACTGCTTTCCCTGTTTGTAAATACTGAGAAATGAGTAATTATCACGCTCCTCTTTGGCAGTTTGTCGTACAGTGCATGTGGTTCTCTGCCTATTGCGCTGCTGTCCTAAATCCAGTGGTGGTCATGGTGAATCTGGAGCTGACCTCCTTAGGGAGCAAAGCGGAGGTCTACGTTGGTCCGCAACTGTCCACGGCTGGGTGTCGGCATGCGGTCGCACACCAAGGACAATCCTGTGGCACGGATTCATCTGACCGGCGCATTCTGCTGCTGGATTGCGGGAGGAAAACCCACACAGACACAGGCAGGAAGTGAAACTCCCAGAATGAACCGGCAACCCTGGAGGCAGGAGACCACCCTCTGCTCCACAATGCCGCCTGCTTTCAGCCGTGACCAAAAATGTGATCTCCCCACTTTTTTTCCTGCGTGTTTTGTTTCAGCTTAATGGAATAATGGCATTCCTAGTTATTCAGCGTTTTACCATAAAAATTAAGCAGGACGTCTAATGCATTGCAATCCAAATGCTCCTATAAACTTTACACTGATAACACTGTTCACTGTTAAATTCCCCGAAGTACGTTAAATCTGAGCAATTCCGGCCTTATACTGTAAAAATCCTTTACAGTCATGCATGTTTGGAAACAGAGGAGATCTCAGCAGATGTGAAAGGCCAGAGTAAGGAAAGCAATTAAAGTTTAAAGGCATTTCGAATCTAATTTTGGAGGTGAAAACTAATGAAGAGAGAATGTTATTTCCGCCTTGGCATATGTATAATGTTCTGACCTGAAGTTTCACCGATCTGTGGAGAACACGCAGACACTGATGCCATTTATTTTTAAAAAGTGGGCGGGACTTCCTGTGCTCAGTGCCCCCGTGTTTATTATCAGTTAAGGACGCGCTGCAGGCCCACATGTAGAAGCGTCAGGTGGTCCCTCCAAATGGCCCCTCCAAGCTCTGCGCTGTTATTTAGCCCCTGCTGTGTGTGTAATCGTAACGTGTCCTTCAGGTAGGTCACGGAACTTGTCATGCAGTCATTAATCATCTCGCTCTGATCTTCTCCGTCGCCCGGGGAACTCTGGAGCACCAACAACCCCCTGGCCCTCTCCTTCCCCGGTCACGCCGTCCTCAGGGAGCTCCTTAACATCGCCGCCCACCTCCAGCTGTGAGTCCAGCCCCTAGGTTCCCCAGAAGTCAGTGTGGCTGTAGAGCGACCCCCAAACATCGTTGAGTTTCTGGAACACCGTAAGGACCTCTGCTCATCTCTGGCCTGGTTAGCCAAACTCTCCGCCTGCTCAAGGTCAGGCGTCCTCGGCACCAAAACGTGGGGACGGTCAGGGAAATGGGCGCTCTGTGCCTCTCACCTTCAGGCATCTCTGAAACCCACCAGCACGAGCTCCTGAAATCTCCACAGCCACCTGCTCGACCTTCAGCCGCGCCTGGTCTGTTTATATAAACCCTCCCTAATCCATGCAGCCACCTCACGCTGAAATACATCGATCTGACCAAGTCACCAGCAGTAAAAAGTACTTTGGAAAAACCAGAATTATTCAATTATGTGCGTACATGTCTTTCACCAGAACAAGAGACAGACGTATAAA
Organism: Mormyrus hasselquistii; assembly: GCA_026779605.1. Classification (NCBI taxonomy): domain Eukaryota; kingdom Metazoa; phylum Chordata; class Actinopteri; order Osteoglossiformes; family Mormyridae; genus Mormyrus; species Mormyrus hasselquistii. The sequence continues at coordinate 34,241,199 of JAODKE010000068.1, forward strand.
TTTTTAATGTTAATCACACAAAAAAAGGCTTCAAAAGAAAACCATCACTATAGTCAAAAACATCCTTTAGTGCTGAGTGTGTCAGTACTAAAGGCCTTTTCCTCAGTTTTATTTATTTAAACTTTATTTGGACGTGTTCCCAGAAAGTGGTCAGCTCACAGACTGCATCCGACACCCACACGCAACAATCAAACAAATAAGCAGATATAACCAATAGAAGTGTGCTACCGATGAAGGGGCTTGAATATGACAAATTACGGCCCCCGCCCTCCCCACACACCAGCACATAGAAATATCAATGCAAACCGAAATAGGCAAGTCCATTTACGGCGTTCTGCAGGAGTGGCGACTTCTTACACGAGCGCTATGGAGCACACGTCAGGCGAGCCGGTGTCCACGGCCATTTCGTGGACAATGGAAATAAAGATTCAGCTTCTCCGAAATTAGTGCTACCCATTGAACAGAGTCATCCCACAAATTTCCAGGAACGGCTCACAGACACATCTCCAGCTGATCTGAGCTTGCAGGCCTTACGAGACAAAAGCAACATCAACATCCCGCAAGCCACAAAAAAAAAAACCGATGCACCTTCCGTGATTTTCTCTAAGACTATAAACATCATGTGGTCAGGCTGATTGATCCACAGAGTGGAACATCTGACAGCTTCCCCAAGAGATCTCCATGCAGGAATTCAGCTGCTCCGGTCCCTGTGATGGCTGAGACAACCCAGGACGGGGCACCAACCCATCGCCAACCCATCCTCACTTGCATTCCATTCAGTTGCACATGAACACCTTTAAACATTAAAGAATTTAATTACTATTTTGCACGACGTCGACGCGAAGCAACAAAGAAAACCAGGAATAATGCACAAGCTGATTCCGGTTAAATCACCAGCAATGGGGAAAACTTTTACCCTAATCGCTCTTCTTAGGGGTCTTTAGTGCAGGGCGACTTCTGAAAACAAAAAAATTGCATAGAACACCAAATGGCTGAGCAGCTTAATCCGCAGATGAACACGTGTACTGACAACAGGATCAGGGCGCAGCGGGGGGGCGCGGTGACCGTGATGATCAGCGCTAACAGGACCGGGCATGTGCTTTCTGTTATTAGCACTCCAGCGCAGGGCCTGACGTTAAGGAAATGCTGGGCTAATGAATCGGCCTGGTGTGACGGCGAGGATTTATTCATCCCGGTGAAGCTGAAGTGAACTGATACAGCATGCAAAATTAAAAACGAAAAAACTGGATGGAGTACACCGTGTACGGTGTGCAAAGTAATGAAATAAGACAAGACCCCTGTGGTTTAAAAATCAAGATTCCATTATTATTTTCATATCTGGAACAGAATTATAATCTTTGTAAAAGGAATGGTGCATAGCCCAGAGGGTTAGGCTGTGTTGTGGGTTTGAATCCCGTTGCCCATACAGTAAATGTTTCAGTGTCTGACTCTGGATTCAGGCCGTTAACTGTGGCAGGGTGCTGGACCCTGGCTCTGCTCTCTGATTTAAGGGTGTAGCTTTGGGTCTGGGGGGGTTGGGGCCCATCCCTGCCAATATTGTGGGAGCAGCATGTGTGTTTCAAGGGATGGGGGGGATCAGGGCTGATTTGGTCCCTACCAATGTTGAAAGCAAACCTACACGCCTGTTCTGTCCCCAAATCGGTGCTTCAGGGATTCATGTGATTCTGAAAAACAGATCTATTAGGATCCTCGTAATTTTCATAACTGATTTGTCAAAGATGTATTTCGTTTACCTAAGGCTGGGCATCTTTGATCGTCACATTTACTTATCAGACACTTTTTATCCAACGTTGCACTTAAAGAAAGCACTCTGCTGACGAGGGGATTCGAACCAACAACCTTCCGACCACAGGACAGATTTCTAATCCACGCACCCAGTTGTCAATAAGGAACCTTTGGAATGAGTACAACTCTTTGAAGAGGGACCCGTGTGCAAACCCCCCTCAGAGCAATTATTTGTTTCATGAGATTATTTTCCTGTGTTTTACTGCTGATGTCTCTCTCAACAGCCTGTCACTCTGTATCTGTAACCTCGCTATCGCAGGGACCGCTTCATTTTTCTCCTTGGCAGAAATGTTTATAATATTTTTCCTCTTTTTCTATTTTGATTATAATTTCGGTGCCGACGGGAAAGTGGGTGTGAACCTGTGACAACGAAGCAGCTTCGACATTGGGACGGGGGAGAGGACGGCTTCTTTACGAGACGGCCAGATCTCAATAAATCTTGTTGCCACACGTGTCAGAGATGAAAGCTCGATAAATCCGTCACTATCGATTCCCACAGGCTAGCTCCTTAAGGAGTCCATACTGCATATTCACAAGGCCCCACGGTGCCAGAGACAGAATGCACTTTGCATTTCGTCGGTGCCGCAGAGATAAATGTCCCTCTTCACCCTGAGTGCGAACTGTGTTGAGCGAGCATTTAGACGTGTGAGGGCGGGGGACTCTGCAGACACGCCACGTTGGCCTGAGACCGCATCAGACCCCCGCACAGAAATGACCCACACCGTTCAGCACGCTTGAATCACCATCGTTTGACCTGAATTTGAACACATTGTGAAAAACAGAACACAGTGAGGCAATAAACCAGAGGACTTCAGCTTCACATAAGAGGCCACAAAGATCTCATTATTTCTTCCATAAATTCTTCAATTCTAGTAGAACATCTTTCGGAAAAGAATTCAGTAAAAATGTGTGGAAGGCACTGCAGTCTCATTGGTCATGTAACACAATATAACAATCCTGCAGTAATGAATGAAGGAAATCAAGTTAAATGAGTCTTTTCTTCTAGGATTAGCACTTAATCAGCAAACCACACAAAGAGGGCCGGGCAGAAGCAGGACGCGCAGGCAGAGTCCATCTCACAGCATTAATTACGGAGATAAACAGAACTATCCCGAATCTGTAGGATAGACACTGACTGAACAGGAAACAGTGTACAGTGTTTCTGAACAAGTCATTTGCAGACGGCTAATTCAGCACGTGCCTGGCATTCCGTTAAAAACCACAATGTCGTTATGGAAATGTTTTTTGTTCTTTCTGTAGTTTTAACCATCTAAATTAATGAGAAACCCAGGGGGTTAGACCCAGTTGTCACCGGGGGGGGGGGGGGTGACTTTTCCAACTTCCCAGATGCAGATTAACGCGGACAAACGATGAATAAGACGCAGCAAAGTCGAGATTGCCACACTGACGGGGTGGGGGTGAGTCACTTAAGCGGAACTTGAGGCCTGCGGACTGTGTGCTTAATAAACATTTACAGGAAAAGTCTCATTGAATAAAAAGGTTACCAAACAACGCTTACATGCCTTTAATAGCACTGTCTCTAAAATAACCCATCAGAATGAGTCATGGACTAAACGCAGCTGTTACGTATGGCTTGCATACGCTGAATGTGTGTGTTTTTGCATGTGAGTGATGCAAACGATGCAGATGAAGTGATTTCTCTGTAGCTGATGCAGTCCTGCCCTGCCCTCCATGGTCTCTCTGCGCCCCGCATTTTATAATACAAGCCCCACCCTCCTCCACTGCCACCTACTGCTCAAGTCCATCTGGCCCCGAGCTCACAGATCACACACAGAGACACAGAGAAATGGCATCCAGCCAGGATACCTGATCACGTGACCCACATCACATGTCCTTGGAAATTATACTTGCGATCTGTATGGTTATAGATAAAGACAATTTTTTTTTTTTTTTTTTGCTTGATTGCTCACTTTGAATGGGGTCCAGATACAATTTTCAGTTTTTCCTATATTGTGCGTTGTGTTTTTTTTCACTATTTCCTCTAAGAGAAATCTACTGTAAAGTAGTTTGAGACAACTTGAAAAAATGAGCCCTACTAATTTTCTGTATTTCACTGATTTAAATGGCACAGCATATTAATATTCCTGATAGCAGGGTAGTGAAAGAGACTAATGATGTTTGGTTCTGGGGAGCAGCGTAGACCGCAGGCACCCAGAATCCCAGCATTCATGGGAGTGTCGAGCTGCAGCTAGCTTCACAATCCAAGGCTGGTGGCGGGACGGCAGGCCGACGCCCTCAAACTCCAGTGACCGCAGGATGTTGGGATGAGGTTCGCTGTCTTGTAAACCAGATTGTTTGATACTACAGGAGAACCACTAGAAACGCCCCCAGTCGTGGCCCCAGTGTCTGCCCCGACCTGATCAGCTTCTTTTACAGTCGGTAATCATAAGATGTGTGATTACTCCTCTCTATATTTAGGAGGTGTTAGGCATGATTGAGTAGTTCGTTTGCACTCGATGAACGCTACAAGCTTGTCCTCGCCTTGGCTAACTTTCCAGGCCTTCACGGTCGCTGTTCTTCTGCCGGAAGCTGCAGGATTATCCAGCAGGAAAAGCCACTTTCCAAAGGCATGCTGAATTTTGCGTGGATCCACGTCTGCAGTGCCTGAATCTGTCGCTGGCACAGTTGGTGGTGCGGAGCGCCGTCCCGGGCAGGGGACTCGCACCGAGACTCTTCACAAGACAAATTACCCTTATCAGCATGTCGTCCCTGCAGCCCTTGTGAGCTGGGGGAGGGAGAGGGAAGGTCTCCCTTGACAGTTTTTTTTCCCTTTTCCCTATATTCAAATATTTTTCCAATCAATTAATGAGTGGCTCCTCCAGCGGCCGCACACCGTGATTAAAAAAAATTGATCAGGGAATGTCATTAAAAGGACAAGCTGTCCGGAGGGGGGGGGTCAGGGGGAGACAGGGCTGATTAAAGCCTTCTTTGTTAGAGCTTCTCCCAGGTCCAGACTTTCATTTCTCTCCAGTAGCAGAGGAACAGTGTCAGGGGCCCCTAGTCAGCATTGGAGGCTCATACCTCAGGTGCCCCGGGGTCCGCTGTGGTAACACGGCTGTGTGGGCCAGGTTCAGTTGTCCCTCGTGCGTCCATGTGATTTGATGTCCTATGCTAGGCTATGCTAACAACATGGAGGGCGTGGGTTCAAATCCAAGGGAGCATATGTAACCTGTAACCCTTCTCTACTGAAAGGTGCCTTAGAGAAAAGTGTCAGATAAAAGAAACAAAATTAATTTGAGAGAGATGAGGGCACTGGTGCTCTGGCTATGAGGGGCAGGGCCAAATTAAAAGCTGATTGGTCACTGGAGTGCTCCCTCTTCGTCAATCATCGATTCAAAACACATCATTGGCTAATGGTAAGATTGGACCTTTCATATAAATTTTTTCCCCCCCTTATGCCCCCGCCTTAAAAAATTCAGGAATTACCCCTGCTGCCCAGGTTTACGACTTCTGGGCACAGACTACAGGCCCCCACGATCAAACAAAGAACTTGGGAGAACTGAGCTGTTGTCACACACAGCCAACCATGGTTGCACATGCTAGCCTAGCCAGAGCTCCTGGAGAAAACCCACAAAAACATGCAATAGATGCAAATCCTGAATACACAGAGGTGGGGATGGGTTTACAGCCCCAAAGCTGGAGACGTGAGACCACAGCACTGCTAACAAGTCACCGTGTCACCTCCCAACACCTCACTCACAAGCAATCAACAGCGCTTACACTCGTGGATTCAGCCAAAAGCCTGATATAGTATCTTGCCTGACTTCTGTATTTCTGATGGTTGGTTTCTCCTGAGGAACAGATGGGGAAACATGTAAGGAGGAATTCAGCTCCATTAAACCTAGATAAAAGAAGATCGGTCGAGATGAGTGGACCACTGCAGATGAGATTAGCAAAGATCTCAGGCATTAATTCTCCTGTCTTCCATTCATCATATATCTAAAATCTCAATTACTTCTCATGTGACTCCCTGATATATCATTTTAAATCACTTTTTCATGATGTTTATTGGTCCAACAGCAATACCAGGACGGATAATTCTGAGAACAAAGACACTTTATGAATTTAAATGCGAGGTCTGATTTTTCTCCTGAGAAATTAAAGACCACTTCCTCCTATTTTTGTGTGGGGCACATGTCAGTCCAGATTTCTGGATTTATTCATCTGTAGCGTGGTTTAAAGTTCTCATCGCAGACCTCCATTTACTACCCATCACTCTCTATGTATTACCCATCATTCTCTGCTGTCTGTTACCCATCATGCTCCACTGTGTATTACCTGTCATTCACTGCTATGTATTACCCATCATTCTCTGCTGTCTGTTACTTGTCATGCTTCGCAGTGTGTTACCCATAATTCTCAGTTGTGTATTACCCATCACTCTTTGCTGTGTATTAACCACCATTCTCTGCTGTCGTTTACCCATCATGCTCCACTGTGTATTACCCATCATTCTCTGCCCAAGTTCCATTGCGTCATCGAGCAGTATAGAATTGAGTAGGCCACTGCTATGATAACAGCGCCCCCCCCCCCCCTCCGGCTGTTGTTGGATTGCCATGGAGAATCACTGCTGCTCCTCCCCTGTAGATTAGATGCCCGGCGGTCAGGGTTGCACTGCAGCGGGAAAGCTAACAATATATGGGGGCTTATTCACATCTTATTTATCATTTTCTTTATGGGCTGTTATAAGCTGGTGTGGCTGAATTGAGGTACATTCCCACCACACGGGGCGTCAGGTTTCCCAGTGAGGTGAGGATTACAGGCAGACTTCTCCATGAATCTCTCATATCTCGCTGCGTTCACACACTCTCTACCTGTAATGGCGTACATAGCCCATCTATACGTTTACAGGCAGGGGCAATTCTAGGATTCTAGGTGGGGGGCCTTAATTCACACAGAAGGGCTGTATTTCACACAGAGGGGTCAACCTTATTAGCCAATGATGTGTTTTGTATCAGTGAGTGACAGCGGAGGAGGCATTATGGGGCCAATCAGCTTTCAGATGAGGCCAGTACCCTTGTAGCCCCGCCCCTGGTTATGAGTCCAGTGTGCTAGTGCCTCTATACTGTGGGATACTTGCATATGAAAGGTGCAGTGTTTGGGTTCTGGGTCCAGTGTGTAGCTCTGACCACACATACTGAGGTTAATTCTGGTTCCAGAGCGCTGGCTCCACAGAAAACAAAACCGGCAACCTCGTAGTGTCTTGACGTGCTGGTCGTCAGAGTGCATTTTCATTTACTCCCAGTTTCATTTTAAACTCAGTTCTTTCATCTGCAGCGGCACAGATCAGAGCGGCGCATTTTTGCAGATGGACTACAAGACTTCATGTTCCGGCACGTGGTCCGAATCTTTTATCCATTGCAGCACCCACTGCAGTATTGCATAAAAACAAAAATATGCGAGACACGCTCTTGAACGGTGTCAGAGCGCATGCACACGCCTACTGAATTACCAGTGTGAAATTAATAATTAATAGGCAAGCCAGCCCCTCTCCCGAGGGAGATGCGTCATAATGCGACATGAGTACACCTGTACCATAACACATGCTAACATATGCTCAGGGCCTGGGGTCTATCCAGACGTATATTATCTTTCGGCCCGCTGTGGCGTGTTTACCATTGATTAAATCCCACACGGCACCTGTACACCGTTTCCTGCCGGGAATGTGGAGTGGGGGCTTCAAATTGCCAGAGAATCGCAGTCATCCGAGGCCGTAGACAAATTGGAACCTGGGAAGTTGATGGCTGCGATTTCCCCAAACAAAGCAGCCGGTTAGCCACATCCTGGGCCCCGGCAGTGAGGGGGAGATGTGGTGCAGGAGAGAACCGTTGCAAAGGTGTTTTTGCACAAACGTATATGTTTCATACAGGCACCAATGCACAGAAAGCGGTAATGGGCAATGTTAGTCTACGAGTACATTCCTCCTTTACGTCTGGTTTGACTGAGGCGTCACATGACTGTACTGCATGAGATTTACAGCATAAGGAGAGGTGGTGAATCGGCCTTAACTCAGGGTGATCTGCTCTGCCTTGGATCAACAGACGCGATTTCAAACCCACAGCCTCCGCTTCATACCAGCCTGCAGAAATCACTGCACAGCAAGTGCGGGTTTGGAAGGCAGAGCCCTGCTTGGGTCATGAAGGCCTGCTTTTGCCTCATTGCACAAGGCCAGGGCGCTTTCCCACTTTGAAATAACCTGTCTCACACCCTGGCAGCTGATTTAACGAATTGCTTTAAAAACAGCTGTAAAAGAAAAATAGCGTGCAGCCTTTCGACCTGTTAGAAAGCCCCCCCAAAAACAAACTCGCGTGTGATAACCATTTTTGTGAGGATTTTTCACCGTGGCTCCATAGAGCAGATGGATGTTTAGTGAGTAAATGTGTCACTTCTCTTTGAAAAAATGAAACAAAGCCAAACCTCAGAGGATGACAGGGTGAGCAGCAGTCTGTATGAAAATCCGGAGACCATACGGCATCACACGGTATTCCCACGGCCCGATAACAATAAAGACTCAACTGGAATCACTGCACTGCCTCTTAATCATACTGACTGAAATATCCCAGGTACACACATGATACGCACAACGTCAGACAGCACAGCATCTATTTATGCATTAACTATTGGATCAAGACCTGCAAATTGAAAAAGAGTGACCAGACCAAAATAAAACACACCCAAGGATAACTCCACACATACGGCGAACACAGAGACGTTACTCCTGACATTCCTCCTCTGCCGTTCTTATTAGATTTTTCATGTAATCGAGGCCAGTTGGACCTCATTATCAGGGTTTTCTTTAGGTTACCATAGTAACATAAGATATCTCACCATCTTTCAACACACAAAAAAGTCGCTGACTTTTGCCTGGGTTCCACACATATGTCTGTTTGTTGAAATGACATTACAAGACAACACACTTCTGAGTTCATTCATATCACTAAGATCTTTTATGCTTTCTTCTTGTCGGGCTGTGCGGTCTTGATGGTGTTCTGGGATGGCGAGGAGTGTCTGAATACATACCTTTCTCCATAAACCCCCTCAACTTTTTGCTTGGTGCTGCGTATAACCTGCCACTGGTAGAACCCAGCAAACATGTCTAGACTTTTTAGATATTTACATGATTCTGCAGTTTGTCTAATTTTTATGCTATATGCTGCACTTTCCTCCGGGAACTCCAGGATACTGTGCGCAATTTATTTTTATGTACATTTACCAATTTTTTTTTATTTAATTTTTGTCATATGTGTGAGCAGTCTCAAGCTGTATAGGTTACAAGCAGAGGACAGACAAGCAAAATATGATATTTCAACTAAGGCTACTTCTCGTTAGACTTCCACTCATTAAATGCTACCTCAATAACTATATAAAATACAAAATTTCCCATAATGCCAGTAGCTGAAAGTGTGGCAGTCCATTCATTAACACTGCTGTACTCTGGCAGAATGCTAAAGCACAGGTGCTCTTGGGTTGTTGACTGTTTCCTGCTCCTGTCCACTTTTCTCCATCCATCAGCGTAATAAATGCCTTCCCGTGTCTCTCTGCAGTGAGCCAGAGAATCGCAGTCGTCCGAGGCCGTAGATATCCGGTAATCGTGCTGGGATCTGTGAGTGCACCAAGGCCGAACGTGAGAGACATGTCGACATCGGATCTGACACTCTGAAAAGTGAACCGGGTGGGAGATCTGGTATTTCAGGGATTCGAGGCAAACCGTGTCAACGTGCGCATTTCAGCCTTCTGACAGGTTACAGGACGGTACCTCACCAAATGAAGTCCCATGCTGACATTCTGAAAACTACATTTGACTACACATAGACGCAAAAGATACAAATGCTGAAGACTTATTACACTCATCATTATTGTTAGGAAGATCCTGTTGAACATCCATGTAGACATTCTGGATACTTCTGGCTACCCCATGCCTCTGTTTACCTTTCTACCGGTTTTCTTCCCCTGCAGCAGCCCAGGGCCAATTAGAGGCCTCTTGCATGAGCGGCTCTCTTTTACGTTTCATTAAGGCCCCAGTCTTTGTGCATTTCAAACAGAAAGCAGGGTGACCTCTGGGCAAGCAGTCTGTTTGCACCGCAAGCCCGACGGCTAGGAGAGAGCTGCCTTCAGACAGAGAGCAGTGTACCTATTTATAGCAGAGAGACTGTGGCGTGTGTTTTTCATACATCTGCATCAGTGTCACATGTGGGAGTGTGAATTCTCTGATTTCATTAATTTTCCTGACCTCGGAGAGACTCTGCCTTGTACTCTCCCTGAAAATCAGTAGACTGAAAGCAGGGAATGGGGAGTCAGGGAACAAGAAAATAGCTGTAAAAAAAACCAGCAGGGTGGGCGAAGGCAGGGGGCAGGAAACTGAATGAACGGTTAGGAGGAGACAGAAGAGGAAGCTGTGGGACAGGGAAGTAGGGGTAAGGAAGCCAGGAGGCAGTATACCAGCAAACCAGGGAACCGGAAACAAGAAAGGAGGAAGCCTGGGGGCAGAAAGCCAGCAAATCAGGGAAAAGGAAACAAGGAAGGAGGAAGCCTGGGGGCAGAAACCACCAAACCAGGGAAAAGGAAACAAAAGGAGAGGAAACCTGGGGGCAGAAAGCCAGCAAATCAGGGAAAAGGAAACAAAAGGAGAGGAAACCTGGGGGCAGAAACCACCAAACCAGGGAACAGGAAACAAAAAAAGAGGAAGCCTCGGGGCAGAAAGCCAGCAAATCAGGGAAAAGGGAACAAAAGGAGAGGAAGCCTCGGGGCAGAAAGCCAGCAAATCAGGGAAAAGGGAACAAAAGGAGAGGAGGCCTGGGGGCAGGAAACCAGTGAACAGTAAAGGAAGGTAGAGGAAGCCATGGGGCAGGAAATGGCAAGCCATGTCTGTTTTGCTTTATACTGTGAGTTGAGAATGTACTGGTAGATGTACTGGTACATGTACTGGTAGATGAATGATAAGATTCATTCAGAAAGATCTGGAAGGGTGACACTGACTAAAGTTTAAGAAAGAAAAGACTATATGGAATTGGACCACATGTCACTTCAGCAAAATACAGCGACAGACCAAGCAGCATTTACTATTAATTACTGCTGGGGGCTGTATGTCCATGTCTCTGTGTTTCTGCGTCTGTCTGTCTGTCTCTGTATCTGTGTGTCTCTACATCTGTGTCTCTATGTCTCTGTGTCACTGTATCTATGCTGGTCTGGCTCCAGGTGACTCAGAGCATCAGCATCACATTGAAATTTCAAAAAGTGAAGTTTAATGTGCAGTATATTCAGCCTCCTGCATTCTCCTCCCAACCACTATGAGAGGGATGGCGATGTTTGAGGAACTCGGTATCTTAGAAATGCATTAAATTCTGAACAGGTTGCTGTACTGCCCTGTCACTGACTGGTGGCTGATCACGTTACACGTCATGTGTGGAAATGCACCAGATTTCAGGCACTAACTTACGCGCTTTGGAATAATCTCTTAGCAACCCTCTGCTGAAAGAAAATGGACTGCACTTTTTACAGTCCATGTGATCCTTCACGGAGACGTGTGGATTGTGAAGGAGGGAATTATTGAGCACAGTTTAACCCCTGACAGGTTGCAGCCACCCCTGAGACAGACACAGTGCTCAGAGTGTGCATCTATCATGGGTCCCAGTGAGGGGGGAGGGGGGGGGCGTCTCTGGGGACAGAGAGCTGCAGTATTCTCAGCCGAAACCTCACGTGACGCCAGCGGACTCACCTGCGATCCAGTGGGGGTACCCAGTTCCGTGTGTGCATGCTAAGCTACTGATTAGCATACAATAGAGACACACCATCCACAGGAACATGTGGGGGCTAGCTGTGTCACTCTAACGCCATACACACACCCCCAGAGAAAGCGGGCCTCTATCTCCCCTGAAATATCCCAGAATCCTCTGCAATGCCACACTCCCCACTCACCGATCCCAGCAGCTGAAAGAGCTGCATGACATAACATGACCGGGAGAGCATGTTAAAGTCAGCTGTGTCCTCTACTGCAGAAACACGGAATAGTTTCATGTCCTGAGTCTTGTTAAAGTAGCACATGATCTGCTGAGACACAAATAATCTTGGTATCCTTAGCCCCAGTACCTGCTTACTCAAGGGTTCCTACAACGGCTGACACAGAAGGTGGCTGTACACGCATTATCAGACATATGTGCAGATAAAATAGTGAACTAAAAAGTCTTTATTGTTTTAGCTTTTGTTGGTACAAATACAAGACAATGGACAAAGTGCACAGATCAAATCCCCCCTCCGGGGACCTGAGCCAATCCTCTCTCAGCAAGTCCAGAAAATAAATGGAGGAGGCGATCAGCCAGCAGAAAGGAAAGGCTGGATCGTATCGTCAGCCGAGGGGAGGGAAGCAAAGCAGGGAGCATCCCAGTGAAGTCCGCAGCCTGCGGGCTCATTCTGTCCCCCACAAATTTCTCAGGAGAGGCAATTAGGCGGAGCGTGGCGAGGAGCCGGATGGATGCCGCACGGAGTGGCCGCTCGGTCACCCAGCCCCCGCGGGTGAAGGTACACCTGCACATGTACTCACCTCGGCAGTGCCACGTTTACCTAACGCCGTTATGCCGTCACGAGAAATTCATACAATTCAAGACATACAAAAGAGAAGATCAAACACTGATTTGAGTTTGCGAAATAAAATATAAATCTCTTGCGTCATTGAATTGGGACCAAAATTTTCCGGCTGAAGCAGGTTTCTGCTTTTTGGCAGCATGACCCCGGGGCACCTTTGCTTTTCCGGGGCTCTCGTTCATCTTGGGATACGTACAGTAGCAGGCAATTTGGACTCACCGATCCGGCCAAATCGCAGAAACCCAGGCAAACATGGGGCAGCATGAATCTACTTGTGTGCTCTGGCTTTGCAATTCCAAGGACCCAGCTGGTGTGATCTGTGATAATCAATAATCAATAAAATAACCTACATGCTGCTTTCAGTCCTCATGAACACTTAACTTGATTAACATCTCATCAGTAATCAGTGCTGCTTTGCTTTTGTCTATTTTAATGTAAATTGACACTGGTTTCCCTCTTTTACCCCCCCACCCCCCAAAATTTTCTGTGGCTGTGGAGTTCTCTCTAAAATCCTCCACCATGTGAGAATTTCATACCTTCAGAGAGTCAGCAGTAGCCTGACATACTTTACCAAGCATGTCCAGCAAGTAGAACAAGTAAAATGTATATATAAAATATTTTAAAGTTTAAAATGAAGTCCTGGGTTTAAAAGTAGACTTGGATTGGGCTAGCGTTTTCGCACAAACATTCTTGCGATGCAAATCGCGGGACTCCGGCACGTATTCTGCCTCGGTGGCTTGTCGATAACGATTTCGCCCCTTGGCACGCCAGAGGTGTCTCCTCCGCCCTCTTTCTGCTGACTGGAGAGATCTGGAGCTTCCTTCAGCATAATCCAGCCCAACGTGGTGCCGCTAATGGCCCCGTGATGCATCGCGCCTACGAGTCGACGGCCGGGTGACAGGCTAAGTGTCCAGAGATCGATTATCGCGGCAATAATGGCCAAGGGTCCTCGGATGGTACTCTGATCCTGCAGAAGCGTCTGGGTCACGATTAGAAGGTGCCGCACACCGTAAATCCTGGCGTGGAGGCGTCAGTCAGGCGGCCCTTGCTGACCGTGTGGCACCGTACGCCCGTGGGGGCAGGATAAGACATCTGCTAACCCTTTGTGATGCACATGGCTCCGCAGTGGGTGTCAGCGCCTCCTTAAGGCTGGCACGCCACATCAACTAGGGGGCGTCACACTCCTCCGCACATTTGAAATGTAGCTGCTGGTGGCAAATACGGACAGATCAGGGGCCGGGGGCATCGTATTTCTGTGAGATCGCAGGTCAGGAGGACGGAAAGCCGTGGACTACGACGGGGGGGCCACCGTGTGCACCTTCTTTTAATTTAAAAAAAAAAAAAAAAAAAAAACACGATTCGAATTTGTGGGAGGATATTTACAAAGGTTATTATGCGGCTGACGGAACCTCCAATGCGCAGGCC
>JAODKE010000068.1:34282639-34298167 GCA_026779605.1 Mormyrus hasselquistii
ACACACACAGTGTATAAACAGTGGAATCCACTTATATTGATTACGTCTGTCTGGGTGAAACTGATCGCCGTTAGCAGATGATCATTACCTGTATAACTGATTTTTTTCTTTCTCTTTATGTGTCTCGCCGTTCATCCTTCGGACTGCTCAGCGCTTCGGAATAGTACGATATTATACATTAAATGTAGCTTATTGTGGTTTCGCTGCTGTACCTTGGTGTCTCGTTTTTGGTTTATCATAAAATGACTCCATATTCGTAATTGAGAGAAAATTACTTTCTTTTTACCGTAATATTTTCTGTGCATGCAGCATTATCCTCAGGTAGGTGCATTAGCCTCAGGTAGCTAGCCAGAAGCAGACGGGTCACTGCAATGCAAAGTAGGACAATCAAAGTAAAGTACGGTAGTACCTCGGTATACGTACTTAATCCATTCCAGATCCTTGGACTGGTATACGTCCAAACAGGAACTTTTCCCAGAAATAAAGGGAAAATAGTTTATCCATCCCTAAGAAAAAAAATCCTATTGTTATTGCCATATTATACATTGATGGGGTTGTATAAAATAGTTTAGACACTGCTTAATACTAAAATACATAAATATAAAAGCACTTAGATTCAATAAATCAAAAGAGAGTTATAGCGCGGGTTGTTCTCTGAATGGTAGCAACTGGCGTTCTGGCGCTCGTGGGCAGTCGTGGCTTTGACTCGAGAGAGATAAACAAGGGTAACGCGGCGTCATGACTCATTTTGACCCAGACAAGTTCTAGCACGCGAGTCGTTTTCCAAACAAAGGAAGAGCCACCCTGCTCTGCCCCTATTGACTGTACCACTGCTGTCAGTGAGTTCAACTGGTTTTGCTCCATCTTTTGCCCCCCCACCCCGCAGTAAATTTCCAGGTGTCTAATGATGCTCCCATGGCACCATTACCAGATATGCGCAAACCTTCAGGATATCAAACTACAGTTTCTTGACACAAGCATTGCTAAGCGTGGCGGAGAAATATTCTCATAATTGAAAGCATTAGAGCTTTGCTTTTGAAATGTCTGTGGGAGGATGGGGGTCCATTTCATGACAGATTACTTCCACGGTGAATTATACAATTTAAAAATCAGAAAATGAAAAAATATCAGTGTTGAGGTACTACCAATTAGGCCTTGGGGTAGTGCTTTTAAAGTCAGCTTTATTTACTTCACACATCAAAGACCTCCCGTCTTCCACAAATTTAATCTATGCACTGCAGGAAGCGTCGCTGAGGAACGTGGCGATGCCCTTCAAGGAGAACGTCATTCCGATTCACTCACAGACATTGATTTAATGTCAAATGTTTAATGTACGGGCTTATTATACCCGTTTAAATCTGTGAAAAGACTCTGCGCCCCCAGGACAAGATGGTTTTCATATCAACAAAAGGCTGTGACTCGGTGCGGTGCCAGTTGATGTGGAGCGATAGGCGAGCTTCGCCGCCACACCGTCCGAGACAAAGTGAAATTGGCTTGCTAAGTCAACACCCCTTCGCCTAATGAGCTGACCGTCACTGACGAGGGAAATCGTTAACGACTGATGGACTTTTAGAGCAGGACGGTGCTTTTAGACGTCAGATACAAACCAGACAAGAAGTGGCCACAGCGGAGAGCGAGCGGCGCGGAAACAGGAACTCTGGCTTTGGCTCTGAACATGCTCCCCCTCCAGATCAATTAAACTGCTGATGCGTGACGTACATTTCAGTCGTCTGTCCCCTGCATTTCCTCATGTTTCTCTCCCCACGGTATACAAAAAAAAACGCAAAAGTATTTGATCTAATAACGTAGTGATTTGAAAAATATATATATATTTTTTTTGCCATTCAAACATGAAGAGGTACACAGGGGGGGCTAGGGGTTAGCAACCAAACTCAACGGTCCGACAAGATTGGAGCTTCTGATCACAAAGACCTAACCCCCCCCCATTTCAAATTGTATTGTATTTCATACTGTTTTGATCTTACCAGGCTATTCCATTAAAAAAATCTGCGATGTAAAAACACAATGACATTAATATATAAATAAAACCAATAGCAGGATCAGTGTGAGGACAGAAGCCTCGCCGGTACCTGAGCCTCCTTATTAGCCGATGACAGCCTTTGGAATGTACTAGAACATCCCGCCTGGTCCAATCACTGCACTCATTTCACACTTTGCTGAGCTCCAGTATCTCCCCATTCTTCTGAATGCGCTGTAGGTGTGTGTGTGTGTGAGCGTGTGGGAGGGCAGCCCCCCCCCCCCCACTGAGCACGGCTGAAGTTTAAGAGGGCACAAACACCAGTGAGCTGGACAGAAGGGCCTTCTGGCGACTCGCGTGTATATCACACACACTGTTATGTTCCAAATGACAGAACATAACCCATCGTGGGGTCTGATTCGGCCCATTCCCGCCTCTCACAGTCCTTCTCTCCTTAAATCGGAGACCTCCGTCTGTTCCTCACCTCTGGAATCTCCGGCGCTGTGGAGCAGAGGTGACCACCCGGGGTGTGCCATGCCATCGGCGTGACCTTATTACTGTTCATCTTCAGTGGACTGAGACGGCTGGACCCCTCTACCTGACCGGCATGCTTAAAGAGAGGTTTAATTAGCGCGAGCAGAGTCCCGGCTTTGTGGAGAAGCAGCTCTGGAGCCACTCTAAGGAGGAAGTGAAGTCCGACAGCCGAGTCCAAGGCTATACCAGGAATAATAAGCCAAATTCTGATTTAGCACCACGATAAACGCGGCGAGGCCTCCTTCCTGGGTTGTACTGGACACGCAGAGAACACACAATTCTGTGAGTTTTACTTTATTACTCCTGGGTCCCTCCCCTCTTCCTCGGGGCCTCCACCCGTACGTGACACTGCACTCATTTGCACTTTCGACGGCTCCTTGTCCCTCGAGACACCCCCCCATCTCCATCCATCTCCTGACGCCAAATGCTGAGCAGAACCCGGCTCCCCGAGCCCTAATGAAAGGAGGCAGCGCTTTTTCTTAAACGGCCAGACGCGGCGGCTTTATCGACAGCGTGGCGGTCGGGACGCAAGCCAGAAACGCGGCACGCCAGCGTGGCCTGGGCCGCCACGGACGTCAGCGTCCCCGCCGCGCCCCTGTCAATCCCGCTCGCTGTCAGCAGCCCTCAGGGAGGGGGCCAGAGGGGGTGTTAAATGAAGTGACAGCAGGGCGGGGGGGGGGGGGGGGGAATGACAGGAGCTTTGGCTGTGAGGCAGCACGAAACAATGGGAACAGACAATTGAGGTTAGTGCTTATGCAGGATGCGATGCAGGTCTGGAGGGGGGGGACCCTCAAACCCCCCTCCTGATGATGTCTGACTCCTTGTTCTGTACACTAACCCTTAACACTCACCTTCTCCTCTTTTAACAGCTGGGGTCCAAAACAGCTTCTCCGCTCCGGATATTTGTGTGGCAGAGCTTCCGGAAACTCGTTCATGCAAAGCCTGCAGCATGAGTACCTGCTGAGACGCGATGATCGGGGTCGTGACCCCTGAAGTGGCAGCCCGGACGTGCTCTGCGTGTGGGCATTCTGGGAGTCAGCTGAGCCAAGCAGCTGATTGGGTGAAATTTTAATCAGGGACTCTGCTGAGCTCCAGTATCTCAGTATCGGACCTGTGGGTCTGAGC
The DNA here is from genome assembly GCA_026779605.1 of Mormyrus hasselquistii. NCBI lineage: Eukaryota > Metazoa > Chordata > Actinopteri > Osteoglossiformes > Mormyridae > Mormyrus > Mormyrus hasselquistii. The sequence goes on from JAODKE010000068.1 coordinate 34,286,277, forward strand.
CACTGTGCCAACTGGAAATAGTGTTACATTACCATTAAAGACGAGGCTGATTAAAATGGCGGAAGCATGGAAAGAACTGTTCAGGTGTGTCTAGGGGGGTCAGGCAGCCCAAAGAGATACTGCTGACTCAGGGAAACGATGTTCAGAGTGTGAGGCCTTCACAGCCAGAGCCCACTTGACCGCACACCTGCAGCCCCAGGTGTGACCGTCACCCAATGACCTTCCAGGGCATTCCAGAGTCCTGTTTGGGACCAGGAAGATTTACAGAGGCCTGTTGGAGCCACCATGCTAAGGGGGACCGTGCGGCGCTGGGGGGGGGACCGTGTCGCAGCACATCACGGTTTCTCATGCGGGTTGATTTCAGGCCCTGGCGCAATGTCATTTAGCAAGGTGAGCAGCAAAAACCATTGGCAATTAGACCCCCGAAAAACCACAAATATCCTTCCAAACAATTGAATAAAAATGTAATTTTCTGCTCTGTGGGATCATTATGCCCCTGTTGTGGTTACAGCCAGCATTTTGAATCTTTTAACCTTTTCTCTGGGTGGCGGTATCATCCCGCGCACAAGATTAGCCACTGAAGCATTTATCAGGCAATGACAAATGAGCTGTCCTTCCAGATGCCTGATTACTTGACCTTTATCCTGCACGAGGCAAGGGGGCCTGACAGAGCTAAGTGGTGCCAGTCTGAAATAAAACCCTGAGCAGGAATCTCGGCTTTGAAGGCATCTATTGTAATGTCTTGCCATTCAGCCAATTTAAACCGAAATTAACCAAGAAGTTATTAAGATTGCCTGCACCCAGCTGAGGTAATAGAAAACGTTACTTTCACAGGCACAGGTATAACCAGACAGATCACATTTCATTTGTGCCAGAAAGTGTGATAAGTATTAAAGATTAAAAGCCATGAAAGTAAATGGTTCATTTAGATGTTCCGATTCGAGATCATTACGAGCTGGGACTGAATTCTCACGATGTCCATGACTTTCAGAGATCTCATTTCCAGAAGGTTTGTGTCTCATCTTAAATTTCCAATTGGGTTATATTGTAATTCAGTCATGTAATCTCTCCCCCCCTCACCAACAATAGGATTTTTTTTTCATCACTGTCATTGTAAAAATAAAAACCCCTTATTTGCAGGCCCGTGAAGAAGAATCCCGAGAGCCTCGACATCCGAGGCTCTGAAGGCGGCCATCCGGTCCCCTCCAACATCAAGAGTTTAACGAACGCTGTGGAATCTGCAACGTTTCCGATCAACCTGACAGAGTCGGAGGAAACTCGGCCGATACGACGCGGGTGGGAAATGAACTCAGTACAAGGAAGAGAAGAGAGCGAAAGAGCGGAAAGAAAGGATGAGAGATCAAATGAAGGAGACAAAGCAGAGAACGTGACCACCATGTTAAAGCTGTCCTCGAGCCGCAGTTTACGCCATCGCTGTTTTACTTGAGCATAATTTTTACAGCTTTCATAAAAATTTAATGAGTGTAAATCTTGCATGATTTGTGTACCTCAGCGTAGAAGCAGAGGACTTCTGTGGGTGTGCAAGGTGGTTGGTGGTCTTTCTTCTAACAAATCTCTCCGTGCCTCCCGGAGCTGTACAAAGTTTCCAAACCTCCCTCCTGTGTCAATCTTCATCGGTTTCTCTCCGACCATTTACTGAACTGCCCTTGTTTTCTCCCGTCCTTGATCCGCTCCCTCAGTATCTGTGAGAGGTTTTGTAACTTCTCTCCCACGCCGGTGATTTATGGTGGCTGACTGATGTCTAACGAGCCACCGTGCGTGGACCAGCACCCGTGAGACGCTTGACGCACGATATCCTCATCTGACGGGATCCCATCACGCAAAGCATGTGCGCCCATAATCTACAGCTATAATTACAGCATGAAAGATCGCTTGGTGGCAAACGTCGCAATTCCATGGCGCCCCCTTCATCCCGCTTCGACTCATTACCACGTGAAGACAATTTAATTCACCTCAACATTGATTTGCATACCCAAAGTTATCGTTATCAGATTCTGGAAACGCAGAGAGCCTCAGTCCAGATGGGAGATGCCCGCTAGTGTCACCTGACTTGACTGAGTGAGGACGCGCCTTCGCTTCACTCACGGATCGCTGTTGAAACAGGGCAGCTTAATTAGCGTTAATTAGATCGAGGGCCGCATTAAATCTCAACTCACTCCTTCCCCATCATTTGCATAGACCCTCTTCATGGCGGACGGCTCATTAGGGACCAGAAGCCTGACGAGGCCGATTCCGTCCTGGCGGTAATTACGAGCACGTCGCTAAATCGAGTCGCCCTCCTCACATCGCCGGGGGGTGGGTAGGGCAGGTCCTGACAGATGGGTGACACCCCATCCATCTCCGACGACTCAGGATGATCGATGGGTGCTGAGGTAGCGAAAGAAGCCATGTCCCCCACTCATAGGCTGCTCACTCACGGGGCACCCTATTGGCTGCTCACTCACGGGGCACCCTATTGGCTGCTCACTTACGGGGCACGCTATTGGCTGTTCATTGCCCAGCCATGGCTCCGCGCTAACAGATTGACAGGCCGATGGGAGGCATGGACCCCCAAACATACAGATCACAATGTATTTTACCCCTCCACTCCTCCACTGTCACTGCATTAAATATCGTACTTCACAAAGACATAATAAGCAAAGGACACCCAGACTGTAGCCAGTATTAAACATTTTACAGAGAGTAAGACTGTACAGTGTGAGTGGACAAAGTACCGGGTCAGGGTGGATTTCTGGGGATTTCCAGTTCCTTCAGGGTCTCCTGGTCCATACAGGTCCTTGTTTTAGCAGCTAGCAATCTGAAATGGTCATGCACATGAAGCAAGTACTTGATTGGTAACTTCTGGTCGCTCTCGCTCAGTGCAAGCTGTCTGACAAAATGATTCCGGGCCATTTGCGCATTAGTGATCTATCTACGCTCAGCAAGCTTGAAATCTGGCTGATTTGGGTCCCACCAATGATGAGTCCAAACCTTCCCTATGACCACATCATGCCAAGTATTTAATTTTATTGTATTACTTCATTCTACATTCATACCTGTGATGATCGCAGGACTGGATTCACTCGGCATCGAGCCTGACTGACCAGCACATTCGAGTTGGTGCGACACGCACCGAAAGCTTTTTAGTATTTAGAAGAGGGCATTCCCACCCAGCGACAAGAAGTGACCTTTAAGCAGACCGGGCCTGACGAGGACGTTCAATCAACAAATAGTCCAGTCTATTGCGGGGCGACGTGGAATCCCAGCGGAACGCCGATCGATCCGCCCTCCCTGAAAAAAACGCTCACATCAGCAGGCCCACCCTGGAAGCAGCCTTCGTGTTCATACTTGAGCTTTGTGACAAACAAACTTTTGTTTGGGCCTCCTGCCCAGCTCTGGGTTTGGTAACCGTTCCCGTTGCTTGATAAACATAAACAAAGTTTTGAAGAAGGTGAAAGAATAGTTTCTCGTAAATAAAACAGTGTACGAAGAATCGTTCATTCCTAAGACGATAAATGTTACGAACGCGCCGCAATAACGTAATTCTGCTTTTAGACTCGTGATCGTTTCCTTTGTTTATTCGTATTTTTATCATTATTTTTTTCCCCTGTCTGTTTGTAAACTTTATTTATACATTGTGTTGCCTGGACTCATTTTATTTTATTCTAAAGACCAGAAGATGACCTTTAAATACGATTCAACGCTCTGCAGTGATCCCTAAAGCGTCATACAGAGCTAAACTCCAGATTAAAAAACGAACTTGCCCTGTATCTGTTGTTCGCACCTCACAAGATCATAACAGACAAACGTAATCGCTACCAACAACGGCCAAACGACAGTCTCCGAACATATAAAGACACAAATTACTCTTTTGTGTCATTGAAGGGAACGTGAAAGAGATTAATCTGATCAGATGACCTCGTGTCCCCTGCTCTGAGCTGTGTGGCTAGCGGGTTTTCAGGGGAGACAAAAGAAAGAAAGAAACAATTCTTTGGGAGTAAATATGTGAACGCTGTCAATATTCCTGAAGGGTGGAACAGGGTGCGCTGCAGTACAGCACCGAGCTTTCACCAGCACAGACGTTAATTAGGTATGATGACTGAACTCGGGGGAGTGTAATTAGCGGAACTGCGTGACTGCTCGCTAGTAATTAAACGTCGTTTTCTCTCAGTTCGCTGGGCCCTGAAAAATCTCCGCTGACAATATCAAACATAACAAATTCACCTGTGTCCTCGGGGCGTGTGATTTAAAAAAAAAAAAAAAAAAAAAAATTAAAGGGGGGAACATAGATTTGCGAGAAGAAAATGCGTGTGGCTATTAAGTAGCCATATGCTTCTGGGTCGCTAGATATTAGCGCATAGCCTATTAGCACAGGCAAACTGACCAGTGGGATTTAGGGGCTCCTGCACATGGAAAGCAGAAGTATTTCTTCAGCTCCGTCATTTAGGGGAGCCGCAGACCTCTTGGGCAGAGAGCGAGGTTTGGTACGGGCTGCTGCTGGAACATCTGGAAGGGAGGGACCAAGGATCAAGGCCGTAAAAGCACAGCGAGAACCTGCTTAGGCCCCTATCCACACTCAACACAGCACTGGAGACAAGCTACTAGCTACGACAACATTCCTAGAACTGCAAATCATGTCCAGGGGCAGGGGTTGCAATTAGCTAAATTACAGAAGAGCATTACATGCATCCGCATTACGAAACGAAACGGCCCAGGGTCCCTCCCCACTGAACTCTCGCGTTGACAGATGCTTTGTCAGGTTTGTCTAAACCCAGTACAAGGTGTCAGCTTAATTATAACTCACCAACTGACGGAGATTGATCACCGCGAAGTAGTCGTTTTTATGCACCTTGGCGGCAGGGGTGACTGAGCCGCACGCTGAGTTCTGAATTGGAAAAGCGACGGGCATCGCCCTCGGCCGCGGCGGCACCGATTAGAAGCGACTGTGATGCGGTGTTGCTGCGGGTTTATCTAAACACACCCTGTCGATGATCACACACTCCGCTAACACGGGTGTCACGGGTCAGCCCAACATGGTGTCCGCAACAGAGCCATGAAAGTCCCTCGATTGGCTGATTAATCATAAGCGGAATCCAGGGTCTGCATCTACGCTTTAAATGGGGAATCGCGGCACCGTGTCTGCTGGTGGGGGATGACCTCGTTTTCATCTGCATTGTTAATTTTCCTATTTGATGGGTGGATGGGACTGTTTACCGTACGCGGAAGACTGAATGCACAAAGAAGACACCACAGAACCTTCTGGAAAGGCAGCTTTGATCTCCCTCCTCATTAAAAACCGTGTCATGTTAATTTGAGCAGGTCTATATGCGTGCATACAAGCCTGCATCTGTGTCAGGGGAGTTACTTGACATTGGCCTTTTGTGGGACGTTAAAAAAACAGATACAACAGCTCTAAACTACAGAGTTTTAGTAAATTATTTTTTAAAAAAGCAGTGCACTTCATTTATTTATTATTTTCTGGTAACACAGAACGACCTGGGTAGTTCTAAGGTGAAATGTGAGCCGGGGGGGGGGTGTTGGGTGGAAGGCAGTGTGGTGCAGTATGGTGCAGTATGCTGCAGTATGGTGCAATAAAGTGGACTGTCCCCAGAATCCTGTCCCCTTTGGGCTTTGCCAAGGAGCCGTGCTGAAATCAGATATATACACTGCCTGAGCAAACAGGGACCCACACAAGGACGTTTTTAACAGTAACACTTCAATTAAACAGGGCAGCCGAGAGCATCATAATGCTTGATACAAGCAGGCATGTGTGACTATATAAATATATATATCCGCTTGTTCGGGTACTTTTAATTAACAATAGTATCTCTAACGATACGTGAAGACTGAACACTCACACGGGATGTCTGTGTCCTGACCTCTCCATTGCTCCTTCTTCAGACGATGTTTTAATTGTCAACACCATATCGTCCCATTTATGAAGAGGCCCCGTGCAGAGAGTGTGCATTCCTGCAACCACGGCACCTGCTATATGAGAATTGATTAGCTTCTGTGTTTACATAGGAGGAAAAATGTTACGCTGCACACAGAACAGAATTAAAATCGAATATCTGTCAGGTGGTACAGAATCAAATTAGCATAGCCCACGCTAATTAGCTCTGACACGACTGGTCTGCAGACAGGCTGTTCTGGGTCGAGGGGGTCACCATAGTCTACTGTATGTATAGTTTTTACTCAAAATGGCTGTCAAGGTTTGGATAGGCTGACCCCAGTCCCCCGGGTAGGCAGCTCCCACGATTATGCACCCAGCCGTCGACACTAAGTCACATGACCACTGGAAACGATAGAGCAGCAGGCCGCCTGTGAGGTCATCGCTGTGTGGTTTTACTTGTTTTTATTTTAAAACTATATTTCTACTCAGTTTTTATGTATTATATAACTTTATTTCTCGGGATACACTGAAAGTTGAATGTGTCTGATATTTAGAATATCCTATATGAAAACACAGTGTACGTTTTTTACTGATGTCCACAAAATGGGCAAAACATGATCCAGGTGTTATTAATGGTAATTAAAGAGAGACAAATTATTACTTCTGCTTCAGTTAAATTAATTTATTTTATTTTTCTCTTTTGTATCTTATTTGTTAATGAAAATGTTTCCTTATTTTAGCTTTCATTAAAAATAATAAATAACCCTGTGCCACACCCAGCCAGTGACACCTCTCTAGCCTGTCGAGACCCCACAACCCTCTGGATTTCTGTGCACCATAACACCTTACTTTCTCTCGCTCCTTTATACTTCACCATTCCCAATACTGTTCTCCGTCAAACGATTCCGTATTAGACCCATCAATATGAGCACTTACTATTCGAATTTGCCTATATGTTACCTAAAAAAACTAACCACACAGGAAAGATGGTCACTAGGACAGCGTCTCAGGTGGAACGGCATCACCAAACCGCTACGTCCTCTGACTTTAACAAGAAAAATCCCATAAAATTCAAGTAGTACAATGATTGAATGCATCTGTGAGCTTTTGCCTTTATGGACAAATATTCAGGCATTAGATCGTACGCTCTTCATGTCTGGTTCAACGCCCGTTCCACAGTAACATCCCCTCCCTCTCGATTTACGATTCGTCCCACTTAAATTACGACAAGGTCTGAGGCACCGTGTAACTGCAGGTGGGATGCAGTTGGATAGACTGACCTCTGTCTGAATGAATAAAGACAGCAATTTAAATATCATGCGATTGTCCTAAGGATTACAATAAATTATTAACAGCCTGATTTTCCCAGGGAAGGTAACAGGAGCACAGCTGCTCTAATTTACGGTGTAAGTGCTGACGCTGTGTTTTGCTTTCAGTTACATGCTTCACGTGCCAGACAACCTCCAAGCAAGAAGGATTAACGCCGCGGCCAGAGAGCAGCATTCCAAAACATTTGCCATGGTTGTGAGATGCGACACATTGACGGACCACAGTGCCTTTGACTGGGATGACACACGTGCTTCAAAATATCAGGATGCAGAAAAACTTTTATTTAAGATGTCCCTCACAGACTGGTCCCCCAAACCTCATATAAATAGTCTGGGGTCACATGTCCGATCTTTTGTTTGGTGGTATTTTATTTGCTGGTGTTTTGTTTGGCAGTATTTTGTGTGGCGGCCTATTCGTTTGGCTTTCATTTGCTGGTGTAGGGTTTGGCAGTATTTCTTTGGTGGCCTTTTGTTTGGCTATCAAGTACTGGTGTTTTGTTTGGCAGTATTTTGTGTGGCGGCCTATTCGTTTGGCTTTCATTTGCTAATATTTTGTTTGGCAGTATTTACTGGTGCCATCCTGCCCTGCCACCCAACCGGCTTTTCCCAAGTGACACAAGCATTACAGGTCCAAAGACGTCCCTTCAGACGGGGCTGAGCGGCACCTTCGGACAAGCTGATCCGTGGGTCTCTTAGCCCACATTTTACATCCCAGCATTGACCTGTCACTTTCCATTTAAACCCCCCCAAACCGTAATGAAGCCGTTAGCCTCAGAAAGGACCAGTGGCATCGACTCAGCGTCATGGCAAATGACAATGAAAAAAAATTAAAGAATAAATTCCCTCACCCTCATTTTCTCACTTTATTCGTCGTTTAAAAGGCCTGTCAGATAGATACAGACCTTCAGCAGCAGGCTGACCTTTACTGATAATCTGTGTGACTCACTCAACAATTTTTCATTTAATTTCATACAGCTGGGGCACTAGGGGGGGCAGTTCACTTTCTTCCTCAACTGAGTAATCAATTACGATCACAGTCTTCCTACAGAGGCTCCCGCTATCCGTGCTGTAACAGCAGCATTAGCCAGGCACCTCGTTCCAGAGCGCCATCTGCGCCTCAGTGAACACAGCGCTGAACTGAAATTAAGGCTGTCATTCCGGCACTCATACATCATGCAGTTAAACATGCCTGGAGTAGCCAACGCCCCGGCTTCACATGTAAAACGACGAGGACCAAAAGAGGTTTTGCTTGCTGATTTAACTGCGACGCATGCAATGTTTTTGTTTCTGCCAAAATGGAGAAGGTTCTGTGTTTTGCATGTTCATGTGTCTGCACTGCATAGCGTTATTTATGCAGGAAGTCCATGTTCCACACTGACCGAAGAAGGGGCACTATTCTGCAAGAACGGGCCAGTCCAGAAGAGACCTGGCAGCGATGCGTTCAAATGTAGGCGTGTTTCCTCCATCAAGACCGGAGCCTAGGTGTGATGTTCACTATTGTTTCACAAAATGATGCTTCTTGAACCATTCGCTGTTTTTTCTGACCCCACTAGATGGCGCTCTTGGTTTGCGTTGGGCCAGAATTTGTGCTCATATTTGAACAGAGAGGTCAAAAAATACAGCAAATGATTCATAAAGCGTCATTTTGTTAATCACTAGTGTTCATTCAGACCAAGAAAACTGGGAGAACCAAATCATTTCTGTATTTTACATTTTATTTATTTAGCAGACATTTCTATCCAAAACTGCATACTTTTCTTAGATATCTTTGATGAGGGGGGGGGGCAATGGCAATTAAAGATTTGAAGCAGCAGCCATCCAATCACAGGTACAGCATTGTAACCCTCCTGAGCCACAGCCTGCGTCCTTACAGCCCATGTAGACCTGTCCATCTTGTCCCAGAGTCATTTCCACCGCTAGGAGAGCTCTTACTTCGAACGACATTCAAGCATGGTACCTCTCTCTCAAAGGCTGAATGATCGATATAAACAGGGCATTACAGCTTCAGACAGGGAATCAGTGGTTAGATGTGTTTAGACATGGGGCCATCAGATTAAGCGATCCCGCTGTGGTATGAGGCCGTAGGCAAACACAGCAACAGGGAGGGCATGTCGACGAGTTCGCCAGAGATCGGGGGTTACATTTACAGCAATGCACTTTATCAAAATCACTAACTGAGACAAAGTGGTGCTCCGACGGGGAGGGCAGGGCTGGCATTTGCCTGGGCATTCTCAACGGACAGGCCTCCATTACAATTGAGAGAACAGGAGCCATGTCCGGTAGGAATCGCAGGTGCAGAACAGTCGAGAAGCAAGGCAGGCCGGCTGATTTCAGCTCGGCAAACACACACACAGGGGAGTACAGGGGTAGAGAAGCAACAAGCAGGCCGGCTGATTTCAGCTCAGCAAACACACACAGGGGAGTACAGGGGTAGAGAAGCAACAGGCAGGCCGGCTGATTTCAGCTCGGCAAACACACACAGGGGAGTACAGGGGTAGAGAAGCAACAGGCAGCAATATCTGTCTGCTTTCTACTCTCTAATCGACGTCAGGGAGAGAGAAAAATACACAAGAAAAAGTACAATAAATTCAAAATCGCCACCAGCACTTCGTATCCAGGCGACATCAAAGGAAATCGAGCAAATGCTTTGACAGCTTCCAAGACGAAGGGCCCGCATAGCCTTTTAAGTGGCATTGTGGGAAAACGGCACAGAAACATAAAAACCAGCCATGGTCACGCCGGCGATACACCTGAAAGCGGCATCACCGCGGCCGCAGCGTTTAGACGGGGCTGTTAGCCAGCAGAGCTGAGAGGCGCCACGTGCGACCGATTAATTACTGGCTAATCTCCGTGAAATCTCTGCCTCCCTGCTCCCTCTCCCCCTATAGGGCCCTGTCAGCCCTAATGAATTGTTGTTAATTACCTGTCAAGGCCTTTGGCTTTAAATATAATCCACGAGACATTTAACCCAGGTCAACGTGAATGATAAACATGCTTAACGAAGGAGCTTCTGTTAAATGGGGCGAGGGCCATTGTGCTCTTCCTACCTTAGTGCCGCTCGAACCGCAGGAATATGTCACTCTGATTACCCTTATTATATTACGCATAATGAGATCAAAAGCCGTTTAAGCGCTGTTCCGTGTGTACGGAGGAATTAAGACGGCCGTACCCTTTAGCAACGGATGAGGGCCGGCTCATCGCTCTCTCCGCAGATACAAGAGGCTTCATACTCAGCAGTCAGAATAAAAATGTCAAGGTTTCATTTCTCCGTGCTCGTTGACGTGACTGGAACGGACGAGATCCCCACCCCCGGCCGATCTGTCACAAGTGGATGCTGGTGACAGAGACGATCCCTCCCCGGCAACGCCACACGCGATGACGCCGGCGGGCCGCGTTCGCCTGCTCTCTCGACTCCATCACGCGGTAAGGACACGTTTGCCTGCTGCGAAGGACAGGAGCAGCACTGTTAATTTCGTCTGGACGCCCTCTGCCCAATACACCAGGCAGCCAAACCTATGGGAGAGTCATCGCTGAAATTTCCAGCGGGAGGTGCTATTACTTCCGCGAGATAACAACATGCAAGTTACGAGTTCAGCCAGCGTATAAAAGTCATGTGACTTCGAGAAAGATACTGCAGTGTCGGGGGGCTGAGCTTCCCCTAGTCATCGGAGCTGACACTGGAATTAGTTGGCAAGACCAGCATTGCAGTGATCAGCAACACTGCATGGCCTGAACACTGTAAGTGTTCTACCTGCCTAGCTAACAGAGGTGACTATGCACGGATTTAGCGGTTGTTTGTCTTGGTTAGTTGTTCGAATGCAGTTGTTTACCACCAACGCTCAGTGAATTCATAGTGTTGTGAGGATATAATTGTGTTCTGCGCTGCCACTCTGCACCTTTTGCATAAGCGGTTTGGTGGTACTCTATAGCAGACAAAGTAATAGGTTATGGGTGTAAGTTAAAATGCATAAGGTGAGCAAGACGTGTCTTTTTTTTGCCCCCAAGTGCGAACATCAAATTATGCCTCTGCGTAAAGCCCCCCCCCCCCAATTCTGATTGCTGATTGAGCAGATACTTTTAACCAAGACAATGTACATTTTTTAGATGACAGGGTCAGATAGTCCCTATGGCAATTGGGGTTAATGGTCCAATGGTGAAATCAGTGCCCGGTGTGGGCTTTGAACTGGCAACCTTCAGAAGCCTAATGCAGTGAGTCACACGACAACCCCCGGTTTTATTCTCAAAAACCACTCAAAGCTTTCTGGGGAGTTTGTGCGTGACACCTCCGCGCAGGCCACTGGGACCCAGTGCCCAGAATGACTCCATCTGATCGCTGGTTTCACACTTGTGTGGATAGGGTTAATTTAAAGGCACAGTGTACGACCTCTTCTGACACTCTTTGGAATGAGGTTACGAACCGGGATCATCGGGAGCGTACGGAGTTCCTGGAACGAGACAATAAAAAAAGCACCGATGTGTCAGTGGGCGAGCAATTAATTTTGTCTATGTCAAGCCTGGGGAAGATGAGGGATTATGGGGGGGGGGGGGGGCGGGGGGGTGGATGTGGGAGACCCCGGCGTTTCGAGGGACTGTGGAGCTCTAAAGAGAGAGCGGAAGTGGGTGGGGCAGGAAAAAAGGGGGCCTGCCCCTGTTGGTCTCTGCGCCTGCCC
>JAODKE010000068.1:34298267-34313957 GCA_026779605.1 Mormyrus hasselquistii
GGGTCCAGGAAAAGAAAAAAAAAAAAACGGGCAGGGGGGGGGGGGGGGAGATAATTTTTTTTTTTGTATGGAGGGGGGGGGGAGGGGGGGGGGGGGGGGGGGGGGGGGGGGGCAGGTGCTGTGTGTCAGGGAAACGCCGGCCGTCTCAATCACAGGCAGACCTTAAGAGCACAAGTAAGATTGATGAGTCACAAACAACTCGGCGCTTCATCCTCTGTGCTCATCCCAGTCCCCCCACAGATCGAGTAATGGAAGCTGTCAGTCAAACCCCCACTTCCACTCCTGGGGAGGGGGGCGGCAGGTGGGGCCATGTCTCTGATCCCGGATTTTAGGGGTATTCTTCAGCTCATAATAGTTGTTAGCCTTGCTTCCAGCTTTCCAGGAAGATTTTCCGGAAAATTCTGCAGTGACTCTATCCGGCGGTGCTTCGTATAAATCGCGTTCTGATTATCTGTTGAAACAAAATGATCAACCAATAAATAAGCAGACTGGGGGGGGGGGCTCAGTGGGTGGCACTATCCCTCCCAAGTTACTACTTCGAATCCTGGGTGTGGACTTTGCATGTTCTCCCTGCCATGTGGGTTTATCCCAGCACTTTGGCTTCCACCTGCATTCCAGACATCTGCAGATTGGCGAATCGCTGTATCTGTATTGCTGGTGGCAAGAGGTTGTGTGTGCGATTGTGTGCACTGCAATGGGCTGGTCCAGGTTGTACCGCAACCTCATGCTCTGTGTGCCCTGGGATAGGATCCAGCCCCTGGGGTAGGATTCAGCAATGCTGACCAGGGCGAGGACTTACAGGATGGATGGATGGATGGATGGAATAAATAAAAGATGAGGGAGAATCAGACAAGGAAGAAGGGAAGAGAATGAGGGGGGAGATGGAAAGGAATAAAGGCTCGTCAAAGGGGCCGGGGGCCGTCTGGAGGACGATCAAAGTTTTCACCGCGCATAAATAAGAGAGCGTGCCCCATCTGTGCTGGGCAGCCGCCGGGGGCTGGGGGAAGGCAGGCCGCGGCCAACCCCCCCGGGCCCGCAGTGGACGCCACATTGTGGCATGACATTTGGAGAGGCATGAAAAGGCTCTCCGGAGAGAGAGTAGGCCGCGTGGGGTACAGACACACCAGAGCTGACCCCCCCAGTCCAGCAGAAGGTGCAAATACTGTACACCCGAAATCGTTTATTCCTGTCATGATGACATGCTCAGTTAGGGATAACCATCAGGAAAAGCATAACTACTTTATTATAAATGATATACTTTAAAAATTGTATATATTGCATTTTGCAATATTTTAAAATAGTGATCATAAATATTTAATGAACGTTCACTAATTTAGCATTTCCCAGTTTTTTGAGAACTCTGTGGTTTTATTGTGAGACAGCCTTTATCCTGGGAATATCATTAACCGAACTGGAGCGTTCTTCGGCCTTCTGTGAGGTGGGCTTTCTGCAGAGTAATTCGGATCCGTGCGGGTCAGCACACCAGCAAGGAATAAATAATAAACTGGCTTTTCATGGAGAGACCGGCAGCGTGATGTCCTTGTTATGCAGCTCTCTCTCTGCACAGATGCTTCAGTGTAATAACACCGTGTTCTTGTACGGTCTCGGCGGGCTTCTCAGCTAAACGGGCTGCATTTGGATCAAGGTCAGGTGACTGCAGCCCCCCCGCCCCCCCACCCCGGGCGAGGTCAGCCAGATGGACCGCTCCCCGTGCGAGGCCTCGTCAGTCCGCGTCGCTTTTTCTCCGGGACATAATTAATCTTTTGCGCTCGCACCCGTGCCGAGTGGAGAGCAGCACTGCATGCTCGCTGACCTTTCAGCTCCTACTGTAACGCCGCCTCCGCTGACAGTTCCACGTTCGCCTAATTTGAGCCGAGGATTCTCCTGCCGGCGGCGGGCGGCGTGTGTACGGGTCACGCGGGTCCGGGGCTGTGGCAGTGGGCTCCGTGCCATTGATGATGCGATGGCATCGAGCAGCAGTAACACTACCCCCGGGGCCTCGTGTGGCATGTAGTCAACTGAGAAGTGAGGGAGGATCCGGAGCTGGAGCAGAGGCAGAAAAGGTGCATGTGCGGGATCTGTGAGGTATTCGGGATCTGTGAGTATTCGGGATGTGTGAGGTATTCGGGGTCTGTGAGGTATTCAGAGTCATAGATGAGTTCTCTCTAGTATCCACAGTTTTTTTTTTTTTTTTTTTTTTTTTCTTTCCGGAGAATTCTACCAATGTCAGATGTAGCATTTTGTTTTACTCACTTAGGAGTTTCAAGTTTTATTGTCACATGGGTTCAGCGGAAGACAGTGAAATCCTTATGCCACAGTTGCAAGGGAGGGGACAGGTGTGGGGGGACAATATACAGACAGCAGCGAGATACAGGAGGACAGACAGCGGCGAGATACAGGAGGACAGACAGCGGCGAGATACAGGAGGACAGACAGCGGAGAGATACAGGAGGACAGACAGCGGCGAGATACAGGAGGACAGACAGCGGCGAGATACAGGACAGACAGCAGCGAGATACAGGACAGATGAGAGAGTGTCTCTGTCATTGCTGGTATCTGATACAGGTCTGACCCTGTCCAGGTTTCAGAACGGTCCCACTCGACCCCACTAACATGTCGAGATGCGTGTGTGTGACTCCCAGTCCTGTCCCTGCCTGCCTGGGGGTATGTGTGTCCGGGGGGGGGGTCCTTTCACAGTGAAAACAAAGGCGTCTTCAGATGAGACATCCACGACAAACATGCCCCCCCCACCTGCCTTATCTTGGTTCAGCAATGCTGTCATTGATCCAGCCACGACAACGAGTCAGTCAAATCCCCCCCAGCGATCGCTGCACAAATACCCTCTGGGCGCATCGATTGGACGTGTACGCTGCTCAGGATTCGATAAGTCAACGAGATGTCTTTTGTGTTCCTAAATTAATTAAACAATTAACCCCAAAGTGGGGAGAGAAGGGGGAGGGCTACTGACCAGGTGCAAATCCGGGTCCCTCTTATAGGGTATTAACTGCAAAAGTGCCATTAAAGGACATGCCATGAGACTGGGGCACCGACCTCGCATTACACGCTCGACCTGCAGGGGGCGCAAGGTCTGACAGGTTATACGAAGGTGCACAATTTCACTGTTATTTCAAAACATGTGTTCGTGGAGCGGGGGATCCCCTTTTGGAATAAGCACTGCCCCACCAGGGGGTTGATGCTGGGTCTTGGGCCAACAAGTGACACGGTGTTCAAACCAATGTGCTTACAGAGTATGAGATTCAACCAAAGGGCTTTTCGAGCTTATGACCAAAACAGCACACATTTGTGGGCGTGGTACAGCCAGTCTTAAAGTTGTCCATGCAGGGATGCCATTGAAATACCAAGTACTGTTCTCTACTGCCAGAGAAACGGCTCATATTTCTAAGTGACCTTCCCAGTTGTGCAGTAACCTAGAGCAGAACATAACAGCAGTTAATGACGACACTGAAGGTGATAAAAGAGCAGTGTATTCCTATGGGGACACATTATCTGTGGGTGTTTGAGGCCAAACACCAGTTCACTAGCACTTCATTCATCCATTCATCCATTCATCACACAGGTGACATTTATCTAACTGGAAGTCAGGAACCCTACCTGTTCCGGCTCCCTCTGAGGCTTGTCAGCTTAGCCGGTGGGCGGTGGCACTGTTTGCCACTCAAACCACTTCATTTACATTCACATTTACTTTAATTTAGCAGAAATACCAGCGACATACAAGTGAGGCAAACAGCACATTACAAGCAGACCTGCTATCAACGAGCCGACCAATCATAAATGCCCCTTGGCCGAGTGCCCAATGAATGCTCAGCACAAGAGCTACGCAACAGCTTCCAGACAAAGTGTGAACCTGGCAGAACGCGCAACACTCAGAGCATAAAGGGAGCATGTGTGATGTCAGGCTAGTGGAGACGCTGCTAACCGACTCCACGCCCCCCTGCATCTCTTAAACGTTGCATTTTCTGCATAACTCATGCAAACGTTTCCACAGACGTCTCTCTGTAAGTAAACGAGAGCCTCCCCGCTGATAGACGTCCACGCTCCGCCTTGTTCGTGATTCCACATTAATGCCTAATGACGCTCCACGTTGACTCATCACAATGCACATTTATTAAAATTTAAAAAGCTGGCTTTCTGTTTGCTGGAGGATTCTGCTTTTGTCCCCCTTTTTTAAGTCAATTGTTCTCGAGATAAAAGAGCTTTAAGATTAGCTGCCCAGTTTGCATGTCATTACCATTAATCAGTGTGTATTGACTGCTTTGTCCTCAAGCATCTCAAGGACTTGGGTAATCCACCAGTTCTGTGGAGCGCTCTCTCTCTCTCTCTCACACACACACACACACACACACACACACACGTTTGTGTTCATATTTTCATGGGGACTCTCCATTCATTTCTATGGGCATAACCCTAATCCCAGCAATGACGACCTTAACCCCTACCCAGCCCGAACCTTAACCATAAGTAACCAAACAAAATACAAGACTTTGGGCTTTTTTAGTCACAGATTTTTATAAAATTATATTTCCCTTTTCGGGGGCTGAAAAAAATGGTCCCCATTATGAAATATATACATAACCCATGTGCATACACTCACACACACACACACACAGACACACACACACACGCACACACACACCAGTAGCCCCACCAGCCACAAACATGCAAAGGGCACGTAGTAAAAGACCACCATCCACACAATGATAATCAGACAGCCCGGGGGGGCAGTCACAACACCCCCATTTCCACATGCACACTCACATAATTAAATACTGCCAGGGGCAAATAAATACTGTAACACAGACGTGCCTTCCAGGGTGTATCCCAGCCTGGGGAAGCCTGCAGACCCGCCCACAACCGTAAGCAGGATAAACGGCGGAAAGATGGATGGATGAACGTATGGATAAATACTGACAAACTCATTTTGTCAAAACACGACAGCGTCCCGCTTCCAACAGGAGGTAGAAGGGCCTCATCGCCCCTCTGAGCTGTATGGCGTCTAAAAGTGTAAGATCAGGGCCGAAACTATACATATACATCACGCACCGTTGGTGTATGGCGTCTAAAAGTGTAAGATCAGGGCCAAAACTGTACACATATCAGTCACGCACCGTTCGGTTACACCAGTCTCGGTGCGGAACATACAATGAAATTAATGAATACATCTCTCGACATGTGCAGAACCTAAAATCAAAAGTAGATGGAAAAATGGTCATTTTGACTGTGGTGACTAATGCTGGTTACAGTCAGTCATAATTGCCAGTTTGACAGCATTTTGATTTTCCAATAAATGAGAGAGAGAGAATAGCAGATTAGGCCAAGACTATCTCACACCTCTGGAACCTGGGTTCGAGTCTCCGCCAGGGTTCCATGTGTGTTTGCACATTTTCCCCATATTGTCACGGGGTTTCCTCTGAGTACTCTAGTCCCCTCTACAGTTAAAAAAAAAAAAACATACTAAGGTGATTT
Source organism: Mormyrus hasselquistii (assembly GCA_026779605.1). NCBI lineage: Eukaryota > Metazoa > Chordata > Actinopteri > Osteoglossiformes > Mormyridae > Mormyrus > Mormyrus hasselquistii. Next base: position 34,303,752 of record JAODKE010000068.1, read on the forward strand.
GTAGTTAACAATTTGTCGATAAGTGTGAGTGTCTGGTGTGTGAGTCTCTGGTGTGTGACTGTGCCCTGTGATGGGTTGGCGCCCCATCCTGAGTTGCTCCCTGCCTTGTGCCCTGTGATGGGTTGGCGCCCCATCCTGAGTTGCTCCCTGCCTTGTGCCCTGCGATGGGTTCAGATACCTCAACAGGCACATTGTCTGTGGTTTACAATTGTTTCTAATTATGTTTGCAGTTTTGATAATAAACTCGTTTTCCCTGCTGCACCAAAATTGCACAAAACCGCGAACCCAAAACTGTACCAAACTTGTACCAAACCGTGAATTTTGTGTACTAGTACAACCGCAATGAGATTATACCACGAAATGAACATAAAACTCAGTGAGCCAAAAACAACAACCAGCACTGGCAAAAATACCTACTCTGGCACCATGAGAATGAAGGAGGCTCACGAGGGGCGGAGTGCGAACTTACACCAGAACTGGCCAGAATGTTCCAGGCCTTTTTGGCGTTCGGCCCAGACCAGCCACTCCCTTGACAGCAATGTGATTGTTTCCTTTTCAAAGTAATAACTGGGATTTGGTAATGTGCAATTGCAACGCGACCGGAGGTTCTGGATTAACCACGGTAATATTGGTCACACTGTCTACATTTCTGTTTGGGCAATAATGGGCACTTTTCCGGGGCGGATGGGGAAACGTCACAGCTGTGGGCTTTAGTGCAGCTGTGGGCTCCAGAATAAGGCTTCCGATCGGCATCCATGAACGGAGCAAGGCTTCCGATCGGCATCCATGAACGGAGCAAGGCCTCCGATCGGCATCCATGAACGGAGCAAGGCAAGTAGAGTTAGAAGAACATGCTGCTTCAGCCTCTCCTAAATATGGAGGGTGTTTATTTAATATTTAGTGTAGAGACTGTTTGTGGCCAGCAGGGGGTTTGTGGCAACCACAGAGGCCCCAGGCAAATGTATGGTTTGAATGGTGGCAAACACAACTGCTGTCCCTGAGTCAGGGTCACCACTAGAGATTGTGGGCCCCATGAAAGCATATCATATTGGATCCACAATGCAGAGCAATCATATTATGTTCCAAATTTCTTAGGGCCCCTGTCCCTCCGGGGGTCAGGGAGTGGTTCTCAGCCCCTCCATCCACTTCTGCGGAAGTTTCCAAAGTGGTCAGAAGCTTCTACTGGCACTTGAGAAGGACACAGTCTGCGCAAGCTGGAGGAATGTGCAGCTGAGCCGATGGATGAAGATGTCCCCGAATCCCAGAGGATGAGCCTTACAAGTGGGATAAGAAGGAAATAACGAGTTCATTTTTAACAAGTCACTTTGTACTACAGTCATTATCCTCTCAACTTTATTCACTTTCACACGGACATCAATTACGAACCTGAAAGCGAGTAATTACGCAATTACAGATTTTTTAAAAATCTGCTATAAAAATCTCGTCACGGATGAACAGCAGACAGGGAGGGAATCGCCCTCCCTTGATGAGTTATAGGACGCTACACTAACCATGTGTAAGTAATCAGCACCTCACAGGACCCGTTTGGCTGCAGATTGTCTTTGAAGATATTTAAGGGTATAATTAACCAGGGACAGAAGCAAAATGTGTGCACAAGTTTTGCGTTTTTCATCCCTTCCTTCATTATTAAAGCGAAGCGGTGTTTTTTAGCGCAGCTATTTTGGGAGGTGGTGAATGGAAGGGATTCTGCTTTTTAAGGCTTCGGCACCGAAATCCCAGTTTTAGGATTAGCTTGATTTGTTTGTTGAATGTGTAATTAAGGTTTTCCGTCAGTCGTGGATTTATTGCTTTGTATTATGAGCGATCTTCGGTTCGTAATATGATAAGAAAATAATCTGAGATCACAGTTCTAAATTATGAAACATATTAAAAATAAAAATTCGTGAGAGATTCACATTTAATAAGCTCCTGCGAGGTGTTTCCGGTCGGGCTGGAACCAAGCAAAACCCCAGCTGGGGAACAAGACGGTTCTCATCTGAGGTTTTCGCAGATCCATCTGGACCCGGTAAACTGATCAAAATCTCATTATGGTTTAGACCCAGAAGTCCCCTTCGTCAACAACCGGACGATAAACTCCCAATTTACATCATTTTAATCGAAGAAGACAGATACGGCTAATTATGCAGAAATAATCTTCTTCATCTGACTAATTATATTTCCCATTAGTTGCTCATTAAATTAACTGTCTTCACGAGAAATCATAAATAACACGAGTAAGACAATCTGATGGAGCCGGTGCCTCACGCGCCGTGAGCTCGAGCCACAGACGGTCGCCATGGTGATACCTGGGCGCGCTAATGTGTTCAGATATCGACAGGAGGGCTTTATATAATTGCCTATCAAAGGAACTTTGAGATCTTTCGGCGAAAGAACACAATATACATAAACATGATTAATTCGTATTACACATACACTTTACCACCGTTTTCCCCCTTAAACTTCAGTGTTTTTAGTCCTTACCACACAAATCTCCATATTGTTACAAAATAGAGAACCTTTCACCTTCTTCTGTTTGATTTAGTACAATTTGAAGTTGCAGCACACAATTACACAGTGAAATCAATGGGGGAGCAGCTTATTAAACACAAGTGGAGATACATAGAAGACTATGCTACTCGAATATTTGTTTCAGAGAAAATCCGAGCTGCTGATGTGCAGGCATTTATAAACTCTGGCCAGTGTGTGTTTTTCGTGGGTTGGGTACTTAATAACAGATCGTGGCAGCATCAGCACCCAAACCACAGTGGTGACACAGACTCGTCACCCCGTGGTATGTGGTTCAGTATCCGTGGAGCATTACCCATCCACTACCCCAACACCTCTTATAACTGCGTCAACCCCCCCCCCCCCCCCCCCCTCAACACCCACATAACCACACATATATCCAGGTCCTATGCATCCGTCACCCTTTCCTCATGATAGATCATGGCGCTATAAGACACGTGACAGGGTCTGTACCTGTCTGTCTGAGTCTTTCGCATCATCTCCCCATTTGGCCAGCAGGTGTCACTGGCCATCCGGTCCTCCCTGTTGTCAGTCTTTAGCTGGATGAGCTGAGCATGTGGCTACCTGTAATCCCCTTAGTCACATGTACAAATCCTGCCTCCTTTGTTTTTGTATTTTGTTCCCTAGTGTTTCACTTATCAGTTTCTAGTTCCTGTGAGTTTGTGGTTTGTGCCTTGGTTGTGTTTAACTTGTCTTTGTTATTCCCCAGTGTTATTCTGTTTCCTTGTGTTTAACTTGTCTTTGTTATCCCCCAGTGTTATTCTGTTTCCTTGTGTTTCTCTCAGTTTCTTACATTCCCTGTATGATTCTCCTAGTTCCTTCAGTTAATTGTTAGTTGTTATTCTGTTGCCTGTTCTTGTGCCGGTCCTTGTGTTTCCTGATTATTCGTTGTCCAGCACCCTCTCTTACTGGCTAATTGACTCCCGTTTCAGTTTCTGTATTTAAGTTCCCGTCTTAGTCCAGTTCCCCGGTGGGTCATTGTTGTATTTCATGTGCTTTTCAGAAGGTGTATTTCAGTAGTTATTCAGAGTCCCTGTTGCCCTGTGTTGTGTTACTTGTACTTTGCCTGCCTGCCCGCTTGTTCTTTGTTGCCCTGACCCTTGGTTTTTCCCTATTTGCCCTTTGACCCCTCGTAGTCCATTGTTTTGTAGGGTTCCCCCTGTTTTCAGTTTCTGTTAATAAAGCCCTTTCGTCCTGTGAGCCCCATGTGGATCATCACGTCCTTTAACCGCCTGCACGATACCCCGCCCCCGTGTCAGAAATCCCAGAGTCCCTGACACACCCAGGACAGGATGTCAGTCCAAAAAGGGCACACACACACGATCATGCACTCCAGACAATTTAAGAGATACTGGATAGCCTGACTGCATGTCTCTGCACTACAGGGAGGTAACCACACAACACAGGGAGAACATGCAAACTCCATACGTACAGAGTGGAGGTGGGATTTGAACATGCAAACTTTACACATACAGAGCGGAGGTGGGATTCGAACATGCAAACTTCACACATACAGAGCGGAGGTGGAATTCGAAAATGAAAACTCCACATGAAAAGAGCGGAGGTGGGATTCGAATGCTCCCCCAATTGGAAGTGTGTTTCAGCATTAAAATTTGAATTTCTTTTTTTGCTTTTTTTTTTAACTGAAGATATTTTTGAAATGGCAGTCACAGACATCCCTGGCAAATAATTATTCAAATGATATCACATGCACCACATCACAATTTCCCCTTATCACTGGCTTGAAACATTCCGTCTGACGGATAATTAAGGCGTCGAAAATTGCAAAAAGGCCTCGATGAAAGGCGCAGTGCCGTTAAAATGAAATCCCAGGGAGCGTCCCTTTATTAGCCAGCGCACTCATCTGTGAGACGGTTTTACCCAGAAGCACTCCTCTCTGCGGCGGCTTTAACTACAGGACCCCCGACGCGATGCCGAAACAGCCGTCCTGTTTTTGCTAACACGTTATGGGTCTCTGGTTAGGATAACGAAGGCGTGCTGCCTTTCATTGTCACTGAACATCGCTGTAAGGCGTTATTTATTAGCGCAGTATGGTGCTGATGCTTTAACAGTGATGTGGATATTCCCTCGATAGGTTAGCAGGGGGCACCATCGTGGGTGCCAAACAGGCACCAAACAAAGACAAAGAGACTCCCCGAAGTCCCTTCATGGACTGGTTTAAGGTGTTGTGAGAGGTTAGACCGCAGCTGAACGAAAGCCCATAGCCAATCAGAGTGAGGTTTATTTCTTAACCAGGCCAAACCAGCCAATCGCAGCACAACATCTGTGCCAAAGCATCCAGCAGCCTATGATGGGCCCGCATTTTCAGAGCATTATGGGAGCCTGAGGCAGGGGTGCAGTAAAGTGACATCAGTCCTGTAATAATGGTGGCGATGAGACACATTCAGGGCTGGTAGCATGATAGCCAATCGTGGCTCTTATAGCCTATGTGAGCAGGAGAAAGACAAAGTAATACCGCGTTGCAAACGGAGTTAAGAAATACCCACTGTATCCACGGTGATAAACGTCAACCTAGACCAACAAACTCACTCCAGCTCCCCAAGAAATCGGCCCCCTTCACCCCAATCCGTTGTTTCTAGTGAAATGCTTCAAACTGGGTCTCAACCCAACCCGATCCTGAAAAGCCCGGCACCGGCGTGAGGTCACATCCTGTCAGGCGTTCTCATAATAGCCGGCTCCACATGCGATGAAGTACTTAAGCCGCGGCTGCCCAGCTCCCCTGCAGAGATCCAGCGTTGCTGACCTGCGCTTCTATACCAAGCACTTACAGCTCCTAAGTGGCATAAATGTGCAGCCGATCCGGCAGTTTGGAGAATCAGGCGAGGCCACTAAGACCCCCCCCCCCCCTTCAGGTTCATTTGGCACTGACGGCAATATCTGGGGGCCAGAGGGACTTGAGGGGTTAACGAGGGGCGTGGATAGCGACGCTTAAAGCCAGGTGCGATGGCACGAGCTATTTTAGGAAGATCCAAACCTTCCTGGGCTGGAAGAGCGTAAGCTGGATGTTTTTAATTAAGCGTCCTGGGAATATAAGAAGGATGATTTTGGGTATTTCTGCAGACAGAGACGAAAGTATCTGCTGAAGGTTAGAACCCGTCTGATAACCAACTTTACGCCCCAATAACTATATATGCAGCCAAAACCAGTGAATGGTTAAATAAAAACGCAGTGTGTCTGGTGGGCCTTGCAGAGACCTGGTGGTGCACAAATCCAGGGTTGCGGGTTCGAATCCAGCCTGTGTGCGTGTGTGTGTGTGTGTGTGTGTGTGTGTGTATATGCTCCCCCTGAGGATGCCATCGTCTTGGTGTACAATGGTGCAGACATTTCCGGATCATATACAGTACAGATACTTTCATCTCTGTCCATGGAAATAGCTGAAATCATCCCTCATATATTCCCAGCTCGCTTAATTAAAAACGCCTAGTTTGCAACATCCACTTCCATTTGAGTTAAATAACCTGCACATAGTGCCTTTCCCAAGCATTTCCGGTCCAAGCAGAATGTTCAGCTCCATACGCTATATCCCACATCCTAAACTGTAGACTGAATAGTGGGATAATTTTGTAAATATTAGCAAAGCGTATACAACGGTCCGCTGACCGGCGCCGCTCGGACAGCACAGCCGTTTAGCCATAAATGGCCCTCGGGGACGGTTTCAGTCGCTCATTACGGCAGCGTTTTTCCACGGACCGACGCCGGTCCGGAAGCTTGCCATTAAATCGCCTTCCACACACTCTAAGAGATTTATGCTTTTGGCTCTGTGGACCTAACCTTTCTCCTTTCTATTAGATGATTTGCCAAACATTAACCTTTGTGCACATTAATGTTGATATCCATCAATTATATGGGCAGGGAGTTTCATTGACGTGGTGCACCTCCACCCCCTCCCAGGGGAACATACTCCCTGATGGAATACGCTCTGCCCCCCTCCCCACCCTAGTCACTCCCCAGGCTGCACCAGTGAAGTTCATTTGGAGACCGATGCCTGTTGTTTGCAGCTCCAAAGCTACACCTGGAGCGTAAAGTCACTGAGAGCCGTCTCTGTGGACAGCCAGGCAACCTGCTTTCGGGGGGAGTTTTTACACAAATCGCCCCATTTCTCCTTATTATCCTCTTTATATATCCGGACGGGGAGAGAGATGCACCTGTCTGAACTGAGGAAAACCTTCATCGGTAAGAGGCTCAGCTACACACCAGCAGCTGTCCAGATGACGAGGACACTCATTGGAGAGGGGAGCTGCCACTCACTCGGGGCGGGGCAAACTCAGATGATAAGGCCACTCATTGGTTCCCCCATTTCTTCTTGCCAATCACCATATGTCTGATCATCCTGCTCTAGCCCCAGCAAACGCGCACTGGCTGTAGATGTTTTCCCCCATGCCGGTACCGAAACAACAGCCTCCTGCTTCACATGCTGTTGTCAAGCCCCGCCTCCTCTCCCGTCCCAAACAAATTCCCAGGTCATGTGACCCTGTTCCTTTTCCTCATCGAGCGCCTCCCCCCTCCCCCCACCTCATTACCATGGGTTAAAACGAACGCTGCCTTCAAACAGCGCCTTTGAAGTCCTTCACTTGACACTCAGGGCAGGTGATGTGTTTCCTGCCCACCGCACAGATGCTTTACGTGGGGGCCGGGTGTCCGCCCCCCCAGCAGACAGCCAAAGCACACAGCGGCCCTGAAAAGCCTTTTCCTGGAAACTGTTTATGGAAATAACATGGAAAAAATGTCACGGTACATTTGGCAGATGTTACAGGAAGGCCCATCTTCTCAGAACGCCATGGAAACCAGGCCTGACAGCAGCTTCTCCCGCCACTTCGACGGTTCGGAATGTGGCCTCCGTCCCCACGGCAACAGCTGCCAGCTGACCGCCTCTGCACTTTCTCCTTAATGCTACCTTTTAGAAAGTTATGAAAGATAAATATAAACTCCCTCCTCCTATATTTTATTTTAAACGTAGGCATTTGATATGCTTAGCACCGGAGGAATGCTGTATAGGGGATTCGAAGATACACAGATTTACAAGTGATGTTGATCACGAGGTCCCTACGTTAGAAGCAGAACCAGCTTTTTGGCCAAGTATGTTGTCTCCAGTTATCAATGGTTCTCATCCACATAGTCGATACACACACAGTTAAGACAATGGGAAGGTATCATCCAGCTGATCGATACAACGTGCGTGTGTGGCTGGTAAATGTACAAACAGGGCAAGAATGTAGTGCAAGAAATATTGAAGTATATTACTAATCACAATACACCACAATATATACATGAAGTTATTTATAACAATGAGGCATTGTGTGGTGTGTGTGTGGGAGTGGTCACTGAGTAGGGGCACCTGGGTCAGCTGTCCATGAAAGTAGAAACTTTTGCAAATCTGGACCTTTCGGCAGAACATCCACAAGAAAAGACCATTTAATCATACAAGCATTTCTCACTTGTACTGGAATTTTTTTGCTTTCCAAACACAATGCCCAAGGGTGAGAGCAGAGCTCCCCAACACAGCAGCCAATGGAAACGAGAAAAACATTAAGCCTCTGGTAGATCACAGGAAGCCCCCCCGCACCCCGAGGGCACCCCAACACACAGCAGCCAATACAAACTAAGCACTCGCTCACCTACAACAACATATCACCATGGATTCAACCAGGACGGTCCATCTTCAGATGACTAGAGGAACCAAAGTGCCGTGTCTGTGGTAATAGGAACTGAATCAAACCCGTGACACTATAAGGGAGGCGACTGCAGCACCCACCGTGTCACACACGGATCAGCACCCAGAAGGCTCCCCCATCTCCAAAACCCTGAAATGCTGCAAAGTCACAAAAGCAACTTTCCAACAAAGACGGTATAAATAATCTCAAAGGATTCCTTCAACTGTACATAAAGAGAGACAAGAAGCAGATTTCTTTTCATTTGTATGATACGCCTCACAAGAGAAATAGATAATGACAAACTATGACAATTTTGCATCTAAATATGCCAGCATGGATCCAACTCTTCTGGAAATTTCAGGCTAATTAACGCCATATCAAGTCAAAGTTTATAGTTTCGAGCACAATATTTAAATGACCTTATGAAGGAGACTCATAGGATGGATTTTCTGCACCATTGGAGGCTTTGAGCTAATTAACATTAGCATTAACACGCTAACTTCCGCAAAAAAAGGACCTCAAAGCTGGCATTTTTTTCACCCTTTGGTCAATAAAAGTGATTCTGGATAGTCACAATCCCATCTACTAGTGCGATGCTTATCAAAGCCAAAGACAGAGAGGAAGTGGGGGGTGTAGCCATGTGACACCTTTGACTCCGCCCCCAGCAGAGCTAATGGTACGCCCCACACCCACCCATATGATTGGCTAATTAGTGATTATAAGCAGGCGGTCTCATTGAAGAGCCGCCTGGCTCTGATTAAAGAAATGGATTATGCCGAGGAAGCCCGTTGCTGTGCCAACATTACAGCCAAGCCACAGTTCAACTCATACAGCATGTCCATAGAGACCTGAAAAAGAGTCAGGCCTCCTCATATCTGAATGTAGCCATGTAACTTAGAACTCGGGCCCTTTGAGACTCACATTGATATGAGAGCAGGACCAAAGACTTCAAAGGCTTGACTGAAGTACCGTCGAGTGAGCGAGTTATTTAACCTGCATAAATGGGTAAGAAGTTGAGTTGAATTCGGCGGCCATCTTAAAAGCAAAGTAAATATTAGCCGTCTTTATATGCTTAACAGATTTCTTTGGTGGTGCTGAAGCACTTTGTCCATTAGTCAATGAGCTTCTCGCTCACAGGCTTCATTTGGGGCCTGCGGAGCGTCAGATCCAGCGCTGTGCCGCGGATCGGTGACAGCTTCTGCAGGTCCTGCCCCCTGGTGCCATGACGCTGGCTGGTTCCTGAGCCCCTCTAAAGCGATCATTTCTGGGTGTCCCGGGCACTCGTCAACCTGAAGCCAGTCGTCAACCTGAAGCCAGTCGCCAACCTGAAGCCAGTCACCAACCTGAAGCCAGTCCCACTCATTGTTCCAAGTAAGAGATTAAGAGCCACGTCACTGTCCTGCTCATGTTTACGTGCTTCTTCAGCATCCCTCCGCCTGCCCACCCGCCAAAGTGCGTTCACAGCTCAGTGTCCCATATCCATCTGATATGGCCCTGGAAGAAGCCTCCAAACAGCAAGGATGCGGTGCTGATGTCCACCCAGAAAGCCCCACAAGTGGCCTCCTCATGCGGCTGCCGCGCTCCTTACAGACGACCACTAGCACCACGGCACAGTCTCAGCGTCCTGCTCGGAGGTCAAAACGCACCAAAGACTGCAGTTACTAGGAAGGACACAAAAGAAAGCAAGTGGTGCAGAAAAAGGATTCGAGTGAAAAGAAAGAAAAAAAAAACAGGCTTGCATTGTCCCACGAAAGCTGCACTCTATACCTTTATAACAAACATTATAAGGATGCTTTAATTAGTGAGCTTTACTAATGATCTTTACTTCTGCAGTGGCAAGCGAGGGCGCAGGGCGCGATCCCCGCGGAAACTGTTTCACAAATATCGTTTATAAAAGCTTCTCCCTCCGTTTGGTTCGCGTTACGGGTCATTGTAAAATGTTTGCATTGTGTTCACGGCCATTTAAGGGACTGCCCAGATTCTGTTGAAGTTCATGAAAATCATTTGG
>JAODKE010000068.1:34319473-34346584 GCA_026779605.1 Mormyrus hasselquistii
TGTGTGTGTGTGTGTGTGTGTGTGTGTGTGTGTGTGTGTGTGTGTGTGTGTGTGTGTGTGTGTGTGTGCGCGCGCGCACCAGTCACGCACAGCTGGTGGAAAAGCAGGTGGGGTGGGGTGGGACAACATGAACTTTAAGGCGCTCAGTCTCTTACACACATGCACACACTCACCAAGGCAGGGTAGGAGGGATATCCACTACATTTTGCCCAAACTAGTTTTAGAGGTTCCAGTACAAGTGTTGCAGCGCTAGCAGGAATCCAAACATTGCTGCTGCCAACTTCTACGGAAGCAGGAATAACGACAGATCGAGTTACGAGGGGTCCACTGCAGAACACAGAGCAGAACACGCCCACATGACAGAGGACAGGCACGCACAGGACAGGACAGGCGAACGCCTGAGCGGCGCCATCACCATGGCAACACAGCATGAACCAATGCGGGGAACCAAACAAGCAAACAGCAGCGACGGCAAACACGGGACGAGAACCTAACGCCCGGCCATGGACGGGATGGAGATTCTAGCCCAGAGCATGCGACAAGGGAGCGAGCAGCGGCCTGGGGAGTACTGGAGCATAGCGCCACCCTGTGGCATGAGATGAACATGCCTCCCACGCCAGGGGCCGCTTAAGTCACATGCTCTGGCTAAAAACAAAAAAATCTTCAAATGAATGAAAGCAGTGACTATGGCATGCCAACTTTAGGGATAACAGATTAGTGGGGAAATGAATGAAAGGAGCACGTGACGGAGCCACTGACCGGCAGACGCCTTGGCGTTCTGACCCACGCCGCCGCCCTCACTGCAGCCCACCAGCTGCCTGTTGTCGTCCACTGTGTTCCTCCGCACGAGCGCCGGTTTATTCTTGCCGCACTTTGACTGGAGAGCGAAACTGCTGCAGATGACAAAACCCAGAGGTGAGCATGTAGTGCCGCCCCTGGCCCCGCCCCTGCGACGTGGCCCCGCCCCTCACCCATCCAGCAGCTCGCCCCGAGGCGTACCTGGCGCTACACGGCAGACTGCCGCTAGAGGAGATGCTGGACTCAGAGGCACACCTGCGTCGACGGTCCAGCTGCCTGCTGGGCGCCGGCGCCCTCTCCTGGTCGACGACAAAGCCGTTAGACAGCCCTGGAGGCGTGAGAGAAGAGCGTCAGCCGTCTGGCAGGCGTGCGACTGAGCTTCAGGCGAAACCACATTTCACGTTGCTTTGTTAGATCACCCAGCACCCAGACGTCCTGTATGGCGGGCTTATGCTCATTCATGTTGTGGTTAATCATCACGGCGTTCGGTGTCTTTACCATTAATCCTACTGGAGCGACTCAGTGGCACAGCAGCAAAAAAGCCACGATCTTTATACCACAACTTTATACCTACATTTGCTCTAGGAAACACTGTCCAAGAGGGCAGAATCTACCTGCGTCGAAGCGTTTCACGGGGGAGGGCTCCTCGGCCTCGCTGTCGCCGCTGGCACTGCGCGTACGCTTTCTGGGCTGCAGGAGGGTCTCTAGGCGGGGAAGCACCACAGACAGGAAGGTCTTGGTCCCCAGCTGTGGCGCCCCCTGCTGGCCATCACCAGCCTTCGCCGGCTTTTGCGGGCTCATGCTTTTGGACTTCCTGAAGAGCACGGAGGTGCGGCGGTTGACGGTGCAGGGGGGCTCGGCCGGCGTGGGCGCGCCCGCTGTGCCGATGTTGCCGTCTGGGAGCATTGGGTCAGGGGGGTGACCGTTGAGCACCTCCCCGGGGGATGGGCTGTCACAGTTCCGAGCACCAAACTTCACATGTTTCTGACCCTTGGCATCGGGGTTGGGGTCGACGGGCCTGAGGGTGGGCGGCTCCCAGTCGCCATCTGAGTTTGGGGGGGGCAGCGAGTCGGACGGCTCTAGCTTCGGGGGCTGGGACTTGTCCCCTGTGAGGAGACGGGGATGATGTGAGTGTCCTGTGACGATTGGGTCATAAAAAGAATGTTTATAAACCTGTTTACTAGGAACAAAACAGTCTAACTGTAGAATTCAGGATGTGTGACCACAGGACGGGCTCAGACTGGAACCTGCCAGGTCCGGAAAGAACACGCACCATCATCCTCCACCGCCCGACCCGCTGGGTCCGGCTCCACCCCTGCCGGCTCCGCGGCCTCCCTGAGGCTGATTTCGTTGCGTACGTCGGCGATCGTCTTCTTCAGCAGCTTTAGGCGCCGGCTGCGAGACGGGCACGATTTGATGGAGCGCGTCAAGTCCAGCATCTCCAGGAGCTCCTTCAGCTGCTCGTTCAGGGACATGCGCTCCCGAGTCACCGGGCTCAGAAGCCGGTCCACTGTGTGGGGAGCAGAACACAGCTCAGGCCTGGGCTGAGACTCAACAGCTGTTCGGTAAAGACCCCAAACCCCATTTAGATATTTATGTATTTAGAGAATGCAGGGAGCATTTGGAGATTGTGAGCCTTGCTGGGTAGCTCCTGTAGCTCAATAAGCAATGCAAAGGTTGTGGGTTCAAATCCCAGGGAGCACACAGACTCTAACCCTTCCCTCTACCATGTCACTTTGGAGAAAAGGATCAGACATAATTTTGCTTGAGAGCCCAATACTGAAGTCCCCAGGAATTGAACCAGCAACCCACCGATTACAGGCATAGCACCCTAACCCACTGAGCCACACATCACCACAGCCCCATCACGATGAGCAGATCCTCCGACTGACCATCATCCCAGGAGAACGCCGCTTGCAGCTCCACCTTAGGGGGTTCTGGGAGGTGCAGCCCGCTGGCATAGTCGAACCCAACACGCTCCGCATGCCGGCGTGTCTTCCTGAGCACGGCCCCGCCCTGGTCACGGAGCCGCACCGCCGCCCGGTAGAAGATGGTGTCCTTGGCATTGTACTTCATGCAGTTGGACACGATGAGGTCGAAGTCAGCTTCAAACTCCTCCAGGCTCCTATAGCCCTGTGCGTTAATACGCTTCCTCATGGTGGAGAAGTCCATGGGGTGCTTGATGTGGTCGAGGTAGTCTGGCACCTGAAAGGTCAGACAGGCACCGTCACCAGAATGCTTGGGAATCGCACGGCCTATGGTCAGCCTGAAGGTTGTTGGTTCATACCCAAAATAGACACTGCGGTACTTGTAACCAGCTTCCTTATAATTAGGCAGATACAACATGCATTTGTATAAAGTGACAGGAATCATGACAGGACAGGATTCCAAAAATGAAAGGATATCTGAAAGCCATGCGATCATGAAGCAATTAGCAGACACGCACAGACTTCGGAGCCGTTTTGTGTGACACACCTCCTTGATGCTGACAGGCTGGGCAAAGATCTTGGCGGGGTCTTTCTCCTGGAGCTGATCCAGGACAGAGCGCAGCAGGATGGCAAAAGGAGTGAGCTGAACCTCCAGGGCTGTCTGCTGGAGCTTTATCTGCAGAAGGTCAGAGAGCAGGACGGGTTCACGGCCGGCTCCCCCTCACCCATTTCCAGAGGGCATCATCCAGTAAGAAAACCGATACCCCAGGGAGACCCAAAGGCGGTGGCCGGGGGCCACGGCTCACCTCCTCCCTCTTGAGCTTCTCCCGCTTCCGGATGAGCTCCAGCAACAGCCGGGCGCGTTCCAGATCGTGACGCAGCCGGTGCCAGTCCTTCAACTGCTCCTTCAGCACCTGGTTCCCCTTCTCAGTCTCCCTCTGAAAATGTAAGTGTGGTGAGACCCCGGGGGCACATGCTGCCACCCCGCTCAGCTGCCTAGGGAGGTGTCCGCACAGCTCAATGGAGTATAAATAATTCACCGGCTATATGCTCAGCACCAAGATGAAAATCTTACAAGGGCTAAGGGCGGCCCGAGAGAGCCTTCAAATAATAGAAGATGAAAGCCTGTCAACTCTACTTAAAGGCCTTTGGTAGGAGGAAAGCTTCCCCTGTAGAATGAAGCCCATTAACCCGGCCTAAGCCTCAGCCTCCCTGAAAGCACCCTGCATCATCATCAGGGTTCATGACCAACATCCAGAGAGCAAGGGATGGGTTCGGCGCCCAAGAACCGGGGAGGAACTCACCGGCCGCGCTGCCTTCTGGGCCTGTGGGCCGGACTGCAGCCTGCGAAGAAGCGGCAGCCCATTTCGGGACTGCCTCTTCAACATCCAGTAGCTCAAGACCCTCTCCACAAACACCTTCTTCTTCTGGATGGAGACCTGATTCAGGATTGTGTCTAATCTGGACACAACAGGGAGACAGTCAGGGAGGCCAGACAAACAAATACCAAGCTATACCAAAATGATTCATGTCAATCTCCTACATCCTACAGGTGTGGCTGAAATTATACAGAGAAGCAATGCATACAAGTGAGGCTGCCCTTCTTCCAGAAAGATCTACCTTTGGGGTGAAATGCTAGGCACTGAAAGTGCAGGGACAGCTGCCGTAGGCTTGGGTGCACTTTTCTTGGTCTTCTTCTTCTTCCGAGCTCCTTTGAACCTCACACTCCCATCCACCCTGCTCTCCCGGCAGAGCCCGTTTTTGGTCCTGCGGTCTTCGTAGATGGTCAGGGGCCTCCTGACACAGCCGGAGGGCGTGTGCGCCTCACAGTAGGCCGTCTTCTTCACCGTGAAGGTGGCGGTGCCGCCATCGGACTCTGCCCCCTTCACGGGCTCCATCTTCATGTGGAGGCCGGCCTTCTGCGCACAGCTGACATGGAAGGCCATGTAGCAGTTGGCTCTGTGGCACTGTATGCAGGCCCCCACGCCCTTCTCCTTGCAGAGGTAGCAGGTGAGCTTCCAGCGTGCGGGAGGGATGTTCTTCACGCCGTCGATGGGCTCGATGAAAACCGTGTCGGAGAATCCCACCTCGGGGACCCAGAGGGCACAGACCACGTGACCCCAGCGGTCGTCGTCGGTCTTTTTGAGGGCGCCACCCTTGTTTGGGCACAGGACGCAGTCGACGGGCTGCGAGGGTGACCGCAGGCACGGGCGGCACAGCCACTGGCCTTCGGGCACGTACGGCACTCCGTAGCACTCCTGGTGCACGGCCATGTTGCACGTGTCACAGAAGAGGATGACGTTGCTGTTCTGGCACTCGCCGTCCATGCAGATGCAGCACACGGCGTCCTCGTCGATCGGTGGCTCCCCGCGGCCGTGGCTTTCCAGGAACGACTCCTTCTCCAGGCGGTCCATGAGGAACTCAAAGACGTTGTGTGACACCGGGCTGAAACCCTCGCCGCGCCTCTTCTCGTTGACCAGGTCCAGCCATGCATAGTCCTCCTCGTCCATATCGTACTCCACCTCCTCGTCCAGCTCCTCCGGGCTCTTCTCCACGTAGGTGTAGTAGGTGGGAGGCCGGCGGGGCACCACAGGGAGGTTGTACTCCACAGTGCGGATCTTAGGCTCCTTCAGCGTCCCTCCCGGGGCCTGGGTGCCCGGCGTGGCGGTGAGGGCCGCAGTCTTCTTCTGCTGGCTGTTCTTCAGCCTGACGGACCGTACAAGGGCCTGCTGCGGCTTCTCGCTGTTCTCCTTGTTGCTGTTGCACTCGACGATCTCCTGGGCGGTGGCATCGTCGTCCGAGATGATCTCCAGCTTGTCGAAGATGCTGATTCTGTGGACGCGGCCATCGATCTCCAATTCCACCATGCGCTGCGCTTGAGCGTATGTCAACGTCTCGCGGTTGGGCGATGGCTTGATGGGCGACGCCGCGCGCCTGGACACGGGCGTCCGCTGCAGCTTGGCTTTTCTCTTCATCGTCCGATCCCTATATAACCTGCCAGAAAGAAAGAGACACTCAAGAGGATATCCAGATAGATTTGTGACAATTAAGAGGAAAAGAAAATACTCTTCATTTTATCATCAACTTATATTTTGACTTTAAGATGTACGTTGGGTAGTCATCAAATTCTGATCTGCTTTCCGGCTAGTAATACTTTCTACGAATGCCTGGCAATGGCAGCATCCACCAAGCCACGCTTCCAGTCTCCGCAGCAATTACAAACACGTGTTACAGCGCCGTTGTAAGTTATTGTACAGTGTCTACCTGTGAATTATATTTGAATTGCGGTGTTCATCAGAACACATGTAGACAACAGTAAAAGGACACCACACCCAACATCCAAGTGTGATGTGCTGGCTTAACGGTTAGGGAAACGCACTTGTAATTGAATGATTGCTGGTTCGAATCCCCGACCAGCAAGGCACCACTATGTCACATATGGGATAAATGCAGCGTTGTTGCTGGGGTGACTGAATAAATATAATTTGCATTGTTGTGTGCCAAGGTGAGTGAATAAATATAATTTTATTCTCAATGGATTAAATTAAAGCTGTTCAAAGCTTTTCCAGGGTTCTTTCCTTGTAATGTCTAGGTACAACAACACAAAGCACACTTCGGTGGTATTTATTAATCATTACCAGTAAAGAGGGGTCATGGCTTGATCGGGAAATAAATCAGGGCAGATCAGCCTGGAAGTGAATTGACTACACAAATCTGCAGAGAAATCACTACAGCAAAAGTCAGCATATCAATTTGCAAAGACTGCAGGTGCCTTAGTAAACTGTCCAGCACACAGCAGGAGGGTAGTGATCAGGGACACTGAAGAGTCGACTCCTTCAAGGAGCAGTATGGAATCTGCTCTTGTACCGTTTAGCAGGTTACACTGGCAACACTTATCTACACTGTCACTCCAACACCGACGACTGATGGCAGCTCCGGAAGTCATGAGCACGGCTTTCCAGCATGGCACACACAAGCACCACGGGGATCAGACGGCAGGCACGAGCGACAGGATGGTGCCGGGGGCCATTTCACTCCCCCGGGGGGGGGGAGGGGGCGTCCAGCTATCAGTCCACCTAAAACAACGATGAATGTGCACCACACACACACACACACACACACGGTGTGAAGGGTCTCCGAGAAAACTCGGGGATCACTGGTGTGAGGCGATTTTGTTCTTCCAGTTCTGGTGGAAAACCGCACTTCCCTCCCAATAAGAAGGCACAAAACGAGCCAAAGCGTCCCGGCTCGGAGGTCTTTCTGCGGCTCGGCGTCACTGTGCATGGGGGCACAGAGGAGCCGTGTTCTCTGCCCCCACCCCCAAGCGGATCTCTTTCTCTGCCAGCAGACCTCTTTCCCCCCGCCCCCCTCCCGGACAACCATCCCTCCCTGCATGCCATTGTGGGCCACCAGCGGCCATCCCAGGCATAGGGTTGCGACGCCGGGCCAGTCTCATA
This sequence comes from Mormyrus hasselquistii, assembly GCA_026779605.1. Lineage (NCBI taxonomy): Eukaryota > Metazoa > Chordata > Actinopteri > Osteoglossiformes > Mormyridae > Mormyrus > Mormyrus hasselquistii. The sequence continues at coordinate 34,326,657 of JAODKE010000068.1, forward strand.
ACAATAAAGCCAAGAAAATGCAAACATGGCGTCCAGCAAAACAAGAATCAGAGTCAATACAAAAAAAAAGAAGAAGCGGCGCTTCCACTTCCCCTCCCCCCGCAAGGCGCACGTCGGATCCCCTTTGTTTATACACTTATGATACTTGCCTGTGCTTGTCGAGCGAATCGTGGAGCGCACACCCCGCGCCCCCAGAGCTTTCTGTTAGACCAGGGCAGCGCTGAGGGGAGCAATGGCGGCGCGGCCTGCCCAAACGGCTGCGATCTCGCGCGGTCTTCTCATCCAACGGGCGTCGCTCGGCTCTCAGGCGCGGGTTCGGGCTCTGGCGGTATCCGGGGGCGTCCGTTCGGACCGCACGGCCTCGGAACTGGGGTCTGCCCTCGTCATAAAAATAGACCGTGCAACAACCGAAAGGTCCGGATTCTCATCACGAAGCCCGTCTCTCTCGCTCGCTCTCTTTCTCCCTCCCCCAGCAACAATGCGGTTACACCGGAGGCCCCGCCTGCCGTGCGCCATCACACGCATGGCGTAATTACGCATAGAGGGCGTGGCGGGAGACCCGGAAGTGGCTAAAACTCAAATGAATCGTCTCATTCTGTTTCGGCGTTGGTATCATTTAAGCATTTCATTTAACCGTTAACAACAATATTTTATGCTGCCCACCTTAGCAGCACAATTTTGTAAGCCAATTTAGTTGGACTAAATATTGAACTGACTGAATAACGGGTAGGCAAAAACTTGTAATGAGTAACTACACGTACAGCTGTACAAACTGAATATAATAAAACTGTTTAGGTATGCTTGTTTTTCAGGTAAATAAATACACTTGATTTACAGTAAGTCAAAGTATATAAAACACTGTCATTTCAGGCGGAGTGTCTTTGACGTGAACTTTAAGCGCACTTTCCCACGACAATGTACTGCATTTTATGTACTGAAAATTCGGTACTTTCTGTTTTCCATTTATTGCCAGTCAGGTACTAATACCAAAAGTACTAAACCAGCTGGGGCACTTTTGATTTGCCCCACCCATAATGGCGGTCGCCCAGCCCCTGAAATAGCCCCTCCAGGTCAAGAAACCCCGTGTGTGAAGGTTTAAATTAAACCACACTGATAAGACACTTGGAAAGTACAGCGTGGTTGTACTCATTTGTGGCGGTATGTCGGTGATTAAATTGCCTCCAATAAAAATGCTGGACGGATGTGACGGTCGCTATCGACCTAATCACGCTCAGAGCGATGTCGGCACACGGAGGACTCGCCGCTGACGGGAAACACGGCGAGGGCGGTTTTGTTTTCCTTCTCACAGCCACGACGTCGCCATCTTGGGGCCCGCGAGCCGCGTGACGTCAGGCGGCGGCGCGCGCCGCTGCTGCTTCCGGCCCGAGCTCCCATGGAGCCTCCTGCTCTCCGATGTTAACGTGCGGAACAAAAGCGCCGAACCCGGAGATCAAGCGAATACTTCGCACAGCTTTAACCGTTTAGCTCCCGAAACCGGCCGAACACAAAACTCGGGGCTGACAGGTATGTGCGCTGCGATCCGCCGGATCGCCCTCAAAGGGTTAAACAGTTTAAACACACAAGGGCCGCTTTTGGTCGATCCGGTTCTCCGACTGATTCTCCTTTACACCTCCGCTGCCAGGATCCGGTTCTGCTCCGCCAGGTCGAGTTCTTTGCGCTGGCCTACCGTGGCAGTGAATTCACGGAAAGGGTGTAGGATTACCGCGATCTTTTTCCACCTTATGGAACTGGAAATGTCAATCTGATGCCTGATGCGCACCCGAAATGTACCTAATTGTCGGAGTACCGAGGACAACAAGGTAGATTATTAGTAACATCTGCCTGGTCATCTGATTTCTGTTTGTTTTTATTTTCGCTTTAATGTAATTGGTGTGACTACCTAACTAAGTCGACCTTTTTACTGCTTTGTGTTAGTTTCTAACCATGTAAAGTACTGCACGCGCAGTCGGTTGAGATGGGGACTCTTGTTTGCTGTGTATTGCTGAATAACGCTGTTTTTGACCCATGTCTAAAGGGTCCGGGGTTAAAAATAGCTCAGTCTTTAAGGAGCGTTTGTCCAGTGTCACGGCGATCGCGGCTTGCCAGCTGTCCGACCGGTCGCCTTCGGTCCCCACAATAACGCCACTTTTCTCACCCGACCGTGTTCTTTTGGGCATTTCTCCCCACTCCTTTTTAACTCTAGAAAACTTCACGATGTGGGGTAGTCAGCCTGCTCGAAGGATACATTGCATCCTCTGCTGACCAGTCCTTTCGGTTAGCGGCGTAGATTAGGATGGAGACACCATACGGATCAATAGCAGAGTAACCACACATTCTCTTTTATTACACAGCCCTTGCTTTGTATTCTAAAAGCTTCTGTGCAGTTTCCGGGTGATTTTCGCAATGTATGTATAAAAGTGGATTTTTTTTTTCTTTATAGTAAGACCACGAAGGCGACAGATCGCAGTGATACGCTGCGCTAAACGGCCGCCTTTGTCTTTTTGTTGTTTTGTACACAATGCAGTTATAATAGCAAGGCTTTCGGTACGTGTCTGGGCGCCCGCGGTGTGCGCTCACCTTGCGCCTGTGTCCGCAGGGCTGTATTCCCGAACCGTGCAATTCGGCGATACGCCGTTATTCCCACGGTTGATTACGAAAGTTACGCAGGTCTGTTGCGTAGGGCATTTCATTGATGGGTATTGTTGAGCATGTTGACGTCTCTGCGTGAACTCGACCACGTTTCTGCATCAGCCTCACGAGTCTGAATTTTGTCACTGATCGCAAATATCAGTCGTATCAGTGTTAATACTAACAAATGCCAATTTTAAACGGTTCCTCGGTCTTCCGCTTAATTTGATCATTGGAAAAATACGTAGTCAAACCCAGACACCATAAACCCCGATTTCCTGATGACCTGTTTCGTGCCTTACATCGAATACGTTGTGCAACCTTTTGTAGCTGGAACTGAGTTTAATGGTTCGTTCTGCGTGCAGTGTCCTATTTCTTATGTAGACTTAGATCTAATCTTTACCAAGTGTGGTTAGTGAGACATTGGTTAACTTACTATAACATACAGTATAGTTTTATATAGTATACAGTTTAGTATTCCAGATAATTCTCAGTCCAGATTCGTTATTTACATTTTGTTTCTTCTTTCAGGACAATGAAGTGTCTTGTTGATATTTACAAAAGCTTGTGTTATTGTCATTAGATGTATTAATTTCAAGAATACTTTATTATTGTGCTGTAAAATGTTTGAGTAACATCTATTTTCTTTTTTTCTCTTGCCAGAATTCATGACTCCCATAAGCAGACTTGACCATGATTTATGAATGTTTTTCCTTTAATTGGAGACCTAAACAGACGTAGACTTTCTGCATCTGTTTGCTAGGACGCTGAACTGCGCAGAGCCCTGCAGTGGTGGCTGACACAGATGTGCACTGCAGTGGTGGCTGACACAGATGTTCAGAGCTCACCCATGAATTCCAATCACTTGCCCAGCAGGTTTTAACAGAACACACAATTCCCAGGCAGAATTTTAGTCTGCTATCATGGACGGTGAGGAAGGCCTCTCAAACAGCAGTGATGACGGAGGCCCAAAACAAAGTGACTGTGTGGAAAAAGACAAAAAGCTAGAGGCCAAAGGAACCTGCCTGAAAATCGAGGGCCAAGATGGTTATGTGTTCAAGTCCTACAGCATTAATCCTCAGACTGTGGATGCAAAGTCCATCCTCAGGTCTTCAAAGACACTGGGTAAAAAAATGTCCTTGGGGTCCTCTTCTACTAAGAGGACACCAAAAGGAAAGTCTTCTCAGGTTTATGAACAAGTGTCAGAACCCTCCGCAGGACCTGAACAGCCATTTCCTGGAGACAGCCATGAGAATCTGGAGGATTCCCCAAACTCTCCAGCCTCTACTGATATGAGGCAAAGTACTGATCCTCCGTCCGAGACGGAAAAGATGGATAAACCTCCAGAAACTGAAAAAAACCTACATATCAAAGATGAGGAACCAAATGCGTCGGATGAGGGCATCCAAGAAGATGAAATTCTAGCCTTCGATAACACGGCAGGACATTTCGCTACCAGGGATAATGAGGATTACAGTAGCTTGCTAAGCGGCACGCTCTACGATGTGGCAATGGACGCCGTGACACAAAGCCTCCTGTCCTCCATGAGAAATTCAGTTAACCCTCGAAAAAAATCCCCTGCTTGGAACCATTTTTTCATATCGCCTCGGGATGGTACCAAGGCAATATGCATGTACTGTCTGAAAGAGTTTAGTCGAGGCAAGAACGAAAAAGACCTTAGCACCAGTTGCCTGATGCGACACGTGCGACGGGCTCACCCCACTGCACTGTTGCAGGAGAGTGAGTTCCCCTCTGGCAGTTTCACCAGCTCTCTTTCTTCCTCTTTAATAGCGCCCATGAACTCGCCAAATAAAAGGGAACTGGCAGCTATAGAAACTCCGGCAGCACAGAAAAGCATCTCCGTATCTGCCTCCTCTTCGGACGTCTCGGAGGCCGTACCCAAAGAAGTGCCCCCAGTAGCACCAAAATCAGATAAGCACGCCAAAAACAACGGTGCGGCTTCTTCTGTACATTCCAGTGCAAACCATGCCGAGGATGCCACGGACGGTCTGTCGGAACGCGTTCACGCGACTCCCAAAAGCTCAAATTCCAGGAGAAGGTCTGCAGTATGGAAACACTTTTACCTGTCGCCAGCGGACAGCTCGAAGGCAGTGTGCATACACTGCATGAATGAGTTCAGCCGAGGCAAGAACGGGAAAGACCTGGGGACGAGCTGTCTGATTCGGCACATGTGGCGGGCCCACAGAGACATTGTTGTAGAAGAAAATAGTCGAGGCTCAAACATTCCACCTCCATATACTGCTCCGCCCACTCTTCTGCCACGTTTTTCTTTGCAGGACGTGGGTGAGATGAGAAAAGAACCTTCTGTGTCTTCCTCCCCTGAAACAATGTCTGACGAGGTGCCCTTAAATTTCACAGAGAGCGTTGACATGAAAGAGGACTCGAACGATGCGTCATATCAGTCAGGCCAAGAGCAAGAGTGTTCAGTTGATGTGTCGGCTGGGCAAAAAGGTGACAAAGATCTGCCACTGAGTTCCTCACCAGATGATAGTTCAGAAGGCCCAAGTCTAGTTCAAGATATCAGTTCTGTTTTCCAGCAAAACAAAAAAATCATGAAACGGGTGAAATCGGAGGTCTGGCACCATTTCATCGTCTCACCAGTCGACCAGCTAAAAGCGCTGTGTCGATACTGCCCCTGCATTATCAGCAGAGGGAAACGCGGAGACTTTGGAACGAGTTGTTTGATGAGACACCTGATGAGGCGCCATTCTGATGTCCTCAAAGAGCAAAACAGCACGTATGGCAAAATGTCTTCGCCTCATTCTCCATACGCCACCCTCACGACTCCTGAAGCTCCGTCCTCTGAAGCCAGCAGAAATCCCACGGAGAAGCCACAGACGTTGCCCGTTTTTAGCAAAAAGACTTCAAAGTTATGGAATCATTTTTCTATTTCTGCCGCGGATCCCACAAAAGTGGTTTGTTTGCACTGTAACCGCACGATAAGCAGGGGGAAAAAGACCACAAACCTTGGCACCAGCTGCTTATTCAGGCACATGCAGAGATTTCACGGCAGCATTCTCGAAAGTAACGGCAGTATCTCAGGCGTTGTCTCCTCTGCTGACACCAAGGTGAAACAAGAACTCATGGACACCTCCCCATATGAGGAAAACAAGGAAAGGTTTGACGAGTACCACCCAGTGGCCAAAAAAATCACCAGGCTCGTTGCAGAAATGCTGGCATTAGACCTTCAGCCCTCGGCCCTGGTTGAGAATGTTGGATTGAACCGATTGCTGGAATATCTCCAGCCACAGTACTCTCTGCCCTCTCCATCTTATTTTACAAGCGCTGCCATACCAGAAATGTATGAGAGGGTGAAGGAGGTCGTTGGCACACATATGAAAGAAGCTGAGGGTGAGATTGTCCATTTTACCACAAGCATCTGGGTCAGCAGCCAGACTCGAGAATACCTTATTCTGACCGCACATTGGGTGACTTACGAGTCGTGCGTTCGACCTCAGGGCCAGGATTTCCACTGCTCTGCTCTCCTCGGTGTTTCTCAGATTGACTCTGACTATGATGTGTCAAGCATCCAGAAGCAGCTTGAGTACCTCTGGGACACGTGGATCACCTCTTCGGGTCTGAAAATCGGGTATGTTGTGACGGATAACCTGAGCCTTAGGAATGCACTGGATGACAGCAGTCATGCCACGGTGCAGTGTTTTGGCCATGCCATTGACCTCATTGTAAATGAAGCCCTGAAGAGCCAAAGGATGGTTCAGAACCTGCTGAGCATCGCCCGAAAGATCTGCGAGCGTATCCATCGCTCGGCAAAGGCTAAGGATAAGCTGGCTGAGTTACAGAAATTGCACCAGTTGCCGGAGAACCAGCTGGTTCAGGATATTCCCTCCAAATGGAAAACATCTTTTTACATGCTGGAGCGGCTAGTGGAACAAAAGAAGGCAATTGATGAAATGTCTATCGAGTGTAACTTCAGGGAACTGATCAGCTGTGACCAGTGGGAGGTGGTACAGTCCATATGCAATGCTTTAAAGCCTTTCGAGGTGGCCAGCAGGGAGATGAGCAATCGGGCAGCCACCCTCGGCCAGGTCATACCGCTCATTCACATCCTCAACCGGAAGATCGACTTGCTCTTCGATGAGACCATGGGCATCGACAATATGCTCAAGTCCCTGAAGGAAGCCATGGTGAGCCAGATGTCTTCAACACTTCATGACGCCAGGTACATGTGGGCCACGATGCTGGACCCTCGGTACAAAACAACCCTGTTCACAGTGGAGGAGGCGGAGCAGTGCAAGCAAGACCTCATCCGGGAACTTGAGGAGTCGCTATCTACCTCAGCTGAGACCAAGAGTTTCCTTTCAAATGGATGCAGTGATGCCCCAGCTACATCCAGCAGCACTCAGTCAAACAAGGACAACCTCTGGGCCCTCATGGATGACATCAGGAATAAAATCAAGCAGGAAGAACGACCGAAATCCTCAGAGCTGGCAGTGCTGGAGTACCTAGAGGAAGAGATACTCGATCAAAGCTGTGATCCTCTTGATTACTGGAACCTGAAGAAGTTCTTGTGGCCAGACCTTGCCAAAGTGGCGGTCCGCTATGTGGGCTGCCCACCTACCGTTGTCCCGGCAGAGACCCTGCTTAGCACAGCTAGCACAAATTTTGCTCTGAATCAATCCAGGCCTTTGCTGGAAAACCTGGAGAAGCTGATGTTTCTAAAGGTCAACCTTCCCCTGATTTACTTTCAGTACTGAATTAAACAGTTGAATCCTCTGGGCCCATATTTCAGAGTCCGATTGGCCCTGGTTAAGAAAATGACTGACTGACTGTAGGTCTGTGACCTACCCCCTTACCCTACCTTAGTTTGGGTGATTTACTCAGTGGGCACCACACATTAATCAGATTCAGTGGAATGGAACCTTTTTATGTACTACTGTATAAACCTATGACATTGTGGTGATTGTGTCAGGGAGAACCGATCCAGCTCTCAAATGAGTTGAACACTTGTTGCTGTATTTTTCTTCTTCTTTTTTTTTTTTTTTATTCTTTCGTGATGGTCTGTCTCTCCCCCCCTCCCCCCTTGTGCCTTACACAAACTACTTCAGGTCAAAATGCTGTAAATACGTAACTGATGTTTCAGCCAAGTGATGGTCTTTAAACTTAAAGTGATTGTGTGTTAGGGACTAGAGGCTAATTTTTATAAGTGATGGCCGAAAATGAAATGCTGTGAATGAAAGATATTTATAGAAATTATTTAATTTTCTCATTGTGACATTGTCACTCATGGTACGGTCAGATAGAACCAGGTTTTTTTTTATTTTTAACTGAAAATGTTTCTAGAAAGGACTGTAAAAAAACTGCTGTAGTCACTATATGAGCAGGCTGTATGAAATCTCCTTTATCTCTTAAGCACAAACTTATATCTACTTTTGAGGGATTTTGGGCCATTGTTTAAAAATAAAGAGTACTGTACATTTATAAATACAAATTTCCATACAGATTTTGATAATTATGTAAGCTTTGAGACTGGAACGATACTAATTTTGTGGTAAATTGTAAATTAAAAAGAAAATGTTTTCCATCATTTGTGTGGTTTGTGTTGTGTATTTATTTAGTTTGAAGTGTTTGCTGAAGCTGTAACTAATTTAATACTTTGACGAGACAGATTTAATTCTATTACGATATATAGTTACTATTACATAACATACATTTACTATTAGTTACTATTACATTACACTTTGTGCTGGCTGAATTGTGTTGACTAATCGGTGGGTAAAAATGGCTTGTGACAAGTCATCATTTAAATATTCTTGTGTCTCTCTAGGGGCTTGTCAGGACAGAAACGATCTTTAAACAGGACAGTATCATCAGAAAATATGTCTCGTATATGCAAGTGCACTGATTTATAACATTTCATTTTTGTGGACCCGTCCTTTTCATATGGTTTTATTTTCAGAGCTGTCATTCTCGCCGTATGGTTGTGTGGCTGTCGGAGATTTCGGTTTATTGGTTTATTTGCAGCTTGCGCCACGGTGCCAGGTTTGTTCTTTTTTGGAAAAACAAACATGGCATCTACTGGATGTTTGTGGATGTCATCATCTAAGCTTACAGGAAATTAAATCCGAGATGTACTGGCAATTAGACACGTCTGCGCCGCCAGTAGACCAAACACTTTCTGATTCGAAAGCCGTTGCTTGTAAAAATGCCGTTGACTAAATATTAGATTTATTCGTGTAAATCTGAGGCCAGAAATTGACAGAACTGTACTGGTTATTTGAAGAAGCCTCGGACTTGCCCAGCGACAGAATATCCTTGTGAGTTATTTCTCACACGGTGAGAGTTGCGAGAGAGAGTAAGGTCAATGTGAGGTACACCAGAGTGAATTCGCGAGTCCAGTCTCATCTGAGCCAGCTTGACAGTCCCTCTTGAGGTGAGGCCCAGAGTCATCAGGTTGCCTTGTAATCTCCGTCTCCATCTAATTTCCATAAACAAGGACCAAAGCTGTTGCATTGCATAAGTGTCTGCAGCAATGCATTATTGTTTTGATGCTTGTTTTGGGGTCTCCATTCTGTGAGATTCCCTTAGTAGAGGTTCTGTGGGGCTGCTTCGAGTGCAACAGCTCTAAGTCCATCAAACGGTGCTGTTCCCATCGAGTCTGAATTGCCTTGAATGCCTTCGAGGCTTACGATAACCAAGGACGCCAAGGCAGGGTCTCCCTGCAGCGGTAGCGGATGCTTCCGTAATTTTAGGAGTAGTGTCCTCTCACTGGGCTTAACTGAGAGCTCGTTGGTTTGAAGCCCACAAAAGATTTGCCCGCTTTCCACAGTGTCGCCCCACCTGAAAGACCTATGGAGGCTCAACCGATCAGGGCTGAGGAACGAGCACAGGAATGCTAGCAGCTCAAAGTTCAGCACCATTTCAACATGGTGAGGACTTGATCAAACTGTGGCAAACAGCTGGATAGTTTTGTTTTTGCTTTGTTTCTCGTATGAAGTGACTGTTACACAATTCTTAAAAAAGAGATGTCTATTAATTGTGTCGCAGCACTGGATAAGTAAGCGGTTTGACTGGCCTGGTCGGTGACTTCATTGTTCCCGTTTGACCGACGCAGATGGACGCAGACAGAAGCAAGGCGCCTGCGCAGGAATGCAGGTTAAACCTGTCTGCGCATTGCTTGGGGCTTTGTGGGATACCCTTTTTTCTAGGTGTAGTTGTTTCCAAGCTAACTGGCCTTCCTTTGCACATAATAACAGCGTCAAGTGTGGCTGATTCCCTGTCAACATAAACTAGCAAGCTGAGAAATACTGCAGGGGCCTCCTTGGGTCAGCAGAATTTGGATGAGCTGTTAAACTGGCCCACGTGACCCCAACCAGTAAAAGCGGTTTGAGGATGGATGTATGGATGGATATGCTCAGTTTTCAAAAAGGCGGTGTGTCCCTGCTTGTCCTGTGACTGCAGGGTCCCAGCCTTTCATTTTCCAATGAAGAGAATGATTATTCTGAGACATATGCATGCATGAAAGCATATGGTCGGAGGAGAACCTAAAACAGCACCTCCTGCTGCTCTAAGTAAGGAAACACACTTCTCTCCTGGCGTTTCCTCATTTCGCACAGGGCATTGTATTTAGATTTGGAAATTACTAGGCTTACAAAACACATGTACGAAAAGGAGATTTATTGTACAGGCTTTGAAAAAATTACATTTGCTGTTTATGAAAGTGTGACTAATTACGGGATTTCTATTTTAGATATGCGGTGGATTTAGTACTGACTGGTATCTGTTGGTGAATTAAGGTGACTGTAGAACTTTCATTTCCCTTCCATTACCTGATACTTGTAGCATATATACACTGGCTTCTTTGCGCCTCCTCCTGTAAACATCCCCCAGCCTGCAGTCTGGCGTGACCCGGAAGCCGCCACAGCCATCTGATGCCAAAATGTTTTTTTTTTTATTTCATTTCTCACCGTTAGTCTTGTTGAACCCGTTTACACCATGGAAAGATCTGCAGGAAGATATGGAATGCATCAGCCTTATCCAGCAGACACCCATCTCAGATATGCAAAGAACATGCAACGGAGTGACACATTACTCCCTTGGGGATGATGGCTTGGGAAATCCCTTAAACTGATGGCAAACTTTAAGTTTCCTTTATTATTGAGGTCCCTCCTGGATCCCCTCAGACCCTCATTTCAAAATCTTATCAAAGACAAAAGGCTAGATGGATGTATAAGGATATGAAGCAAATCACAGATTTCAATCAAGGTATTCCCCAACTTTCTTGCTGTTTACAGACATGGCCACAAGGTGGTGCTCTGCTCACATTAAATCAGTAGTGCCTTGGCTTAGTGAAGTCCGAGATTTCGAGTAGATGTGACGAGCGGGTGGCCGCAGGAATCGAGTCCTGCACACTGGGGTTATGGGCTCGCTAGGCATGTTTTCATACCGCAATCATGCGCTGCCTGGTTTCACATGTAACGACGTAAAGAGCAAAGCTCAAGTCCTGCTGTCACATGGCAGTCACATGGACGTCGTCTGCGTATCATGGATGTTTTCATGAGTCCCGGTGGTGCCGTTGTGGTTGTTCCCGCCCCCAAACCAGACAAAAGACTCTAAAGGCCTGAGTGATACAGTACCGGTAGGCTGAGCCCTGAGTTTTCCTGTCTATCTGGGACTCATGAGTAATGGTGACATCCTCCAATCCACCATGCAACAGGGGCCCCAAAACAGACACGGTCACAAAACCGCCTCCAGTCTTATTACTTATTGAGGAATAAGGGCCTTGCTCAAGGGCCCAACAGTCAAGCCACTCTGTTGACTGGGATATGAACCGGCAACGTTCTGATTACAGCCACAATGTACTAAACCACCACGCCGCGTAGTGTCCCATAAAATATATGGGCAATTTGTGATACAGGACATGCTACATTACAATATAATAGACACTTTTATTCAAAATGAGATACATATTTGAGAAGGCAGGGTCACACAGTTTCTCAAACAATAGGGGTTTGAGGGCTTTGCGCAGGGGCCAGTTGGCGAAATCACTGCACACATGCAAGAATTTGAGCTGGTGACCCGCTAATCACAGGTCCACAGACTCATCCCCCAAATGCTTGTGAGAATGGAAGCACTGGGACTCTTGTGAGAATGATCCGCTGGGTGTTTGTGAGGATGACAATAGGGCCGCATTAAGAAACACACCCTCAGCTAACAAATTTTGTACGAACTTTTTTCAAACAGCGTGTTAAAAGAGAAATGTTAATCACGGAGGGAGCAGATGTGGTTTCTTTTGCTAGAGACTAAGGAGGTTCTTAAGCAAAACAGTTATCAAATTATATATTGATTAGATGTTGATTACAGAGGTTTTAAGAATGAGTAAAGGCATTGCTTTATGTGTTGACGTATTAGAAAAACAATCAGAAATGACAGAGGCGGTTTTGGTGTGATGTTCTGTGCATTGTATAATCACAGAGGTGGGTGTTTAGTTAGCAGGCATGTTCTAGGTGGTGGGTGGGGGGGGTAACAAGGAGAGCTGAGCCCTGACCTGCCAGGGGGTCTAGGCAATACTAACCTCCACGTTTCCCATCTCTGAGGTCACGCGCGTCAGGCTGAGTCATGCCCCCTTGTGTGTCACCCTGGTGGCCGGTGATGTGGTGATGTGGTGATGTGGTCCCCCCTCCTCTGCCACCTCCAAAGCGACTGCCCCCGTTCTCACTTTTAGAAGAGCGTCCCTGCTTCCCAGTCTGAGTGGAAAATCCAGGCCTGACGGGTCACTCAAGAGAGACCAGATGTTTTTTTTTTTTTATCTGTTTTCACCTGGGGTCTAGAAGCATTTCTGGCAGCGCATGGGAATCCTGCATGGGAATTCTGCACATGGGGAAGATTCCAAACAGGATCCTGGCCCGGCTGTCCTGAAACTGTCTGGAAAAAATACCAATATTACGATGAGGGTCAGAGAACGGCACTGCATCTCTGCATGCTAAGCTCGTCGTTACGTCTCACGAAGTCCACACTTTCCGATCTCTGTCCTTAGCTGCTGTTTTATTTCGGAATTCATATAAATCAAGTTTGGCTCCAAAAAGCTTTATAGATTGGGGGCCATGTACCGTCAGGTGGGGACAGAAATGCGTTGTGGTTAAAAATTGCAGTACAATTGACTAAAACTCATTTCAGTCACTCAGGCCAGAGACCACTGTTAGCTTTTAACTGTATTAATTTGACCAACTTTTAGCCCTGTGTACCCTGTAGTGAATAAGGGATAGTGCATGACAAGTCGTGCATTTTAGGCTTGCAGAGATGCAAACCCGCAGTCCATTTAAATGCGTACAGTGCATTAACTCCCTTACAGTGTGGACAGCACACATCTGCCTTGCGCATTTATATCTGAAGACATTATTCTCATGCTTACGAGCTGAAAACACATTTATTAGTAGAATTACTTTCTTCTGCCATTGTTTAAACATTTTCCGGTAATTTGAAATAGTACTCTACATCTTGAATTTTAAGTAGCATTAGTTAGAATTAAAGATTACATAATTGTGCATTGATTTACTGCTGTGATTCACCTGGCTGTCACTGCATATGCAGATATAGAAAATTAATCAACACACTGATCAAACAGCACCGTGGCATAGTCATGTATTAATCATGTAGTTCCTTCACTGTATATATTACAGCATGGCAGTTCTAGCCAACCAATGTCTTCGTAGTTCTATGAAAACAACAGGGCAATTAGCTGGAAGCACTTGTATATTATATGTGTGTATACAGATGTGCGATATTACAGTTGTTTATGCTGGAGTTGGGCCTGGAAACACTGCATTTATGTGCCTTTATGAATGTTCTCCAAAAGAACAGTGGACCAAGCGGTGGAGGTCTAAGGAGACACCTCTCACACAGCAGCTGGTGTCCTGTTCCCCTCATGAACGTCACTGTAATGTCCTGGGGCTGCCACCACCGTCTCACACGTCACACGGAAATGAGAACAACACAGGCTTCAGGTTTGTGTTTGCTCTGTGGCTACACAGCAGAAACCTTCTCAGATGTCACTGCAATGTTCTACTAGGCTATGCTGTTGACTGCGGTCACATGACTCTGCATGCAAAGAGATGAATCTTTTATGACAAAATGGACCCCCTCCAAGTGACTAGTCAGGTCACAGGGCCCCATCGCCCAATTCTCTGTTTGCGACTCGAGCTGGATACCATGACCGCAGCCTCAGAGGAGGCGAACAAAGCCACACTGTTCTCAGATGCAGGTTTCACAAATCCTAAGTGGCATCATTAACCTCTCTCCTCTGCCTGTGATCTGCTAGTTTCTCCAGATGCTACCCGTGGGCTCAGCCCTCAGCCCTGGGCTTAGGTGGATCGGTTCTGAATCTACGGTCAGCAGCAGCGGCTCTCTCTGCGGCTTCAGGATTTTCTACCAGGTCAGATGGGGCTCAGCAACTGGGAAGGAACTGGAGAGATGAGAAACACTACTGTCTCTCAGAATTAACATTTTTTTCTTCTAAAAAAATCTGTTTACAGTAAATATCCTTTGGGCAGGAAAGCGATTTAGCAGAAGATTAGAAGCTGGTAAACTTTTATTTAAGAAAAGCAAATGTGAAGCAGAATTGCAATCTAGGCAGTTTAATTTCCTGGCTAATATTTATCCATATGGTTTTGTTTTATACGGCAGAAAAACCTGAGTAGAAGCTAAACAATATTGCTCCAAGGTTTGTATTTGACGTTTTAAAGCAGTTCTGGGAAATAAAACTCGCGTCCACATTAAACTGACCATCTGGTAAACGCTGACATCGAGGAAGAGGGCGGTGGGTTTTCTCGGTCCATAAAAACACCCTCTACCCCGACCGACGGGGTCTTCCAGCAGATCTGGCTGATATGCGCTGTGCGAGTCACCTGCGCTGACTGCGCGCTCCCGACTTTCCTGGTCTGACCGGGCGCGTTCACGAGTGTCTGGCCGATTCTGGCATCTGTGAGTTCAGACTCGCTCCCCATTAAACCGTGCTGGGTCAGCGGGCTTCCAGCGGAGTCAGCAGATCCGTCCAGGCTGGACTGGACTCCAGGCTGTCTGCTGGGTCCTGTTACTAACCCCCGATTCCAGCGGGACCGGCAGTGGGAGTGGCGGCGGGGGGGCTCCAATAAAATAACTGGGACAGATTCTGTTCAGATATCATTACACCTGCATGAAAGCAAAACATTAAAAAAAAACGTTTCATGTTCCAATTCTTAAATTCCCATTCATGTTCAGTTACGCCACTCACAAAGCACACCGCTGTCATCGGCTAGTATAGAACTCAGCGCATATCAACCCTCGACTTATGCGATTAGAGACTTGGATTCTTGTTTGGATTTCCAGATCATCCGTGACTGAACCTACAACACATTTGTATGCATTTATTACAGATTAACATTGAACAACTGGACTGACCCTCTCTGTAAGTATTTTTATTGCTCTCTTCATCAGTTTGTTTTAACGATCCGCCTCGGGTCGAGCGGTACTGGCCTCCGCGGCGGATTTCTGCGGCTTTTTTCTCTGATGGTGAAAAAAAAAAACTGATATCATAGGAGAGGGTGAATGTTTAGAAATTGTTTGAAGGCTGATGAGACCCGATGTTAAGAATAATTTGCCTCTCTGGACGTGTCAGGCATTATTGGGGCTGACCTATAATTCCTTTCCGTGTCCTTGCAGTCAATCGTCCAAAACCGACCCATCGCGTTTTCCTGCGGCTCCGCTAGGGGGCGCAGACGCCGCGATTGCTGGAAAACACGTTAAGTGACCTGAACATCTGGATCGCTGAAAAATTCAGGACTGCAGCTGCAGACGACCACTGGCGTGTGTCAGACTGAAATCGCCGCATTTTGTCACTGGAAAAACATTTTAATTCACGATCAGCTGAAGCTGACCACATAAAGCGCAGGGCCCCTCGCGGGCCTCGGAGCAGCTCAGCATGACCGGACACAACGAGCGACGGTGACTAAAACCACTCACTCTGTCATCGTAGATTCGGGACGAATGCCCAGAAAAGGGAATTAAACTCATTTTGTCCAGTATAAACAGTCTTATACACAAAATAGTGACCTAAGTCGCTGCTACAATATTAGTCAAAAAAAGAGAACAAAAAACACACGCAAAGCAGGTCATGCTGGTTGGTCATTCTGATAGGTTAGCACAGTTTTCTTTGAGCACTGCTGTCACTATTAGCCGGCCATGCCCATTACGCTGGGGGTGCATCCAGAAAACATGTCAGAAGCAGTGCATTATGGGTATTTCATATAAATTGCCACCTGCCTATATATTTAATGCGTGATTAATTATTTCATGGGACCTCTTCAAACATTGAGGCCTGTAAGCAACACCACGATTATCGAATTAAATTAGGCAATTTGAATATTGAATATCAGATATTTTAATCATGAATATATCAGCCTCTAGTCTGTCCCCTTTTTCTGATGAAATTGACAGTTGTGTCCTGTTCCCCTACAGGGAATCAATGTCCAAACCACCAGTGGACCTCCTCACAGCCAGAGCAGTGCCCACCTTCCCACGGACCCACGCTGCAGGCGCTCTCTGCCCACACGCCAGCTCAAAGTGGCGCTGGCAGAGAGGAGGAAGCAGATTGGCTGCCATCGAAGCGGACGTTACGTAAAGGACCGCACCATTCACCCCAGGCCGGCTCAGCGGGAGCTGGCGATAGAAAAGTGATGAATATTTTATTCAAGTCGGCCGTGATTCCCTTTGCCATATTTTTGCTAGCATCTCCATAGATGCCGGCCGTCGTTCCCACGGTAATCCGAACATGGAAAAACACTGAGGCTTGTTTCCCAGAATTCATTGCGACGTCGACCACATTCCCCAAGCCCGTCTGCTGTGAGACAGACCGGCACTTCGCAGAGCTTTGGCTTGCCCCCCCCCCGGCCCCCACTGCCCTGACCGCCTGCACCACCTCCCCCAGCAGAATCACGGACACGGGTCACATGGGTCTCCACAGCCAGTGAGCTAACTAATCACTGGGGCTCATCTGGGGCTTCAGCACTCAATGCCCTGTACAGGCCCAGTTCTGACCCTGCCCAAGCCTGCCTGTGGTCCCTGACCTGGTCCCAAGTGGGTTGGATCTCAGCTGAAGCGTGGGAGCATATTTTGTGTGGATGCATTTTCTGTGTCTTATTCCATCTGTACACCCCATGACTACCATATTAGCATTAAAATATAGAAGAAAAGATATCCGTGAGAGTAAGGCCCCGGAGAAATGACTCGCACCAGAATTCCTGCGTTCTGGGCTGATAGACAACTTCTCCAAGACCCTGAGACACAGTGACGCTCTCACGATTCCATGACAACCAGAGTAGTGAAATAGACCCTAAAGATGCCTGTCACATGATGTGTGGAGCCGCTTAAAATCAGCCCAAGCCGTTCCCCACTCTTTGTGCCACATAAGCTGTGTTCCATTGTGAACTCAGAACCAGCTGTGTGGTTCCTCACTATTCCAGCTCGCCCTGCCAAATCCAACCCATAATTCTCCACCGCCAGCCGAAAATGTCAAACGGGGCATGTGAAAGACCGTGAGGGATCGGTCCTCCAGACATCTGAGGGTGCGCAGTCAGGATAAACCCACTGGGAGACAACTATGTCAGCTGGAATTTTACACAGCACTCGGGGGAGGGGGGGGAGGCAGGAGGGGGTCATGTGACCAATCCAACCAGCCAGGCCATGGATGAGGCAGAGTGATGCGTGAACCAGGACATGGGAAGTAAATATGGGGGAGGAGGGCAGGGAGCGCTAAAGAGGAAGAGCGCTCAGGCAACAAACGAGGGCAATCCAGGACGATGGATTAAAAGGACGGAAACGTCCAGAATGGGAGACCTGTCAGCCACAAACCCAAGCGAGGGCACCACAAGGGATGGAAATCACGAGTAGAGTAGAGAAATGTGTACTGAGGGACCCAAGGGGAGCAAAGCTGGGTACACAGGTGACAGATGAACACTGCAAGATTTGTGACACTGTCATTTATCCCAGGGAGAAATATCCAGGTCAGCTACCATAGAGGAAATCAAGCTGCAGAATGGCAGGCCAGCGTATGTAAGTCAGGCGACGTCCTCGGTGACCCGGGAATCTCGGCACCCAGCCAGAAAAGAGGAGCGCTCCCCGTACCCCCATCCGCTGGAAACGCGGGGGCCGCAATGAGAAAAACGTTATCCCACGTGAGCGGCGACCTTGATCCGGGCGGCACCTGGGCCGGCGGCCCGGCACTGTGGGCGGATCACGGGGACGTCGAATCGGGGCTCACATGACCCGCATGGCCGCAGAGCCGTGGCCGTAAATGGGTCAATCTGGTGGAGGGGCTCCTGCACTATGTTCAGATCTGGAGATGGGGGGAGGGGGGACATAAGAGCATTTGACTTCATCCTGGTGTTCATGAAACCAATCTTGGCAGCAGTGACCTGCGCAGTGTTTTTGAGGGGCAGGCGTTTTAGGGGTGGGGGAGAGGTGGCCAAACAGTACAGTTTTCTAGCTGGGGTCAGTAGGTGGGGGGGGGGGACAAAACCCCAGACTGACTGTGGGTCCCTGAGGACCGGGCTGCGAAACACTGATGTACTGCAGTGCTACATCTGTAGTGTGTGAGGTTCAGTGAGTTAGGTCTTTACGCCTGGGATCAGAAGATGGCTGGTTTAAATCCTATCCTAGGCAGAGTAGTCACCTGTCCATCTGGCCCTTGAGCAAAGTTCTTTACCCGCCAAAATGCTCCGGGAGTGTTGGATAAACCTTCTGCCTTCACAGATGTGTATATCTCCGTCGAGGTTATATATCATATACAAAAGAATTCCAGTGTCTCTGTAAGTATCTGCATACTTAGTATCTGTATCTGCATAAATAAGGGGTCATTTAATTTTGGAAAGCTGTTCCGCATGTACATACACCGACCAGCCATAACGCTAAAGCCGCCTGCTTGATGTTGGGTAGGTCCTCCTCTTGCCGCCACATCACTCTGACCCGTCCAGGCATGGACTCCACAAGACCGCAGAATGTACGTGTCCTGTGGTAACTGGCACCGAGACGTTACCAGCAGATCTTTAAGTCCTGTAGGTCGTGAGGTGGGACCTCCACGGATCGGACTTGTTTGTCCTGCACATCCCACAGATGTTCAGTCTGATTGAGATCTGGGGAATTTGGAGGACAAGTCAACAACTCGAACTCTTTTTCATGTTCCTCAAACCATCCCTGAACAATTTCTGCAGTGTGGCAGGGCGTATTATACTACTGAAAGAGGACACGGCCACTGGGGAATATCGTTGTCCTAAAGGGGTGTTCTTGGTCTGCAACAATGTTTAGGTAGGTGGTTCATGTCAAAGTACCATCCACAGGAATGGCAGGACCCAAGTTTTCCCAGCAGAACATGACCCAGGGCATCACACTGCCTTCTTATAGTGCATCCTGGTGCGATCACTTCCCCAGGTACATGACGCACACGCACCCGGCCGGCCACATGATGCAAAGAGAACGTGACTAATCAGACCAGGCCACCTTCTTCCATCGCTCCATGGTCCAGTTCTGACGCTCACGTGCCGATGGTAGGTGCATTCGGCAGTAGACAGGGGTCAGCATGGGAACTCTGACGGTCAGCGGCTGCGCAGCCGCATACGCAGCAAGCTCTGCACTGTGTGTTCTGTCACCTGGTGGGGCACCGACACCGTTCCCTGCCGTCATCCTCCCTGACGCCAGCGCGTGGGCGGGGGGCGTTGACTGTGGCCAAAAAGCTAGCAGCGGCAGGGTGACCATGACCCGGTCCGCAGAGCCCTGCTGCAGGAAGCACCGTATAGAAACAGGAATCTGGGCAGAGGCCCAGGCAAGGTCACATAATCCCATCCCCCCATGCCGGGTTACGCAGCCGCTGTTGCAGGAAGTGAGATATTAGGTAATGCGCCTACCAGAAACTGGACCAGAAAATGAACGTTCTGTTCAGCAAACAAAACGTCACTTTCTTGGTATTCCTAACTGCCCCCCCCCCCCCCCATTGAAGCTGATCTGTAGCGGAGGCAGAACCCCCACCCTCCCCTCCATGTTCATTGGCCCTGAGAGATGTCATAGAACAGGGATTCCCAAGCACAAATATAATATTAGTATTTCCTAGAGATCGTGAATATACATGAATCATAGCCATAATTATAATAATCATAGTCATAATGTAAGTTTGTATTATTTTGTGCTCTTAGTAGAAAGAAGTCAGTAATATTTTGTCTCCTTGGACAGCCCCCCCCACCCCCATTTTACTGTTGCCCCCACCTCCCCTATGCCCCCTCCAAAGAAATGATCTGGAG
>JAODKE010000068.1:34372357-34394562 GCA_026779605.1 Mormyrus hasselquistii
TATATAGTTTCTAGATACGGCCAAGTTCCCAGAGGAGGATCAGTTCAGGTGTAACATGAGGGGCACCCTACTATCCCTCCTAGTGATAAAAGGAACAGCGCCCTCTCAACTCCTGGCAGACTCATTACAATGTAGGAGTGGCCTGGCTGTTTCTCACTTCATAACTCATTCAGACAGAAACAGGCTCCAAAAGACTTTTGGTGCCAGTACAGGGGCGTTGTCATCCGCAAAAGACTTGTAGGGCCGCATATTTTAAGATTTAGAGGTCAAACTGTATTCATTCCCATGGAGAAACTGGCTAGTTTTCACATATCCCAGCTCTCCATGACAGACACATGCATATACAGGCCAGAGAAAGTTATTTGGGGTCAGAGAGCAGGGTCAGCCAGCGCCCCTGGCTAACTGCGGTTAAGCTTAAGGTTCTTGCCTAACCAGGTGCTTTCTGGAGGTAGGCACAGGTATCCCGTCGACTTATCCTCCACCCAAAACAGAGTAAACCGGCCTTGAAGCAGGATGAACACCTGATGGTAACAGCTGAGCACGTGTTGTAACCTGTACGCCCAGGAGCTCAAGGGCTCGTGGAGGATTGCTGTGGCCTCGGCTCTCAGGAGTTTGCTTACCGTTACGGACAATGACGCTGCTTGAAATGAGTTCTCAGCTTGATTATGTATTTATCAGGGGCTGTGCAAGAGTATTGAGTTGAACTGTCCACAAACATCATCTAGGTATTTTCAGATTCCCTGCTTTCCCCTCCTAAGTCCTAGTTAGTAAGCGTGTGGATGCTTCTCAGCGTTCACGGAAAATCCTTCATGTACACATATGTTTTTTTCTGTCCTTTAGCATTTAGCGTATGTCTTGGCCGGATGCTATTAGTTCCCCGGCTGGCTTGGCAGCTGGCTACTTATTTTCCAGTCTTTCTTGTCTCCATTTGACTTAGGTGTGGCTGTGTGTTTGTCCGTGCACTGGAGGAACATTTCATAACGGCACTTTGCCCCTGAGGCAGGTGTTCGGGTGTCAGCGCTCACCAGAAGCCGTCATCGCTAACCCCTGGTTCCAACCTTTATGTTTCACTGTCAGAAAAGCAGAAAACTGAAACACTTTTTCAGTACCACGCCAGTGGAGATAAATATAAATAGCCGACGATGAGCAAGGTCTGCCCCGGATGAAACATTATTATTGTGGATCCTAGCCTCATAGCTAGGGTCTGGCCAGACTGCAGATCCAGTACTCATCACGGCATTCCTCTAAGATGAAGTATCTTTCAGTGACAAAAAAGTGTTGCCTCATTCCTAAACCCACTCTTGCCGCAGCAAAATGGATTTTTATCACAGAAAGGCTTCTTTCCAAAAATGAAACTCAAACTCTGGGCTTTGGGGGTTCTGAGAATGGCTTGTAATGGGAATACAAAGAACCCAGCTCATTAGATAATTAATGTGCAGAGGATTGACTGTGGTTGTGTGGTAACACCCCGTCTAATCCCCTTCGGTTCCCACCAGAAGGCCTGGTGAAATTTTGGTTCCCAGCAGAAGAACTTATCTCCTATTTCAGGACACAGTTTTCACGTTTGACCTTAGAGTGTTCCTCACTCTGGACCAGCAGGGCCTGAGAACAGTAGGTCGTCTTTGGTTTGTTTAACAAGGAGCAAAGCTTTGTCTAGGAATGAAGCCAGAATGTAAAGGTCAGCATCACAGAATCTCAGGTCTTTCGTTTTTCAGTGGTGAGGCACGCAACAACGGACAGGCTAAGATCCAAGATTTGGCTTTTTAAAATCTGTTGGGGCGAGTACTGTAGTATGACACAAAAAAATAAACAACAGAAAGAAACCTGGCCTCTGAAAATGATGGCTGATTTTCTCGACCTGTACAAGACCGATTTCCTTTATGAACTCAAGAATTCCTGTGGTAGGGCCTCACCGCCCCAGTAATATCACAAACACTTGGCGTTTCTGAGGTTTCAACTCCGAGCGGCTGTTTCTTCTGGAATGATCCACAGCATTCCACCTGTGAGAAGTTTAGGAGGTCAAAGGGGGCCCAGATGCTGGGGCGGGAGGGGCTTTGGCCCAGCTGTGAGCTCTGCTCTTCTTTGTTATTGTTTTGACTGAGAAACCTGCTCATGTGACCAGGAGTATTATGTCTGGGCGCTGAGGAATTTAGGTCAGCAAGGCTTCACGTACGGAGAATGTAGCTGGTGAAAACCGTCCTCTTTAATTCCCGCACGTGTGTCACACTTATATTCCTCCCTCTGCTGAAGGTGAACACACTGCCGTAGAAGTCCTTGCGTGCGTCTTTCAGATCGTCAAGTCATAACGCTCTGCTTTTCTTCTCCAGGAGAGACAGGAGACCAGAAAATGGCATCTACACCGAAACAGGCGCCGTGCCCGGCACTTCACGCCACACGGATAGACCAAATGTGGTTCCCCTCCGTTTAGGAACAATGTAGGCGTTGTGTGTGGGAGGTCTCAGCTAGAGGTCCGCGTGACGATTGTGTGAGCTTTGCCGGAAATTTTGTGAATGGATTCTTATTAGAATTCCACAAGGCATCAGTGACCTTCCTCCATTTCACAGGAGGGCACTCAAGAAGCCTCGCCTCAAGTCCTCCAGCAGATTCTGCTTAAGTGATCAGTGCTCTCTCTTCACACCACAGTAAAGCAGTGGGACTCAGCAAGACCGAGCTGTGAACCCTGAAACGATGCCAGCTCTTCGGAGCTGGAACGCTGTGATCCTGGCCTGTGGGTTTCACGCCCATGATTATTCTGCCACTGAGGCATGTCCCCTGAACGAAAGCAACGAGGGGAGTATTTGAGGGACACTCTGTCTGCATCGCGAAGGTGCCCCAAAGGAAAATGAGATTCGCTGTGGCAGCTTCAGCTTGCCTATTCAGCTCACAATCAACGGCCAATCTGCCGGTATTCACCCATCCCCGGCGTCTGGGACTTCCTGTTCGACCCCCCCCCACCGCTATCTGCCTCCCCAGGCTTCTCCTCATGCTCTGGAGTCTCATTTCATTTGTCAGATAGAGAAGGGTTATTTAATTCACTAAAATTCAATTCAGCTTAGTTTTCTATAGCATCTTTCTCAGCCTAGTCACCCCAAGGTGCATCATAAGTCTTTGTCAGACTGTTCCGGAAGACAGGGACCTGATTAGTGGAGATTTTTACCATCAACAGCGCTTTTATTTAAATGAGGGGCTACAAAAAGACACGCCTTCTACAATCAGCAAGAGGAATTGTACCTATTAATCAGCTCCATTTTATAAGCAACTGACCTCTCGGTGCCACATACTGCAAGTGAGGAGAAGCACTGTAATGGGAAAACGGGGGGACAGTCTCTGCCGGTCTGTGCACCTGGCCGGTGACAATGGTGACGTGATACAGTCATTAGCCTTCTGACGCTGTTGAGAATGATTATCCTAGTAAGGTGACAGGTACAGACAGGTCAGTGCAGGACTCCAACACAATGGGTGGTTAATGCCATCAAAAGTAGCGCTAAGATCTAAGGGTTTTGTTGTGTTTCCTACATCAGAGGATGACAATAAGTCAT
Organism: Mormyrus hasselquistii; assembly: GCA_026779605.1. Lineage (NCBI taxonomy): Eukaryota > Metazoa > Chordata > Actinopteri > Osteoglossiformes > Mormyridae > Mormyrus > Mormyrus hasselquistii. The sequence goes on from JAODKE010000068.1 coordinate 34,375,897, forward strand.
TCACAGCTCAGGTTCGAGTTGTTTCTGTGCTGCGGTCAGAAGTGAAGCCAGACTGAAATTTTTTCAAGGTTCAGTTCAAAACATGATGAGTTTTTTTCTTAGAATAGTTTTAAAATGCCTTCGTGGTTAGATATTGTGTTTCAGTTTTGATCTTTTAAAAGCGAGCAATAGAATGACAGTGTTATCCTTCAATTAAGTCCATTCTAAACAGTTATTTTTTATTTTAATTTGAATGGTTGATGTCTTTTGAAAAGCGCGGTGGTGGAGTTTCAGCTGACGGGGGCCCTGGACCTTGGATTAAAAGCTTAGGGGCTTTAAGCTGCATGGGGGCAGGCTGGCCTTGCACATGTCAGTCACACTGTCCGCAAGCCCGTGAGCAGTAAATACTTCGCATGAATTAGCTGTGGAGTCACATTGGTCAGTCTATGAATAGCCAGAATTCCCAAAAGCATTTCAATTCACTACTGTTACAGTCTTCATTTTTTTTGTACATAGGAGTGATTAAAACAAAGGCAAAAATGAATGTTGACTTAATCATTTAGTGGCTCTGCACCCCCAGCTGTGTATGTTAGAAATTTAAGTCATGCTGAAATCTCTTTCTTCACCAAGCATCGGCCTGTATCGCCAAACCATGAAAAAACCCAGCCTGTAATCTGGGTACATCAGTCCATTGCGATTAACCTTGATCAATGATGTGACAAGACACAACTTTAATTACACAGAACCTTTCTGAAGGTCCCCTGAAATGCGCACACTATACAAAGTCCCCATTCCTCTTCAGAAACATCTGATCTCACCCTGTTTTCCAACTGGTGGGTGAGGTCACACCCACTTTCCCTCATGGTCAGTCAGATCAAATTACCTGTTCTCCTGGTATTAGGATAGATCAAATAGTCCTGAGTAAGGATACACCCTCATAAACCCTGTAACCTCGCTGGTATATAGGAACATGAAGTCACACTCGCATATAATCTGATTCACTTTTTGTGGGGCAGGACATACCCTCATGGACCACATCTCCCTATTGGTGGGTCAGAACACACCCTTCATAAGCCCTGTTTCCCTATTGGTGGGTCAGGACACACCCAAATACACCCCGTCACCTTGATGGTGAGTCTGCTAGAACATAGTCGGTCTCTCTTTGGTGGGTCAGTTCCTCCTCCTTGCGACCTTAATGCCTCTTCTTCTTGATGGGTCATAACATACGTCCAAATCTCAGCCGCTTCCCCATGCTGCACCCCATTGTTTATTACATCTCGGGTTCAGTCAAATTCCAGGAAAGTTAATCACCAAGAAGTACCCACCTCAGTGACGGCCTGAGCCGTACAGAATCCCCACAACCACCAGGTCTGAGGCTGCACATTAATTCCAGATGGCTCCATCGTTCAGGTGCAGTAAGCACATTGGGCCTCATTCGCCAACTCTACAAACAAATAAACCTCATGTACGCACTTTTTTACGAAGATTCTGACCTAGTTATAATGAGCATGTTCGCCGTTACCGCCATGAAAATAATTTTTACACTTTAAAATGATTTTTTATATTCTACTTTTATAAATGATTAAAATACTATCATTTTATGAACTGTAGAATGAACAAAGCCAATTATTTTGAACAAACTATCATTACTCAAGCGTGCGTACAAATGGAGTGTGTGTAGATTCTGTTCTTAGCTAAGAACAAATTCAGAAAAGAAAACATTGGTGAATGTCAGAATCCTCTTAAAAAAAGTGCATGTATGGAGTTTAAGAACAAATTTGTTCGTAAGAACAGTTGGTGAATGAGTCCCATTGTCCTGAAGCCAGTGGTGGCAGAGGGGCTCAGTGATGGACTCTCACAATGGTGACAAGACAGATAATGCTGCAGTCTCGAGCTGCTTAACTCACGTGACTTCTGTAAGAGGTACAGCTGTTTTAAACATATGAAAGGTAAAATGGTATGTTAATTCTTTTGGGTCGGGTGAGATGTTAGCAAGAAATATTATTAGAGTGTTTTTTTTGTTTGGACCATTTGGACAAATTGCCTGCCTTTTTTATGTTTCCCTGGCTGCTCTCTCTCTATCTATCTCTCTGTTGTTTTCTGCCCATTGTCTCTCTGTTGTTTCTTTATGTCTCTCTCTGTTTTCTCTGTCTCTGTCGTTTCTCTGTCTTTCTGTCTCTGCTCTGTCCCTGTTGTTTCTGTCTCTCTGTCCCTGTTGTTTCTGTCTCTCTGTCCCTGTTGTCTCTCTGTCCCTGTTGTTTCCCTGTCTCTCTGTCTCTGTTGTCTCTCTGTCACTGTTGTTTCTCTGTCTCTGGCTTTTCCGTATGCTGTCTGAGTCTAATGAGAGTTTGTCACCATATTATTTTCCACGCTCCACAGTGTTGCAGAAAGAATTCCTACAAGAAGAAAAAAACAATCCAAAATAGTGAAGCCCTTAAATAAATAGCTTCTCTTTTGTTAAATGTTCCTGTGGGCTTAGTGACATGTGTCATGATTCACAAACCGTGAGCCACGCTGCACAGTGAAGCGCCGTGTTCTTTTCTGTCCCCACGTGGTGCCCATGGAGATTATGGAACAAGCGTGAGCAAGGCGGGGAGGGATGGGGCCCCTCCCTCACCGGTGGACATAACCCCCCCCCCCACAGTCAGCAGGCAGTGCAGATAAATATGGCTCACAGTCTGCCTGCAATCTGACTCAGCTTTTGTAACATATCACGAAGCAGCTAATTTCAGCTGGCTCCCTTGCCGTCTCCTTCTTCTGCTCTCTCTCTCTCTTTCTCTCTTTCTGCCCGCCACTCACTCACTCTCTCGCTTGCTCTCTCTTCTACACATCAGTGAAATCACAGATTAACCAGGGAGCTGTCCAGCCTGCAGGAGAAGCATGGTGGTAAAATTAGAGGCTCCTGACAGGAAGGCGATGGTGGTTGGGGCTCCGCCCCCTGACCTGAAGCTCCGCCCCCTGCCCTGAAGCTCCGCCCCCTGGCCTTCAGTTCCGCTTTCTGCACATTTATCAGTCCCTGATATATAGCTAAGCTCAAGGTCCATGTCACATGTCACCAACTGTTGTCCCACTCTCTGCCTGGAGTTCTCGATCCAGCCCCCGCCCCCTACACCTGTGTAACCCCCAAGTGAGGTATTCCTTCCAATATACAAATGCCTGGCGGTGCCGTGGGGGGTATCACCAGCTGACCTATTGGCTTTTTTATATATAGACCCTGCAGAGATCACAGGTCTGGTTGGCAATCCTCCCTCCTCTCTGTTCTTGCAAAAGCCCCCCCACCCCAAACACTGCCCCCGTTTAGAGCCTGAATGATGCCTCTGCAGAGAAGTGACATTATCCCTTCTAAGATGTCTTTCAGTCAATACCTTCCCTTCCTAAGGAGAGGCACAGCAGAAGGTGACTGATATGTAATAATTTATTTTTTTAGTGTGTGTGTGGTCAATGTTTTGGAATATTCAAGGTCAATATTCTATCAATGTTCCAAAGATTTAAATGTCCGCATGACCAGAGGGTCAAATTACATTTCTGTCATCTTTCATGTGAATGATTGAACCTTTAATCGACATATTGGCCTAAAGGATAATAGGCAATCAAATCAATATGTTACTGATCCATCAAAATATTATGTCCATGAAGGTTAAGGGTTATGTAGCCTGTCCCTTGCATTTATTTGGGGGGGGGGGGTGTGTGTTAAAAACTTTATTTATGGAAAGCAGAATGTTTGAACAAACTTGTGAAATATGATGGCGATGAATAAGCGTTTGTCATGTTTACAGTTGCTAAGGCATGCCTCAGTAGATGAATTTGTTACACAACGTTGCCATTTCATAACGTGTTGTCATGCTGCTGTAGAGCATGCAGGCTGCACAATCTCTTTGGAGTTTAGCAGACCGGTGCAGTCTTTCGTTTGCAGCCCGGCCCCAAATCCTGTCCGAAACCCCCTGGTAGGCAGCCAACACCCCCCACCCAACTCCCCACGTGATGACGGCAGAGATCACATGCTGCTTAAGAGATCCGGGGGAGCAGAGTTCAGGATGACTCAGCAGAATGCAGGATGACTCTGTAGAGTTCAGGATGACTCAGCAGAATGCGGGATGACTCTGTAGAGTTCAGGATGACTCAGCAGAATGCAGGATGACTCTGCCCTAGTAAGGAATCTCCTGAAGGCTTGTTTACAAACAGCTGAAAATGTCATCTGACAGGCTGCAGCCCTGGTCTTGCTTCTGCTTTACCTTCTTGATTTCTCCCCACATCTAGGGAAGCTAGATAACATTTTGACAGCTCCACGTTATTAGTTAAGTTCTCCCCAAACGAGCTTGATGGACCGAATGGCCTCCTCTCGTTTTGTAAATATCTTATGCTCTTATGTTCTAGGGGGCCCATGTCCACTGTCCCCAGAGGTCTAACCCCCCCAGTTCCAGTTTACGTACGTGGCAGTTTTCTTTGATCTGAATCAGCACCATCAGGTCAGGCATCATCTCAGCAATAAAGATCTTTAACGATCATCCACGACTCAGCAGTGATTCAGACAGATATATTCTCCCCTCGTCTCCGGGCCACTTCCGATGCTTCAGGTTGTCGGCTGTTCCCGTCCTAGGAGCCTTGCCTCCAAGCTCCGGCGGCGCGGGAGAAATCCTCAGCCACGTTGCCATGGAAACCTCCGTCTGCACCGACGGGGGCTGCCACGCCGTCTGAGTGACTCAAGCTACTTGCCTTCTGTAATTTCGGCTCTGTTACAGCCTAACGAGGTGCGTTTCACACCACACAGGATTTCCACATGGAGATCTTGCAGGGGATTTTGCCCTCTTGTTGTTCGAGTTGCAAAATGGTAAATTACTTTCTACTACAGAGATCTTTGACCTAAGTGCAGTGTGCCGTCTTCCATGTTTTTTGGCTTCCGTCATGTTTGGACAGTAAAACAGTCAAAGTGTGTCAGTGTGTCACAGAAAGCTAAGCCTGCTTGTTTTTCTGACCGGCTCTGGGTCTCAGAGTCGCTCATTGCCCTGCGTGACCTTCTCCTGAGTGACTCTCGCCCGGACCTCTGCCCAGGAGGCCACCGCGACCAAACGCTCCTTGTGAAGAGCGGCTGGGAGAATGTTTGTGTGTTTCATTGGGGGTCATAGCAGTGGAGTCAGCACTGCGCCCCCCGCAGGTGTACCACGCAGCTGCAGGCAGTTGGAGCACAGTCAGCGGGTAGGTCTTCCTCACGAACGCACTCCGTGACGACCACAACGAAAAGGCGCGATATAAGCTAGTCGGCTAAAGTGAACTATCAGAAAAATCTGAGGGATTCAAAATAAAACCATAAATACCATGGAAAAAATTCAAAAGTATGTATTTCATATTTGCATTTCCACATCAATAATTCTAAAATTAATAGTCTGCTGAATCACTACAGTGCATATATGTGATTTTTTTTTTTACAAAATATTATATAATTTGAATATAAAGAAAACATCTGTACTGGTGTCCAAAATGGAATCTAATTGGATTAATGCCAACTTTAAATCTTCCACAAAATGCAAGGAACATAAATGGAAAACATCAGTTACTGTTTCCCGAATTGCAGCTTAGATGAGATGTATTTGTCCTGCAGGTATGTTTTTGTTATTTTACTGTAGCACTCGTGTGCCGTGCTGCTGCTATGTATAGCCAGGTCTATTTTTATACCGCGGCTGTGAAAAGAAGCCGCCGGTGTTACTGCCAGCCTGGCTACTTCGTGGCAGCACGGTTTGTCTGGAACAGCGTCGGCCTCATTGCGGGGAAAGAGCGGGAGACATTCCAAGAAGGCACAGGGAATTGGTGCCAGATTACCGGGCCCATTTCTGCAGGTTCCACACCAGCGGCGGCACGATGGAGGCGGGCAGCTGTCGTGACCCAGAGCCGGAAACAGATGAGGCTAATGGCCGTTCGCCACGGGACGCCCGGGAGGCCCAGCTCAGGGTACGGGTGAACGGGAGCGTTTTCGTTGTCGCGAAAGCGATCCTGACCGAACGTTGCGAGTACTTCCGAGCGCTATTCCAGTCAGGAATGAGGGAATGCATGCAAGAGGAGGTTCACATTCGGGGGCTGAGCCCCGGGGGTTTTTCCATCATGCTGGATGTCCTGGGAGGCCAACGGCCCATCTTGGGTGCCGACAGGTTGGTCCAAGCCATCGAGTGTGCTGCATTCCTGCAGGTGGAGACTCTCACCAGGCACCTCATCAACATCCTGAATTCAGACAACTGTCTGCTGGTGTACCACGCCGCCGCGGAGTACGGCTTGCTAGAGCTCTTTCATAACGCTGCGCTGTTCATCCGAGACATGTACCATGACCTGCAGGAGGACGCCAGGTGTCTTCCAGCGGAGCTCCTCGAGTATGTGGAGTCTCTCTCTCCCCAGGTGTTTGTTGCTGTGGGAACGCACTCCAGCTCCAACTTCCAGGAGCTTCCACACACCGCCACCAGGACCATCTGCTATTTTGACGAGGATGAGAAGGACTGGAAGGTCCTTACGCGGCTGCCCAACGAGGCCAGCACCTCCATGGCAGGAGTGGCAGTGCTTAATAACAAGCTATACATTGTCGGCGGGGTCCACAGTGTCCACAAGCAGGTCGTGGACTCCTGCTTCTGCTACGACCCCACGGCAGACGCGTGGAGCACGCTAGCCGGGCCTCGGCAGCCGAGATACAACTTCACGCTGGTGGGACAAGAGGATCACCTCTACGCCATTGGTGGAGAGTACGAGAGGATGGCGATGTCGTCGGTGGAGAAGTTCGACGTCTCCACTGGCTCATGGTCTTTCATTACGCACCTGCCCCGACCCGCGGCCGGCGTGGCCTGCGCCAAGACCATGAACAGGATATTTGTGTGCCTGTGGAAGCCCATGGAGACGACAGAGATCTACGAGTACCTTCCCAGCAGGGACACGTGGAATCTGACCACGACACTCATTCGAAACCAAAGCTATGGGCACTGCATGGTAGCACATAGGGACAACCTCTACGTCATGCGCAACGGGCCCTCAGATGACTTCTTGCGGTGCGTGATGGACTGCTATAACCTCACCTCGGGCCAGTGGACAGCCCTGCCCGGTCTCTACGCCAACAGCAAGGGTGCTCTGTTCACAGCTGTGGTGCGAGGGGACTCGGTCTTCACAGTGAACCGAGCTCTCACGCTGGAATATTCCATCGAGGGTAGCAGGTGGAAGCCGAAACGGGAAATGAAGGGTTTTCCGCGCAGCGGCTCCATGTGGACCTTCCTGCTAAGGCTTCCAAAGGCTTTGCAGAATGTCTCCACCCTAGACAACCTAGATGAAGGGACGTCGTGACTCTGCAGGAGCCCCTGGGCTCATCGGTGCCATGACGATGAGCAGGGGCAAGGTGATTGGCTATCAGCCATGCATGAGCACATGTCACTGAATATTCACATGGAATTGGTCACACCATAGCGACTCAATGAGTCCCCCAAGAGCTCTCAGGTTCCACTGTCACATTGAAAAGGTCATGACATCTTATCAGGTCTTCGTTCTCTTCCAAAAATCCATGGCTTTTCGATGAGAGGCCCAATTTGTGATAAAATAAAGGAATTAACATTCAAACAAATCTCTAAAGGTTTTAGTCTTTTGTTTATAACTCTGTACCCCATCGTATCTTCGGCTTTTCTTTTTGAAAGTGGAATTGATTCCCTCCGGTATTCTCCAGCCAAGCATGGAAACAGGAGTGCATTTCAGAGTCAGACGATCTCAGGAATATCGGTCTCTCCTAACCACAGCATGAGTAATGTCCATGTTTTGTTCTGCTGTAATGTCGTAGCAAACAGGATGTTTTTGTTTTCCAGCCTTGCGTACATTGTGCAGATAATTACTTACATGTCTAATCAACCACTTGGAAAACAGGGTGTTTTTTTACTGTAAAGCACCAAAATTTACTTGGCAAATATTTCTCCTTTCATCGAGACGGCGACGTAAACATCTTTAATTGTTGTAAGACGTCTGCTACACCTGTAAACCTCGACACGCCCTAAAAATTAGATGACATAATGCCAGAATAGAAAAACATTCCGTGTCATTTGTGCTTGTACTCCTCCTTGTCAGCTGTACTTCCTCATCATCAGCACCAGCGGATCTCACCGACATAGAGCAGGCATGAGCGCTGGCTAATCCGCAATCCCAGAATCCCCCACTGCTCAACAGCAGGCCCTGGGACGGTGGTTATGCTCTTGCAGAAGACAATGTGTTTCTTCACTGTCCTCAGCTGCGGCTGGCCGCCACTTCCTCTTGGCAGGGGCGCGAGCCAGCGATAGGTCACCACAGCGATGCCAGGAAGAGTGATGCGCCGGGTTGCCTGGACACATGCCAGCCACGCGGCAAATTATATTATTTCTGGACAAAAATAAATATTCAATGAACGGAGTCATCAGGGGACACAGAACCCCTGACCCACCCACATGACACCCTCAAATTAAATTGGGTCACATGGTCAGCTGGGTCATGATGCACCAATGAGAGAGCAGAGGCTTCCAAGCACCATGATGGGCGGGATTGCCCATCAGTCACATGGAGGGTACTTGGTAAAAATATGACTTAAATTAGCTACTGAAACCTGCTGGCTCTGTGTCTTTTCTTGACCCCCTGATCAGTATCAGCAGCAGGCTGTGGATGCCAAGAGGTGCCATGCATATCTAGGAAAGTATGTAGAAATTGTTATAACAACATCATTCTAATACTATTTCACATTACAGATGTTATAGTGCAAAGTATTTCAGGTTTCGGCAGGTATCGGTTTGCTAATGTTTGAGCGTCTGACCACGTGTGGGAAATGTGTCACGTGACAGGTGGGCAGCATGTCACATGACAGATGGGGAATGTGTCACATGATAGACATGCGCTCACAAAAATAAACAAGACTGAAGATGTTTTGCCACTTTTACCGTCGTCACGGCAGGTGCAGTTGGGTTCATTCTTGGCTGATCTTGGCTCGCAGGAGTCTGGGGCACAGTTCTGAGGCACGGATTTCAGCAAGGAAGTGCTCTATGGGCCGGCATGTTCCGTGCAAAGGGATGAAAATATGGGAGTCTGGGAGGGGGGTATAGTCCCAAAGGCGGTGATACAGCTGGATTGTGTGTGTGTGTGTGTGTGTGTGTGTGTGTGTGTGTGTGTGTGTGAGTGAGTGTGTGTGAGTGTGAATCGGAGCAGGGAGCCATGACTTGGTTTCTGCTATAAGACGCACTCAGCTCCGCCGAACAAGTCTAATTATACCAAACGTGAGCCATAATTATCCTCTACGGTTAGGCCTCTACGCTGAGTCCGACAGGAAGAGCTATTTTTTACTCGGTGAGAACAAAAACAGCAGGAAACGAGCTTCCCTGCCGCAAGGAAGGACCGAGCTGATGTAGCGGCTCCTCACAAAAACAACCGGATGGGGGGCAAACACACCAGAGGCAAGGCTCCATGACCAGGGCCCACGGGTCACCCCACTCAAAGCAACAGCACAGGGGTCGCAAACGGGACAGCGGCCTTGCCAAAGGTTAGCATATAGGCATTACCACACCGCCCCGCTTGGGTTACGTAGAAGATGACATTGTGACTGTATGGCAGATTCTCTACCAGTCAGAACAGTGAACTCACATGAACATTGACCCCTGTCGTTCCCCTTTGACCCAGTAGGTTCCCTCTTTGGTTTCTTTTTGGTCCTTTCCAAGAGAATTCGGAACCCATGATGCACATCCCCCACATTTTATTTCTACAAGGCTTTGTATTTCAGATAATACTCACAGAAAATACTCACACATAACACTCACAGATAATACTCACACATAATAGTCACTCACAGATAATACTCACAAATAATGCTCACAGATGAGGCATGTAGATTATCTGTAAAACTTTCAATTCATAATTTACCTTTTCCTAGTACATGTGTGATTAATCGATTTGGATAAGAACAACGGATCATACTTTGCTTTAATGCTAAACGTTTGCATGAATACATAAGCATTTCAGACTCTGCTAACTAACCCATCCAGGACTGTCTCCCTTTAACTAACACATCCAGGGCTGTCTCCCTTTTTATTGTGCGAGTAGTCACGTGGTTATGGAGAGAAGCTGTTAATGTCCTTCAGGGCTGCGGGGGTTACAGAAAAGGCCTGGACGAGATGTGGAGATCGTCCAGCCATCTTCAGTGCCCCCTTGTCATGTGGGTCTGGAGCATATCCCAGCAGCTACGGGCACCTGGCAGGGAATAACCCAGGATGGGGCGCCAACCCATCGCAGGGCACACTCAACATTCACACCTACGGGCAATTTGGCAACTGCAATTTACCTCGGCACGTTTCTGGGTAGTGAGCAAACCGCGCGGCAACGACACAGGAACAACATGCAAACTCCAAATGGAGCCATGATGGAGATTCAAACCCCAGTCTCTAAGTATGTGACTGTGGCACCCTCAGGTTGGGGATCTTTAAATGTTTAAAAGTAACGGTTAACTGGTTAGCGGTGCCGGTGTTTGAAGGTAGCAGCCAGATTCTGAATAGGTCCCCTGCTTTTTGTCCTTCGTGCTTCCTGGGATGGTGGGTGGGTTCAGCAGTGCCTCAGAGTGGACCAGCACTGATGGATGGACGGGTGCACATAGGTTCTGTAGGTTCAGGATGGTGACAGTCAACTGAACAGTAAGAAACCAGCACATTTTATCTCATTCTCTTTCATTCCTTTCACCTGGGTTGAGGTATCATCACACCGGAAGGGCCTAAGACGGTATGGGCGCCTTTTCATTAGTGTGACTAATCTCTCCTGATATTTAAACAGCTGCCAGCTTTGTACTCAAAACAAATGCACTGAATTCATTTCCTGAGAGGAAAAAACAGCCCCCCCCCCCCCCCGACTCGGAAAGAAAATGATGTCGTGTCATTTAGGAGGAGAGAGCGGCGATGCAGTGAGTAATCCGTGCTGTTAGTCACCTCCCGCGAACGCAGCCGGGGCGGAAACATCTCAGAGGCGAGGCTGCCGTCCGCGGGGAACACTGGGAGTGCCGTTGAAGTGGAATGAGAGCCCCCCTCCCCACACACACACACACACACACACACACAATCACACACACAGTACCCAAATATGGGCTTCCTGCTCATGGAAGGGGGGGGGGGGTTCTCAGTGCTGGAAAACCCACATGACCGGAGTACAGCTGTAGAAGACAACAAAAATAAACAGCAGGGAAGGAGGTCAAAAAGAGGAAGGGGGGGTGTTGCTTTGGATGAGGGGGTGTACACGCAGGGCCGTGGAGGGAATCGGGGGGCAGTCACATGACGGGAAGCCCTGGAGGAGCGCTCTCTGTTGTGAGACCTGATTGTTTTTTGGGTTCACTGGGTGCAGAGCAGCCTGTGTTTTTAAGAACAATGGGTGCCGATTACTATTACACAAGAGGGGAAAACAGCAGCCATGCTGCCACGCCACCAAAAACATGTTTGCCTCCTGTTATGTCAGATAGCGGCGAGCTCTGAATCCGGTGAACGGTGACAAGGCCCGGAATGAATGTTGTGAGCTTCTAGCCAATGGGCACCCAGCAAATTGGATAAGCAGTGATGTCATCCCCAAAAAAACAACAGCAGCCTGGGGGAGGAGATGGTAAAAACCCTGACCTCCAGATGACCTCCACCTCACCAACCTCACCAGTCAAAAGCACAAAACATGAGTGATATGAAAGCAATCAGGGGCAAATGGCAGTATTGATCAGATGACGGGGGCAGGTGTTGCTAGTTAGGGTTAGTATACTAGTTTAGGGCATCGGTTGCTGGTTCAATTAGCTGTCAGGCTGTTAAACTTTTGCAAGGGACAGTCAAAAAAAATGCAGCAATAAATGTTAAAAGCAACAGTGAAATTATCTGTAAAATTCAGCATTTTGATGGTTCAAACTTTCTTTCTGCATCTCACCAAGATGTCGGCACTGTATATCGCTGCGACCCACTGCCCAAAACTGCACCACCGAGCTCTTGTTAGACTCACCGTCTTCTCTGGATATCTGTGACGACACGTCGAGTCTGCGAAATTATGCCGATTAAACGATTTTCTCATAATTACTCGCATCCTGGGGTTGAAGACTCTCTGGTGCCAAAATAAATGCAGTGACCCCAAGGCACTGGAGTCTTGTAATCCGAGTCAGAACCAGGTTACCTGCTGAACATCACAACAGGATTATGAAATTCTGTGGCTGCAGGAATGTGCGGTAATTTAGCTTGGTGCTGAAAAATGACAGGGTGTTTCCTTGCGCCGGGTGTTTTGTATGATTTTTACGTCCTCGCGGTGACCCCTCGGTCACACACTTTGTAAAATGAGCAGGACGAACGGGTTCCCCCCCCCTCTGAGCTTTTCAGAGAAGTCGCTCTTTCTGGATGAACTTCCATTGGCACTGCTCTATGAAGATGCCAACAGCAGTGCTTGAACTGAAAGATCTGAGTAAATGATATACTACCTCGGAAACGAAACCAAACAAATGTTCCACCGTTTTGGATGATCATGAATCATTCGTCAATTCTGCAGCGGGACGGGCTTCTGACCTCGCACCCGGGTTCACAAGTAAGTGTGGAGATGTTAGTATGGATTTTACATTATCACAGTGCTTTCTCTCCGCGGCCAATGAACACGGAGCTGAAATGGAAGCTTTGAATGTGACCTTAGGGCCGAGGCTGCTCTGCACCTCTATGAATCAAAGCACCGAATGAGTGATTTACAATAACTTGCAATCATATGTAAGGGCATCGTCAATTTCATTGATCATTCATGTAGATGGTGTAAACCAAACATATGACTCAGCGAGTGTCTGCTTCATGCTAGTAGGCTTTTTCTCAGCTTCTTCTGTAGCGAAAGAACACTAGCCGACACGATCGAGAGAAGAATATTTAAGTCATTAGCTGCCTTTGATCCACTGAGGTGCAAATCAGGGCAGCCTTTGGGGTCAAATGGATGCAGGAGTCGATGTTAATCAGCATATAAATGGTGGCCTATTTGCACACGGTAAAATACTGAATGGGTCGATTACCGTGACAAGCTCTGTTCCTGTCATATTCACTCGGGATAACTTCACTCGGGATAACCCGTTTTAAGTTAACCAGTTGATTATAAAATTCCTGCTGTGTTCCTGGCCTCCCACAGCACAGAGGGAACGCCGCGCGGAGCAGAATGCGAACATTCAGCCGGATACCCCCACATGGAAGCCCCGTGATCTTCTGGGACATTCCAAATGGCATTCCCCTCATTATAATGTCATTTAATATTCTCTGCCTGTTCCGTGCAGTTTCAATTGCATTATAATTGCTATTATAATTACAGGATACTCCAGTAGTGTGTGTGTGTGTGTGTGTGTGTGTGTGTGTGTGTGTGAGGGGGGGGCAGTATCGGTAACCCTGTGAAGATTAAAGGTAGGACGACTCGAGCCAGTATTAGTGACATTAACGTGTTGGAATGAAGAAGCCGTTGGTTCGACTTGCCGATGTCTCCTGATAGCCCCTTAATAAGCCACACCTCTACCCTCTGGGCCCGCGTTAATGTCCACACCCCCACAAGTTTCTGGGGCAAGCCACATCACTCATGCTATTAGTATTATCATAATAGTCAGAGTGATAGAGGCCTTAACATTAAAGGAGCTGGCTTTCAGCAGGGCAGTGGAGATAACCAGACATCCGTGGGCAAACGGCAGCTGCTCGTATATCTGTCTATCAGCGGACCTTTGGACCTTCCCGTGGCCTAGATCTGTCACGCAGTGGAAAAAGCCCCCATTTCACTGCGTGGAGGTGATATCACCTGTTTGCCCTTGGGGTGTCACAGCAAGACCAGCAGCTGCAGGACCACATATAAGGTGCAAAAGCTCCTCAAAAGGGGTGCTTAGGAATAAGGGGTTCATTATACGAGCTTTCTCTTGTGTGTGGTGGTGCAGTGGTTAGCACTGTTGCCTCACATCGGAGATGAGACCAGGGGTCGAGTCCCCGCTATGTCTCCATGTGTGTGGAGTTGGCATGTTCTCCCCGTGTCGTCGCGGGGTTTCCTCTGGGTATTCTCGTTCCCCCCGACCCCCAATCCTGTCTCTACAGCATTCAGTGATCAAACAATAAATACTTTCCATTTTCTAAATCCACTTCTCCTACGCAGGGTTGGGAGGGTCCGGACCATAGCAGCAAAGATCACCTATGTGGGAGCAAGGGGGTGCCAGGGACACCAGGCTGTACCACTCTCCTGGCCCCCCGAAACGGCTGCATCGGGCTGACCTCACCATCTGCTCCTCCCACCTCCTCCAGCACAAAGGCCTCACACCGGGAGGGACAGGCAAAGAGGAGACCCATTGTTTGTAGGACGGGGAGAAGCCCATCTCCTCCGGAGAGCTTATTCGCTTAGCTACAGGGAGAGCGGGAGAGAGAGGGAGAGAGGATGATGGGAAAGAAGGAAGACGGGGCAGGAGGGAGGGGGGGCACAGCATTCCAGAGAGTTCCAGGATACGGGGTCCGCTCAGGTCATGGTCGCTCGTTTGTGAAAACCGAGCGATTAAAGACGCGCTCTTGGCATAGCGGTCTTTACCGCGCGCCCCATGCGAGCCGTTCCAGATGGGCGGCCGCCATGTCACAGCCCAGATGTCCAGCTAGTCCCACAAAGGAAATAAGGGCCAGTCCTTGTAGCCGCGGCAAGCCAAGATTCTCCCCGCCAGCCAAATGCCCCCTCTTTCCCGCCCATGGGCTCTCTGGGGGTGTGGGGGTCTGTTTGCAGCAAAAGCCGCATTCAACCCCTGCGCATCTCAGATGGCTCTGTTTACAGGCTCTCCCTGGGATAGCCACACATGCAGCACAACAGTCCGATAGAGCGCCGTCATATTCGGACGCCGTGACATTTTCGTGTGTCTCCCACAGTGACTGGGCTTTTTTCACACTCCTGTCCCCCCGCTGCTGGCTAAGTTCTGACACGTTTGTCGTGCATCATCTCCCGGGTCACAGACATCGCCGACAGTGATGCTCTGACTCATGGTTAGAAGCCGTTTCCCGCCAAAAACACGTCTGCAAATTCAGCCTTTGGCTCCCAGTGTCTCGGCCCCGCAAAAGGAGTCCCAGATGTAACCTCAGTGAGTAACACAAAACACCGTGAGTATGAGGACAGCAAGTTCTGCTTCACCTGATCTTACGTTGCCTAATCGGAGCTGATGCCCCACATCCGACATTAATCGTTCCTGATTGGCTGTCTGTCTCTTACCAGTTAGTTCTTTTTTAAAAGGCATATGTGTTCACCGTAGGTATGTGACTGTTATCTAAGACGACGCAGGCCAGTCCATCAGCATGGATCACATTCCAACTTTCTGTTAATTGGCCCGAATAATCAGGAGGGCGGCCATCTTGAGTCATAGCATGCCTCCCTCACGTTCTGCTCCCATATCTGCTTATCTCCTATTCCCATTTCATGCTGAATTCACCTCTGCCAGGAATCTCCTTAGCCACACTTCAGTCGTCAGTCAACGGACTTACTGAAAATACGGAATCATACTTTAAGTGGTGTCCATAACTGGAATAGGATATTTAAAGACTTAAGAGAACAGATGGACATTCTCCCTTCCACATACTCACACACTTGGAATTTAGCGTCCTTTAGTTGAAACACCCCCCCCCACCGCACATGCTTCTTCACACAACCGTAGCTTTTGTGACCCCCCTCACACGTGGATGGTTCCGAGCAGCACGCCTCCACATGGAGACCTGGACCCACCAGCTGGAAGCCATTTATCCATGAAGCAGCTGGGCAGAGCCTTTCATGTCAGGGAAAAGAGGAATTCTGAAGACCCCGTCGCCTCTAACCAAAAGCAGTGTAATTACAGACACGGGACTGCACTATAATCCAGGAAAAAATGTAAGCGGCTTCGTGTGATGGTGCACGGCCGTATTACATGACAGCTCTTCCCTCCTCCTCTCCTTCCCAAAACCTTACGGGGGAGAAAACCTGTCATTAGACTGTCACCAAGAGATACAGAGAAGGTGATGTTCCCTCATCTCGGCAGCCAGCTGAGGAGGGGGGTTTTAGGGACCAGAAAGCTGGAGAGCAGGCGAGACTGACAGAGGTGCTAAGGTGGACAGTGAGTCCAAAGTCAAGATGTGGTTCTCTCATATATTAGATTGTCCTTTCTGTTTGGATTTTATTACGCTGGTGGACTGTGAAGTTGCACTGCACTGTGAGCTGGGCCATCCTCACATGACCTCATATACACTGGAAAAATCCATCCATACATACATTCCACAGCCTCTTTGGAAACATACCTTGACAGGATGCCAGTTCACTGCAAGTCTGTATAATGACAATTTTCCACTGCCATGAAGAACCAAGCCGACCCGCGCCGTACCCGCGCCATGACCGCGCTGACGTGGCCCTGCTTACTAGCAGTGCCTACAGCGTTACTAAATCATGCTGGGTGAGTCAACACCTTCTGATTGGTTTACACACATGGAGATACCGTGACCTATGTTGATATTTGTGTATCTGAAAGAAAAAAGGCACTCACAATTATGTCGGAACTTGAAAATTTCCATCCTCTTGCTCAAAACATACTATAGAACAGCTGAACGGAATGGATTCATAATGCAGACTTACGCAAGCCAATGCTAATTTAGTTAGCATTTGATGCTAGCATAACACAGTGATTCTCACAGATGTGCTAACGGAAATTAGCACATAGTAAATTATGATGTACACCATGTGAACTGTGGACAAGCGTCTCTTTGATGTTACGTCGCTGTCACTCTCCAAACCCGGCAACGCTTTTACCGATCCGACCCTTTTGCGTTGGAAAATTAAAGTGAGTAGGAACCTCAATATAATTACTCTCTCTTTGCAGTACAGGTCGTGTACAGCTTGGCTCCTGTATGTCAGTGGAAAAGCACCATTAGATTAGTAACAGGGCTGAATTTGTGGGTGGGGGGACCTACAGCATAAAATGTTGCTGTAACAAGGAGCAGAAAATAATTTGAGGCCCCTACAACTCAGGGCTCTGTGCTACAGCCCAAGTTAGCTCAAGCTTAAGTCCGGCCTTGAATAGGAATGTTTATCGGTAACTTTGATATGAAAATTATAATTATTTACGGAAAGTTTCCCTCATGCACACATGGCTAATCCCTGTTAATTTCCCTAGTTACTTCTATTTCAGAAGCTGAAAATGGAGGAAACAGTAGGAAATAATAATGGAATTATCATTAATCAGCTTAGCCTGCATAACTGTCAAACAAGTCTTTTTAAGTCCTCTGCTTTTCAACGGATTATTAAACCGACAAAACATCTCAACATTTTCTTAATAAATTAAAGAATGAAAGTAATTTATTTAGACGGCGAGCAGGCAAAACTCTGGCCAAACGCAACGTGAAAAATTTGTGGCTTATGCAATAAGGATAAAATGACAATCTGATGTTACTTGGGGATTCTAAGTTAAAAACCTGCTTGGTATAGTGATTGTGCGCCCCTAATGATAGGTTTAACGTGCAGTATTTTTGTTTCAAAAGTACCACTTAGCTCAACCGCGTTATCTGAAAAATATTTGCATGCCTTGCTCAAGTGTGCTCCGCTCATGGCGGCTGGGATAGCGACATAATCCGAAGGTCAGTGTATCATTATGTTAATAGAAAAAGTCAGGCTGACAGATGCGATTTTGCTTTGATGGATCAGTGCTGCGCAGAGACGGGGGCCGAGCTCTCCCATCGCCACTGCTGAGCGCATCAGCTTTGCCGGAGGGAAACGAGCAAGCAACGATCGCGGCGTCTGTCCGCTGGAGCTGCCCTTTGTAGTATCTTTCCGTCTGAAACTGCACTTTTGCCGTCACTGCGCTAGGAGCTGGAACGCCCCCTACACGCGTTGGATGCGTTACCCCGCGCGAGGCGGCTGCACGCTGCGCCGGCGCGCGCTGAACCCGTGCCAGCGCGACCCGGTTTCACCCGGCGCGCTCCGCAGGAACCCGGCGCATTGCCACGCTTTATCCGCGTAACACAATCCGGCTGCTTTCGCTATCAAAACTGCAGCGCAGGGGAACAGCACAGCTGCGGGAATCCGAGCCCGCAGGGCGCAACCTTGCCCGTCGTCGTGCATCTGGCATCACAGCCGCCTTTAATCAAAAAGTGAGTCACCCTCACCGTTCGCGTCACACGCAAATAATGTGCAATTATCCCGACAGCACAGTATCACTCCATCAGCGGTCTGAGGGAACATTGTGTGAGAGTGAAAAAGGGGGTGAATTGTCCATAAAGAACGTAAGAACCGTACCAGGTCGTACCCATCCACCCCCCCTCCCCGACATGCAATAGTTTTGTCGACTTGATCAAAAACAGGCAAATTAGCGAAGCCAGTTGATGTTTATAATGAGTGTATTGAGTATAAAAACAGATCCCCTCTGCGGTTCTGGAAAGAGTCGCTCTGTTCATCATGACAAGGAACTCATTGACCTGAATAAGCAGCCGCGCCCTCCGCAGCCGCTGTCGCAGAGGCGTTAGAGCCCCCTGCTGGCCGGTACTAGAATTACACCGAACCTGGTGCTTTGGGACGGCGACTGGGAATTGGTTAAAAGTGAATTCTGTTCATCCTCCATGTGATTTTTTTTTTTTTACCCGAAAGGCCAAGCCCCCCCCGCCCCCCCCCCACCGCTACGAAAAAAATAAAATCACAAACAGTACATACGGACAAGCAAACACAAAAATTAACTACAGTACACTAGCA
>JAODKE010000068.1:34401613-34423041 GCA_026779605.1 Mormyrus hasselquistii
ACGGACAGGAACACCTCATCCTCCAGGGTAGGCCATTCTGTCCTTTTGATGTCCACGGACAGGAACACCTCATCCTCCAGGGTAGGCCATTCTGTCCTTTTGATGTCCACGGACAGGAACACCTCATCCTCTTGGGCAGGCCCTCTTGTCCTTCTGATGTCCAGTCCACAGACCAGATCAGCTCATCCTCCTGGGCAGGCCCAATTCCCCTTCTGATGTCCACAGACTGGAACACCTCATCCTCCAGGGTAGGCCCTCTTGTCTTGTTCTTCTGATGTCCACGGACCAGATCACCTCATCCTCCTTGGCAGGCCCACTTGCCCTTCGGATGTCCACGGACTGGAACACCTCATCCTCCAGGGTAGGCCCTCTTGTCCTTCTGATGTCCACAAACCGGAACACCTCATCCTCCAAGGTAGGCCCTCTTGTCCTTCTGATGTCCATGAACCGGAACACCTCATCCTCCAGGGTAGGCCCTCTTGTCCTTCTGATGTCCACGAACTGGTTTGCATCAGACAAAACCTCAAAGTGCCCACCCCTTTATAAATATTCTTCCTTTTTATAACTCTGTCTCTTCTTCTCTTTCACACAGCCTGGAAGGTATTCCTCTTTCCATCTCTTTTTCCTTCTTCTCTTTTTGTCTTTCACACACACGCACGTTCGCACACTCACGCGTGTGTACGTGAATCTCTGACTCTAATTTTACTGTAATTAACTCTCCCCCAAACCACCAAACCACCAAAACTCAGACACAGATGAAAATGAATAAC
Source organism: Mormyrus hasselquistii (assembly GCA_026779605.1). Lineage (NCBI taxonomy): Eukaryota > Metazoa > Chordata > Actinopteri > Osteoglossiformes > Mormyridae > Mormyrus > Mormyrus hasselquistii. The sequence continues at coordinate 34,402,384 of JAODKE010000068.1, forward strand.
AGGCAATTATTTATTTTTAGTTTATATTTTTTCTTTAAATTTAAAATAGAATGAAATGGATTTTTTTTCTCCTCTGAGGAAACGGGAGTTGGATGCAGATGTGAAAGCACACTGTGGAAAACGTTTCGAGTATGAAGCAAGGTCTTATAAGAGCAAGTGTGTCCTGGATACAAGTGGTCTGGCTTGTGGTGCACAGCTTAAGGGAAACAGCTCAACTAATGTAAAGACACACCAAAGTTGTCACTACTGTTAAAACACATTATGATCACAGTTGCATTAGTTGCACTGATGCTCGTATTCTCCATATGGGCGCTTCTGATTGCAGGCGAGGCATTTATTTGTACTTTGATTTGCCGTATTCCATACTGGTCAGCTGGCCCTGCAAAGAGCAAAGCGTGGGTGCAATTGAACTCCGTGACCAATGCTGCGTTTCACTTACTTCACAGGTCGGAACTCAGAACTGGGCATGACGTCACACACGAGTTAAACGCATCCAGTACAAGTTAGCAAAACCAAGACCTGTTTCAAAAAGCAAGATTTCTTGCTTAGCCAGACATCTTATCGGATTTAAGGTACTTCATTTTAAATGGGCATTATCTTCATTTACTTGCATTAGGCCCGGACTACCTTAAGTCCAACAATTATCTGACTACACAAGAAATCCAGTTTAGACCAATTAATTGTTAGGCATTGTTGGCAATATCAGTTGATAACAACACATCACGCTGTGTTTTGCGCATGAAACATGTCCACAGATAGCGGTTGGACCAGACCGGTGTTCCACTAATGAAACATATGTGTTAATCAACAGTATAAAACTACAGCTTTAACTCCTGTTGATAAAGGGGGCAGCCATCTTGGATTCTGAGCTTGGAGTTGTGTCAAATCCTCCGAGTTCACAAGTCGGAATTCCATTATACTGTAAGCATTTTACACGAGAAGCAACCTGCTGGTGGGCCCACCATTAGGGGGTGAGATTGAGAAAAGGATTTAAGAAGAAGTCCAGGGCAGTGGGTAACATCTGAGCTCCATTTTATGACTGATGTAACTTGGTTTCCGTTTCTGTTTGCTATTTGAATAGTTCGTTGTTGTTACTGTTGCCAAGGTTCCAGGTTTAGAATGTCGTCTTGTCTATTGTTGAGAGTCACTTCATCTCATACAAGCACATCTACAACCTGTAGACCTCTCATTTTGTACATGTTAACCTCTTTTTAACTGCATATCTCCACGATCCATTTAATATATAAACAAATGTTGTTATATGAGGTCACTCTTTTGTGTTACAGCCAGACATCACAAACATGTTCAGAAAGGGTCTGAGGACACCATGAAGAGAAACAGGACTGAAATAACAGTTAATGTTAAAACAACAGCCCACATGCTAACAGTGTGAATGCATAAAGACGCTTTCCATCCAATTCAGTCACTCTAATGGTGCTTTTTCACTGCCATCAAGAACCAGGCCGTACCAGATTCGTACCACAAACTGGCAATTTCCATCACAAAGAATTTGAGTCGTACCCAGTATGTACCCATGCATGTGCCTAATCCGAGCTGGTTGTGTCACCTTCATCTGATTAGTCGATACCAGTAACTTGAAACTTGAACATTTCCAACCTTCTGCCTAAAAAAGTACTATAGAACAGCTGAATGGAATTGATTTCCGTATACCCACAGACACATGCGTGTGCATACACACACACACACACTTTTCCCCTCCTTTTCTACACACTGATCTCTAATGTCACCACAGAAGCTTGAACCGAATCAGCCACAAGTAACACATACTGGCTGACCTCATCAAAGGGTAGATGATGGAGCATGAGGAATGTGAATATCAGTCTGAACCCGGCAGAGAGTCTGGCTGGTATTAGAGAGTCACTGCATGTTCCTCCTTCATTATGCTATTCAAAAGTCAGAACCATTAGCAATGTATTAGTAAGTGAATCGGTCCATTCTTTAGACAGTTGTGAGCTTCAGAGGAGACCAAGCTGCCTGCTGAGACTGTAGAGTAGTGTGTGAAAATCCCTGGAAGATGCTGGAAGCACCATGCATGGCACCAATGATCACACCCGCTTAAAATGTGGTAGATCAGATGAACAGTAACCAAACCTGATGACCCTGTCTATATGCTGCATGTATTCGGTTGCAGTCTCACACTGTGGCTCGTTGCGTTTATGTACCTAATAAACTGGCCATTGAGTTTGTCGGCTCACATTTTCTTACAGTATATGCATTTATGAAAATCTTCCAGTCTATTTCAGATTCTGTTGTCTCAGTGACTCAGAGTTCATACATATAGAGACAAAAAAGCAGGGTGAAATGTTTTACTCCAGCAGAAGCACAGCCAGAGACAACTAACAGGAAAGTTCACATCAGGATAGCGGATGAGGTCATTCCGGCTCTGATTCGTGCCTGCACTTGTGTGGATGTGGTTAGCAGTGAAATCCCACATCATCTTCAAAGCACATCTGCACTGCAGGTAAACAGCTAGTTACCCTGAGTGGCAAGCTCGCATAGTCGTGGAAGTGTGCGGGAGCGAGAGGTGTGCTCGATTGGCATGCGACGGCTTGGAGTTCCTGCCGCTGAGGTCAGCAAAGACAAGGGGGTACGCACGTGCGTCCCTTATCCTTACTGGGGCTATTCCCAGCTAAGTCAGCAGGGTTCCAGTGTCCAGATGGATGTGGTTTGAGAAAAAAAGGTCAGCCAGTCCCTGGAGCAATTGGGTGTGAAGAGCCTTTGCTCATGGGGCCCAAGGGTGACATCACTCTGAAGACCATGGGATTTGAACCAGTGACCTTCTGATGACAGTCATTATACCATTCCCTCATACCCCCTACCTCCCATATCTGGCCTTTGCATCTTATTGGCCTGTGCCGCTGATGATTAATTCCCCACCCCACTGTATACTAGTATAGGACTATGCCAAGAAAGGTTTCCTGAGACATACTCACGATTAAGTAAAGAAACCATTTCCGCTCAGTTTTTGAGAACACCATCTACTGGACAACTGACATCATTGCACAGAGAACACGTGACACTTGGGACTCTTTATGATGGTGATACTCTCTCTGCCCAATCATATTGCTCAAATCTAATCACATTGTCACATCAGTTTGCACGTGCAAGCACAAGTGGCCAAAAAAAAATAAAAGACGAGACAACAGTGCAATTGTACACATACGGGACGTGGCAACATGCAGTATTGTATTAAAGAATACAAGCTGCAAGTGTGCAGGTTGGAATAATAAATATTATACAACAGTGTGTTGTCATGAACAGAAACAGGGAGACTGGCCGATAGGGCTGAGTTTTACATACCCCACTGATATCACACAGGTCCAATTAGTGGTCAGCAACACGAACAAAACAGAATGGAAATGAAATCATCATCAAAAGCAGGCTTAATCCCTGAAACTTACTGCTTTTTACACACTGTTTCTGCATGTTCACTTACAAATGCACAATTTCTCTCAGACACACACGCAGAGAAAGAATGCAATAAAAAGCACGGAGATCAGCTACCACAAATTATGTCATGCTCTCGCAAGTTATTCCCTACACCTCTGCGTGACGAGAGTCTGCTTGGAAAGGCCTCCTCCGCCGGTGCAGCACTGCCCTCTGCTGGCTAAGAAATGTCACGATGAAACGCGGCTTTTAAGCGCTAGAGGGCGGTATAGAACACCAAATAGCAAGCGAGTTTAGCGGCGATAAATTTAGCACGCGGCGCTCATTGAATCATTTTAACCATGACATTAAGATTAATGACTTAATCTTTATATAATTCAAAAACGGTAATACAATTAATGAGCACTGTTATGTATTGTAGTAATGTCGCAGACTTTATTCAAGGTAGCCTAGTTAGTAGTCAGGCTTTGGACTGCCTTATATTAATAGTAACATTTGAAGTTATTGTTCTGCCAATACCCCAACGCTGTGATGTCTCAAAGATCCCCGTGAATTTAAGAGAAGTTGTACAATGGTGGTAGCATCATAATGGCCGGGCTTCTCAGAAATGTCCAGGGAGGTGAGGTACCGTGCGGTTTTTCGGAGAACATGGCTATATTTTAAGCCATTTACGCCGCGTTAGTAAGTACATGCGACGACCCCCCGTAATTCATTCTTTGTTTTTTGCTGAGCTCATCCAGTTTATGCCAAACCCTTCTTTGTACCTTACTGCTTCATGATACTGCTGCCGGACAAACTAATCAATGTGAACATCCCTCAAAATGACCATAAACGTTTGTTGCGTTATGCTCCATTATTCAGCGTAATAATTTAATTTGCACAATTACACAGTTACTGGGACCGTGGATAAGGAAGTAAGGGGACCCGGTGAATATCGGCGAAGATCATATCCCGCTTTCCGAGAGCTTCGCTCATGACAATAGCGTTCAGTTTGTCATTCTCTATTCTAGGAAATGCAGAGTACAAGGAAACAAAACCTTGGCTGGCATAGGGGAAATCCACTGAAAGCACTTCCCCATGTAGTTGACAGTAAAAGCAGCCGCGTGATTGTACCCAGGTACTGTGTAAGCTGGGCTTTAGAGGGGAAAAAGTTTTTAAAGGGATAGTAAAACATAGGGGCAGCGAGTTATGGGCTGGCGGTGGTGTGGGAAAGGAGAGAAGGTGGATTGCGAGGGCAAGGGAAAGACACGTACTGCGTAGCTGCAGAAAGCCCCATGAGACTCGGAGGAAATATCCCTGCGGTCAAAACCGATGGCGAAAGGGCTCCTGTGCCGGATGGTGTGGCTGATCCAGCGCTGCCGTCACGGTCACACATTGACCGGTTAACAGGAGCTGCACTGAGACCTTCAAGGCCTACCGGGAGGCATGCTAAGTGGGCAAGAAACTGCATCGTCAGCCTGCTCGTGCACAAACGATTCCGTGGGGAGCCTAGTCTGTGTCCCTGACAAAATGCTTTGATTGAGAAAAAATCTATATAGGCTGGGTTTTAAATATAACATCGGGGGTGAAAATGTATTGTGGGCAAAATGTTAATCAGAATTCACCATGGGCTTGGACACCTGTCCAAAATGTGTGTGTGTGTGTGTGTGTGTGTGTGTGTGTGTGTATGTGGGGTGGGGGTGGGGGGGGGAGCTTCTGGCCGATGCCATGAGCAAAGCCATTTGTGCATCACCAGGGGGCATAATAGTCGAACCTGTGTTGGATTTTTCCATAAGCTCCTAAACCCCCAAAATGCTCCAGGACAGCTGACCCTGTGCTCACACCCCAGGCACCACTGTCACCAGTGTGCCATCACTCACCAGTGTCACCAGTTCTTTAAAAAAGGGAAAAGGAATCATTGAAAGAGAAACAAAAGAATTCCAATATAAGTGTGCAAATGGCAAATAAAACACCATGTCATTCATTTGCAGGGTGTTGGAAGCAGAGGGTGTACCCCCCCCCCCCCCTTGATATTTAATTTGGATTCATTCATCCCCTGCAATAAATACACTTTTGCATGTAAGTTGTTAAGTTGTGTCCCCCGAATATCAACCTTTCTCCTATTCCATTGTCCCTGCGCACGTTCACTAAGCTGCGTGGGGCCTGGAATTGGGATGTTCTTGACCCCACTTGACTGTCGAGGTAGAGGAAGGCTCCCGTCCGTGGATGAGGAGGAACCTTGCTGTGAATGAGGTCCTGGGGGCCAAGCCATCAGCTTTGGAGAAGCCAGGTCACAGAGATGTGAGACCACGTCCCGCCCTGCTTCGTCACTGTGATCGATGACAGACTTGATGGGGGGGCCACTGTAATCCACCCAAGCTTCAGCTGCTCCATACAGAACATGGAACTGATGTGTTCAATTGGGTGAAAGACTCCACACGGCCCTCGGCTGGCTGGGTCATCCATGGATGTAGGATGGACAGGACTGGGGGAAAAAAATCAAGACCTTCAATTGTTTGATCTAAATCACCATTCTCAATGGCTCCACCCCTCTCAGAAATAAGCACTTTAATTGGCTTACCTACCTGCCACTCACATAGACAAGCACTGCTGGGACCCCTCCTTAATTTAGCTTTTTAAATACTGGAATCAGACAGACAGAGATTAGCTTATGCCAGTAACAGAGTGACCAATCCTAAAAGTATATATTCACAAAAAATGCAAATGCTTAAAACTGTTTTGGAGGAGATATTTTTGTCATTTGTTTGTCAAGAAGCAACAAAGGACACCAACTCTTCAATGCACTAAATGCAAGGAGTAAAGCCAGGGTGACCACAGAGAGGCAGCAGAGGATCAGCAGCAGCCAGGGGGCGCCGTTCCCAGCTTTCTCCTCTTCTAGGTAGCCGTCTGCTGTAGAAACAAAGCGGAAGAAGATAGCTATTGATCCAGTCGAACCTGTAAGAGGAATTCCCTGAATGCACTGTGGTGTGTGGAGGTACATGTCAGGTAAAGTCATTTATCATCTTAGCAAATATTCTGAATAACTGAAGAAGAGCAGTATTTAGCTTGCCTATCTGTTTAATTGTTAGTGGTTAAACAACAAAGAAATGCTTGTTCCTGGTTTAAACCCAATCCGGGAAAGAAAAACCTGATCGCAGTCGGTTCTTATAACATTAAACATCGAAAACTGCATGCAAGCATGCGACAAATCCCTCCAGAACATTCCCCGAGTACATCACACACATGCACTTTAATACCAGTTACCGTGTTTCATGAATCACGTGCAGAGGCATTACCCAACAAATGCTGAGAACGACTTGTCCTTGCTGGCCTTGACCCTGAATGAGTTTGTGACGCTTCTCAGATGACAAACTATACAAGATTGCTTTGTTTGTTGTAGGATTTTTTTATGTTAAATCTGCCCACTTTATCTGACATTGACAGAATCCGATACTCACAGCACTGGAAGTTACAGTGAAGGACTTGGACGGAGAAGTTGACATCAGTCCGTCTCACCTTTCAAAGGAGAAGCACACAGACAGTGATCAGGCTTGGCTGTGGAGCCAGTGGCCTGTGTTGATGCTTTTTTGATGTTTGGCGAGCAAACGTACCTGAACACAGACACCTGGCCTGCATATCTCCATGGTTAGGTTGATGTCAACTGGCTTAAATTTCTCCTTTAAAAATCAAATGGTAAGTTTTTATTTACATAAAGGGCTCAGACGGCATTCATCATTTTTTACAAATACTGTAGCCTATTTTAAATAATTACATGGATAGTGTCTGTATCTAAAATGCTCTGAGGTCATTGCAAATGATTTTATACACACTGACTATTGGCAGTTTTCCACTGCCACCAAGAATAAAGCCGTACTGCGAAGAGACTGTTTCCGTTGTAAAGTATGTGAGCCGTACCTAAGCCAGACCCGCGCTGACACAGCCCTGCTTTCCAGCCAAAAGCGTCACCAAACCCAGCTGGTTGCATCACCACCATCTGATTGGCCGAAACGCACAGAGATACTGGTGTTCTGCGCATGGATTATGCAACAGGAAAGGGGCATATTCTAAATATTATTCATTAGTAGTATCACACATCGCAGTGTAGTAATTCATTCCTGATTACTCAGAAGCTGAAAATTTCCAACCTTCTACTACAGTCAGCTGGTTGACCAATTGTGGTTTGAAAGTATTTTAAAAATAAAAGCTTTAAAACTAACAAACTTTACGATGTAAAATTGGTGTGCGAAGTGTATAAGCATGGATTGAGCGCAGTGTGTGTCACCATACTGTCCATAAGGAACTGTACATGTACAATGGAGCCAATTGACTGTACAAGATCAGGGAGTATTGTATATAACGACCGAACAGAATAGATTCGTAATGCAAATTTATGAATGCTAATTCCGCTAGTGTTTGATGCTGACATAACATGGGGATTGTCACAAACTAGCTAGCAGATATTAGCACATAATAAGTCCTGATGTACACCGTGTGAACAGTAAACAAGATTCTCCTTGGTTTTTCATCACTGCCACTCTCCAAACCCGCCATTATCGCGCTGATAGGTCTGCAGGGAAAAACCGAAGCGATCTGGAACCGCCCCTGTAACTAGTCTCTCTTCGCAGTTCTGGTTGGGTACGGCCTGGTTCCTGTATGCCAGTGGAAAGGCACCATAAGTGTGCATAACCTGTTCTCCTGTGCATGTCATTTCCAAAACTCTCACAGAAATCTATGAGCCGTTATGCGGTGAAAATCTCCCCCAACACCAAGGATGGAATTGCAGATTGGTGAATACCACAGCGACTGAGGCCACTTGGTCACATCCCATGGGGTTGCTGTTCCTGCACAGACCCCACACCACCTCGGTGTTGATGCCGGAGTTCACGGTGACTGTTTGATGTTGTGCCACTGAGCTGAAGGTAAGATCCCAGGCTGCAGGAGAATTAACACAAACACTGAGCGGTGGTAACAAAAGAAAATCACCATATTAGCTCTGTGATGGAAATCAAAGTGAATTAGCCTGGTAACATGAGTAAACAGACAATTAGCATGACACACTTTGCCATGGATTAGTATGATAGCTTAGCTATGACACCAGATGATAAGCACTTGTATCTACCTGTAGTTACTTTGTCTGGTTGCATTGCCTCTCCTGCTCCAGCCTGTGGTCCCAACATGAGGGGTTTGCTACAGAAATTAGGCTAGGCTGTATCAGAGCTTGATGCCACAGCTGGGTAGTTCAGCTCCAAAAAGTACAAATCCAGTCCAATATTTTGTTTCAACCAGCCAGTTGAGTCCTCTGTGAATGTGACCTTTTATGCTGAACATGCTGGTTGAAGCAAACTCTTGGTCCAGATTTCTACTTTCTGGACCTGAACTTTCCACTTCTGCTAGCTGTTCATGTACCAGGACCCATACCTGCTCTACTTTAACTCCTTGGTACCGACCCTCCACAATCATTCAGGGAATCAATCAAATTTAAATGACGGCAATTCTGTCTGGCTAGTAAAATCTGAAGGACTAATACAGACCGATAACCAAAATATCTGCTCGGTGTGGTGTGAGTGCTGGACAGTACCTGCGTTCTGTCTTGCAAAGGGACATTTAACCCAGGATCCTGCAGCCGTGCTGAACTGATGAGAAACACAGGACATCAACAGGAAATGTATAGGAAGGGTGATTCAGATGCATGTTTGCAGTTAATGTGTTGCCTTGAGTTAATGTTTTTAGTCACCGCATGAGTTTGGGAAATGACGATGTCACATTTCGGGTGAAGTGGCTTGTTTACCTTCACACAAAGCTTTGGGTGGGGGTCAACCTTGGAAAACACCACCTAAGAAAAGAGGCGATTCAGCAGCTTGGTAAAAGTAAGAAACCAAAGGGAGGGAAACGTTTTCTATAGATGCCAGTGTTAAAAGGCAACACCTTCTTTGAGCTGACCACTTGGCTGGAATTGGCAAGGTCACGGCAGTCCAGCTCTCCTGCTGATTGGCAGAGTGAGACCACCGCCTCAACGGGGCATTCCGGTTCCCATGACAACACTTCCTGCTCGGCGTCGAAGGTCACCCCCTTCCACAGCTCCCCCGTATCTGTGAAAGGCGCAGCTCTCAGTGTCTGATGGTCCGTCACTCTAGTCTTCACAGTTTTGAACATATGGAATGTTGACTTTATAAAACCCTTGATGTTATATAAAATTCACGAGGAGATTAGCTGACAGCCTGTCCTTGTCCTATTCTGGCTGGGATAAGAGGCTCCCCACAAGCTGGCCCAGGAGCAGCAAATGGATCTAATATGAATTAGTAGTCACTATCTAATGAGCACTGCTTGCACAGAAATGGACTGGGTTTGTGAAATTGGAACAAATTTTTCCTAACATACATAATGAGTCACTAAAAAGTGAATAGTTTAGTAAAGCTAAAGTGCACTGCTGTGTTTCTGCTTGGAATGAACTTAACCACCCAAGCGGACACCCAACAGCAGAGCTACACCAGCTTGAGAGGAGGCTGCCTCGTTTGCCGGCCCCTGGTTTGCCGACCCCTGGTTTGCCGGTCCGTCGTTTGCCGGCCCCTCATTTGCCGGTCCCTCGTTTGCCGGTCCCTCGTTTGCCGGCCCTTCGTTTGCCGGCCCCTGGTTTGCCGGCCCCTGGTTTGCCGGCCCCTGGTTTGCTGGCCCTTCGTTTGCCAGTCCCTCATTTGCCGGCCCTTCGTTTGCCAACCCTCATTTGCCGGTCCCTCGTTTGCCGACCTCTGGTTTGCCGGCCCCTCGTTTGCTGTGTGGAACTCACTGTTTCTGAACGGGCAGACTTGTGTTCTGCGAGCGTCGCGCATGGATGACCATCCCTGTGAAGCAGAGCCATCATGGTGAGCACAATGGGTGGGGAGAGTGTGGCTTCTTGGTAACCGTCAGCTTTGGATCCAGACGTGATGCATGTACCTCGATGCACAGGCAGGGCAGCGCCCTGGAATACTGCAGCGTTGCATTCTTCAGGGGCTCCTCCTTCTTGATCTGCAGATATCAAACCCACAATCCCATGGCATAAGATCACTATTTTTTTTTTTTTGATCAACAAAATGTAGAACTCATGAAGTTTCCTAATCTCGTTCCCAGCGGGTTCACTTATGAAACAGCTACTGGGAAGGTGACACCTCACCGCTAATAAATGAGGACTTTGCCAGCGGTCAGTGTGGCTGGACAAAGCTCTTTAAAGGAATTACTTCACTGCAGTCACCATCACTGTTTCCTCTATTAACAGACTTTCAGTTTGACTCTATTCAGCCCGACTGTGATTAAATTATTTTGGCACCAAGCCTGAAACCAAAACCGGATGGTTCTGGCAAAAAAAAGAAAGAGTTTTTTACAGAATAAATTTCTGGAAGTAAAAAACTATTACAAGCATAATGAAAGTTCAACCATTGACCCCAACCAGATGGGGTCACACTCTCCGTTGTGTGACTCCTAAATTAACTTCAAAAACATACAAACATATGTATCTGTGCATGTGCATGTGTGTATGGAGGCTACTGCAGGACTCACCAGTATGTGCTTGCTGGTGCCTCTACAGATGAACCCCTTCAAACACAGCCTAAGGTGATAATCCCAGTCCTCCAGGATGCCAGAGACCATGACGGACAGCTCCCGTCGCTCCGAGTCCACCACGTACTCTATGGTTCCACCTGTCATGGGTGAGGGGAGCTCATTTCAGATGGAAACCTCGGCACAGAAAGGACTGGGAGACCCTCACGTTTAAGTCAACCTTCATCTGCCCTGTCCTTACAATTGGAATGTCCCAGATGAAAATTTGAGTTAATCCCTATTTTTCAATGAAAACTATGCATGAAACACACATTTCTGATCATTTATGTGACTTAAATATGATATAATTATCCGTGTATAACTTAATTATCTATGTGTATCTTGAACAACGTACAAAGCATCTAGAAACACTTGTAGCTTGTGTTTTATTGGACTTTGTGAGAACATTGTGCATATTGGAAAATCAAAAACAGAGGAACCACTTCAGTGACATTTCTATTGTCAGAGAGGATAGATTACAATGAATTTATGACATTTATCTGAGTGTGTGTCTGTCCGAGACTTACTCATGCATTCTGGAACATTCTCCCTCAGGTCTACATTGTTACACCCTGCAATAAGAGAAAACAAAGAACAGGGTTGCAGACTGTATAATTAAATTCTATATAAATAACTTTGCTCCTGAGATCACACACACTGTGGTAGAGTTAGGCAAACTTTAATGTAACTTATTCTGTCACAGAAGACGGTTATTGCTAAAAGGAATCTGTTTCTACATGAAGTAGGTAAAACTTAGCGATGGTTTGGTGTCGATTGTTATTTCCTGAGCCCACAACACTCAAAGCCGTTGCTTGCCTGGCACTTTGAGGCCATGTGACCAGGTCAGGTTGCAGTAGCTGGGGATAGTTTTCAGTGTGACATGAACATCCAGGCCGGGCCTCACATCAAAACAGTCGTCGTGGACCAAGACCTGACGGAGAAGCCAGGAGGCACAAGGTGAGTCATGAAAACTGATCAAACGGAAGAACATCCATCACAGAGTTAGGGTGTGCAAACCTGCTGTCCCGTCAGCCTCTGCAGGTGCCGCCGGGGGAAGGTGACGGCCCTGCATGTCTCCAGCATCCCAGCAGAGAAGATGCAGAGAGCCAGACCCCGGAGCTGCTCTGGAGGAACGCCACAAAGCCATCAGGGAAGAAGTAGGCATTTCCAGTGAAAGTAACCTTCCGGAAACCAAGGGAGCACTGACCAAAGGGATTTCCCCATCTCCTACTCCGCTGAAGCTCAGCCCAGGAGCAGGCGTTAGGAGGGGACACATGGCTCCATTCATGAATGTACAGGTAACCCATTTACCTTTGAACTCAGCTTGGAAATCAGATTTACATGTATCTAAGCCTGACATCATTTACTGCTACTTCTAATACCTAAATAAACATTGAGCATGGAGATAGACCTTCATCCACCAATAACAAGAACTGTAAACCTTGAAAAGATAACATTGTGCTCTCTACTGAAAGCTACCATGGTAGTAGATAAATATAATATGTGTAAACATAAAAAGCCAACTAATAATTTCACTCGCAGATTTTCAGAAGTTGGGTTCAAAGTTTAACTGTGTCTGAGGTCCGCAAAACGAACGGCGGACACTGCTGTCCTGAATGTCGATCGGAGAGGGAGGGGGAGGTGACACGCACTTGTGAGCTGCACCGCTGCCGTCACCCTCAGGTGTGGGGAACAGCGCTGCTCCTGCTCACACTTCATCACCGTGGAAACAGTGATGCCTTGAACTGTTGTCCGGTTGAGTTCTGTGGCCGTCTCCTTGCAAAATTCAAAGGGCGCTGCAAGAGGGTGGTACAGACAGACATTCAAGCAACTTGTGGTAAATGCGACCGCCAGGTTACATAACGCTGCTCCCTCCTGCGTGAGTCAGTCTGTTTCGGACTCTTTTAAAATACTGGAATTTTATTTGACTTGAGCGGAGGTAGAAGACTGAGTTTCTCGTAGAGGATGTGAGAGCCACCTCAGAGATGTGCCTTTGTTTCACGGGTTCACATCCCGTGGCCGTCTCGTAGCTCTACTGGCCACGTGGAACTAGAGGCTGGACGGGGTTTGACGCCTCACTGTTTGAGAATGTCTCAGACCTGCTGAGATGGGGAGGGCGTCTCCCACCTTCACTATGAGGTCACCTGTGCTCACTGATGTTTGTCGAAAGTGTGACAACTCATGCAGGGTTCTGAAGAGTCATGTTGAGTCATGCAGAGTCACACACACACACACACACACACACAGGTATTTCTGTAGGATGTACTCACAGTGGGACCTGGCTCTGCATTGTACTTCCTGTTAAAAAGACATGAAAAGGAGAAAAGACATTGCCTATGTTGAATATGACCAGCCAACCATGTGATCTTACTACCCAGAGCTAATGAACATTATCAATTAGCTCATCATTCCTAACTTATCATTGGTAGTAATCTGACTTGCCCATGTGACTAGAATCTTAAGGAAACAGTAGCTAAAAATAGAGAACGTGTGAACTTGAGGCAAACACATCCTGGTTCATTTTTGCAGGCTTACCTTGTCAGTGCATTTTGTAAAAATAGGAACTCTGTTTGTGAAATGAGGTAATGATTAAACCACATATTCACCTGAATGGCGGCCACTTGCTGTGAACAATAATATTTATTTGTGTATTAGTATAGATTATCTAAAAATGTGAGCCCGTAACTGTTGGATTCAAACACACATTTGAATTCAATTTGAATGTAAATGTTTATTCAGTTCATACATGTCCCCCATGAGTGTATTTTGCAGACTACATAATCAGCATTGCGTTTACATCTCAAAATGGGCAGTTTTATAGCACGTAATTACGGGTTACACAATGAAATACTAAAAAATACGTCTCAAAATACGCCATCGATAGGCAATTTTTATAAGCAACATTTCAAAACATAAAGAGCTTCATCGGTGTAAGGTCTCAAACGAAAAGAATCATTGGTTCTTGAGTTCATCGCAGACTTGTCAGTCAGCCCGAGTTTGAGTGACGTACTGAATATCGCTTGAATGATGCCTAATCTATACAATTATTCCCATTCGTGTTTTTAATAAACCTCTTCCCAGGAATTACACATCAGAATCAGGTCAAGACATTTTCATCGGCACTGCATGACACACACACAGAATGTAAAGTGGATGGGTAACAATAATTAGCGAGGGAATTATGCTCATTACCTGAGAACAGCGTGTACTGCAATGCCGCATCCTGTCCATCATGCTGCCTTCAGCCAGGACTCCGCAGGCTGTCAGCACCATTAGGAGAGCAGATCGCATTCTTGTTCTTCCCCCGTCCGGACCTGTCTCCCTGGCCTCCGATCCTCAGAAGATTGCCGACTCGTTCTGCTTTCAGGGCAAAAGTTCCCAGAGTCTCGGGTCTTGGTCCCTGATGTAATGCCGGTTTCTTTTCTCTGCTGCCTCTGGCCACGCTGTGGAGTCTGACTATAAAGCAGTCACTCTAAGCTCCACCCCTAAGAAGGTTTACTGTCTGTCACTAAACAAAAGTAAAAAATTAAACATAGATATTTTTAATATGTGGAAATCTAAACCTGAAGGCGAGTACACAACCAACCGCCAGTCTCCGTAATTTTGTCTGTGTTTACTAGAGTAAAGACTGCTCGTAATACTTTGTGAATATTACCAGCGCTCAGTGTACAGTAAATGTTAGTCTACTTAGCGGTGCCAAGAAAAATCTCACCGCAAAGTTAAATGAATATGAGTTTCTAAACCACGTTAAAATCTAAAATTTTAAAGGGCACAGGGGCGTCTCGGTGCTGCATCTCAAGTGCAGGACACAGACCATCATAGAAGCTGACTTCACTCCGGAGGGATGACAATTACGGGACACCACAACCTCAGCTTCGTAATTACTTAGTTTAGTCAGCCAGTTAATTTAGTTTGGGTTAGGTTAGTAATTTTTTCGGTGCTGAGGTGAAAATCTGAAAAGGTAAATTGTCCAGTAATAAATAAGCTGACCAGAGAGTTAACGTTTGCCCCAAAGGTGTTGTATGGAAGTGAGGAAGTCTAGCAGAGACATTAGCTGAACGGGCAGATACAGTAATGAGGTCCTGACCTTTTAGCTGCTTAGTAAAACAAAATCCCCTTTTCCTGTTTATCGTAAAATAAACAGTGCTATTAATTAGACCTATAACACACAGTATATATTGAAGTGTATTTCCTTTTGCATTTGAAGAATATGAGAAGTGTGACTCCTAGAGTAAATGTTGCAGACGTTAGACCTTAAGTGGGATCAGGACGACCGAGTAGCACTTCTTACCGTAAAATTCAGTTTCATGATGCAATGATTGTGGGGTTTTTTTTGTTATGGGGTTTTCTTTAGGTTTCCGAATTCCAAGTAAAACCGTAGCTATGGATGATGGGCTTTGTATTAAATCACTTAATGCCATTTTCATTACCTGTTAGATTTGACTAACGGGGAGATGCCAGGCCGGCTGGAGTCTGGGGTTTCCCCAAATCAATGCTGGGTCAACCAACATGTTGATATACTATGAACTTTATTACACAAAAGTATCAAGTTGTAAAAGGGTCACATCCCAGCACACAGGGAGCATTAGACAGGCTTCAGTTCATACCAGGGCACATGCACACACACGTTCACACACACACACACACACACACACACACACACACACACACACAGCAGACTATTCAGAGACATTCCTTCACCTAAGCATATATTTCTTTAACACAGTATGAATGAGACTCCAACCCACAACCCAGGAAGTGTGAGGTCGCTGTTAACCACCATGTCATCCAAATCTGAGAGGGGTGTTTTCCCAATTCCCCATTCAGCTGAAAATATGATACCCATTTTAGTTGGGTTGGACCCTTTTTCAGTATAGCTATTAATAGCAGTGATGAGGAACTCAAGGGTAATTGTGTAAGTTCATCTTGATCTTGTTATACTTTTATTGATGTTACTCATGGAGGGAGCCGTTTGGTGATCCACATCACAGACTTTCACGTCTGGTCAGGTCCTTCCGCTGATCCTCCAGCCCTGGCTATAGTGCAGGTCTCTGGCCTTCGATCTCATGTACAGGCAAAGCTGACCCAACCTGATCCCCATAGGAACACTTCTGGGATGTCTACCTGAACTGGGGGGGGGGGCACGTTTCACATCCTGGAACAGGAATGCAGACCTGCCTGCATGCCTGAATCGGAGGGGTATGGATTCAACAGACCCAGCAACTAATCTGTAACCTTGCCCAATATGACCTGCTTTCATGGGGCCCAAAGCAACACGTCTGGCCCCAGTTTGGCCATGAAGCTCTAGGCCAGGGGTTAGAGATAATTGTTTGTAGAAGGAGTATAAGAAAAACAGTGAACGACAAGGGAGTCGAACTCTGTGGGAGGTACGGTGTGTTGCAGAGTTCCCAGATCGATCTGCTGGAATAAAAGTTGTATGACAACTCATCCACGCCTCCAAGTGATCTCTTCTTATCTACGGACCCAGTGGAGACGGCGAACTCCAACAATTTTGGGGGCTCGTCCGGGATGAGATAGAGGACGGCATTCGGCAAATACCAGACGAGACCTGAGTGGGCATGGAAGACCGCAGGAGCGCCACTAACAAAAGGTTAGAGCCTGTTGTATCAAAATCTGCACATTGGATATACTAAATAAAGTAGACCGAAGTGTCCATCAGGGCCGTCAGTTAATTTGAGGCGGCGGATAAGGTTGGGTTTGAGTCCCGGGACGGTGGGTTTGAGTCCCACTGTGGCGTCCTTGGTGTGGCAGCCCCACTATTCGCTGACGAGCCAATAGAGACACTGGGTTAGAGTCCCGGGGAATTCCGGACCCCCGAATTCTACAAATTACCCGGTTAGAGTCCCGGTAAAGAGTGGGTTAGAGGCCCAGGGTCATGTGAATTCTGAGTTTATCGTTTTGGGTTAGGGACCCGGAGACTGAGGTCCCCAAATTCTGAAGAGCACCAGGATGCCCCCAAGGACCATGAGTCGCCTGCGGACCTGTTCAAAAAATAGCACAACTCACCAATGAGCAGTGTCTACAATTTAATTTTATCCTGGTGCTATTCTTCTTTAATCACACTTACATTTAAATGGAATTGAAAATGACAATATCTTTAAAAAAGCATTTAAAACATGTTTATTATACATGAAGGTTAGATAAGTTTAGGAGGCCGTTTCAAACTGGTAGCCCTTCGTATGTCTCAGCACCCATGAAGTAGCTCTCAGTTTCAAAAAGTTTGGTGACCCCTGGTCTAGACTCTGCCTTAGCACCTAGCAATCAAATCAGAGGATGCAGGTCTCTCCAAAACAGCAGAAGTAAACCTATGCACTTCCGAGCTTTTGTTCACTGTGGACTCATATTTAGAGTTTCATTTTTATCAGCTTCTATCGCCCGTATTTATTTTATGCGTTAGATCATCTGCATGCGAGCGAGCCAAGTACAATACGTCTATATTTACTTAAAAAAAAAAACACGTTCCTCTTCTTGCAAACTGTGTTCTGAGATGTCATGGCGATCAGACGAATCGCGTATAAAGCATGAGTACGAATTTTCGTAATTATTAACACAATCACTGGTGTTACAATGGATGAGTTATAACGGATCACTGCTAACTTGGCGCACAGCACTGACTCCTAGCCGCTGCTGACAGGTTCCCCGTGTGAGTTTCGTTTCCCCTTAAATCTCATTTACGGCGATACATTTAATCTCCGAACAGGGGAAATGCCATTTATTTGCGTAATTATGGATAGCCTATTACTTTTTTTTAATTAAACAATATTACACATTTGAACTATGAAATACCATATTTGAAAAGTGGTGTGTTAAAAGGGAAATTAAGATGTAAGACCACATTACGTTATGAAAACTTAATGTTCCATTTAAACATTTATTTTAGCAAATATACATTTATGTCTTTTTACCTTATTCTCCGCGCGAAGTAGGCTTGCATATCCTCAGCTTGATATCCCTTAAACCCCAGAGATACTGCCATATGCTCTACGACTCCCCCGCAAGCAATAAATTGTAAACTTTAATTATTATTATTTAACTATTATTATAACATTCCAGAGTATGTTGGTTATCCTTCCTGTAATTACAGTCAAGCTCTTTACTGGACAGAAATTACTGAATGATACAGAATGAATCATCTTACAACAACAGCTATGAGTCACCCCCGTTCCGGTACATCATCTCTCGACTGTCACTAAAGATTTTCAACCCTTGAACAATTACCTGGTTTAAAATAACTGATTAATTTACAGCTCGGTGCAATTCCAAGTTAAGTAAAAGGAGAGTAAATCTAAATATGACATTATTTATTAAGATAATATATAACAGTCGATTAATAAGAATAAATCCAGTCTGCAGCAGAGAGTGATTCGCGGGTGCGCTGCCGTCGTTCCATCCAGTCCTTCTTCAGACCTCCGCTTTGTCATATAATACGGCGCTGTCAATAGAAATGTTAAGTATTACGAGCGCGTTTTCAACATCCTTCGTGTGAACGTGCAATCGGGTTTCAACTTGATGGGATATTACAGGCTCGCCCAGGGCTGAACACACGTGCCCTGAGGTGTAAACGAAAGATTTATTTGAATGCAAAAACATTAAGAAAAATTGAGAAATCACTGCGAAAACAGAACAAATAATAAAAACAAGAAAAAAAATATTGACTTTTTTTGTGTTTTCTCAATCGTTTGTGTTTTTTAATTTTGTGGTTTTCCATGTTCCTAATCCTTTCAGCATTTTTTTCTTTATTCTTTCGCGTCTTCTTAATGCGTCATGTTTCACACTTCCGGGCCACCGTACACCTGCGCTCCGCGCATGCGCTCCTGAGGCGGCCGGGTAGCCGTTCCCGAGCTGCGTCCTCCGGCTGCAGTTCCGCGCCGCAGACGGAATGGTACCCCTCTTTGGCGAGGCGGAATCGCACGGTGGCGCCCTGTAAGTTCACTGCAAGATTATTGTCGCTCGCTCATCTAAATCCAGCAGGGAGCTGAAGCGCTGTCATTCGTCATTCATACATATGATTCAGTTCATCCTGAAGGAAACTTGAATTGTTCTGGCAATTACGTTTCCATGAACTTTACGTTGTTTAATAGTTAGGCTGGCTTCTAGCTTAAGAGAAAAAAATGCGCTTACAGTATGAAGCGTGTATACATTGAAATTATATCCTGAGGCTGGCTAGTTGTATAAATAAAAGAGAATAGTCAAGTCCAGTTACTCTTCGCCATAGTTAATAAGTTATAGATTGACGCAAGTACTGATTAAGCTTCAGGTAGTAAAATATAGAATATATATTGTTTTTTTTGTATGATATTATATTTTGGAGGGTGAGGTCTCTGGTAATCTGAGAATACATTACAGTCAAACGGTCAATTAATTTCAGACAACAAACAAGGAAAGTAGGTGAAATGTAAGCCCACGTCGTCCACGTGACAGCCGATATTCACTGAGCGCGCGCAGAAAAGGGCTGCGGGGGATATTTGCGTGATCAAAGCGGTTGATCTCTTGGTTGAAGTTCACCTAAAGCAGAAGCTTTCCAGTAAGAGCAATCCCATACCTCACTCTCTCTTTCATTGTAACTTTGAATGTTTGAAGTCCATGAAGAAAAATTTAAGCCTCACAAAAATTGTAATTATTCTAAACAGAAATGATGATCATTCAGGCATGGGATTACTTAAAGATCGTGTACAATCATCTGCTAGCGTTTTTATGCAGAGCTTTTGACTATGAAGCGTGACTGAGTTTGCATTTACCGACAAAAAGTTGATGCTTTTTAGGTCAGCAAGCCCAATGTTGGGAACTTGCGCGTGCCCACTGATTGAGGTTCGGCCATCCAGAGGACTCGTGGATGAAAAGTTTCAAATCGACGTAGAGAATTTACCGCCTGCCCACAAAGTGACCCTGCACTCTCTGCACCAGTCTGAGGATGGCGACTTCTGGGAGGCGTTTGGGTTCTACGTTAGTGACGCTGATGGCCGAGTCACGGGTCAGAACTTTTGATTCACCGTAAACTGTTATCCGTTCACATTTCAGCATGTTATCACGCTAGAGATAGTGGCTGAAAGGTCGTTGACTGAACTGTGCTCACCTCAGAATGTTGCCCTAGGGTGGCCTGTAATTTGTGCACAATGGTTGTGGTAACATTTACAAGTGGAACCATAGAATTTTAATAAAGTGAATTGTTTCCCAGAGAAGCCATTTATTATGTGTTATGAACAGTATAACTATAAACTGTAATTAATTCAGTTCCACAATCTAAATTGATTATCAAGGACATTTAAATATTAACTGACCCAGAGTTCCAGTTCCCCAAGTCAAGCAGAAGGTCAGTGCTGTACAGCTTCGTGACATTCAAACAGCAGCTGTCTTCCGGCAGATGGATTTGGACCGTACGCCGTTTGGCGTGTCGTGTTTACTGTGGCCTCTGTGCTTACAGCTGACCGAGACGAGAGCCTGGGGGGCACGTACGAGGGGGTCGAACCCATGGGCTTGTTGTGGAGCTTGAGACCGGTGCCGGGAAGCAGGACGGGACTTCGGTGAGTGCTGCCACCTCCAGGGGTGAGAGCATGGGGCCCCGTGCCTTAAACACCCCCCCCCCTTTCCCCCCCGGTTGCCAAAGAAGCATGTGGCTTTTTCCATGGTGGGGTGGCTCTCGGGGGTCGAAGGGCCCGTCCGCCAGAGGGTTGGGGGGGT
>JAODKE010000068.1:34423141-34465024 GCA_026779605.1 Mormyrus hasselquistii
TACACTAAACACCCCCCCCCCTCCCCCCACAGCTCGAGAAAGAAGCATGTGCCTCCTCCAATGGGGGTCTGCATCTCGGTGCACGAAGGCCACGTCCGCCAGAGGTTTGGGGAGCTGGTGGCTTTGGTGTGTGCAGTGACTGAGCGCTGGTACATGGGCCCCGGTGTTCGCAGGGTGGATGTCAGAGAGGGTGGGGTCACCGGGACCCTCTTCCTGCCTCAAGGTAACTCGGAGCACAGCGGCTCGCCTCATTGGTCGATCCGAAGCTCGGCTCACATGGGTAAACATGTGCTCCTTCCCCAGGTCCTGGGCCCTTTGCAGGTGTGCTGGACATGTGGGGCGGGGGCGGGGGGCTAGTGGAGTACCGTGCCGCCCTCCTGGCCTCGCACGGATTCGTCACCATGGCGCTGGAGTACCTTCCTGCAGACGTGTCCAGAACCGCTGATATCGAGTTTGGCTATTTCGATGTAACTGGCTTCCTCTCTGTCCCCCTGTCCATGTCCATGCTGTCAGCTGTGCGCATCTCTGACCAGTGGGGTACAGGAACATACAGCAGGCTCTGTGGGGGAGAGACCTGTCTACTCAGTTCCACCTAAATGCAGTTACCAGTAGATGTCACTATGGAGTAACGAGCAGGGGAAAAGCACCAGATACATCCCTTGGAGGCATTTATTTTTGTCTCGCTTAATTTACTGGCTCACAAAAGATGAATGAATTACTTTCAGTTCTGAAATTCGAAATCAAGACTTCAGAAAAAGTGAAACGCTAAGATGCACCCCACACTATATGCAAATCGCACTAAATGTAAATACTCATGAAATCAAATACATAATTTCTGTTTTATTTGAAAGACAGTCCAGTGATATTAATTTATTCTCACACAGGCAGCCTTTAAGTTAGTGCAAGAGCACCCCCTGGTGGCCAGAAACAGTGTTGCAGTGCTGGGTCTGTCCTTCGGAACCTCTGTGGCCTTATCTATGGCTGCCTACTCTGCAGTCATCAAGGTGAGTCTCCGCCTTCCTTCTCCAACGTGCTATTTTTCTGTCTGCAGCATGAATATTACGCTACAGAGAGCCCTCGAGGTTACACCAAAGGTAGTGTTTTATAAAATCCTCTGAAGTTCCTTTAATAAATCTCAAAATGAGGTTGTTTGAATGTCAGTGGTCGTCTATAACCAGTAATAATATTTCTGCCACTTGTGTCGTCCCAGCCCAGGTGTTGCGTCTGTATCAGTGGGAGTCACGTCCATCCCATAAACAAACCCATTCATTCAGTTTTTGAAGAGATGAAGGAGTAAGCCTTCTGTTCACTTTGATATTTGCAATCAATTCTGTGATGTTTTGTGTGTTTGAGTAATTTAAATGCATAATATTTTTAACAGAATTTTTTTTTGAAGTGTCTCGTCGATAAACTCATGACATCCCCTGTAGGTCAATGGTAGGGATTCCTCTGAGCTTCACCAGATAAAACTTACTTTCCAGAAATTTCCTGAAAACACGTTTTGATGAAAACAACTATCTGATCTGGAGGGATGTGATTCTGCCTCTGCCTTCTGAGCCCAGCCTGAAGGTAGATGTAAGTGTCTCCCAGGCTTTTTGCCACCGCTTTGGTATTTTGGTCGCCAGAGTACTGTTTGTGCCCGCATGTTCCTCTTGTTTTTATAGGTCGGGAGGATCAGGTGTCCGTTACTGGTGATCGTCGGGCAGGATGATCAGAACTGGGCCACGGTGGAGTCGGCAGAGGATGTGAGCCCGGCACCCGCTGCTATTTCCAGTTGCAGACACTGCAAACCTCCGGCATATCGATGTCCGTGTGTTTGTGTCCTGCCGTAGGTTGGCATCTCGTCCTGTGTGTTGCCCTGCCTTGTGAACTGGAAGAGGTTCCATGTTCTCACGACCTTGAACCGGACAAGAACTTATGAATGATAGACCGATGATCTACCACATTTCTGCAATTCTGGATGCTGCTGAAAGCACCCTAAACACCTTAATCACAGGGTTAAACCTGAAACTAGAAGCACCTAGAACCTTACAAATCCTTGCTACCTATAATCACCTCACCCAAAGGGGGAAATGGATATGACGGGTGTATTTGAGTATTTCGGTCAGTCGTTTTGTTGGAATGAGGGTTGAACCAATGACCTTCTTCCTGTAGATGCAGAAGATGATGGAGGAAGCTGGGAACAGCCACCTCCTGACCATACTGTCGTACCCTGGAGCCGGACATCTCATTGAACCACCCTATAGTCCTCATGTCCGTGCCAGTAATTTTGTTCTGCGTGGGGACAAAGGTATTGGTCAGAAGTGTATTTGGTTGGTTACTGTTCAGCTGGGGATTCAATGGATAGTTCACTTTTAAAACACACAGTGAGCTGTTAGCTTGTGCCCCAGGCCTTGTGCTAGGTTGCTTTGCACCATGTTGAGTTATTGAACAGACACCCCAGTAATTCATAGATGTACCTGTTTTTCCTTTCAAACGCCTTTACCCGTTTTCCATGTCCTTCCTCAAATAACCATAAGGTGGCAGCATAGCAAATTAAAGCTACATAGCCGTGTTGATTCCTGATATCTTGTAATTTATTACCGACAATTGCAAGAATCTGGAAATTATACTGTGCTTTCTTGTTACAGAAACTTCATTTATGTCTTATTGTGCACTTTTAACCTTTACATGCTTCTGTGAATTTTTTTATACTATTTCACCAATGAATATGTTTAAGTCAAGTGAAGTCTGTTTTTTTTCTCTCTGCCCTCTCCTGGCGCTCTTGCCTTTTTGTCTAATTTAATTTTGATTGTTTTCCAGTCATTATGTTGTGGGGGGGGCAAACCAAGCCACACGCAGATGCCCAGGAAGATTCCTGGAAGAAGATCCTGGAGTTTCTGCAGCTGCATCTCTATCACGGCCAGGGCTCTGTTCCCCTCGCCAGGCTCTAACCCCTCACCCCTCAAAGCTCACCCCCGCCGTAGCGCCGTAGTCTGGGAACGGACGGTGGCACTGCGGCGAATTCATCCACCAAAAAAAGGCTTCAGACCAGGTTATATGGATGGCAGTGTTCAAGATGAGGGACTGACAAGCTGATATGTGACACAGGGACATACGACAGACCGCTAGTCCCAGCTGCTGGACAGGGCTGTGGAATGTTGGCCCATCAGACGAGCTGCTAAAACTCTAAACTGCTCTAATTAAGGTGGTATTGTGATGGTGACTGAATTCACCTGGCGGCAAAGGGAAAAGGAGCCTAAAATGCTCCAGGCTGCGTGCCTCTTCATGGAGGACAGATGCCAGCTTCTGCCTTTTGAAACTGAAGGGTGTTACTTAGTAGCGAAAAATGGAGAGACTGCAGCCAATCTCACGTCAATGCAGTAAAACTGCCGTACCCAGTATTAGAAAAACAACGCTATTAAACATTTATGCTAAAAAAATCCTTCCCCTTGTCACCTTGTGAAATCTTGTGCTCTACGGAATATCCGACATTACAGTGTGTTAAAATTGCAGTAATCATTAGCGTGTTTGTGTATGCGTGTATGAAAGGATTACAGTGTGCAAAGCCTGTTATAATTCTAAATTATAATTATAAATACAATTGTGTTTTTCCAGAATTAACTGTCCGGTAGTGCCTTGGTCCTCATCGGAAACGAGAACTTTACTGTAAACTCTTACAGATACAGTTAAATAACTGCCTTTGTGTGATTTAGTTCAAATGTGATTTTTTAAATGCATTTCAATGAAGTAAAGTGATTGCTACAGACTGGAAACTCTTCATAATGATAGTTTTGTTCTAGAATGTAGTATGTAGGTTATTTTCTATAATAGAAGAATGAAATATCAACTTTAAATAAAACATTGTTTACACTACAAAAGACTTTCAGAGTTTTTTTTACTGTGGACCATTTGTGTTAATCGGCTATTTGTTCCAAGTTTGATCCCTCGGTTGAATTCATTTAGTGTATTTTATAATTTGAAATGGCTAAGGATAGGTGTTAAACACAGAATAAACGTTAATCTAAGTAGGTGACTTGGTTTGGGTTTGGTGATGTTAGCGGGTTTGTAAAGAGGTCGAGCACCAGGTGACGGTGGTTCAGGGGTCCAGGCTGACGACTCCTCGCCATGGGCAAACAACTGGGGCTGATTCTAACACTTCTGCACTGATAGTGTCCGTCTCATGCTATATTTTGCCTGTCACTTCCATACCAGATAAACGTATCTTTTACAAGGCAGCACCAGCCAAACGGTAACCTCAAACCGGACGGGACCGTGGGAACTAGACCTAAGTAATTATGGTCAGTTATTTCATGCTTATTTCGGAGTTAATTGATATTCCGCGTCTATGGCGGTATTTTCACAGCCCACGATTGAGCGTAATGATTTAACAGGAAATCAAAAGGAAGGTCTGTATGCTTGCCTGCCGCAGTGACGTAAGTATCTCTCCGCGTTTTTCAGCATTTCCAGATTAACAGAAAGGTGTTAGTCACAGTGTTTTTTTTATTTTATTTTATCGTAAGTGTAAATATAAATCTTTTTCGGCCAACGGTGTAATTTTTGCCTCATAACTCCTATTAATTTGCTGCCCCACCCCAAAGCCCGCTTTCACCTGTGATTGCCCCCCGTTAATCCGGGCTCGAATGCCAACGCAGGCTGGTTATTTCTCACTACCAGGGGGACGGACCAGTGAATATTAAATCATTAAGGGAACTTTCCCAGTCGGACATCACTGCTGTAACCGAGTTACTGTTTGCCTTAATATTTCAGTGGAAAGGTCATTTAACGGATCGGAGGGTGAAAGGTGATCCGTTTGGAGAAAGGATTATTACAGAAAGGTTTTTGACAGTTTGCTGGCGAATAGGTACCTATCATATATGCGTGAATCTGGACAACTCAAACTTTAAAAAAAAGAAAAACAAAAGAATCGTATTATTTGCTGTTACGCTTATTTGTGGAGTCACAAACTTATTTGCTTTCTGAACTGCCTAGCATTGAAAGGGCTACACTAAAGAATTATAGGTATTTTTTTAATAAAATAAATCAAATAAAACTGGATTAAGTTTCTTTTCAGACCAAAAATATCGCAAAGATTTGAAAAGATAGACCTCTAAATGAAACACGCTGCATTATGATTATAGACCAAGTACCTACAACCCGCTGGTCAATTTTTAAACTGACCTGGTCTAGTGATTTATTTTCTAAATACCATTTTTCGGTGTAATGTGCGCATGCCTTGAAGGGGGGGGTCTCTTTCACCGCTCCCACTGGCGGGGTGGGACCAGGCGCCCCCGATGCAGGGAGTCAGTCTGAGCCCCAGCGAGCCACAACGCCGAAGGGCAGCGACTACAGGGCAGTAAGATGCTGATTCTCCACATCGTAACGCATTTAAGTAAGTAGCTGCATCCGTGCCTGGCGAAGCGTTTCCTCCTCGTATGTAACCAGCCGCGCTTTGTTTTAGTTTATAAATGCAATGTAATCTGACAGTGCAGCCGCACTGAATGTTCATATTTCATACTCCGCTCATCTTTACTCTACTACATGAGTTCAAACTTTGTAAAAGAAATACCATCGCAAACTTACTACGACCCTGGCTGTTCGCATACGCCAAGATCCCAGAAATCCATGCTTATTATTATATTGTACGTATTTAAAGTTTTTTGTGGCAAAAGTTTTCCATGATTGCCCATATCCCCATTTATAATAGATTGAAAAAGATCTCAGAGATCAATTAAAATCGGGAAGATGTTAGTAATTACGATGCTGTTTTCGTAAAATAAGTTTTCCTTAATGAAAACATGGGATGTTGTACTGAATTCCGTTTATTTTTATATAGTGCCTTCCACTGCACAGTTTCCCCAAAGAAACTTTTAATGAGTCTCTATGTATGTATGAATGAATGAATCAATTAATTAATTAAGGATTTTAGTAGTCGTTAGTAAGCCTGCATGAAGGCAGCCTGCGTAATAACACGGTTGACACTTCCAAATCTAAAGTAAGCGACCCTTTCTCCACCACCTAGCTGTCTGGGCATTATCCCTGGCCCAGATACCGGAGTACAGCGATGTGTGCACCCAGGGCAGCTGCTACCCGGCCACAGGGGACCTGCTAATCGGCAGGGCCCATCAGCTCTCGGCCAGCTCCACATGCGGGCTCCTTCGACCCGAACCTTTCTGCATCGTCAGCCATTTGCAGGTAATGTGGA
Source organism: Mormyrus hasselquistii (assembly GCA_026779605.1). NCBI lineage: Eukaryota > Metazoa > Chordata > Actinopteri > Osteoglossiformes > Mormyridae > Mormyrus > Mormyrus hasselquistii. Next base: position 34,429,326 of record JAODKE010000068.1, read on the forward strand.
GCGGAGCCGCTAAACGCGGGCTTGGCTGGACGCTTGCCGGGGCTTCCGACGGAGCCACACTGGCCCTTCACCGTGCATAACTCCTACTAATTAGTGGTAATCATTGAAACCCTATCGCCCAGATATTTCTGGAATGTCCTCCCGCAGGTCGGCTGGTCACAAGCAATTTTAAAAGGTCTCCGCTTTGATAGACGGTGATAAGTATATCAAACTTAAATTTAGATTTTCTGTAATTTGTCACTTATTACAAGCACATTTGATGAAATCCAAATGCAGATTTTCGTTTTCCAGTTTCACGTTTTTTCGCCCCAACAAGTGTTTGTTTTTCGTGTAACTGTTCCTGTTTAAAACGGAGTTAGTTATAAATTAATGATGCAATTGTGTTCGGCTTCCACATCCTACGGGCAAAACTTCATAATACTTACTGTTAAGATTTACAGCTTAGGGTTTGTATTCGAAGACCAAATACTGAACGACTTTCAAACGTATGTGAGGTTCCGTTAAGATATAATCTAGTTTTTTATGCACATCTTTGTTCAATTGCTGTGATTTCGGTGTGGGGGTGGACCCATTCTGTTCCCTCTTAGTGGTGGGGGTTTGGATGGGAATGCACGTTCTCCCCCACCTCCTGGCTGTCTAGACCACTTCCTGGGCAGCTCTGAAACTCCCCCTGACTGAGGACAGAGCTGAAAGCTTGCTCACTTGAGATGGATGCCACACTTTTTATAACTGCTTTGTGTATGAAGAAAGACTTTGTGTTCTCTGCATGTCCAGTGTGTGTAAGCCTGAAGCCCAGATGAACTTAGTAATGTTAGTCTTGTTTATATAGGTGTTGGACCACCCATGTGACTTTCTGTATAGTCCAGACCCACCTCATCTGTGTACTTTGACATGTAATGAGAAGCAGAAAGAACGGGGTGGGGGAGATACAGGCTTGTTTCTTTAGCAAACAGAGTTCTCTGTGTTTTTGTGGGTCCACTAGCAAAATTATCATGGATTTTTTTCTTTATTAATTAATAAATGATGGAAATTGTAGGCGTTCCATAATTAATTGCCTGATCGAGGCCTAAATGACTCGGGAAGTTAGGATGATTCTAGGGGCCTCTGAGTCACACGAGCTCTAGAACTGGATTAGGGCCCCGATATAATATGCTGTCATGGGGCCCAAAATCTCCAGCGGCAACCCCTGCATCTGATGTTCGTTTTGCTAAATCTGGTGTCACTTCTGAGCTGAACCCTGTTAATGTACCACTCAGGCTGTGAGAGAGACAGCTGTTAACATCAAGTGGGAGGGAGTCCCCCCTCCCCGGATTGCTGTGGGCCGCTTTTTAAGGCACGCGGGAGGGGGTGACATTAAACAGGATGACCGTTTAAAGTAAACACATTCATAGGGGTGTGGGGGGCGGGTAACACTTCAGAAGAAATGAGCTTGGCCTGTAATGTTTACAGTTTAAATAAAAAAGGACAGCCTTCTTATAATAAATGTTTGCAGAGGGTCTCAGACGGCCGTGGAAGGCCTGCCGAGGGGCTCAGACGGCCGTGGAAGGCCTTCCATGTAGCTGGTGTTGTAGACAGTGTTGGGGTCCAATGGCCATGTAGCTACGGTGTCTTTCGCTGTATCTGAATGCCAGTATCAGGCTTCCTCTCGCTCTGCCTCCCACAGGAGGAGAAGAAGTGCTTTGTGTGCGACTCGAGGGAGCTCTACGATGAGAAGGCCAACCACACCACCAGCCACAGTGTGGAGAACGTGGTGACCACCTTTGCGCCAAACCGCCTGAAGACATGGTGGCAGTCCGAAAACGGTACTGCCTGGTGGTAAAGCGTCTGTGCCGTGGGGGGTGGGTTCAGTTCTCACGGTGAATGAGGAGGTGATTCTCTGAAGAGTGAAGTCAACCTTTTAATCAGGGCCTTGGGGGTGGAGAGAGGTGGACTTCAAAGTAATGGCTCACTGATTAAATCTACCTTTCTTCTTTGGGTTGAGAAGGTGGGTCTCTGATAATGGTTGTCCAGTCATGTCTTGAAGATCAGCGGAGTTTCCTTCACCTTCTCATTCAAACAGGAAAAAGTCATGGGTCTGACGGCCATCTCAGTCTGGGAAAAATGTTAAATAAATTCTCGGACATGACTACAGTTACGGCACAGCATGCTGGGAGATGAGATAAAAGCCCAGATGTTTCCAGAGAGTGGGATTGTTTTTGTAGAAGACCATTGATAAGACAACATAAAGCCAAGCAGAGCTGGAATTCCTCATCTCCCTCAAACAGAGTGAAACAGAGCTTCCTCTGCCAGCTATATCAAAATGATTAGTTATGAAAGAGAATGAGGATGCAAGATTGTATGGATTCCTCACCTTCCATTCCATCCATTGTTTTGTCTTGCTCAATGGAGAGAGCGTCACAGTGTTTGGTGTCCCTGATAATTCCGCAGCTGTGTAGCTGCAACAAAATAACTAATCTCATTTCTTTAGGGATGCAGGGAAGACAAACATTCCTATTGTATATTGTATGGCAGTAGCCTCGGGCTTTCCTGGCCATATCTTTTAGAAGCATCTATGAACATCTGTTTTGTACTAGATGGTTTCAAATCTCCAGCCCCGTCATGAGAAGCAAACCTATACTGAGCATGGTACAGAACAGCTAATTTCCACATTTTTTCTTCTGAGATCTCCAGGTTGTGATGTTAGTTGGCAGATGCGGCACATCATAGACATTTGCCTGTAGTCGTTGCTCTGTCTCAGGAGAAGCTGAGAGATCTGCAGTCCACAGAGGTAGCAGATCCGTTCTGCTCCGTGGCAAAAAAAAAGGATAATCTTTATTGTTATTGTCACTTGGACAACGAAATTGAAAATTCAATTGGATTCAATGTGAGGCATAAAAAGAGTAATAAGATATTACAAAATATACAAATTGCACTGAATACTACATTGACTATCACTGTACAGATTTCACTGAATAACCTTACTACACTAATTAAATATAAGAAATGAATAGTTATGTTTTGCATTTAAAGCAATGATTGCTTTGGGGAAAAAAAGAGTTCAGTTTTTTGTCCTGGTTTTCATTGCTCTGTATGTCTTGCCTGATGGCAAAAGCTGAAAGAGACAGTGACCAGGATGTGATGAATCCTGTGAAATGTCCAAATGACCTCGGGAGGTGGCCTCATTCAGATGTTTCCTCAGGCTTGGAGAACGTGACCATCCAGCTGGATCTGGAGGCCGAGTTTCACTTCACCCACCTGATCATGACCTTCAAGGTAATCGTGGTGCCGACTGAGATCAAGTCCCACTAACTGACGTTCAGTTGAATGTTTCCTTATATCTAAGTGTTTTGTTTATTTTTTAAAATTGCTTAAAAGCTGCTCATCTAAACATACCTGGTCCACAAGTAGCGAAAGTTCTAAGTGATGTCCGTCCTGTGACAGACCTTCCGGCCCGCCGCCATGGTTATCGAGCGCTCGGCTGACTTCGGGCGAACCTGGCAAGTGTATCGCTACTTTGCTTATGACTGCGAGGCCTCCTTTTCGGACATATCCCAGGGACCCATGAAGAAAGTCGACGACGTCATCTGCGACTCCCGGTATTCTGATATCGAGCCCTCAACAGAGGGAGAGGTACAGAGCTCGTCTGTGATGTTCTAAGTACAGTCATGGTCTAACGTCATGACCTAGACCTTCGACGCCAGAATCTCTAAGCTTTCTCCTCTTTTTCTCCTCCTTGCACTTTAGGTCATATTTCGTGTTTTGGATCCCGCCTTTAGGATTGAAGACCCCTACAGCCCCAGAATCCAAAGTAGGTGAACCTGTGAGGTCTTCAGAGCTGCTTGCTTATGGTTTTTGGATTGTTACTGCTACAGTAGAGGTATCGTCATGAGCGAAAACTGAAACTGCAAGATAACGTATTCCTAAACTAAAACACTATAGGATACGAAAATGAAATATACAACTGTAAATATTGCTTCCAGAAATAACTTAAATAACATAAAAACAAGCATGAAATGAACTTTGTTACTGTTTTTTGCAAAATTGTTTTTGCTACAATTTTGCTAAAGTGGTGTATATCTTTACCGTATGTATAATCACATCGGACTCTCTAAAGATCCGATTTATCTGACTTTGGGTTTATCGCTGAAATAAAATGAACTAAACTTTAAAATAAAAATGAATAAATCCACACTGAAAACCAAGTAAACCGGATTTCAAATGAAAATTGAACTGCAAGCACACTGCAGGTGAGTAAGCAGCACTAGCAGATGGTGAGGACTGTATAAAGTGTCCAGCAGAGTAACGATAGTGCAAGTATCACACAGTATTTGTGAAAACAGAATGTAAAAACCCAGTGTGGTGAATCAGTGTATTCACAAGTTCTCCCGACGCCCTCTGGCGCACAGACTTGCTGAAGATCACCAACCTGCGGGTGAAGTTCACCAAGCTGCACACGCTGGGCGATAACCTGCTGGACTCGCGCATGGAGATTAAGGAGAAGTACTACTATGCCCTGTACGACATGGTGGTGCGTGGAAACTGTTTCTGCTACGGACACGCCTCTGAGTGCGCCCCCGTCAACGGGGGAGGGGATCTCGTGGAGGGCATGGTGAGTCACGCCCGAAAGCTGAGATGGCCGCGGGCTGTCAGATGTGGATGGTCGCTCTCGGATGGAAAACAAAAGCCCTCATTCAGCCGTGCCTACAGCTGGAGATGTATACGAGTGCATGAATCAGTCAGGCAGTCTGCACATGTTAGTGTAAAGCAGGCAGTCTGCGTATGTTAGTGTAAAGAGCAGAGGTGGGTAGCTCAGGTCCAGAGAGTAAAAGTCCAGACCAAGATTTAGTTTCAACCAACCAGTTGAGTACTCTGTGACTGTGATTCTTTATACTCGGCTGGTTGGTTCAAACTAAATCTTGGTCTGGACTTTTACTCTCTGGACCTGAAATATCCATGTCTGTTGAATAGTCTGTGTGAGTGTGAGCCTGTGGATGACTATAGATGTGGAACACAACCCTGTTTAGTCTGTGCCGCATCTTGTTTACTGTCTGAAGCAAAATATTTCCAGCTGTTTCTCTGTACTGCTGCTCGCAGCTGAAGGTGGAGACTGTGTTTAGATGATGATTGTTCTGATATTTGTGAGGGGAACAGCCGATTTTCAGACACTCCGTATTTGCCTGAGAGAGTCTCTGTGACATGGGGCCAGTTGTCGGCTGAAGTAGCACGGGTGTTCAAGAGCTGCCCGATTTAATTTTCAGCCAATCAATCAGTTTTAAAGAGTTCTAATTTAAGCCTTGATTGGCTGTTGATTAGTCCCAGTTAAAATACAGAGCAAATTTCCATATAAAATACTCAACTAGGAAAGACTTCACCAGAGAAGCACTGCAGTCAGTTTATGGCCCTGCATTTTCATGGCGGCATTTGGCAGTAAGGCTCACCCGGCCGCGAGCGGGACCTCTGTCATTGTTGTGAGACAAATACATTTATGTCCGCCGGAAAGAAAAGCACCACCAGAACAGCTGCTGGAGCTCCTCCTTTCCACCCCGCTGTCAGGCTGGTTCCGTGTCCCCCGGTCAGGTCACCCGTCAGACCCGCCTCGCCAGTCACTGCGTCTCTCTCTGCCCCTTGCTCACCCACAGGTTCACGGGCACTGCATGTGCAACCACAACACCATGGGCCTGAACTGCGAGCGCTGCCGGGATTTCTACCATGACCTGCCGTGGAGGCCGGCGGAGGGGAGCAACACCCACGCATGCAGGAGTGCGTCTTGTTCGAAATGCGTAGCAGAGAGGAATTTGGGGCCATTACTTATGGAGTCAAATATGTGGCTTGCTAGTGGACTTCCTAATCTGTGTGTGTGTGTGTGTGTGTGTGTGTGTGTGTGTGGGCATGTATATACTGCAGATTTCCTCAAAATGTTTTGACCTTGTAGGGATATCTTTCAGGTTGACATAATACAAATTTCAGTTTTCTAAAAAATATAAAAATGCCAAAACGCTTGTATTTTGTTTGGTTATGGTTAGGGCTGTGAAGGGGTTAAGGTTGTCTTAATTGGGATTAGGGTTAAACCTATAGAAATGAATGGAGAGTCCCCACGAAGATATAGACTCCTAATCTGTGTGTGTGTCCTAGAGTGCAACTGCAACCAGCATTCAGGCTCCTGCCATTTCGACATGGCCGTCTACCTGTCCAGCGGCAACGTCAGCGGCGGCGTATGTGACGACTGTCAGCACAACACAATGGGCTATAACTGCGAGCAGTGCAAGCCGTTTTATTACCAGCACCCAGAGCGGGACATCCGGGACCCCCATGTCTGCGAGCGTATGTAGCCCCGCCCCCCACCTGCTTTGCTTGTTGTCCTGACCTGGCCCCATCCCTCATTGTTCTGGTCTGGCCCCGCCCTTTCGTCCCTGCCAGGCCCCATCTCCCTCACTGTCCTGGCCTGGCTCCGCCCCCTCGCCCCGATTTCACTGTATGGGTTTCCTTTGATGCCCTCTATCAGATGGGAACACCTGGCCTTTTAAATGCTACCTGTCAGCGCCGAGCCCTCCTGTCTCCTGACTCCTTTGGTTTTCTCGCCTTTTATGTAGGAGATCTTTGGTGTTAATCACGCCTGGGGTTCCCCGTTCTCTCCGACGTGCCTCCCCACCTTTTGGTTTCCTTCATTCCAGCCCTGTTTGTTCCTTTCTGTTTTGTTTTCCCCCACGTTTCAGCTCCAGCCTTGATTGTGTGTAAGTTTACAAAAGTAAAAATTTGTAATAGGAGCACTCGATTGATTCAGATGTTGGAGAGGATTAATCACAACATTTTAAATTTGAAAAATCATAAGTTATATTCCGAAGTTAGTGCCGGTGTTCTGACAAAACGTCCTACTTTATCAAGACATCCTAGCGTAGTGCTAATCAATAGCCCTAACCTTAACTCTTACCCTAACCCTAACCCCCCAAAACCCCTAAAACCCCTACCTTAACTCTAACCCCTAAAACCTAACCCTAATCCCAAGACAGTGGAACTGCACATGCGCAGAAAGGCTCAATAGCACGTCCCGATAGGTAAGATGTTTTGTCAGAACACCGGGTCAGATCTTCATCCCAGCATTTAGAAATGTCACCCTGTTCCCCCAGCTTGCGACTGTGACCCTGTGGGCTCCCTTGACGGAGGCGTCTGTGACCGGGTGACGGACATCCAGGCCGGCCTGATAGCCGGACAGTGCCGCTGTAAGCCCAACGTGGAGGGCGAGCGCTGTGACCGCTGCAAGTCCAGCCACTACGGCCTGAGCGAGGACCCGCTGGGCTGTCTCCGTGAGTGCCTGTCTGCCCTCGCTCTGCCGCCCCCTAACCCACTATGCCACTATGAAACAAGCCGGCTGTGAATGCAGACGTGACGGAATGCCATGCTGATATGGTCCGAATGGTGGTTAAAGGGTCCCCTTTGACTTAAATTAAAAGTTCTGATCCTTACCTACTGTGTTATTAAACTCTGTCATCGCACGTTTGTGAATTTGTAGTTTTTCCCTAACCTGTCATTTGCGGTGTGTGTTTTTTTTTTTTTCTTTTCCCAGCTTGCACCTGTAACCCTCTGGGAACCGCTCCGGGGGGAAGTGTCTGTGACACGGACACAGGAAACTGTTACTGCAAGCGTCTGGCGACGGGCAGGAACTGCGACCAGTGTTTGGTAGGTGTCTGGCCTGCTCACGAGTCCCAGAGGTGGTCATGTCCTTCTGCAGAAGGCAGATGTTCTTCAGACATGCAGGGCTGCCGGTGATGTGCATGTGTGTTTTGCAATTCTTGTTTGGGAGAACTTCTTCAAAATACGTGCCACAAAAGCTTTTTTTTTTTTTTTATTGTTATCAGTTTTGAAGTTTGCTGTGTCAAAGTTAAATAGCTGCATAAAATCAGCGAGTGGAAAGTTTCCATGCAGATGGAATGTGAACATGTGGGGGGCAGGTGGGCTTGTGGGTTTTTTTTTTCTCTCTCAGGAGGCACCGTGAACGAGATGTTTACGATACAATTAACAAGCCCATGTCACCCTTCAGCCACAGCACTGGGGCCTGAGCAATGATATGGAAGGGTGCCGTCCATGTGAATGCGACCAGGGAGGGGCCGTCAACAACGAGTAAGGTCAAAGGTCATCCCGTTGGGTGGGTGGGGGCACATACCACTGACCGTTCCTCCCTCGCCGCTGAGCCCTCTGTCTGTCCACCGCAGCTGCTCCGCCGAGACCGGTCAGTGTCAGTGTCGCGATCACATGTTCGGGCGTCAGTGTAACCAGGTGGAATCCGGGTTCTACTTCATCGCTCTGGACCACTATACCTACGAGGCTGAGGATGCCAAGTTTGGCCCGGTAGGGTTGCGCCGGTTGCACGTTGGACCCAGTTCATCCTGACGGCCCTTTAATGGATCCTACCTCACAGTCGTTTGTTTCGTGTGTCTTTAGGGAGTCACTGTGGTCCCGCGACCGCATCCCCACGACCGCAGTCCCACCTGGACGGGTGTCGGCTTCGTCAACGTCCCCGAGGGCGCCTACCTGGAATTCACCGTAGACAACATCCCCTACTCCATGGAGTATGACATCCTGATTCGCTACGAGCCCCAGGTGAGGAGGCTCGGGCCTCAGGAAGATCCGTTCCTTGGCACTGCCTGTGCTTCAGAAAGGACACCAGGCCTTTGGCTAATAACTGTTAATGAATTTAATCTCCGTAATGACTGGTTAGCGCTTTATGCTTCTCCTACCGGGAGCTGGGAGGGAACAAAAACATGCACCGGCTGCGGGTATCTGATGACCGGACTGGGAAACGCCGCCGTAAAGTCTTAATCGCCTGTTATTTCCCGGTTGCTGTAGTTACCTGACCAGTGGGAGGAGGTGGTGATGACCGTCATCAGACCGGGGGAGATCTCCGTAGGCAGCCGCTGCATCAACACCGTGCCGGAAGATGATAACCAGATGGTGTCCCTCCCCCCCGGCTCCAGGTAGCCCCCACCCCACCCCACCCACCGCTGTCCAGCTTCGTTTTGAGCGTCTCTCGCTCTGCTGTGCTTGGTGTCTTGTGGCACTTCCATTCTTCGCTAGTCAGGTACGTCGTCCTGCCCAGACCCGTGTGCTTCGAGAAGGGCTTGAGCTACACTGTCCGGCTGAGTCTGTCCCTCTACTCGGCTCTGAGTGACATCCAGTCCCCCTATACTCTCATTGACTCGGTGAGTCAGTCCCAGCAGTTAACCATGTATGCTGATTTGATGGGCCTTAATTCTTTAGCTGAAATGTACTGGCATGAATTTTCACCATGGTTAGAATGAGAAATTAGCATGACGGATTAGCAGTTAGCATGAACAATTTATGAATTGAGTCGTTATCAATTACCATGAATGATTAGCAAACAGTGTGACTGATTAGTAATTAACATGAACAATTAGCAATTAGCATCCTTGCAGTTACATCTTCTATAAGTACAGAGACTGACCGGATATTACGCTCGTTACCAGATTGTCCTCATGCCGCACTGCAAGAACCTGGAGATCTTCACTGGCGCGGAGGGTGGGGACGTGGTGACCAACAGCGCTTGGGACACCTTCCAGCGCTACCGCTGCCTGGAGAACAGCCAGAGCGTGGTGAAGACGCCCATGACGGACATCTGCAGGAACTTCATCTTCAGTGTGTCGGCACTTCTGAACCACGGAGCCAAGCGTAAGAGTCCTCAGATCTCCTCACCGTCTCGGGCCTGAATGCTCCTTGCGAAGTGCCAGTTATGTTATCAATTACGTTTGATTGATAACATGACTGACACTTGGCAAATGACCCTGCAACTTACATATTGAGCCCATTGCTCATTGATGAAATCCCTCTGCCAGCCCTGGGATTTGAACCTGTGACCTTCTGGTTGTAGCAGCGGGGTCCTAACCCACTGAGCCACACACTGCACTCGTATCACAAACTCATCTCCACTCCGCTCCCACGTTCTCTGCATGTCTCCACTTGCATCTGGGCCCCAGATGTCATTAGCCAGCTTTCTCTCCTCGTCCGACAGCCCATCAGAGGAAGTTCCGATGTCACCCTGGTGACAAACCCATGGGCAGCCGAGTCCTGTCTGATCAGGTCCCGGGAACCCCAGAGCCGGCTGGGGTGCAGATGCACTCAACGTGAGGTCATTCTGTTACCAGTCGGATGGAATTATACGCTGACATGCGTAGAGTGTTTTTGAACAGCCGGGGCCTTTGTTGAGCTCCACGCCCTGGGGAGGTGCAGGGACCTCAGTCGGCTCCCTTGTGTGGTTGGGCTCAGCGCTTTTAACATTCTTGCGGAGACGCCGGCTTGCCGTCACTGGGGCTTTTAGCTGGCAGCCCGGGGGAGCTCCGCAATCCTCAGATGTCTGCGTTTGTTTTCATGATAAACACACAGACATCTGATGCCCCCTTCATGTCTCCAGAGTCGCAAAGATCCCAGTGGACCTGTCCAGACCCGCACTCTGCCAAGGGCTGCCGTTCTCTCACTCTTGCTGACCGGAGATGTGTTGACTCTGACACTCTGGCCCTGTCACTCGCTGAAATGGCTCCCAGTGGAGCGTGACCAAACTGAGGCCCCTGGGGTGACGAAAGGGGCCCCCATTGTCACCCTGTCTTTGGGATTAATGGAGCTGGAGCTCCAGCTGAGGTGTTAACTGCAGCCCCCAGGGCCGCTCGGGGGGGGGGGTAGCAGCCCCCGACGGCAGGCTGTTCCATGGAGGGTTTGCATTTATCTCTGTAGCACAAAGCAGCAAAAGGCTGTGTTGTGTTTTCTCGTGTTCACACCGTGTTCTGGGGGGGGGGGGGGGGGTTTCCTCTTCTTACAAAGATGCTGTGCCGTCTTTAATTTTTAATTTAACTCTTTCATGGTTAGGGGTTCTAGGGCAAAAGCAGATTGGATAATTATACCTGTCATCTGGGCTTCTTGTAAGGAAGCTTTCTAATCCGCCTCGTTCTCCACCCCCCACTCCAGCCTGCCAGTGTGACCCCCAGGGCGCCATCAGCACCGTGTGTGACCCCAACGGCGGCCAGTGCAAGTGTCGCCCCCATGTGGTGGGGAGGAGTTGTGACAAATGTGCCCCTGCCACGTTCCAGTTCGGACCCAACGGCTGCAGGCGTGAGTCTGATTGCTCAGCGTGCCAGTGTGATGTTAGGGGATGGGGGGGGGCATAGCGCCGGCCTTTATTTGACCCCCCCCTTCCTCCACAGCATGTGACTGCGACCCATTGGGCTCTGCCAGCGAGTTCTGCCATGTGGTGACGGGCCAGTGCGAGTGCGTGCCGGGCGTATCCGGCCGCCAGTGCGGGCACTGCCTCCCGGGACACTGGGGCTTCCCCTTCTGCCAGCCCTGTGCCTGTAACGGGCACGCGGAGCAGTGCCACCCCCTGAGCGGCCAGTGCACGGGCTGCCGTGAGCACACCACCGGGCACAGCTGCGAGAGGTTCGTGTGCCGACACACCGCATCTGCCGCTTGGACCCCCACGGGCGTCCATCCCGGTGCCTGATTTATCAACCACATGACTTTTATTTCTGATGGCCTAAGTTTAGCCAGACATTCGCAGCAACCATCCTATGAATCTGTTACACCCCTTGTACAGGGGAGGAGTCTGGCTGTTATACGATGCGCATCTCAGAAACTAAATTATAGCAAATTACTCGTATATCTAGATTTGTTTGTTGCATTGACTTATGCTTTGAAGTCGCACTGATCCAACCCCTAATGGCGCGTTTATGATTTTGACGTTTTTCCTTCTTGCTCTGGATCCCCAGTTGTTTGGCAGGTTACTATGGCAACCCAGTCCTGGGCTCCGGGGACCACTGCCGCCCCTGCATGTGTCCCGACGGGCCCGGCAGCGGACGCCAGTTCGCCGAGGGCTGTTACCAGAACCAGGAGTCCGACCAAGTGCGGTGTGTCTGCCAGCCAGGGTACAAAGGTAGCACTCCCCCTGGTGGCGCTCTGAGGTCATTCCATGGTCCACCTGCATAAAATGATTTAAAGCGCTTGAAACGGCCAAGCCCCACCCCTTTTGTCTCTTTCATGCATGACCATCCTGCTTTCTGTAGTTTTTTTTATTATTCTTTTACAGCTCTAGAGCTACAAAGTGAACTTCTGAACAGCTTTGAATGTTTTTGAACAGTAACAAAGTTTTCCATATAAAAGCTGCATCCTTGAAAGGTCAGTAGTGTTTTTTTTTTTTTTTTTTTTTTTTGAATACTTATTTTTACTTCCTCCTGTCTGCAGGTGCCAGGTGCGATGAATGCGCGCCTGGTTACTACGGTAACCCGCAGGAAGTCGCCGGCCGGTGCCAGCCCTGTCAGTGTAACCACAACATTGATGCGATGGACCCTGGGTCGTGTGACTCTAGCTCGGGCGTCTGCCTGAAGTGCCTGTACCACACGGAGGGCGAGCGGTGCCAGCACTGCCGACTGGGTTACTATGGAGACGCCCTCACCCAGAGCTGCAGGAGTGAGTTTGCCTGGCAGATTTAACACGAGCTCACGTCTTTATAAACGTGCATCACTTCTCACCAGTATGTTGGATCTGTTTCTGGTAACTAGTATGAGTGACTAGTATTATTTTGTATAATATTTTCACGTTGATTACTTTTCTGTTTTTCTGGGAAGATGGAGTGACTGTTGTGTGTTCATTCTTTCCTCTTTCTCTCCCAGAGTGTGTGTGTAATCACCTGGGCACTGCCAACCACACCTGTCCCGCCGGCGGGGAGTGCCACTGCGACCTGGCCAGCGGCCAGTGCCCATGTCTCGCCAACGTAATGGGCCGGAGCTGTGACCGGTGTGCCCCAGACACCTGGAACCTCGCCGGCGGCAGCGGGTGCGAGGACTGCGACTGCGACCTGACTCACTCTTTCGGGACGTCCTGTAATGAGGCAGGTCACCGTTAGTCACTCAGATCTGTCACAGGCAGGGGTCGTGCCACATCTGCTGCCATGCCAGGGGTGCAGAAGCTGTACAGCGCTCATGTTTTTTGGAAAGATTAAGGTGGTTTGTTACCATGGGTAGAGCCACAGGGGCACTGGACCCAGCTGAAAGCTGATTGGCGCTTAAAATGCCTCCTTCCCTGTCGCTCATCCATTCAAAGCATATCATTGGCTAATGAATTGGATCTCCACCTATCTCCAGAAGGTTGTAGGTGTGAAACCCATAGCCAGCAGAGTAATCGTATCGTTTTTGGCCCTGTGATTAAGGCGCATATCTCCGTGTACTCTGATTCTCTGCACTCTGATTCTCACACTTACATCACTTTGGACTAATAAATAAATAAGTAGGAAGTGACGACGTGGTGTTTGCTCTGTGCCCACAGCTGACGGGCCAGTGCTCCTGCATGCCCGGCTTCGGGGGCAGGACCTGCCGTCAGTGCAAGGAGCTGTTCTGGGGCGACCCGGAGGAGCGCTGCGTCGGTAAGCCCCTCCCCCTGCCCCGCCCCGCCCCCAGGGGTCTTTCCCCTCATAGATGCCATTACATCTGTCCGCCGCCTCCCTCCTGACGTTGCGCCTGCAGGAATGTCCGCCCTGAACACCAGCACTCTGCACCCGGGCTGAAATTGCTAGGTTGGCAGCGCGGAGTCATTCAAATGAAAGGATGATGCCCGTTTATTACCCATCCGTCTCCGTGTTTTGTGCGAGGCTGATGATGGAGCGATGATGGCGTTGGGTTGGGGGTTGGGGGTTGGGGGGGGGGGAGCCTTGATACACTTTCGGCTGGAGGCGAATTTGCCCTTCAGGATGGGGGAAGAAAAGGGTTGTGTCGTCCCAGGATGCTTCCCGAACACCGACCCTTTATCCACCCTTGCAATCAAGACCAGATGGGACATTTTTTATATGCTCACTTGGTCTCCATGGCAACCATACACAAGTCTGTCTGAGCCTTGTGATGTTCTGACGACGATCTCATCAGAATGATGGGTTTGCGATTAGCTGAAGTCGACCTGAAACGAGTCTGGTCTGTCAGGATAAATTACTGCTGGACTCTTTTTAAGGAGACTTGGCCCTGGCCCATGATAGATAGCGCTGTTGACGTCATCTTTTTTATTCTTTAGCCATGTTTGAGCTTTCTCTGTAATTATTTCTTAATTAAAAAAGTTGATTTTAGGTTTGGTTTTTGGTTTAATTATAAGACCCTTTGATCTTGTGTGGTAAAATACTTTTGACTGTAGTCCTTCCATTTTTATAATGATTTTGTTTTTTGTGATTTTGTTTTTTTTTTTTTTTTTTTTTTTTTTTTTTTTTTTTTTTTTTTTTTTTTTTTTACTCTTTCAGTTGCATATAGTTAAAAATGTACAAAGGGGGAAAGATAGTCTGCCTTGTTCTTTTTTTTTTCTCCTAATCCCTGGAATGTTCCCTCGCTCTCCCGCGGTTCTTGAGCCACAGTTGGGAATGTTGCTCTTTGGATGGTTTGTGTGTTTTTTCAGCAGGTGGGAGTCTTTGCCGACAGAGTTGTGTTGGACGTTCTTTAGAGTGGATTTAAGTAGGAAATCCCTGCCGCTTCCCAGGGATCGAATTACCTCCTAATCCTCGCCTTTTCTTTGCTCCCGGTTCTCCGTTTTAATGCTAGAAAAGTATAATTCTTTAGTTTCTCTTCATCCGGCTTTTACTGCACAGGATTGTAGCACAGATCCCTGAAGATGCCCCGGCTGAATGTGCGGCTTATTTCATGCTAAAGTTACGTTACATTCATTCTGTCTGGAGATTTTTGAAGGCAGCTTGAGCCTGAAGCGTGAACAAAGAGGCGAGAGTCAGGGAAGGCTGTTTCTGAGCATTTCGGTGACCACATCTGTGCAGTGACCTGAGCTTCACTGGGAACCAGCTGGCTCATTCTGACTGCACTGGGAGGCCCGGCTCAGCGAGCCTCCGCCGGCCTGTAAATATTTAGTGCCTGGCACCTGGCCGCCACTTGCCGTTGATATTGGAGTCTGTGTTAGATAAACCCCCCTCTTTACTCTGGGTGGGTGGGGGGGGGGGGAGGGCAGGCGATCGGGCTGTTCAGGTGCCTGCTCGGGGGGGGGGGGGGATTGGTCACAGGCTTTTCAAACACCCCAAAGGAATCAAAGCAATCCTTCACCCCGCCCCCCCCTCGGGGACAGTATTTGTGGGGTCGCCTTTTCAAGATTAAGTGGAGATCCAAAGATCCCAGAGGTGCAGAGTCAACAAGGTAACTCCATGTGAATAGAGCGGCCTGGAATGGCCCGGAAGCTGTGTGCTTTTCTGCCACCCCACCCCCCCCCCCGGGCTGTGCGCTATTCAGTGTGACTCTGAAGCTTTTCACTGGCCTGAGGTGAGGGAGCAGACTGACTGCCACCCTCCCTCGTCAGCAGCTCGAGTCTCGCTGAAGCCTCGGCCGTACCTTCTGCTTTCCGCATGAGCTTTCATGTGCCCCCGGTCTGGGGGCTGTCCGCGCGGCAGCCTGTGTTGATATTGTGGATGCGGATGGCTGCGATTGGCACATGCTTACTGCTTTGATATTCCTCCAGACCAGCAGAGGGCAGATGCTGTCTCCTAGGTCTGAATGAAGTTCACGCAAAAGCAGAAGGACATACGGTTTATAAACACAAGTTTCAAGTTTTTTTTGCCTGTTTTTGTCTTTTTGTTAATTAGTTTTACAAAAGAGAGTTTAACTGATGTCGGCTTTGTCTCACAAACAATTTGGACAGTAAAAACGTTTAATATTCACCTCTGCCTGATCACGTTTCTCATTGAAAGTTCTATTCCGTTCTTGATAAAATATGATTTTTGGGTAGAAATCAATAAACAGGTGTAATATACGGTTAAGGTGGGAAAATATTTTTTGAGTCTAAATGTCTTTATTAATCACACATTTTGCTTTCATGCCAAACTTCCTCACCAAACTAGCACCATCTTTCCCAGACATCAGCCAGTCCACCGTATCTCTCTATCTGTCTTTACATGTGACATTTTAAGACTTTAATGTATTACGATCGTCTTAATATTCATTATTCTGTTTAGGATTTTTTTGATTGCGCTATAACCAGCAAGAGCGATATTCCAGCTCGGCCCAGCTTCTTCTCAAACCCTAACCCCCCCGCCCCCCCCTTTTTGGTGACAGCATGCGACTGTGACCCTCGAGGCATCGCCGAGCAGCAGTGTCACCAGGCCACGGGCCACTGCGTGTGTGTGGAGGGCGTGTCCGGGCCCCGCTGCGACGCCTGTGCCCGTGGGTACTCCGGCGAGTTCCCCGACTGCCAGCGTTGCCACGAGTGCTTCGCCGTGTGGGACCGCGTCGTCGCCGAGCTCGGCAACAGGACGCGGCTCCTGGTGGAGAGGGTGAGCGGCCTCAAAGCCACGGGCGTCATGGGACCCTACCGTGAGACCATCCAGAATATCGAGCAGAGCACCAGCGCCATTCGGAGCATCCTGGACCAGAATCCTGCTGCCCAGCCCCTGCTGGAGATCCAGGAGCAGCTGGAACAGACCACGTAGGTGTCCTGAGTGCCTGCATGCGAATTAAGCGGGATGCTGTGCGGCTCAGTAGGTTCGGAGGCTTTGTCTGTGAACAGAAGGTTGTTGGTTTAAATCTCTGAATCTGCAGAATGATTTCATCTTTGAGCCCCTGAGCAAGACCCTTAGGGCTCCGGGGTCTGACTCTGCCTTGTGAATTGTGAATTGCTTTGGATAAATGATAAACTTAACGGGCCTGATCCTTAAAGGAGGGTTTTCTTTTGGTGCTTAATGTCAAAATTTTAATCTTTAAATTGGAATGTGGCATTTTGTAATGTTAGGCCTTTAATATAAATGTACAATTAAGAATGGTCATGATTTAAATGAAAAAATCTCCTATTGATTGCAAACCTTTTTGTCTCGGAGCAGCCGGTCGGCCGCTTATAGAGCTCCGCCCTCCCAGCATGGCACTAATGCACCCTCTTCCCCCTTCGGAAACAGCGGCCTGGTGACCGAGCTGCTCAGCAAGCTCAACGCCACAGAGGAGGCCCTGGCTGAGGTCTCGGCAGAGAACAACAGCACTGAGGCCAAGCTGGAATCGCTCAGCAAGGACGTTCAGAAGCTGGACCAGATGGTCGGTGATCTGAAGGACCAGGTGGAGCTGGTGAAGAACTCTGGTGTGAAGGGTAGGTGTGGCCTCCAGGGGACCAGAAGAATCGATTTAGAGCTTCACGCAGTGTCAAATGGGTGCCAGAATAAGAGCAAACAAAACACCGGCGTTTAATATGTGATCTACGTCTCTGGGCCATATTTCCCAACCCAGTCTTTGTGGATTCCCAAACACTCCGTGTTTTTGCTCCCTGCCAGCCCACAGCACACCTGTACCAGGTATTCAGGGTTCTTGATTGGCTGGGAGCCGGGAGGGAGCAAAAATATCCCCAGGGACTGGGCTGCTAAACACTGTTTGATAGTAATTATATTTGTATAAAAAGTTAAAAGGCTGTGTTTTTACTTATTGCCATCTCCCCTAAGGTGCCTTGCACAGCATCTCCAAGTACTACCAGCAGTCCCTGGATGCGGAAGCTCTCGCCAACGCCTCCGCGACAGACCCAGGCAGCGCCGTCGAGCAGTCAGCCTCGATCCGCCGCGCCGTGGAGGACAGGATGAACGAGAGCAGAGCGCAGTTCAGCGCCAGGCAAGAGGAGGATGCGAGGAGGCTGGATGACCTAGCTGTTCAGCTGGAAACCCTGGGCCTCTCCAAGCTGAGCGAGAAGGTCAGTCTCTGGGTGTCTGACACTACAGAACATCTCGGTGATGTGGCGACGCATAAGAGAAATATTACCTAAGCTGAATTATTGGGATGGTCACCCATACTGTTCCAAACGCCTTGTAGCAAGAAACGCAAGGCATCATTTTAGCTACTTAACAGACGCTGTACAGTATGTAATGCATTTTCTTTAGGGTATAGACCTGTGTCTACCAATGTGTGTTCAATGGGGTGGGAGGGTTTGTGTTTTTAGCACTGTTGAGACCAAACCTACATCCTTGGTCCAGAGCAAACTACATTTTTGAGAGAAAGTAGGTGGAAGATGAAGGGCCTTAGACAGGGCCCCTGTGGTGAAGTCACTCTCCCGACCCTGGGACTCAAATCGCCAGCCGTCCAATCGCAGGCACAGCAGCCTAACCTGCCAAGCCACATAACGCAGCTATGCTAATAATACAGTATGTACTAAAGAACGTGCCAGATGCGTCCGGAAGAATTCCGGAGGAGCCTGTTTTACACAAGTCGAGAGCTGCCTGTATATAAACAGAGGGATTACTATTGCGGGAATCTCAGGGTGATTTAATTAATGTAAATCCCTGCGGAACATTCACCATTCTCGCTTTCTCCCTCAGACCTGTGGCAACCCAGCGGGATCAGAGACGTGCTCGCCATGCGGGGGCCTAGGCTGCCTGAACGGGGACGGCAGCAGGCACTGTGGGGGCAAGGGCTGCGAGGGCCTGGTCACCGTCGCCCATAACGCCTGGCAGAGAGCCAAGGACTTCGACAAGGAGATCCTCGGTGCCCTGGAGGAGGTGGACAGGCTCTCCAAGATGGTAGGCTGTGTTCTCCCACAAGAGCTGACATCACCAAAGAGCTGAAGAACTGATTGAAAGCAAACCCCTGGCTATCTGGACTTCATTTAGGTTCTAATTATATATCGACACGAGCAAAGGTTGTTCTAGATCAGGGGTTCTCAAGGTCCGGACCGCGGCCTGGCTGCGGATAGAACTGCAAATTAAGACTAAATATGGTTAATGTTAAAAGGCTTAAAGTGGTATGAAGTATAAAAAACGATGCTGAACCACCAACGCACACATAACTTGTCGAAAAAACCAACGTGCATTAAACTATTTCACGGTTCCATTATTGTATATATTGACGTCTATATTGAAAGTTAGTTAATTCCTTAATGTTCATGAAATGCTGTTTTGTTACTTAGAATTGTTCCAGATCTCTGACTGAACAAAAATTGCAGACTTTTGATCAAAAAGTTCGAGAACGCCTGTTCTAGATGCTTCTATGGCATGGTCATTCTATGGTATGGTCACCTAGGTGGCGGCAGCCAAAGTGCGGGCTGATGAGGCCAAGGCGAAAGCCCACAACGTTCTGGCAAAAAGCAATGAGACAAAGCATCGCGTGGATCAGAGCAATGAGGAGCTACGGGGCTTGATCAAGCAGATACGCGACTTCCTGACACGTAGGTCCCCGCGTTCGCACGTCCGCCACCCACCATGACCGCTGGTTGGCGAATAACGTGACCTTGGCTTCCCCTGGTCATCTGCAGAAGACGGGGCGGATGTGGAGAGCATCGAGGCCGTGGCTAATGAGGTCCTGGAGATGCAGATGCCCACGACACCGGCTCAGCTGCAGAACCTGACGGAGGAGATCCGAGAGCGCGTGGGCAGCCTCTTGGATGTGGAGGTAGTACTCAGCCAGAGCGCCGAGGACATCCGGCGGGCTGAAGGTCTCCTGGAGCAGGCACGCCAAGCTAGGCAAGTGGGCTAGAAGAGGGGGCGGCGAGGGCATGGGGGGAAGGTTCGGTCAGGCCGGGCGGTGGTGCTGAGGTCAGGACTACAGGTCCAATCTCTGACAACTGTTTTGGCCGCCCCCTACTTTATTCCTGTACTGTCCAACCCGCATTGCAGCAAGGAGGCGGCAGACATCAAGGACACTGCGGAGATGGTGAAGGTGGCGCTGGAGGAGGCTGAGCGGGCTCAAAATGCGGCGAGCAAGGCCATCGAGCAGGCTGCCACGGACATCAGGGGAACCCAGGACCTGTTGGTTTCGGTTAGTCTGCAGGGGAGGATGGCTGTGAGCTGGGGAAAGGCCGTGTATGCCTTCCTGCGGCCTCAGAGCCGGGCGCAATGCTGTCTAAATAACATATAATGAACACAAGTCCACGTGTAGGATTTCTGGTTGGCATGGAAACAGAGCAGCAAGTTTAACCGGGCCAAATACCGTGCTCAGGTGTACGCCAAAGCAAGGCCTTTAACTATGTCCATCGTGCCGACCCCCAGGCGGAGTCCGAGACTGCCGTCTCCGAGTTCAGACTGAACAACGCCACACAGAGGTTGATGGCACTGGAACGTGACATCAGCTCGCTTAAGCAGAAAGCAGAGAACAGCTCCGCCCTCGCCGAGGCGGCTGAGAAAGCCACGCGGAACATCAGCCAAGCAACAGAAGCAGTTCAGAAGGTGTGTGAGAACCGGACAGCCTTAGGTCTCATTCACGCATTCAGTGAGTGCGCTGGTGCATCGTCCTCTTGCGCAACATGACTTGTTCCATTATCAAATAGGAACTGGACACAGAGCTGAAAACCAAGTACAGCTCCGTGGAGAGCCTCATCGCCGAGAAGGCTGGGGGCGTGGCCGAGGCCAAGAAGAGGGCGGAGCAACTTCAGCAGCAGGCCAAGGAGCTGCTGGCGCAGGCCACGGACAAGCTGCAGTTACTGAAAGGTGACACTGACCCTCCTACACCAGACACATACATCTTCTGTATTGCTGAAACTGGATCGAGCCACTGGATCAGTGTTGTTACAAGCGTGACATACATATGGGCACAGATATATTTCAAAGTACAACAAACAGCAAAAGCTCAGCTGACTTCCTGATATCAAAAGATTCTCCGTTTTAAGGAATTTTGTGGGTTTCTAAAAATATTCACAATGCGTGTCGATTAATAGCTTTAGTACTGATACAGAATCGATAAAAACCAGGGGCGTAATGATTAAGGAATTTAAAAACGGCAAGACCAAACACCCAGGCCTCCCTCTTCCACCACCCCGGCCCCCGTTTCCTTTCAGATTTAGAGCAGTCTTATGAGGATAACCAAAAGGCACTGGAAGACAAGGCCAGCCAGCTGCTGCAGCTGGAGGCATCGGTGCGCGAGCTGCTGCAGGAGATCAGCAACAAAGTCACCATGTACAGCACCTGCCTGTTTTAGCGGAAGCTGCGGGGCGAGTGGAGGGGAGCAGAGCTCACAGACCCTCAGCGAATCGGACATGCCAGAAATATGGAGGCCGGGGCGGGGAGAATGTGGACTTTAAAGCCAATTTTATAATGCGTTTTAACCAAAGAGAAAATTAGTCTAAGACTTCCAAATTTTTTAAACTTCTGTATCTGGAATATAATAACTGGCCAAATTGAGTTAAGGCTGAAACCAAAATGTGTGAATTTTCATTTAAATAAAATAATCCCCCAATGAAAGGAATCCTGGAATCTTTTAAACAAATGAAACTACTAGTTTTTCAACAGTTAAAGGTCATATTAGCCAGTAGAAGCCAGTGTTGTGCTGCCCCCCAGTGGTCACTAATCAGACACTCCCAAACTGACAAAGCTCCCTGGGTTATTTAGCACGTTTATTTCTGTAGTGCTTCAGTGTGAGTGCGGCCTGGAACCCGAGCGTAATAGGTACATCAAAACCAGCACCGCACACACTCCAGAGTCACAATTCCGGTGTTACTTTGTGTATTCGCACGTAATACAGATGGAGCCTCACCACCAGAAAGGGAAATTCTTCCTTAACATGAAAAAGGTGCTTTTTTCTTTTTTAATTCGACTATTTGCAGCGACATGCTGCAATACATAGACAGATCTACAGTCAGTGGTTTTCCAAGACCCAAACCCCCATTAAGGACTTAAATAATCTAAACCGCTGTTGATTCAACATATCCATGATGACGGCTGGCCGGGACGTATGGAAATCCACAAGCGGCAAATTCCAGCGGACTTGGTGCTGAGCAGTTTAGAAGTTGATGGCTTTCCCGAAGGAGGCGGCCAGGTTGGCTTCCCGGAAGGCCTCCGACACCGTCTGGGAGCACGGGAGAAAGCCGGGATTAGGGTGACCGACGGCCGCACTGAGGCGTGAGCGGAGTCGCCGTGGTGACTTACGGGATGGGCGTGGCAGACACGGGCAACATCTTCGCACGAGGCGCCATACTCCATGGCGAGGGCGGCCTCGTTGATCATCTCGCCAGCGCCCTGTTCACAGAACAGGCACAGTACTTCACTGGCAGTCACTGACATTCCAACCCCGAGTGAAAATTACTCCGTTTCCACTTGTACACCCCGGACAGACTGGTTATTCCGCCTAGTGGTCACCGATGATCGCGACTCACCGATCCCAGAATGTGGGCTCCCAGCATCCGGTCCGTGTCCTTGTGGCTGAGGATTTTCACCAGGCCCTCTGTGTCTGCGTTAGTCTTGGCTCGGCTGTTTGCGGCAAACGGGAATTTGCCGACCTTGAACGGGACGCCCTGTCGGACGGCCATCATGTAGGAATTACGTTGTTAAAGGACCGAAAGCATCAGTTACATACCTTGTGTAATACAGAAATAACTCAACGTTCCCTGCAAATTTGTGCCTGAGCATAAATTGTTTTTCCCCCATAGAGCCACCTATGGACGATTTTTGTCCAAGGGTGTCCCGTTCCGCACACTTAACATGCACTATATCCACACATATCGCATGGAAACGGTTAAGCATATATGATGGCTGTTTAACATCGAACACGAGGAAGTCGGTCAGCCTATCAGAGCGCAACATGCCTTTCAATTTAAAAGCGCATAATGAAAGTTTACGTGAAGAACGGCCCCAAACAACTTACACAGAGAACATAGCTGAAGCGTGTTCATCTGTTCAGATATCAAGGGTGTCCCATTGTTCTCAGGCACTTGAGCTCTTTGCGTCTTATATCAACATACGTCTCCAGTGTATAGTGTCTCAGCGTGATACACTTAAGTGGTTTAAATGGAACAAAGCCAACGTTTAGCAGTCCAACCCCCGCACCCTAACGAGCTAAGCAGGTGTAATCACACTG
This sequence comes from Mormyrus hasselquistii, assembly GCA_026779605.1. NCBI lineage: Eukaryota > Metazoa > Chordata > Actinopteri > Osteoglossiformes > Mormyridae > Mormyrus > Mormyrus hasselquistii. Next base: position 34,452,074 of record JAODKE010000068.1, read on the forward strand.
CGAGCCGCCATCCAGCCCCCCCCCATGCCCACCTCCTCCTTCAGCTGCTCCTCAGTTTTGCCCACCCAGGCCACTTCGGGGTGGGTGTAGATGACGGAGGGCACGCAGTTGTAGTCAATGTGGACGGCACCTCCCGCCATGCCCTCCACGCAGATGATGCCCTCGTCTTCGGCCTTATGTGCCAGCATGGGGCCGGCCACCACGTCCCCGATGGCGTAGATGCTGCGGACACCACCGACATTGATCAAAGGCGCGGCTGCTTCCCAAGCTGCCAGGTTCATACCCACATCCGGATCAGGTGCCTCCAAGGCTGATCCAGAAAAGCCTTTCAAAGCCTCATTTTGCTATCTATCGTAACATCGCGTTCCTGTAGCCATCGTGGGGTCTGTGAATAAGCCACGCTGTGCGTGGGGTTAGGGGCAGGGGCTTGTGCTGAGGAATACCTGGGCACTTTGGTCTGGAAGCGGCTGTCGATGGGGATCCGGCCGCGGTTGTCCAGCTCGACGCCCACATTCTCCAGGCCCAGGTTCTGGGTGAAGGGCCGACGGCCGATGCAGACCAGCAGGACGTCGCAGGTGAGTGTCTCGCTCTTCCCCCCGGCCGCCGCCTCCATCCTGGGCAGGAAGTTCCCACACCCATTACTGTGTGTCCAGCAGCAATCCATTTCACTGCAAGCTGCGGCCGATACAGTCAGCGATGGGGGAAATCAGGCTTCTGAGCCAGCAGGGGGCGGCGTTCCTGGCTGGTCTCAGTCCCATCGATGGCAATGTCACAACCACTACGGCCCCGGAAGCTTAATTTCTCCCATCTGGATTACAGATCTAAGCCTGTGCATAGCCCTGAACTCAGGTTGTCACATGGTCCACTGGATCTCATAGCTGCTATAGTGAAGGAGTGATCAGGACAGGACCTGAATTCACCTAGTGCTCTAGATTAGCGGTTCCTGAACTTTTTACACCGTGTGCGAGCTCAGAAAATATTGGGCTCCGCACACACCACCATTATGTCAGATCCCATTAAAAGGGGATACCTTTGCATACCACTAGAGGGAGCTTCCCATAGTTTGAGAACCACAGCTCTAGATGCAAAAATCACCTGGTAACAACAGGAAGGTAAACACCTGCAGACACTAAGGCCCATCAGAGGGGACAGCCCCCACCACCCACCCCGTCTGGCTGATTTACCACTATAAACACTCCACAAGCACTTACTAAATATCCCTATATGGGAGTATCCGGGCTCTTCCTGCATTATGAAACTCCAGTATGCGGTCTATGGTATCTTTGGGAAATAAGCCACAAACCACAGAATTTAGACACACCAAGACAAAGTTTTTATGGAGGTCAAGGAGATCCACTGGAACAAATATCCAGCATGGCCCAAGGATCTAGAGAGCGGGACGTCTGCCCGATCAAGGCCTCAGCCATCTGGATCCATAAGGGGAACAGAGGAAGGACTTACATCACATCTATCTGTCCGTCTGGCCTCTTGGTAGCACCCATCACCTTGGTGCTCAGTTTGAACTTCATGCCCTGCTTCTGTAGGATGCGCTGGAAGTTCTTGGAGATCTCCATGTCGATGCCCATGCCGCCCACGTGACCCAGGAACTCCACAGCCGTCACCTGGGAGCCCAAGCGCTGCCAGACGGACCCCTGAAAAAGCCGGCCATTAGAGGTCGCTCTTTCACACCTTATCACAACAGGCTCTCTGCTTATTAGTGTTCAGCAGTTCTTGTTTGAGCCACCACCCTTAGACACAAGGCAGCCTGGTTACCAAGAACGAGATGACTAGTCACCAGTGCGGGCGGATTACTAGGCGTATCGAAAAATGTGACGGTTTTGAAGCAGTAACTGGAAAATGTCACATACCAGTTCAACCCCAATGACTCCAGCGCCAATCACGATCAACTTCTCTGGAACCTTTGCAAGGGAGAGTGCTCCAGTAGAAGAAACTATGGTCTCCTCATCAATCTGTGGGAAGATCAGGTCAGGGTGTATAGCACTGGGTGCAGGATGTGGATCAGCAACTTCTAACCAGCCAGAGTTTCGAACCTCGATCCCGGGAAATGGCGTGACCTCTGAGCCAGTAGCAATCAGGATGTTCTTGGTGTTGATGATCTGCTCAGTGCCGTCGCCGATCGCTGCGGTCACCTGGTTCTTGCCTGTTATCTTCCCAAAACCATTTACATGTGTCACCTGGAAACAGGAGGCACATTAAGCTTCAGGGAGAGCCTATGAGAGCACAAAACTAAAACACAGAGGAGTGACACCCAATCAGAGCAGATCAACTTTCCCTGAAACCCTGCAGAATACAGGCCGTCACGTCTCTCAGTCGCTAATCGCCATTACAGCCACGAGAGACGCAGGCGTTTGAGACTCGCCTTGTTCTGCTTGAAGAGATGTGCAATTCCTCCCGTCAGCGCTTTGACCGCCCCACTCTTCTGCAGCATCATTTTCTCCAGGTTTAATTTGATTCCTGAGACTGTGCCGCAGCAGAGAAGGAGCATTTCAGTCTTTATTTGTTCTTTGGAAAGAGTCAGCCCAGTTTCTGCATTTTCACACAAACAATTATCTCATCAAACTTCCAGAAACTTTCTACTTACTCTCAATGCCCCTGCTTTCAAAATCTTTTCCATGTGCCAAATGATACAGGTATGAGTTGTTCAGCAAAGCCTGGAAAACACACCATGAATGAATGTCAAACTCACTGGGAGGTTCCCATGACAACGTTAAAGGGAGAGACTGAAGACTGGCGCGTTCACTCTACCTTTGAAGGAATACAGCCAACGTTCAAGCACGTTCCTCCAAGGGTGGCATTTTTTTCCACACACACCGTCTAAAATAAAACATATGTTTGTATGATATGGTGCTCTAACACCATAGCCCCCAGCAATTTTCGGAAGAACACCAGCCAATCCGCTTGCTTCTTCCATCCCAACACACCTCATGCAGCCAATCAGGAGTGAGGTTCTCTTAAGTCCGAATTTTAGAATGAAATGAATACAAGGATTGGCTGGTGGCCTCCAGGAAGACTGTGGGGATTGGCTGCTTTAACGTGGTGCCAAATTCCACCAGGGGGCACGTTACCTTGAAGCCGAGCTGAGCAGCTTTGATGGCAGCAACGTATCCGCCGGGCCCCGAGCCCACCACCGTGACGTCAGCATCGACTACAAGGAGACCAGAGAGAAGCTGTGAGCCGGGTTCTGAACCGCGGGTGCAAAGTTTCAGTGGGCAGCTGAAGGGGCGGGTGACGGTGACGGCGGCAGAGAAACAGGCGCTCACTTGGAGGTTTGTCCGCGTAGGTCCTCACAGACAGCGCGGTGGCTCCATGCAGCTTACACGGGAGTTGGTGACCCCGCTTAATTAACGGTGAAGATCAATCATCATTATACACGGGAAACAGTGAATGGAAACCAATATACAGAAAGCACTGTAATTAAACCTACATTTTGAAACGGGGCCTGTAAGCCTAAATGTCCTCAGTAGTATGTTGGAGCTGGCTATTTTACCTAAGAAAATGAAGACCAGCAAAGTCCTGAGCGCTGCCAGTCTGGTAACCCAGTACATGAATATAATCGCAAGGTAACTAACCAGTGCGCCCAGTGGTGGCTAGCAGGGCGGCACAAGCTGACTGACACAAAGGCTGCAGTAAGGAGTAACTCAGCTGCACTGTTCATGCGCATTTCTATCACACTGGAGGGGAAATCGAAGGCGCCTGCCTGACTGACCATCCATGCTGTCTGCAAGGGTTTCCAGGAGCTTAATCAGTTAGCAAATGTAGCGACTTCCAGCGGAGTCCTGCGCCCCCAGCCGAACTTGTCAGTACCTACAGCCGGTCAACAAGCCACATGACGATGGCAACATTTCCCCATTCTTGCATGTGAAACCCGGCTGCCAGAATATCTCCATATAGCATGTTGTGAGTAAAAGCGACGCGCATTAGCAGCTAGCATGTCAGCTAATGGCTAGGCCTTCAAACAGGTCACTGCGCTCCGCTTTAAAAGCGCAAAAACCGTTAGCTTCGGCACCTTTTGCGTGCCAGGCTGGTTGGGGCGAAGGCTGTCGCCCTGTAACTCTGGCAGTTACCTTGGCCAGCGAGCGGCACAGACGGCTCCAGCGGTGCATCTCGGCCGCACGTCTTTAACTTCCACGATCAAACCGCCCCTAGGAAGACTCGGCGTCCAAGGTCTTTTCATATGCGCATGCGCACAGCTGAGCACACGGCGCAGCGGTGCTATTCATGAACTGCATTAACGCTGGACCGCAGCGCAAAGCTCGCTGTCGCAGGTTGTCTGTTGATCTGCAGGGTTCCACGCAAAAAAGTGTAAAGGCCGGTTAACGCGGCCGGTGGATACAGTGTGACGGGCTTAATTTTACTTGTTTTACCGTTTGTGACATGCACGTATTTCCTGTCGGCAGTTTGCAGTTTGTTTTCAACTGCAATTTAGAATACATATATTAAGTATCTGTCTTTATGCTTCGTGACTTGTATCTGGCGATTGCGGAACTGCGATTGTGATGCTGATATCACATTTGAGCTGTGATCCCCCAAGCTACGGAGAGCAAGATGGAGCAGGGAAAGAGAACAATTCCAGTGCCTGTCCTCGTATCCGTGCAAATGGCACATAAAGGATTGATCTTGGGTTTATTATTGACTTGGACTCATAAATGTAATACACTGTAGATTTTATTTTCAACGTTTTGACACGATTGTTAAAGACTATCTATCCACCCATTTCCCAATCGTGTAACTTCAAACTGATGTGCAACTTAAATTACTTTAACTTTCAATTTCTTGTCTCCAATGTTGTTGGTCTTTAAATGTTAAATTTTGCAGTGGTACACTAGAGGGCGCTGTTGTATTGGTGTTATATTGCATAAACCGTATAGCCAAGGGTTCTTAAAGTCTGGACCAAACCACAAGTTAATCGATAATGGACGTTATGAGTCAAAATGGTTAACGTAAAGATGTAAACAAAATTTTACATTTCGGACGTTTCCTGTCTATGCTTTATCACTGATAACATAATTATTGTAGTTAAGTGAGCGTCGCCATCTCTTCATGACCACTATGTTTTTGACTCTGTTTCAATGGCTGCTATTATTTCGTAGTGGCAGCGTTTGTTTCATTACTGTATAATGATTTTCAGGTGCTTTGTTTGCTGATTGGTTAATCTCCAACTGGGTTATCCAGACTCGAAATCACAATCAATTCACCAAAATCAAAAGGTGACTGTGACTCCGTAGTCTAATGTAATGTATCCCATCGGGTGACTCATGGGGAAAGTTGTTAATTTTTGTCGGCACAGTGACGGTGTTAGAGGGACCAGGCTACCGCCTGCTGGTGTTTGTGCTCTGACCCAATTATCCGATGGGAATCTGCCGAAAGTGTGGCATCTGAGTTGAGGAGATACAGGTGCCGTTTCATTTCAGAAGAGGGGGTGGGCACCTGCATGACATGCAAAAGTACTTCACTCAAACTTTATACACGGTTTTATATATTTGTCCTTGTGCTATTTGTGGTATTTTGAAATGTTTTTACATTTTTTTAATTGTAAGGTTGCATGTATTGGGACGTTCTGTTGTTTTAGTGAGTAATGTCATCTTTTTGAAATGAGAGCAGTCTAGTCACGCAGAATATCTTCAGCTGACATATGAAAGTCATATTTGTTACTCTGTTTCATTAAAATAATTCCTTTATTTTTGATTGTGTCAGAAAAATGCATATTTTCTGAGTGAATCGAACAAAATAGATCTTGCTGCTTCTTTACAGAATCTGCCTTTAGAAATGTACTCTGTACAGTATATAGAGGGAAAGGTGATGTTTGTCAGATAGGTAGTAATGCATGGTGAAATGTTTTTTTTTAAACTGCTTAATTCAAATGTTGATGTCCGATGAAGCTGACAGTTCACTGCTCGATAATGAATATTTCCCTGGCGTTTGGGGGTATTTTATTTTTATTTAGTTGAATCCAGTGGAGGTGTTTTGAATTTAGCACAGAGCCATGCTGGATGTGAACTGGATGTGAGCTGGATGTGAGCCTGCTGGTTTGCTTTCTGTGGCCTGAGTCTCCTCATGTTCTCCCAATTTTCTTCCACAGGCAAATGCACAAATGGAACAAAAGAGACCCAGAGGTGGGAATATTCTCACACCATTCTGATGTTCTGGTGTCAGACTTGTAATGTGCTGGTCTGTGTGGATAATCAGTGGTTGTAAACATTTTGAAATAGATTTTTTTCCACACCAGTTTATGTATCTTTTTTCCTGTATCAGGGTGCATTTGTGGAGAAAGAGGCAGGAGGCAGACTGTCTAAAGCTTTAGGGGGGAGTGAGGCAGACTGTCTAAAGCTTTAGGGGGGAGTGAGGCAGACTGTCTAGAGCTTTAGTGTGTGGGAGGAGTGAGACAGACTGTCTACAGCTTTAGTGTGTGGGGGGAGTGAGACAGACTGTCTGAGTTGTGCTATTTTTAGAACAGGTCCGCGGGCACCATGTTGGTGACCCCTGGTCTAGAGCTTTAGTGTGTGGGGGGTGTGAGACAGACTGTCTAGAGGAGGGGTGTCAAACCCCTGTCCTGGGGGGCCAGAGACCTGCACAGCTTTTGGTTCACCCTCATTTTACACACCTGCTACTAATTACACAGGACTGCAGTTTAACACTCCTGGTCTACAGCTTTGTGTGTGTGTGTGTGTGTGTGTGTGTGTGTGTGTGTGGGGGGGGGGGGGTTAGGCTGTAATGTCCGTGACTTTGAGCAAATGTCCCCCTCCTGGTGAGCAGGCCCAGCCTCTGCATTGGAGCAGTACTGAGGCCTTCAGACTCCAAGTGCTCTGCTGTGTGGGATGACAATAGACCTCGGTGAAGTGTCGCAAGATGGGAGCTCACGCCTGTGGTGAGTGTGGGGGCCTTACTAATTATCCAGCCCACCCCCACATCCCCAAAACCTCAACTTTGAATTCTTTAGTTATAGTGTGTTGTTTTTATTGATGTGTAGGTGCAGGATGGGGGGGGGGGGGGTGGTTCTCTGTTGCATTGAAATATTACCGAACGCACGCACACACACACACACACACGGACACGCACACACACACCCAAGCACCAAGAAAGGAGCTTATTATTGTGACTGATTGTGGCCAGCAAGGAACGAGTGCCATTGAATTTGCTCTCTCCATTCAGAGCCTTTTCTCTGAGTGCTGGGAAGTCCATTGTGACACCTCAGGAAAAAAAACACACACTCTGGGCTGTTGTCTAAGGCTGCCTCTCAGCGAGGAGATGAATTCCTTCAGAAAGGACTATCTGAAAGCCCCTCAGTGCCTCCCCTTCGGAGGAATGGGCGGGAGGGGAAATTATCAAAGGTCCTTTTTGTCATTAATTATGGTGGGTAGTCTTTTGTTTTGCCCTGAAAATGGCCTGTTTATGCTTTTCTGTGCATTAAGAAAATAAGCAAAAATCCCGGAAGGTATTTCTCCCGGAAATTCTGCATGATGTTTAAAGCCGTTTTAATGTGGTTTATTGTCGGAGGGACAGAATGGTGTCTGTCTTTGCAGTTCCACTGTGGAATTAAACCCACAAAAGACTTACTTGAAAAACTCTTAAGTGTTTCCTTCCTCGGGCTTGTCAGTATGTATGATGCTTCACAAAATCTCCATATTGCTGTCAGTACAGAGCTGTCCTGTGCTGATAGGCCTTGACATTCCTGTTTCTAAAACGATCGGCCTCTTGAGGCAGGTCTGCTGCCGTTTACTTGCTGTGTTTTTCCCCCTAACATCAGGCTTAATCTTTCTAGAGAAATCCAGAATGGCCGAGTCTTGGCAGGTGATCTTGTTTTATATTCTAGCAGGAATTCAAAGCAAATTGGACTTCAGCATTAGTTTCAACTGCATGAGTACTGAGGACTGAGTGAATGGGTGAATGAATCGATGAATAATAGTGGTTTTAATCTTGAACTGGAGCGCCGTCCGACTCCTTCGCCCTCTTCATGCATCGAGCGTCATGTGTCACCGTCGTCATCATCCTGGTCATCCTCCAGGGGGTGCTGTCACGGCTGTCCCCTTAGGATGCGACATCAGCCGGCCAGCCGCTGGCCCGCAGCCAAGCTCAATGACTGGCTGACGCTGGTCTTCTGCTGAGGTCTGCAGGACGTCTGTCTTCTGCTACCTTGTGGCTCATGACGGCGGCTGCAAAGCCTTTATCTGGCAGTAAGAATGACAGTATTGCAGTCAAGATAATCAGGCTATGTTTCTTTGCTCAGCATCGCACATTGTCTCAGTGACATATTGTTTAATTAATTGACGTTTTTGGTGGGGCTTATGGTCCTTCAATTATCACATCGTCCGCAGTCAGACTCTGTCTGTTCCTCTGTCTTTTTGGGAAGATCAGCATAGTGGTTCTTTTCTCTCAGAGTCACTGCTTGTCAGAGTGGAGCGTCTGGGTCCTTTGCTAGGGGTACAGTCACTGCAGGGTCTCAGTCTTACCTGGAGATTGTACAAGATGAATGAGAAGGTATGTGAATATGCAGTAATATAAAGGAATATGGTACTTAAATCTCAATTTACATGCTTTATTTATGCTTATTTATGTTTACTCAGAAGGCACATTATTCCTAAGCGACGTACATTTTTGAGAAAGCAGGGTCTGACGGTCCCTGGAGAACTTCAGGGGTCGGAGGCCTTGCTCAAGGGTCCAATGGTGAAATTACTCGGGCAAGTATGGGATCTTAACTGGAAACCTTCTGATCACAGGTGCAGAGTCCTAGCTCACCTCCCCCTGGAGGACGATCAGGTTGATGACGACGGGGACGTATGACACTCGATGCATGAAGAGGAGAAGGGGTCAGTCAGAGCTCCATTGTCACATATGGGTTAAATGCATTGAACACATTTCATTGTTGTGCACTGTGTGCTGTGGTGTGTCAACAATGACAATTAATCACTAAATTCTAAAAAAAAAAAAAAATTCACCGAGCCACGCACTGCACCCTAAAATGCGGCATTGGTATGTAACTTGGACCCTGCAGCATGAAAACGGTGATCTGTAAGCTGCTGGGGTAAATGCACTAAACACCAGAGGTGGAGATTTCAGGTCCAGAAAGTACAAATCCAGACCAGGATTTTGTTTCAAATGACCAGTTGAGTATCTGTGACTGTGAGTCTTTATGCTCAACTGGTTGGTTGAAACAAAATCCTGGTCTGGATTTGTACTTTACGGACCTGAAATCTCCTCCTCTGCTAAACACCACAAACTGTCTGGCATCTATATGTATGACGGTGTGACTTTGCTCATTACCGGTGGCCCACATTCACACCAGAAGTATAGATCACCGACCCGGTGATCAGGCCAAAATACGCCCATAAGCCGCGTTTGACACGGATCGAAAGGCGTCTCTATCGACAAACTGTCACTCCCTGTTCAGGCAGGAGGCGAGATTTTGCCGGCTGACATATTGGTCCCTGGTAAATCGAGGAATTCCTCCCGTTCTGGTCTGTGCTTTTCGGATAGCCGGAGCTTCCTCATGGGGGCGCTGTGGTGCGACTGAACGTCAACAAGTAAGCAGGTAACCAGGAACTCACACTCTGATCAGAGGTCAGTGAACACAGAACATTAATGTGGTATGAAGCAGGGTACATGTAGCATCAAAAGTTTTTATAATAGTTATATATAATCTATCAGCAGTAGATGTTCAACCTCAAAGCTATCGGCGAGTTTCAGTTTCTCCCAGCAAAACTGTGCAGCTACAGTCCTTTTAACACTGCGGTGTAACTGAAGACTCCCTATATGACCCTGGTTTACTTTATCCTGACTGCTGCCAGTTGCTCAGTTTTGCCGTGTTTTCATCGCCCCGTTTTGGACAGGACCGGTGCCGCCACAGCCAACGCATGGTGACCCACATGGGAGGCAAGAAACAACAAGTCTGCGCTCGACGACTCAAAGCCTGCAAAGAACGTCCATTCAAGAACCTGTCCTCAGGTGACGGGCATATTTACCGTAATGTTCCTATATCCTATAACGCCCGTTATTTTATTCAGACCTGCTTACTTTGCCTCTCTGAGGCTTTGAACACAAGGCCCTCAATTTGATTACTCAGGAAAACAATCAGTGATTTGTCAACAGTGAGCCTTCAAAGGCATCATGGGCTTTTGTGAGCGATGCTCTGTCCTGCTACAATGGAGATGATGGGCTTTCCTCTCCTACTCTACCTTTTAGTGACTCCAGTGGCGGTTCTCAGTTTCCCTCTTGCCTTGTTTTCCCGACAATAGCCATCCCGATGCATTTCATTCCTATTCTGTTACAGTCCACTCTGGCGTGTACCAGCACAAAACCCGCTACACTGAATCAGACCCCTGCCATTGTCTGCCCTCCCCACTGCGTCCCTGTGAGAGCAGGGGGTGGAAATCGCTCCTACATTGTCCTGCGTAGTCGGACGCTGCCTCTGGCTCCGAGAAGATGATCTGGCTTCCTGTCTTAACCAATGAATGGAGCACGGACTGAAAGTCTTTAGCCTGTTTGTGTCTGTGTGGTGTTATCTGCGCTGTTAAAATGGCATTGAGATCGTCTGCCGATGGGATTGTTCTGTTTGTCCTCGGAGAGTCTACCTGCTGCGTCGCTAATATTTTAGTGAGAGTAGAATGCTCCGGAGTTCAAGTAAAATCCCTGAAAAGGAGTAAACGTTTTGGGGACACACAGGGAGACACAAAGATCGCGGTGCTGTCAAAGCAGTTATATTAGCTGCCCTGACAGCATGTGGTCTAACAAGTGGAGGGGAGAGGCCTGCATAAATAACAGATAATCTGGGATAAATTATGCAGATTTATTCGGAAGGGGAACGGCTAGAACTCTCAGGGTGATAGCTGTTGAAACCAAAAATCATGCCTGCAGAATGAAAGTGAACATGGTTTGATGGTAGCCTTAAGTTAACCTCAGACCCCGTTTCCTGTTTTAAGAGAGTAAAAAATAGTTCAGAAACGGCTTTTTTAATTTTTTATTTTCAAATCACACCAGCCTTTTTGCCAGAAATTAGCAGTATGAGTGTTATTATGTTCGATTTATTTATCAGATGCAACATGTCCAAAGTAACATACAAATGAAGATCAGAGAATAGGGTCTGACAGTCCCTGGAGCTTTCAGTGTAAGGGGATTTGCTCAAGTGCGCCATGGTAAAGTCACTCTGCCAGCCAAGAGTATTGAACCAGTGACCTCCCATTCATGGGCACAGTGCCCACAGAGCTGCACTCCACTCCATCATGTGTGCAGTATGCATGTTAAGATCCCACTTACTCACTCTATGTGTGGAGTTTACTCCTGCAATCCGAGATCATGCAGTAAAGCTAATTGCCCATAGTGCATGACTGCCAGTGCATATATGAACCTTAAATGGACTGACATCCCGCCAGGGCGTACCCCGGCCTTGTGCCCCGCCATGGACCGACATCCCGCCCAGGGCGTACCCCGGCCATATGCCCCGCCATGGACCGACATCCCGCCCAGGGCGTACCCCGGCCATGTGCCCCGTCATGGACCGACATCCCGCCCAGGGCGTACCCCGGCCTTGTGCCCCGCCATGGACCGACATCCCGCCCAGGCCGTGCCCCGGCCTTGTGCCCCGCCATGGACCGACATCCCGCCCAGGGTGTACCCCGGCCTTGTGCTCTGTTTGACTAGGGGTTGGTTCCTGAACCCCTCATTGACTTTCACCAGTATAAGCGGTTGGAAGATTTATGGATAGATGTTTATATATTTGTGCTAACTTGTATTGCTATTACTTGATGAGTAACATGAATATCTTTACTGGTCGTTTTTGTCTTGCAGATGTATAGTTTAAGAAAGTAGAAAACAAAGTGACTGTTCTTATAGAGATGGCACCTTTTCAGTTCTTCATCCTTTTGAAGGTGTTTTGTGATCTGATCGTTCGCCCCCCGGCCCTGACCTCCTCCTCCTCATGTTTTGCTGTGCTCTTGTCTGTTTTCAGTGATGAGTATTCATTTCTGGACTTTTGTCCTGACATTGTTACCGTCCTTTGTTTTGTGCTTGCTTTTTCATTTTCATTTTTCATAAGCAAGCTCGCAGGAGACATTTGTTTGGCTTCTCCACCTTTTGTTTCAGAATTCGGTTAGTTTGGCCTTTTGTCCAGCCTTTGGTTTAGTCATAAATTTGCCCCTGGCTTCCTTGAAGTTTCCATTTGTTAATCTCTACTTGGTTTAGTGTTACTATTTTTTCTGTTCCTAGGTACAATAAACAGCTCCTATATGTCTTCTGGGGGAGACGTTCAGGTCCTTCATTCCCTGTCATTTCCGTTATGTCCTATTTAAAATACCCCCAGGAAACTGAAGCATGTAACATGATAAGTAATTTTATGGGTGGGGTGGCTTAACACTTTCCAGTTATGGTTAAAACTTTGGTAGGTATCCAGTGGTAAATGACGGGACAGTTCCAACGGTGATTAGCTTGGAGTAGAAATGGAGGCACATTATCACTGGACAAAAGTGAATGGTACATAACACCCTGCTACCAAGGCACTGGGCAGGAAGCCATGTGAGCAAGCTGACCAAGGTACTGCAGAGACGTGGACGTGTGAGGAAGCTGACCAAGGTACTGTGGAGACGTGGAGGTATGTGAGGAAGCTGACCAAGGTACTGCGTGGACGTGGGCATGTGTGAGGAAGCTGACCAAGGCACTGCTGAGACGTAGACGTGTGTAAGGAAGCTGACCAAGGCACTGCGGAGACGTAGACGTCTGTGAGGAAGCTGACCAAGGTACTGCGGGGACGTGGGCATGTGTGAGGAAGCTGACCAAGGCACTGCGGAGACGTGGGCATGTGTGAGGAAGCTGACCAAGGCACTGCTGAGACGTAGACGTGTGTGAGGAAGCTGACCAAGGCACTGCGGAGACGTAGACGTGTGTGAGGAAGCTGACCAAGGCACTGCGGAGACGTAGACGTGTGTGAGGAAGCTGACCAAGGCA
>JAODKE010000068.1:34474729-34504993 GCA_026779605.1 Mormyrus hasselquistii
ATGCCCTATAGTGTTTGGCACCGTCTGTATGTGTCGCATCAACCTCCGCATGCCCTATAGTGTTTGGCACCGTCTGTATGTGTCGCATCAACCTCCGCATGCCCTATAGTGTTTGGCACCGTCTGTTTTTGTGGCATTAACCTTCACATGCACGATATTCTTTGAGTTGCCTTATTTTTTCCATGTTATTCAAGTGAAGCTTCATGTCAGCACATGTTTGCACAGATGCACAAAGCTCTGTGTTCTGCCAGTATTGGTCACGTTTCAGCAACAAAGGATCCTTTTCATTTTACAGCTTTTGCTTTCAGTTTTTCTGCTGTGAGAACTTTGCCCAGTTTTATCATTAGTTATTAAGAAAAAAAAAAAAAGATTGTAAGCGAAGACCTGGGTGATGTCCTGGGACTCTGCCTTCAGATCGCTGCACTCAGACTGTACTGTTTTTGTGTTTTTACGTCTGGCAAAAGCCTTTCAGCTGGTCAAACACTGATTCCTGGGTTCCCACAATCTTTCTGGTGTGCTGATTTGCCTACTGTAATTGCGCTCTGCACGTTGACGTGCTCTAACATGTCACAGACCTGCTCCACACGGTATTTCAATGCTGTTCATGCTGTGTATTTGCTGTTAAACCTTGCTGCACACACCAGCACTGACCATCACGTTTCCCTCTATAATTATAGAGGGTATGCGGCGTTGGGTCACGCTCCAGGCTCATCAGACCCAAAGCATTAGGGATCCAGCTCTCCTGCTTACTTTGTTTCAGGATTTGTATTTGGACATTAAAACCCGGCCTAAAGCCAAGCCCAACCAAACTGCCTGTTCTGGATTTCACTATCTATGTTTTGTACAAGGGGTAGCACAGAGGCACAGTGGTTACCACTGTCGCCTCACACCTCTGCGACCAGGGTTTGAGTCTCTGCCATGGCTCTGTGTGTGTGGAGTTTGCAGGTTCTACCTGTGTCATTATGGGGTTTTCTCCTGGTACTCTGGTTTCTCCCCAGAGTCGGAAAACATGCTGAGGTTAATTGAAGTTACCAAATTGCCTGTAGGTGTGCATGTGTGAACGACTGGTGTGCGAGTGAGCCCTGTGATGGGTTGGCACCCCATGCCTTGCCCCCATAGCCTCAGGGGTCAGCTCCAGAACCACGTTCTGACCCTGAATAGGATGGATGTTTTGCATAAGACATTCGTAAACTGCGGGAATGGCTGCAGTTTACGGGAATGGGGGTGACTCTTGGCATGACCTGCATCTTGTGACATTTTTTTGTGTTGCTAAGCTGTTTCCTGTTCATGCCAGCAGATCCACTGCTCTCCCTGGGCCGCAAAGCCGCCTCGTTCAGGTCGCCTGTCTCGCGTGTGACGCCTGTGCCCTACGCCAACTCTGTGACCCTACACTGTGCCACCGCTTGACCTGTCATTGACCTACCAGAGCATCACGTTCCTGTGGCTTCACTGATGAACGCGGTCGAGCATTTTTTGGGATCATTAACACCCTCTAGTGCTCCTTCTGGTGCGAGAGATTAAAACCCAAAGATGTCATCTCCGCACTGTCCTTAATAAGCTGGCATGCCGTCGGGTCCGTGGTTCGGTCCCTGTGGGGGTTGGTGAGTCCTCCCTGGCTTAATATCCGGTGGCAGGGCTGGCCGGACGGGGTGTCGAGGTCTGCGCCGGGTCATCCTACTTCTTGACCCAATTGCATTTCGTCACAGCCCATTTCCTTCTGGTGACATATTCCGCTGACAGAATTAGCCGATTTGTGTACGTTTTGCTGTGATTTTCATTGTCATTCCTTATTGACTTTGTCAATAATTATTCTGCTCAGTTTATTTAGAATAGTTATTATACAAAATAAATAAAACTCGTATTACACTGTTGGGAAAAAGATAAGATAGGTAAAAACTTTTTGTCTTGATCTGCTCCACATTCCTCCTACTGTCCAAAGATATCTAGTGAGGTGAATTGCTGCTTTCAAATTTTGCCCGATGATGGTTTGCCCCCCCATCCAGGGTGCCCCCACCCCAGGATAACTGGTTGAAAGGTGGATGGATAATCCTAGATAAATTCTAGAAAATATCTTTTTTTTTTTTTTTTTTTTTTAACTATCAAGTTTTCACCCAAAGAAACAGGTGTATGTATATCTAGGTAGCTTTTAGTATTAATCTCAATGACTCTCTCCCTCCCCCAACACAAAAAGAAAATAAAGGATTCAAAGAGTCCCTTGCATACAAAAGCAGGCTGACTGAGTGAAACCAAACCCCAAATCTGCAGATAAAGTGGATTAGAAAGGCCAGCAGGCCCTACAAATAGCCACTATCCTGTTTACATTGGTATCTGGGGCAGGCTTTCAGCCTAGCGGAGTGCTGCTCTGACTGTAGCTTGTAAATTGTCTCTATAGCTTCAGCTGGTGTTCAGCTGGTAATTTGTCAAGCCCTGTTCTGAACGGGCTATACAGAGCCGTGAGGGTCAGCCCAGTCAGATGGGGCCTTGGAATGTGTTTCAGTCAGGGGGGGGGTCACCTGATCCGTGAAGAGAGAAAAGCGTTTCTGAAGAGTGACACCTGCCGGGATGTAAGCTGAGATCTGAGGTTCAGACCGCCGCCGTTCCCCCACCGCGCCATGTGGCAGCCATGTTCGTCTGCGGCTTCAGACATCATGCCACCGGTCAAAACAAAAACGATACCGTGAAAGGACAAGGAGAGATGGGAGTGGCCAGGTTCTGGGGGGGAATGACAGCTGTGTCATTGTCACCCCAAGTGAGAGATCCAGTTTACTGTGAACTCCACACGTGGCAGATGGATGGCGTGAGTAAACAATGCCAGCAGGTAGACCACCCCGATCGCACTCGTCACGGCGAGGTTGGGTGCCCCCAGTGGCTGGTCACTGTTACAGCAACAAGAATGATTGAACCCCCCTCCCCATATATACAATATCTCACTGTCAGCTGAGGGACTTTAGAGGTTCATTCTCTTGCCACAGAAAATATTTCTTAATTTTTGCTGAAGACAGTGCTCTTGGAAAGAATGCTCATTTATTTTACCTCTAAATAGATACTTTTATGTACGGAATAATATGTAAACATACAGACAAGTGTTTGTCCGTAGTTGGTGATTAATAGATAATAATTAGGATCCGTACCATTTATGTGTTTTGTGTGCATGGTTGACTTTGTAAGCATCGTAAAGGTCCTGGAATAAACTGTGACTGAAGGAAACTGCAGAATTGCAAGATTATTCTGTGAGTCTGTCCTTCCGCTCAGCTCCAGGGAACAGATTTTGGCTCTGATAAGTAATGCATAAAAAAGATTTATAAACACATGCAAAGGAATCCTTAATTACCTTAATGTAACTGAGCAGTTACATTGTGTAAATAATTTTCATGCACTTTGCCAAAACGCTCATTCTGGCCACGTGTGTTTATAGTTCCTTTCCAGATGTTTATGTAACTTGAAATTGTGTTACCCTTGGGACATAGGGGCCCTTGGGTGGGGGGGACCCTAGGTGATGTTTCCTCAGAAGGCCCAGAGTTCTTAGCTGGGCCCTTGGCTGTTTGTTACCCTCTGTGAGATGGGGAGGGACAGACCGAGACCCAGCAGACTGAGACCCACCAGTTCTCCTCCTGTTCTGGCTACAGGTGACCTGGTGTATGGCTACTACAGGACGCAGCGCAAGTTCACCGAGGACATCGACTGGTCGTACGCAGGTAATGTAGCTCAGCCGACAGTGGCGGGGGGGGTTAGAGGCAGCCTGACTCCTGTCCCTGCCAGGCTTCAGGTCCGACAGGGGATGTGGGGTGGGGTAGGGTGGTAGCACAGAATCCATGAGGGCCTGGTGCTGATAGCAGTCCGTCAGAGATTCCCCTCTGATCACAGGCGTCCTATTTGATAGCAAATACCGAGATATTATACCTGATATTTAATGACCACGTGTCTTTGCTAGTGTTTGTGGGGGGTCGAGCAGCTCCCAGTATGTTAACCCAGCACCATGTAAAGCACTGAATAGGTTTCTCCTGTATTTTTCCTGGGTGGTTTTACACTTGTGAGTGACACTGAAAGAATGGTCTTGTTAGCACAGGTCCGGAATACCAGGCGCCCACCTGCCTTTGTCAGCTTCTGATTGCACTTTTATAAATCCCTATTACGCTGTCAAAAAAAGGCTCGTACGTCACTGTTTGGGCGTGATTCCGCTTGTCTTCTTTTCCCGGTATCCCTGCCCGGGCTGCGGTGTGATTCACCTGCATTTCGATTTCACAGGCTGCTGCTGTTTGTGATTTATGCACTTCTAAGCGTGAGTAGAATTAGCCTGCATGATGATCCCTAGTGACACATAGTGTGGCGGGAGAGGCTCAGAATTAGCGGCTATTTAAAAATATAATGTGACTTACATTAATGCTTTTTTTCCGCTCTCCATGGTCCTTGGTTTTATTCTGTCGCATTCATCTGTGAATTTACATTTAAATGTAGGACAGAGTGTCCCTAACCCCCTAGTGTCCGTCATCAGCATGAACCACAAATGGGTTCAGGGCAAACTTAGGTTCTGCAGTATGTAAGAGAGTAGCATTAAAGCACATATACACTGCGTAGGTCTTGGTAACTGAACATCTTTGATTGCCCAAAGAATTTTTAATGTTGTGATACTTGCTGATAAGCTTTTGTGTTTAGTCACGGATCAAAATTATCACCCATCGTTTTTATTAGAAAAGTAGAGAGGATTTGGGCTGGCTTTTGTTTTAGTCTAGGGTGGTTTTTCAGCTCCTCCTGTTATTCTTGTGCCCAGATTCCTTTCAAGTTTTAATGACTTTTCCGAGTTCCCCCCAAAGCTATTTTATCTCATAATCCGCCACTGGATCCTGCACTTTGTCCCCACTTGTATTAAACCCTCACACCCTGTGTTTTTACAGGGAAATTGATTCATATCAGAATCCCTCCATAGCAGCATAAGTCTCACTCTGGGGGTTGAGCCAAGTACTCTTTTTAGCGTCTGTAAAATATCTGCACAGACACCTTAGTATCTCCCGAGCACCGCGAAGACCTTGTGTGGCTGAACCCCGCAATGTGTCTCTGTATCTTTGGTATGGTTTCAGACATGCGGTTTGGTCTGAGTTCACGCAGTGCCATTCTGTAGTATATGCAAAACCATAGCAGCAGCGGAGACCTCAGCGGACCCACGTGGAGGGTACACGTCTGTCAGGGCTGGAGATTTGCCAAAGCCACCGAGTGTCAATATGAGCATTGGGGCATTAATAACCACATTTACATGTGAAAGAAAAGCTGATGGCCACCTCCCCGACACGGACATGCTGTCCCCTAATCAGACACCGCCCTGCTGGCGAGGGACGCTCCACACCGACAGAACCACCATCTCCCTGATACGGACATGCTGTCCCCTAATCAGACACCGCCCTGCTGGCGAGGGACGCTCCACACCGACAGAACCACCATCTCCCTGATACGGACATGCTGTCCCCTAATCAGACACCACCCTGCTGGCGTGGGACACTCCACACCGATAGAACCACCACCTCCCCGACACGGACATGCTGTCCCCTAATCAGACACCGCCCTACTGGCGAGGGACGCTCCACACCGACAGAACCACCACCTCCCTGACACGGACACGCTGTCCCCTAATTAGACACCGCTCTGCTGGCGAGGGACGCTCCACACCGACAGACCCACCACCTCCTCGACACGCTGTCCCCTAATCAGACACCGCCCTGCCAGGGGGACACTCCACACCAACAGAATCACCACCTCCCCGACATGCTGTCAGATAATCGGCAGCTGGGGCCTCCGCCTCCTCCTTGGCCTCTGCATGCTGGCAGCCGTCTGCTCCCTATGGCTTCATCGGCTGGATCACCACGCTTGGATAGAGCACTGTGGGCCTGTCGCTACTACCAGCCCCCTTGCCATAAGTGCACAGCTTACTGTGGTCACAAGCATGAATGAGGGCCGTCTGACCCCCCCCCCGCAGAGGGCCTTCAAGCACCAGCTGTTCTCAATCTTCTTGGCTTGTCCCGCATGTTTTATTTGACCTGTTGCAGTACTGAGGACATCCCTACACTGAAAATCCACAGCTTCAAAGCTGTCCAAAGTGGCATATAAGTGAGGCAGTGATTACATCAGAAGCATACAGCTATCAAGACTTGGGTACAAAAGCATTATGGGGCATCAGAGCCGTTTATCAATGATGCTACAGAAGTCACCACCACAAGGGGGCGAGGATCCTGCCAGAGCATGCTCCTGATTTTAACGAGCCTGGCGGCTGGATGGACCTCGCCGGCGTCAGTGTGGGAGTGTCTGTCTGACCGAATGGTAATGAGACACATGAAATGGCACTTTGTTCCGATTGTAATTCTAGGCTCTTGTAGAGAATGTCACCTGACAGCGCTCAGCCTGTAAATGTTACTGCATCGCTGACATTGTCACGCCCTGAGAAGATCTGCATTTTTCTTATGGTAACCAAACACACTCCACAGTGATACCTTCTCAATTGTGTCCACACAATGAAATAAATCTCCTTCAATTTTAGAAACTGCAGAAATGTTACCACTGATCTTCTGTAATTCAAGGATAATGATTTCATGTAAGGTTCTTAATCTTAATGATTTGGGGATTACATTAGAATGTAGTACGATGTTAGCATGTCTGGGGGGTTGGGTAACCAGTTGACCTTGGACCCCCAGAAGTTCTTTTTTTCTCTTAACTCAGGAATTTTTGGTTCCTCCCTACCTTGGGGGGACTCTGATGTGAAAGGCACTATATAAATAAGAATTGTGTGGGACTGATTTGAATATGCCACTGTTTTGTAAAGGGTTATCTAATGTTAAGTGGTGTGTTGTGATCCTCTCTGTTTAGGTTCTCACCTAGCAATTTGACAGCCTTTGCATGTATCGTGACAACACTCCGGTAACCGGTAACTCTGGATCTGTTTGTCTCGGATGTTTTTTTAGGGTGGGTGGGGTGGAGGGGGTGTCATTTAGTGAAAATGTGGCGTGACGTGTCCAGGCCTGGCCCTGGGGAGCGCGATGTGGAGGACGAGAGCTTTGCTGGCTCCGAGGACGTCTTGCTGAATCAGAAAGGAGCTTATTTCTGTATCTCGGGAGGAAAAAATAAATCAGGAAAACTGACAAAAACGTGACGTGTATGATAAATGAACAGTCGCAAATTAAGAATGTGGCTTGTTCAGCTTGCTGAAAATGTGGCCCGTTTTTGGGTCCCGTTCTAGCAAACCGATGTCTGCATTAGTCTGCCCAGAGTTTTCCCGCGGGCAGAGGAGCTGTCCTCATTACGGGGGACTGCTCATTAGTCGCCACGGAGGGCGTTCTTAATTATGCCGAAATTTACAAGCGGTGTCAAACACGGCGTGCCCTCGGCACATACTGTAGCCATTGAAATGTTAATGGGGGCACTAGGGGGGTCTGTACATTTCGATAGCCTATTTGACACCAACGTGTCTTGGCAAGGACACTGGGACATGGGGAGCTGTGTGGGTGCGCGCGTGTGTCCGTATGTGTGTGTGTGTGCGCTCGTGCGGTCTGCGGTGGAGCACTTTCTGGGAACAATCTGATTTAATATGAATTCACAATCTGCTCCTGATATCTCAGCATGATAAAAAGCTTTTCAAATGCAAAACACATTGTGCTGTTTCTTCTTCACGCATTTTTTCCCCTCGAGGCTCAAAGACCTGATGTTGTAAATGGCTCCACTCACGCTGAGCGCCAAATTCGCGCACGCAAGGCTAACACGGTGGAAACACGAACGTCAATCTGCCCCTGATCCGCTGCTGATGCTCATCGGTCATTCTGGATATCCGTAGTATTTTTGCATTTCATCAGAACTGTTCTAGTGGTCAGGAATGGCCCAATGCATTGGTGAACAAAGAGGCTGGTTAGAGCCCAGTGGCCACCAGGGGTCACCCTCATCTGATCAGCCTGTCAGAATGGGAAGATAACAAATGATAAACAGGTTAATCATCATTTTCTTAGGCTCCCAAAAAGGGTGCGGCCGCCCTGCTTGTAGTGATGTCAGTTTCGCGGGTCCATCTTGTCCCTCTTTCTAGATTCCTTTGTTATGTATGATAGGGCTGCACAACATCACATCTCGGCGTAATCTCAGTTACATGCTGTACGTGCAATAATCACCAACGCTTTGGCTCACCGGCGTAAACATTTGTCTGGATGCTGGCTTTTCGTTGCAATATGTTTATTAAATTAAACATAAGTATATGTAGAATACACATTTTAGGGCATCACAATGCACCTCTCATTAATATTTTAGGCATACTAATATGGTTACCAAATTGTGGGCGTAAGAAAACATCCATATGGTACCAGCAAGCCGGTGTCCAGACATTTACAACGTTTTTGCCCGTGATCTAAAGCCCTGGTGATTATTGCTTATGCTCCATAGAATCGTGATGTGATATCGTGCAGCCCTAATGTTTGACGTGCTGTAGCGTGGCTTTGCACCGTGACACATCTCTGGTTCTCCTCAGGGAGCTTAAACCAAGACAACTGGGCTAAGCGGTACCCATCCTGCAGCAGCGCCAAGCAGTCACCCATCAACATTGACGATGACCTCGCCCCGGTCATGCTGCAATTCCAGGGACTGCAGCTGGAGGGCTTCAAGCAGCTCACCCCAGAAGGCACCACCATCCACAACGACGGGAAGACTGGTGAGAGCGCCCCCGCCTGTACACTCCCAAACACTCATCGGAGCAAAGATCTTATCTTATGTCCAGAAATGGTCACTTTCATGGCATCTTCCAGTGTGCTGGTGTGCGGCATGTAGTCGGTCAGTGTTGGGTTACTGCACCCGAGGCAGTTTGGATAAAACCCAAATGATCATCATCACCATCATTATCATCACCATCGTCGCCACCATCATTAGCATTATCATCACCATCATTATCATCGTCACCATCGTCGTCACCATCATTAGCATTATCATCACCATCATTATCATCGTCACCATCGTCACCATCGTCGTCACCATCATTAGCATTATCATCACCATCATTATCATCGTCACCGTCACCATCGTCGTCACCATCATTAGCATTATCATCACCATCATTATCATCGTCACCATCGTCACCATATTACCATCATCATCGTTATTATCATCATCACCGCCATCATTATCGTCACCATCGTCGTCACCATCATTAGCATTATCATCACCATCATTATCGTTATTATCATCATCACCGCCGTCATTATCGTCACCATCGTCGTCACCATCA
Organism: Mormyrus hasselquistii; assembly: GCA_026779605.1. Lineage (NCBI taxonomy): Eukaryota > Metazoa > Chordata > Actinopteri > Osteoglossiformes > Mormyridae > Mormyrus > Mormyrus hasselquistii. Next base: position 34,483,968 of record JAODKE010000068.1, read on the forward strand.
TTAGCATTATCATCACCATCATCATCGTTATTATCATCATCACTGTTGTCATCACCGTCATCACTGCCACCATCTTACGGTAGCTTCCTGACCTTCATCCCACTCAAATCACCCTAATGCTCTGTGTTCCTCTCCCCCAGTTGCTATCAGCCTCGATGCAGAATACTACATCGCCAGCGGGGGGCTGAGGTCCAGGTTCAAGGTGGGCAGGATTACCTTCCACTGGGGCACGTGCAATGCGTCGTCCGACGGCTCCGAACACAGCCTCAATGGCGTCAAGTTCCCCCTGGAGGTACTTACAGTGGGCCGTCCCTTGGGTTCCTCACTGGGCATCCATGCTTTTAGTGGCCATAACCACTTCAGCTGCTAGCTGTGATCTTTATTTTTCAATGTAGCTCAGTTACTGAGCACAGTCCTCAAGGACATTGTCCAACTTTAAGGTTCCTCTGTTAGATGCAGATCTTTGGCTACGAAGCAGGAGAGTTTAAGTCGATCGACGATGCTCTGAAGGAGGGGGGAAAGCTGACCGCTCTGTCTGTGCTCTTTGAGGTGAGTCTGATTATGGGACCAATTTGGGTGTCCTTGTACCTGCCTGGGAATGTGGGTTTGTGAACAGTAAACATGGGATGTAAATAGTTAGTGACCACTATCTTTACTGAGAAGGCATGCCAGATCATCATTTTTTCTTGCAGAAGTATGAGATCATAAAGTATGGAGATGCCACTGATCATGGTGGCACTGATCTCTGCATTGCAGGACCCTTGGCGGTCAAAGCACCTCATTTATCATGTCTGCTTGCCGGTACCTGAGTCAGGGCATGTAGAGGTCGCTAGGAGGAGCTGTAGTGGTAATTACCCATAATTCCCAGCAGGCCGCACATCTCCGTAGGATGCTGACCCCCAGCAATGACAAGCATGTCTATGAAATATACCCCTTGTCCCCCTTATGGTGTGACACTCTTTTTTTTACACTTCCCTAGATGAAGTGCAAAATGTCTCTCTTCTGTTCCAGACCAGCGCAGTTGATAACGAGAACTATGAATCTATTATCAACGGTGTCAACGCTGTCAATCGATTTGGTATGTCACATGGGAACGAAGCACCGGTCAGTCATATGACCTTTTGTTTTGATACAGCAGCCAATGAATTTTCGACATTTTTCAGAGACGTTCTAAGCATGGGAGGGTTTGTTAATGGACCTTGAGGTCTGACGGAGCTGTAGGCGTCCGAAGTGTGTGTCCGGCTGTCACAGCACGGCCTGGCTGTGATGCGTGTGATGGTGAATTCCTCTCCCTCGCCATCTTCCAGGTAAAACCGCCACCCTAGAGCCCTTCTCCTTGCTGGGCCTGTTGCCAAACTCCACGCAGAAGTACTACACCTACAACGGGTCCCTGACTACGCCGCCATGCTTGGAGACCGTGGAGTGGATCATCTTTAGAGATACGGCGTCCATCTCGGAAGCCCAGGTGAGTGAAGTTCTGTGCCACGATGTGTCCATGCACGTGAATCAGCAAAGAGCAGATTCCTCGAGGTCTGCGTGTTTGTGCATGTGTGTGTCTGTGCTTTCGTGGTGACGGGCGTGTGCTTATCTGCTGGGTTTCTCAAGAGATCCATGCCAATCCCATCACATATCTGGGCCCGAACAGGGGTGTTAATCACCACTCAAACCACGCATTTGCATTTGCATGTTGACCTCAAACAGCCACTACACTAAATATTAAACAGACTTGTTCCTTAATTAGGAGATGCTGCAGGAGCACGTTCTGCTAACTAGCTAGCTACGATCTGACTCTACTGGCTGGGGTGAAAACAAAAACAACAAACCGGCCCCTTCATCTCGCTCTCTTCTAAGGCCCTCCTCGTGCGTGCGGACCTTTGAAGGCCACATTCACCGGACCCCTGGGCTTTGTCTTAGCTGCACACAAGGCTGCACCATCAATATTTCAGCGGTGTGTCAATAGTGAGGGCGTTTGTCGGGGGCTCTGGGTTTCTGGCGACTTTTTTTAGGCACGAACTAAATTCTCAGTGCATTTTAGCCCTACAAAGGACTAGGGAAACACTGTATAGAATGTATGTGTTGCTTTTTTTATGGTCTTTTACTTGATTAGTTGTTCTCTGCTGATGTTCCCAGCTAAGCCCCTAAACGGTCAACACAGTGCTTATGCCTAGGGGTGGGCCATATGGCAAACGTATATCACGATTTTTCACAGGCCGGATCACAATCCACAATCTTATCACGGTTATTTTTCATGTTCGTTTTTAAGACTATTTTGCAAGTTGCTTGACAGCACAACCGAAAGAATTCCCCTGCTGTAAAAAATACAGCCCTATAGTATAATAAAACCTTAAAGAAAAACATACTCAGCATACACTCTGAGGATCCCACGTGCCATCTTTGTAAAATAATTTGCTTAGCATTTTGGGACGAAGGTGCAAAAGGGAGAGAGTGGAAGAAATCTGAAGCACTACTTACTGTTAGCTATTAGTGTTTGTTGGTGTGTCGAAATGAATTTGGGTCACAAAACAACTTCAGATACGTGTCTGAGCCATAGAACTGCAGCTGACACGATACACGATACTGTGCACGATACAAACGATCTCTCCGTGAGATCATGGAAACACTTCAGAATCGTTCATCATCTTGTCAAATCGCACACCTGTCTTTATGATCTGTTAGGGATGCTTTACTCCGTGTCAGGCAGTCTCCGTCATGTGGGTGTGTATTCAGCAAATCCAGAGCCCCGCATCAGCTTACTGTTCCTGTTTTCAAGCTGGAGATGTTCTGTGAGGTGATGACCATGCAGCAAGCCGGGTTCGTCATGCTGATGGACTACCTGCAGAACAACTTCCGCCAGCAGCAGCCCCAGTTCATGGGCCAGGTGTTCTCCTCCTACACCGGCACGGAGGAGGTCCTCACGCCTGGTACGTCCTGCCACAGCCCAGACCACAGCATCTCCTCCGAGGTGGCACAGGAACGCAGCCTGGTTTCCGGTAGTAGACCATGAGACTATTTGTCCTGCTAGCCTCATCATCACTGGTTGAGTATTTGTTATGCTTTTGTTAATTACATGGATCAAAGAAAAAGGCTATTTTGGGGAATACTCAGTTCCGTGAGTGATTTGCAGCAGGGCCCCAAAGAATTCTGGGTCTCGGTTCAGCAAACTGTGTAATGTGAGCTCGCGGACCTGGTCAGGACAGTCGGCCGGTGGCATGAATGCCGTCTCAAAGGAGGCTGTGCGTTTTCCTTGGTAACGGTTTTATGTTGCTAGGTAACAGAGTTCCATAGCCTCACACAAGCCAACATCAGTTTTCTGATAATTGTTTTGACCATTTCCTTCTCATTAGCCAGCGCTAAATATATTTTAGTTCTCATCTACAAGTTATTTACTGCAGACTTATTTTGACACACTGGAGACAGTGTACAGTGTTCCTCATCCCGCAGACTTATACTGCCCTCTTGTGTTCCAGGTAGATGATTTCCTTATAATTATTATTTATTTCTGTTTTACGGACATGTATTTGGCCCCTTTAATAAGATAACAGCCGTTACATATTTTCACTGCTTTGGATTTCAGTTACAAATTTTCCAGCTGCTATTAGATTTATTTGTATAAGCATCAACATTACAGTTTCGTGGTCTGCAAATAAATAACAGCTGAGTAATATTTTCACCCGCGATGCTTGTCTGGTCCTCGGCGCGCAGTCTGCAGCTCGGAGCCAGAGAGCGTGCAGGCAGTGCCGCACAACTACACCGGCCTCCTGGTGATGTGGGAGAGGCCGCGCGCCGTCTACGACAGCGACATCGAGAAGTACGCCGTCACTTACCAGCAGCTGGGGGCCGGAGACCAGCCCCGACAGGAGTACCTGACGGACGGGGACCAGGATGTGGTAAGGCGGTGTCACCTGTCTGTCACAGACAGGAAGCGGCCAGCTAAAACAGATATCCGTGCTCTTCGTCATCATCATCATCATCATCCTAAGACTCCTCTGTCTTACATTACTCACTTTAAGACTGAAATCTAAGTACATAGGTATATATAATTATATGGAGCCTTCTGAGGACAAAGGTCACAAAGTGTATAATAAAACAAATATCCACAAAGTTTTCAGGTGCCGTTTAAAAGACACTGCTGGCTGATTTAAAGTCCACTGGCAGGCTGAAATGTTTTCAAAGTAAAAAGTTAAATGAAAAAAAGGTTAAAAGAAGCTAAAAAGGAATTATTTAAGTCGTAAATTTATGTTTAATTTGTTACAAATTGTCTCCATTCCTGGGTACCGTTTTTTTTCAATGTTTCATATTTGGCATCTTGATATTTGTTTTCTTTCCACAAGGGGGCGATAATCGAGGACCTTTCTGTCAACGTGAGCTATACGATCCAAGTTGCTGCAGTGTGCACTGACAGTCAGTACGGCCGCGCCAGCGAGCGGCTGGTCGTGCACATGCCCCCGGATGACCCCGGTAAGGCCGACGCTGATGCCACAGGGGCATAATGTCGCTCCTTGCGTCTCGGAGCTGACAGCGTATCGTTGGTTTTTGCGAGGATCTCTTGTCCCCCCCGTGTCCTGAATCGGAACGGTGAACGTGTTGGTCTCATAAGTGGTCCTGTCTGTGAAATTTTAGGCCAAAATAGGTACTCTGGTAAGGTAACAGGTAAAGGGCACCCAGGTAACCTGTGGGGAGATACAGGTCGGCACCATCCTGGATTATCCCAGATTTCTGTTCGGTCGAGGCAGGAAGAGAGAGTCACTTGCGCCAGTGCTGAACTGCGAGCACGCGGCTCACCTGATTGCCCCTGCTGTTGGCTTGTAGTGACGCTCTATCATCTTCCGTTTCTCTGGTGTTGGGATTTTCCCACTTTGGGATTCTGCTCCCCCTCTCTCTCTCTGCTGAGCGGACGATGCCCTGTATGCACATCTAGACTGCTTTGCCGCAACACGGAGATGGACGTCCTGTACCTTGGAGATACACCTGCCGTTTAGCTTCTTCTTGTCTGTGAAACCTCTTCTTGCTACGTTCCTTGATAGTAGGATCTCGGAGTGAAGGAATGTGCGCTGTGTTCGATGCTGTAACGCAGAGGCTGAATTCATCTTTCCTGTCTGTGAACTGTTTTTTCCTCAAAGTCCGGAATTCTCTGAAAAGGAGATGTCTGATTGTTCTGTGCGCCGTGGAATGATGTGTGAGGAGATATTTGTGTATCTGAAGTCTTGTGTAGAGATTCACAATAAAATGATCCATCCAAAGAATCCTGAGTTATGATATTTACATTTCCATGTACACACACGTACGAGATCCGTGGGTATACATCTGGGTTTCCCCAAAACCTTGTTTTTAAAGGCACCTTAACACGCACATATCAAAGCAGACTGCGATTTTGTTTTCCATTGTAACAAGCTGGGAAGCTTAACACCGTTCTAACTTAATGTCCCCCAGCAAGGTAAGCGGCTCCACCATGGCTATCTTCCTGTCGTGTGTTGGGAGGGTGCATGGGGGTCTGTGCATGTGTTTGTCGTCATCCTGTTGTTTCCTCATGTGTCAGTTTTCTCCTTCTCAGTCTTCTGAGAGCTGAGCTGAATGTTCTGGAAAACTTCAAGTCCGATTCCTGTGATGCATGACTTGTTTAAAGTTGGCCCAGATGACCGACTGATTAAAATATTTAAATTGTTATTTTTTTTGATTATACGTATACATGTGTCACCGGAATGGTTACAGGAGTCTGTCTACTCACAAAACATGAAATTGGCTGAAACCTCATATGGGAATTTGCATAGTGAATGCAAATCGGTTTTAATGTTTTATTGTGGTCATGTGACATCCTTTAATGACTTATGATTAGCTTTCAAGCTTCAGTTCAGTTAATGTTCGTGTGTGTGTTACATGTGAAACACAAATCCCCAAGCCCATTTCAGACCTTGTGATCTCCTCTGTAATGTGTGTAATGCTATAATCATCCATTTTCCATCAGAGACCAAGAGCGATTCTGATCCTGACCCTGGCTATTCAGATTACACTGAAACAGAGGACGACAATAAGGTGACTAATAGCAGCAATCAGTTATCATTACAATCACTGCTCATCGAGCGACTGTCATTAAGAGACGGTCGCTCACTGAATATCACGGTAGTCTAGGTGTGATCGCGTAGATGTGTTCCATACTCGATTTCCTTTGTCCTTTGTGGAGTGGACATTTTAAACATTCTACTTCAAAAATCTCTAATTCTATGACATTTGGTCATAAATATGCACATTGGTTGGGAAATTTAATTACTACTGCTATTTTTGTAAATGAGGATAGTCTCTAAAAGGGGAGTAGTCAGCATTATTATTATTATTATTGTTTTATTTTTATCTTTTTTCCTCCCGCCACGTCCTGCTCCTGAATCATGTGAGGCCCTAGATGTTCATTGTTTAACATGCACTGTTGTGTATTTCAGCTAAATTCAGAAATACACCAACCAGACCGGAAGCAGGTGACGGTAGAAGAGCCAACCCCATCCAGGTCGTACCGGCCCGACTTCCTGTTCCCTGGCGTCACGACTGCCTCGCCAGTCCTGAGGAGGATCACAGCAGAGTATTCGCCTTCCTGGTCCACGGAGCAGAGCCACGTGAGCGGGAACACGGAGCCGCCCGTAGCCGGACAGGGTCATCGAATGGGAGGCCCTGTCACCAGCGCTTACCATGATGCCGTTCTCACCAAAGCGGCTTCTGCAAGTTCTGCCGCAACTCTGACATCTCCTGGTAGTAGCTGGGCCCTCTATGGCCCAGGGGTCCCCACGCAGGAGAGCGTGATGTCACATCCTGCTACTGAATCGACCCCCATCCCGGAGAGGCTGGCGGGCCAAACCTCCTCGGCCCCCCTCTTTGGCAGCCCACTGTGGCCCACGAGCCTAGTTTCCCAGCAACCTCTGAGTGCCACACCCTCCAAAACTGTCTCCCAGACCACCAATGGTGAGGCCGCTGTGTGTGGCTCTCCTACGCTATGCCCTCACACAGACCCTGTCACATGCCTGCATGCTAGCTCTCTGTCGCCCCCTCCTTCCGCTGCTGTGTCCTATCAGACCCATCCGAGCCTGCCCCCTGATGGTTGGAGGCTGCCCGACAGTCAGTCTGGAGTGGTCTGGGGAGCATCCTTCAGCACGGGGATGCCGCTGTCTGGTGGTGGTCTGTCTCTCAACCCCCTGTCTCCCTCCACCCTGCTTCTGCACTCCTCTTCCCACACCGTGTCTGGCTGGGCCTCGGGTGACGTCAGCGGTGGTTGGGGTAGTGCTAGTGATGAGGAGGATGGTGATGATGGTGACCTAATATCTGGTTCATCGATTTTGGCCACAGGTGATCCCCAGATCATGTCTAGTCATACTTTACCCCTTCAAACTTTACCTGATTCATCTGCCACTGGGCAGCAGTCTGGCTCTGACCTGGACCGAATTCACATCTCTGAGCGGCTGAGAACCTCGTCCAGCCCAAATGCACTTCCGTCCTCCATTCCGGACCCCCTTCAGCCCTCTGTTACTTTACCCAGTGACTTTGCTTTGATGGTAGCAACCGATGAACTCTCGGAGTCTTTCACAAGATGGCCTAGCGGCGGCCAGCCAGCAGGGGACGTTAGTCGCGGGGCTGGGCGCGTGGAGCCCTCACTGATCCGTAGCGGCGCTTGGGGGTCTGTGGCGGCGAGCCGGGGAGCGAGTTCGCCGCCGCCGCCGCCATCCCCTGTCGCCTCTGACTTTGCGACGCCTCCCTGTAGCTCGCTTCCCGGCAAACCCTCGGCGTGCTCTGCTAGGTGGGATGCTCTGCATGCTTCTCTCGCTCTCCTGTCGCCTCCAGCTGGCCTCGAGCCAGGTGGCCAGGCCGGCAGCATGCCCCCCTCCCCCGGACTGTCCCCCTGCTCCTCTGCTAGCTTAGCTGCCCCCCCCCTGCTTCCCTCTGCCATCGCTGGGGCTCTTGGTGACGCGGGTGATGCGGAAGGCCGCTCCACGCGGGGTCCCGTAGGTCTGCCGGCCTCTGCTGACGCGTGCATTTCTGTTGCAGTGGTCCCGGCCAGCGCCCAGAGCCCCACGCCAGTCCTCACTCGGGCCCTTCCCACAGAATCCCTTCCCCCCTCCCCCAGCGCCTCCCTCGAAAGTGGCTCCACCCCCACGGAGGGGCAGGCTGACAGTAGTGCTTCAGGCTCTGCGGTGCACCCGGACTCCCACGAGGATGTAGATCAGGAGTTGGAGGGGGGCCGGGTCTATGAGATGGCCACACCCACCGGTCCCCCCTCAGCACCGGACCCGGCGGTGGTGCCGACCGGCAAGGGGCAGGACAGCGACGACAGATACAGTGGGCGCTCCTCGTCGTTCTACTTTGAGGCCGAGAACGAGGGCAGTAGCAGCACCGGTGAGATGGAGGAGGCGGAGCCCGGGCCGCGGATCCTGGGCAGGGCCGAGGAAGGCAGCGCCTCAGGCCAAGGCTCGTCCGGGAGCCTCTACGACAACGAGACCTCCACAGACTTCAGTATCTCAGAGTACTCAGGCAGGCAGTCTGAGGATGCCACGGAGGCAGGTAAAGCTTGTTGGCCCTCCACAAGGGGGAGCCGCATCCTAGCAGGCAGGTTAGCATTCCGATGGGGAAATGCCGCAGGGCCGCATTGGCAATGTGCCAAATCGCAGGGCGACCGGCTGATTAACTGACCACCCGTCTGAGATCCAGTGACACATGGGTAAGGTAAGGTTTGGGGGTTAACCAGAACTTGGACTGTGATCACTGTGGCTTTTTGAACAACGGATCGTAGGTATAAAACAGCACGATAAACTCCAGGGACATCGCACTCGCCTCAGAACTCTGTACAGTCTTCTTCAGTTTGGCATTTTTCGCATTTTAAATGTATCCCAGACTTAACAGCGGAAACCGGAGCAGCCATATTATGGGAATAATGTTTATACTTCATAATAATAGGATTCTGTATGAGTTTGGGTTATTTAAATTAATAGATCAGTACTTCCCAAAAGCTAAATTATAAGAATATAATATAAGAAAAAAAACAAGAGTTAAAGGGGAATTGTGGGTATTCTTTTACACAAACCATCTTGACTTAATTGACACATTAGCAGGTTTCGTGTTTATTTAAAAACCATTATTTAGGACTGATGCAAAGTTTGCTCTGATAGTCCAGATGTTTTGGAGGCCTGAGACACTGAGAGAGAAGGTTAAGGTTAAACAGAGCAGATAAAAGAAACCAAATTAAGTAGGAATGACACAAACATCCTGCGGAAGTTAGACTTTCATCTCACCTAAATTGTGCTCAAGCACCAGGCTGTCCATCAGTTATGACAGAGATTTTCCACATGGTGGCAGCAGAGCACCATCCTCTACTGGCTGTCAGATCGACAACAAGCATCTTCTTTTCAAAAGCTGTCCAGCTCTCTTCTAAGATTGCATTCTGTATCTTGCAACATCACTTTGGCTTGCCATGTACTTTTCTTGCATTTGATTTCTGCTTAGAAAGTGACTTATTTCCTGCCTTGAGTTCTGTGCGGACACCGGCTTGATGATTCCTGTGTCGGCACAAGAACAAAGTGCTGCTTCACTTTGCTAGTAGAGGGGACGGGGAATGAGGCCCTGGGGGTGCTGTAGTGTAGTCAGTGCTTTGTGGGAGCGTGGGGGTGGATGTAATAATGAGGGAATCTGTCTTAGACCACATTTCTTGCCTGTCCATCACATTTGAACTCCTTTAAAAAGAGTGTTTTTAATCTGAGCAAAAAAATTACAGTTCTGTCTATTATGTTCATGTTATTCATTTTTCAAGGAGAGTTCCAGACACATAGACAGGTAATAAAATTGACAGTTTGCCCCCAACCCTAATCCTACTCTCCTTGAATTTATTTCTGGCTATGCGCCTGGTGAGCAAATGCGGTAAATATTGAGGTTCCTGATGCAGTATTCACTTGCCAATGAGCTGCCCTCATCTTCCTCAAACAGAGGTGAGCAACAGCAGCCCTGAGTCCCGGATGGCCCCGGCGGGGCTGGAGAGCCAGGAGATGCGAGCTACTATCCCGTTGGCCGTGGTGGCCGCACTCACTTTCCTGAGCCTGCTGGTGCTGGTGGGCATCCTTATCTACTGGAGGTAAAGCCACAGCTGTCCCCCGTAACCGTCACGTCTCTCTGACCCTCATAGGTGACTCTAGGCTTCTGTCCCAGGGGGTGCAGTCACCCGTAACGCGCTGCGCCAAACTGAGCTACATGGAAAAAGAAATATTTACAATAAATTATTACACTTAGTATAAATGTAGCATAAGCCACATTTCAAATATAACTCTGCAATATTGTTTAATGTTATTAAACTTAATATGTTCAAATAGCATTTGAAATCTGACCAGTAGGGGGTGCAATTGCACCCCTGGTATAATCACCTGTGCCTCTCTTGACATGCTGTTTGAGGTGTTAATCACTCTCTAAACCAGCAGGATGGTGGTTTCCAAGCACTAACTCTTGCGTCCTAAAACCAGTAGCTTGTTGGGTGTTGAAGACCAGGGCTGGCTCTAGACTTATGGTGGATTTGTAAGTGGTGTGGAGGACACCAGCGCAAAAGCTGAAATGTGTCATCCACCAAATGCCGGCCCACAGATGGGACAGTAGGCCCAGTGTACAGCTGCGCCTGGATGATGCTATGAATGCTACACTTAATGTGTATGTATGACACACTGGGCACATGTGGAAAGAGACAGGAGCCTAGATCCATTTGCTCCCATAATGTTAACAACATTCTATCAATATTAACCCCGAATCCACAGAAGCCATTACAGGCAGAGAGGAGCCGGTGCGTGTGAGTTTTTCATGTTACTGTGATCTCCAAAGGCAGCATTATCTGCCATCACATTAAATGCCTTCATTCTCATTCAAACGTTCCTTCTCCACTCTTCAATACTGATGATGAACTACTTACAGTGTTGACCTTTAATGCAAGTCCACGTTTATAGTAATATTCCACTTCAGTTGCTGCAGTGATATACCTGTTAAACATTTAATCTTTCGACGTTATATAAATCACTTGAACTAAATTTAAAATGTTTACTTTTTTACTGTCAAACTAGGGCATAAAACGTACTTGACCTGCTTTAGCAGTTTTATTGTCATATTTAAAATGATACGGCAGCATAAATATTAGGTGGATAAGACCGGGCATTTCAGAGCTCTGTCATATTTTTCCATCTCTGCTGGAAAGGCAGCGAATCACACGTTTGTGTTACGACAAAAAAAAAAAAAAAAAAAAAACAGATCGCCGGTAATCTCTGACAGATGAATGCGGTCGTATTGTCTGACAGATGTAGAAAATGCCCACTTGATGTGCAGTGGGAAGGTCATGGCTGGGTAAGGTAAACATCCCGCACATATGTTTGCAGCGGCGTCTTAATATTTGCCATCCTGCTTTTCTTTGGTGCTCATTTCATTCAGTCTAGCTGCACATTTCGTGTCCTCTTCTGAGTGGAGATCAGCAAAAGGCGGAAGGCAAACCGAATCTGCCTCGGCGTCCTGTGAGGGTGACTGTTTATCTGCCTGCTTAATAAATCCCTTGTTATCTCTTAGTAGTATAATGCAAATTTAATCGCGCATCGTATAAACTGCCTGTAAAAACTTGCTGGGATTAAATTAAACATAACATCTGTTCAAGAATTTGAGAAGATCGGGAGTGAGATTTAAAAGGGGATAGTGCACGTAACTGAAATCTATCCATTTAGCTCCATTTGCCTGGTGTCCAGGGCTTCTCCCATTCCCTTCTGATCATAATCATAATGATGATAATTCTGTGGCTGTTTTCAGGACGTGCTTTCAAACGGCTCACTTCTACATCGAGGACAGTTCCTCGCCCAGGGTTATCCGCTCCGCAAACGCTCTCATGCTCCCGGCTACAGGTACCGAAAAAGATGCATCAAACTACACCGATCACAGCTTAAGAGATGAATGTGCTGCAGCCCCAAAACATTACTATTATTCTCTTTACTTGATGGTAAAGGTCTGTAACTGTCAGACGTTGCTTTTGAATGTACTTACATCTGTTTCACAGCACGTTCTGGCTCCAGTCCAGGCCATTACAGAGACTACCTGTTAATTGCTAAGCATCTGTTTTGATGTGTACTTTCCATCAGTTATGAAGCTACTACACCTGCAGCTCCTAAAGCCTAATTAAAGCTGTAAAATACTGGTAAGAGAGCCGGGCTGTCAGCACATGCTAAGTCGTACCCTGTCCCCCCTCTCGTGGCATTTCGCCCCAGATGACCACCCGGCTGTCTCCGTAAAGCAGTTCGTCAAACGTGTGGCGGAACTTCACAGCTCCGACGGCTTTTCCCAGGAGTTTGAGGTACGCTCTGAGACCAAGTCGTCTGTATTACCCACCCCCTTTACGCGCTAAATTTAGTCCTCCGTACAGAGCCCCCGCCCCCCAGACTGGGGTAAACACCGTATTCACCTTATCGTGACATTTCAGGTCATCTCCGTCAATATCATTTTAGGTAGACACACAACAACTGTCTCGTAGCTGATCATGACATTCGTGTCAGTATTGAGCTTTAGTTTCTATTGGAGGCCGATTATAATATGTGAAACGGGTGTCCTGAGTGAGATGTTCTGTTTGATGCATTTCGGTGTTCGTTTTGTAGCTCTCTCGTCCCACGTGCCAGGGGCATCAGCGGGAGCTGTGGGCCTACTGACAGTGACATCACTGCCGGCCAATTAAAACACACTTAGCTCTTAACTGACAGGGCTGCCTGCTTATTAATAAATGTGCACTTCTCTGCTTTCTGTGCTCTCACTCTCCTCATTAGATACTGAAAGAGTTCTATGAGGTAAGGTCCATTTCCACTTTTCGAATTAGTGTAGTTTTACAAAAGGTGCTAGTCTCTGTCCCCCTAACCACATGAATGTAGCATGTAGCTTTTTTTGTCCTGCATGGTTGGTCAGTGACATCACCACGGTCCAGCGAGTGCACTAATGGTGGTTTTCATCTTCCTGTTCCAGGAGATTCAGGCAGGCACTTTGGACTTGGGCATCACTGTGGACAGCTCCCAGCACCCAGACAACAAGAACAAGAATCGATACCTCAACATCTTGGCCTGTACGTACAGGGATGTTTGCCTGAACCCCCTCACCAAGCTTGACCGGTCACTGTTCTGAGAGCACTTTCTCTGTCTTTCAGACGATCATAGTCGTGTCAAACTGTCCTCCAGTCCTGGTAAAGAGAGACGGAGTGGAGATTACATCAATGCCAATTACGTGGATGTGAGTGCTTCTTCCTGTTGTATCTCTTATCATATTTTACGCGTGTATATGTTTAATTGCTCTCCTGGGAAATTAGTTCTTAGTAAAGTTTATCTGTCCATTCTACCTATGCTCATCATGGCGGTATTCAGTCCTTATTTGTCTTTTACGTTTTGCAAGTCTTTATTTTAATGGCTTCATTGATTACTGTAATTGATCTCCCTCAGAAAGGCACACTGAAGACCTGCTTTATTTGGGGGAGATAAGTGTATCATGTGAATTCCCTTTGATAGACACGATGGAATTTGACACAGAATCGGCTCATTCGCCTGTAGTCGGTCTCTGCAGTGTCTCCAGCCTCTGACTGCCTGCGTGTACCTGCAGGGCTTCAATAAACCCAGATGCTACATTGCAACCCAGGGTCCGCTCAGGTCGAGCGTGGAGGATTTCTGGAGGATGATCTGGGAGCAAAATGTGGGTGTGATCGTCATGATCACAAACCTGGTAGAGAAGGCCCGGGTAAGTATATAGTGCTTGTGTCCAGTGACCTCCAGCCATGAAGAAGGTAGACCAGTGATGCCAACCATTCATAGGCTGACTGCTGCGTGCCGCATTTATTCCATCATGAATATTAATCTCATTTATCAGGACCTACTAGTTATGAGGTCGGTGTCACTTTTGCCTGTTTCACCAAAATCTTCAGCTATGTGTGTGGTCTTGCCTATGATGGCATTGGCAGTGTCACTGATTGGCTTGTGAACAATGATGGTGGTCGGTAAAATACATGCTGGTGATGCTTTGGTGTCACGACCAGCGCAAGTGTGATCAGTATTGGCCCCGGGAGAACCAGGAGGAGTTTGGCAGCTTCTTGGTCACACTGAGGAGCACCAAGGTCTTGGCCTACTACACCCAAAGAACCTTCACCCTGAGAAACACCAAGGTCAAGAAGGTATAGCCCTTAAACATTTCCGTTTGCCATTTAACAACCATTGATATTTTTATCCTCACATCCTTTACCTTGTGTTGATTCTGGTACCTGCAACAGCTGTTACCTGTGCATGAAATTTGTACCGGCAGATGTAAGAGGCCATTTTCTAACCCCTAGGCGAAGGGCCACGAGCGAACTGTGGTTCAGTACCACTACACCCAGTGGCCCGACATGGGCGTCCCTGAGTACGTGCTGCCGGTGCTCACCTTTGTGCGGAAGTCATCCCGGGCTAGAACTGCAGACATGGGGCCCATTGCAGTGCATTGCAGGTATCCTGTGATCTAGTCAACATCTCCAGGATCTCCACTTATTCTCTGTGCATCCGAGACCGTTTTCCTGCATGGTTCCTTTTCAGCCTTCTGTCACAAGTTTGTTCAAACCAAAAGAGTGGACAGTTAGTAAGGAAAGAGTGAAGCTGCGGGATTCACGCTCTCCATGTCCCCTGCTATTTCTAGCGCTGGTGTAGGTAGAACAGGCACCTACATTGTCCTGGACAGCATGTTACAGCAGATCAAGGAGCAAGGGACGGTGAATGTCCTGGGCTTCTTAAAACACATACGAATGCAGAGGAGCTATCTGGTACAGACTGAGGTAAGGATGAAAAGCAGTCTAATCATTTACAGAAAGCTGTGCCGATTCTTCTATTTAGCGTTGTTGTTATGGTGTGAATTCCCTTGGTTAGTTATGGTTTTACAGTTTGATAATTTGCTGTAGAAGTCATTGAAGATGTTGAAGTCCATGTTGAGTTTGACGACCCAACAGTAATACGGCCTTAATGGACCTTAATGGATCAGCTTCCAAGTCCCTGACGATAGCCATCACGCTCACTCCTGTTTGATTGCTACTTGACTGCATATTTCTCTCTGGTATAACGGTACAGGTCTCTCTCCAGATAGTGCTGACCATTGATCATTCTCCTTGTCACCCTGCTCTTTCTTCCAGGAGCAGTATGTCTTCATCCATGATGCCCTGGTGGAGGCCATCTTCAGCAGGGAGACGGAGGTTCTTTCTGCCCACATCCACAGCTATGTGAACAACCTCCTGATTCAGGGGCCATCTGGCCACACACACCTGGAGAAGCAGTTCAAGGTAGCGGCCGTCTTCCGAGCAGAGGAGACATCTTAAATAACGGTGTAGGATCTCAGCTCAGAAGTGGCCTTCCTGTGGAAACGAAAGCCTAGCAGCTATGTGTAATACTTGGGTGCCTGTTTCCTCTTCAGTTATGAGAGCCCTCTCCGTGTAATAACTGAAGTTTTGTGTTTGTGTAAATGCTCAGTGTGTGTTTACGTGCTCCTGCAGATGATAACCAAGGTCAACACTAAGCAAGGCGACTACGCGACTGCCCTGAAACCATGCAACAGAGATAAAAACAGGCCCTCCTCAGTCTTACCTGGTGAGTAACATGCAATTCCTGACTCGGGTCAGCATGGTGACATGGGCATTTTCATTGTTTTCTATATATGCACACCTTTACGGTCGAGGCTTGTAGTTAACGCAGCCAGGAACTGGAAGTCACCACAGCAAAGGAACTGTCTGTCTGTTGGTCTTCCTTCCTTCATTAGCTAACATCAAGCAAAAGAGAGAGCGAATTCATTTCTTACAACCTTTACCAATCATGTATGTAAGCCTTCATCTCTCAGAAACTCTCTTCCGAAGCACAGCACTTGATACCTCTGGGTCCCTCTTGTGATGTTCAACATGTACATTACAGTGGAGAGATCCAGAGTGTGTCTGTCAATGTTGGCGGGGGAGACATCGGACTACATCAACGCATCCTATGTCATGGTGAGTGGGGTATGGGGCTGTGGTGGTGGTATAGTGACCCCTAGTGCTTGTTGGCGGAACGACAGCAGTCCTGACAAAGTCTACATTTCAGGGATACCACCACAGCTGTGAGTTCATTGTGACCCAAAGGCCACTTCCCAGCACCATGCCGGACTTCTGGAGAATGGTCTGGGATCACAGCAGTCAGGTCATTGTGGCACTGCAAGGCCAGGTGGGTAACTTAAACCAGAGCAGAGAAATTGACCCGGTCCTTGCGGAAAGACAGTCTGTAGAGAAATCAGTCCCGTTTTGTTCCTCCCCTCAGGCAGAAGACGATTATGCCTACTGGCCAGCCAGAGGCCAGCCCATTCAATACGAGACATTCTCCGTCACCTTCACAGGGGAGAAGCACATTTGCATGTCCAATGAGGAGATGCTGGTGGTACAGGACTTCATTCTGGAGGCCACGCAGGTAACGTACGGCACCTGGTATGCTTATCTCAGCCAAAGGGACCTTTTGGCTACTGTGAATCTGCCAAGCAGTATCTACACAAAAAACAATATGATCCTCTGCTGAGCGCACTCTGTTCCTGAGGTGAAGCACTGCCCTTCACTCAAGAAGTTTGTCTCATTTAGTGGCTGAGTTACAAAAAAGCAGTCTCTCTTTTATAGAATTTAGCTTTCATGTTAATTGGTGCTAAATGACTTAGTTATAAGGGAATAAGAGAGTTAAGTGACTGCCAGGAAATGTGAAAATGGAATTCAATAAACATTTAGCACGCTTCAGCAGAGAGCATCTGTTACTCACCAAGCTGTCAGATCGCCATCTGTACTGGACGGTGAGTAATCACTTCTGCTCACTGCAGACGCACACCAATACACAGGCATACACACACACACACACACACACGCACACCAATACACAGGCATACACACACGCGCACACCAATACACAGGCAGACTCAAACATGTAAATATGAACGCATGCATGTACATACACAGGAATACCCGCATTCGTATACACATGTAAATGTGTACACATACATACATGCGCACACACACACACACACACCCCACAATGTGATAGTTATTTTGACAGTAGGGATCATTATTTTGTTATCATAAGGGAAACTCAGTTTTATAGAAATATGTGACTGCAATCAAAAAACTAAAAATGCCAAAAGTCTTGTATTCTATGTAGTTCCTTATGGTCCCGGGGGGGTTATTGCTGTGACCTGGTTTCGAGTCCAAAAACGTGCTGAAGTTATTTGGAGTTACCAAATTGTCTATAGGTGTAGCTGTGTGAGTGACTGGTGTGTGAGTGTGTGGTGTGAGCGTGTCCTGCGATGGCTTGGTGCACCACCCTGGGTTGTTTCCTGCCATGCACCCCCAGCCGTCAGGATGGGCTCCAGAGCCACGTGACCCTAAATAGGATAAACAGTTACAGGTTACGGTACGGCTTAAAATCGTCATAGTTTGGATTAGGGATTTTCCCATAGAAATGAATGGACGGGCCCCACGTACTGCCCTCCCTCCAGGATGACTACGTGCTGGCCGTGCGGCAGTACCGAGCGCCCCGGTGGCCCGACCCGGACGCCCCCATCAGCAGCACCTTCGAGCTGATCAGCGCTGTGCGTGGGAACAGCACCCCCCAGGACGGACCCATGGTGGTGTATGACGAGTAAGGCATTTTCAGTCAGGGCCGTTAATGTTAGTCGCTTCATTTACAGCTGTAAGAGCGGACATTTCCCATCGTGTTTGGCCCCCCACCTGCCACCACACCCGCCAAATGCCTCTATTTTACAATGGCGGGTGGAAGCTACTGAAACGTGTTTTATATGTCTAGGCATTACCCAGCGTTCCGAACTCCCCCTGCTCCCCCAGTCTCTATTTACTTAGTGCGCAAAAGCTAAACTATTTCTCATGGGGAATCGGAAGAACTTGAGAGAGGAGAATGGATGAACGTGGGAGGAGGGACGCGTGCGCGTGTTGATAAGAATGTCCAGAGCGCTGTCTGTGAATCTCCTAGAGTTATTCAAGTGCATATTCATTCAAGTGCCGTATCCGCTGACATGTCTGCCTTGTGCTGGCGCTTCCCATCTACAGCCACGGGGGCGAGGCAGCGGCAAGCTTCTGCACCCTCGAGACCCTGGTGAACCAGCTGGAGGAGGAGAAGTCCTTCGACGTCTATCAGGTGGCCAGGATGACCAACTCGATGAGACCGGGAGTCTTCACAGACATCGTGAGTGGGGCCCATCTGGTGTTCGGTGCCGTGTTTGCGCTCTTGGCGTGTGCTCAGTGCCACTTCCTAACACACTGTAATGCTCCCCTGATCCAGGATCAGTACCAGTTCCTGTACAAGGCCATCCTGAGCCTGGTGAGCACAAAAGAGGACGCGCACACCCTCCACACGGCCGACAATGGCACGGCGCCGGCCCGCACCGGCAACGCCGCCGAGAGCTTGGAGTCTCTCGTGTAACCATGGCAACGGCCACTTGGCACACAACCGCCTCTGAATGAGCTGCATCTCTTATTGACACTTTAGCGTGGGGGGGGGGCAAACCAAAAGCGTTTAGTCCGTTTCCTGCAAGCCTGCTTTTTTTCTGCCGAAGTGACCTGACGTTACTGGACACAGTGTAAGCCTGAACCACGTGCCGTTCTGCGATTCATGTCTGTAACCTTAACTGCTTTGGTTCCGGTTGTGTTAAATTTCAATAGTCTTATTTTGCAAAATATCTGTGTTACTAAGCATAAGCTTCTTATACTGTGCTGCTGCTTTCACTAAGATGTAATAAGTCTGCTGATGCCCCTCTTTGACTTTTCCTGTTTTCCCTTTCAAATGTAAATAGTCACCTTTTCACTACTTCCTTTTGGGATCCTAGCATGGGGAAATTTTAATGTGTAAATAGTATGACTTAGAGATCAACAGATCAATATTCTATTTATATGAGTAGATTTTATATTTGACTATCAGTCCAATTTCCTAGAACTTTTTTATTTTTAAATGTGCGGCAGCATTCTAACTGTAGTTGAATGGCTGTAAAGGATTCTGTTTCTGTTACTGTGTTTTATGATTTCCCACATGATGTTCATGTTGATTTTTAAGCCACGATTAGATTAAAATGTAAAAATAACCCTGGCGAAACGTCACGTAACATAGATGTGCTGATGCCCGCGTTTAATCAGTGGGCCGAAACCTGCGGGAGACACGGGCCAGCGCCGTGACATCGCACTCGCGGTAAACAAACACCAGGAATCAGCCAGGAGTTATTTACAATCACAACCACCATGCAGGACAGTGTCTGTCAGCCAGATCCTCTGAAAGAAGGACATCCATTTCATTCATTCATTGAAACAAATTTTTAAATCCATTTTATGATTTTGTGTCCGAGTAGTACACGACTGACGCAAAACCAGGAGAACATTTTAAAACTACTGCCTGGCTGTTGTCATGAAGGCTTTTCTCCATTTTAATATCATCTAGAAACCAACCTTAGTCCTTGAGAGATGGATGATGCTTCTGGGAGCTGAAATGGAGGCAAGGAAATTAAATCCATAGAGCAAAGGGTGACTGTGATTAATGTCTAGTCTGCAATCCAGTCTAAGACCACGCAAATGTTCATTTTGCGGGGATAAAATAGGCCGTATCCGGACAGAATCTTAAACATTCATCATAGCTTCATTTACATCCCCAGTATAGGAGGTTGGATATTTTCAAGTTGAGTTTTGAGGAATGCAGCATGGTGTTTAATACTCCTAATACTGAATGATATATATGAATATGAATATAGGCTTTTTCCTTCAGATAATCCGTGCACAGAACAGTGGTATCTCATGCATTTTGACCAATCAGACGGTGGTCAAACCAGCTGGGCTTGGTCACGTTTTCTGCCCTGCTAGTAAGTGTGGGTACCCCTCCAGTACGGCTCGGCTCTTGGTGACAGTGGAAAACACAAATACACTGGACTATAAACATTCCTGGGGGGGTAACCCCACCACTAGGCAAACCGCGTCTTACTTGTTAGTCAAAAATTTTAATACAGTGATCCCCCGCTATATTGTGGACTTTTCCCCGACACGTCACAGTTCTCTGCGTATCGCGTACCAATTGTTTTCGTTTCGTTTTAAGCCCTACGACGGCTCCCAAGCGTCCTGCGTCTCCTAAGCCTTCTGGTAGCAGTGAGCCTAAGCGCCAGAGGAAGACCTTGACCATTCAGGAGAAGGTGAAACTCCTGGATATGCTTATTTTTACATATTCCATTACATATACCAAGATTCTATATTTTCAAGAACGACCTCTTTTAGAGCCTGGATGCTGGATGGAGAGTGATGCTCAGCTCGCTTTAGAATTCCCCACAGGTGTTCGACTGGGTTCAGATCAGGAGACATACTTGGCCATTCAATGACCCTGATCATCTTCAGAAACGCAGCAGTAGTTTTAGCTGTGTGTTTTGGATCATTGTCGTGCTGGAGAAGTGCACGGCGACCGAGAGCATGGAGTGATGGTAGCATCTTCTCTTTCAGCACATCTGTGAGTTCATGATGCCGTCGGTGAAAAACAGCCCCCCCAACACCAGCAGCACTCATGCAGCCCCGCATTAGGACCCTCCCCCCATGTGTGACTGCAGGCGCCATGCATTCTTCTTTGTACTCCTCACCTTTGCGACACTATGCAGTTTCGAAGCCATCAGTTCCAGAAACTCTAATCTTGGTCTCGTCACTCCAGAGTATGGCGTCCCAATAGTCTTCATCGTTTTTTGCATGGGCCCTGGCAAATTCTAGACGGGCTTTTTTCTGTGTGGGCCTTAGGAGAGGCTTCCTTTGAGGACCCATGCATACCCGCGCATGCCATTCCTCTGCAGGTGTGGTTGTGATGGGAAGGTTGCTAGTTCAAATCCCTGCCCAGCAAGGTACAGCTTCCCTGGGTGCTAAATGATAACTACCTAGTGTTATATGTCACATGTAATGCAGAGCACACATTTCACTGTGGTGTGCAACAATGGTGATATGTTCACTGTATTACTTTATTTGGTAAATCATCAGGCCACTC